>JARBWK010000002.1:132289669-132889669 GCA_030556195.1 Anolis apletophallus | reverse complement strand
AACCAAAAGTGATATGATAGATCTCACCTCTACTTTGCCAATGCGTAAACTTATTGGTACCTAGTTGGTTAGTACCAGAAGGAGTAAAATTAATATGAAGTAAAGTTGCCAAATTGAAAATTGGAGAAGGTTCTTGTATCTTTGGGGGTTGAATCAAAGAGGAAATTTCAGCAGGGGCTGTTTGTTACCTGCTTGTGTGATAAGCAACATCTGCCAAAATTCCCTCTTTTCCAGAATCATTAAAGGTACAGGATACCTCTGCAATTTTCAGTCTATTGTCATGGGCAATTGTCATGCCCAGCTTGGATAGCAAAGACAAAGCGTTGCTAGAAGGGCCAGAGGAGGAGCTGCAGTTTAGCAGCTCCCAGCAGTCTGTCATGCTTATCTCAGCTCCTGAAGATAAACCCACAGCTAAGCAAGTCCTTCACAGAAGTTTGTGCAATCCCCAGCAAACATATCTTGGAAAGGTTCTGAAGGGTTAAACATACCCACACCTTTAGAACATCGGTTACAAGGGTTGGGCTTTGCAGGTTTCTTAGGTTATCTGAAAATGCTCATTGCTCAGACAGCAACTGAGATCCTGACCCACAGCTATAAATCTAATAAGTACCTGTCCTCATATGTTGCAGGCAACATTGTTATCTGACTCAAGTTCACTGTCCATTTGTTCCAGATCTCGAACCTGACTCTGTTGTTTTTCCAAAGGAATTCTGACATCCCCTTCTTGGACTTCAGATCTTGTATCTGGCTTCATTGGCATTGGAGTGCTGATTTTGGCTGACATACTCCTTTTTGTTATTTGTTTGGACTGAGCTTCTGATAAAGTGGGTGGGCTTGCAACATTGGTAGCTCTAATTCAAACAGTTGTTGATTAGTGCATCAACACCCATTGATCAACTTAGATTCTGTCTTGCTGATTATTAATACTTTTACAGATTTAACGGCAAAAACAAAGACATTGTCAGAAAAAATATTCATTTATTATTTTAGAGAATCTGATTGTATTGCCCCAAATGCTATTGATACTTCTGAGTAGGGTCGGCCACTGAATCACTTTAATGTATCTACATGTTGACTCATATTCCAATAATTGATTAAATGGGTCAACTCTGATGGGGAGTAACCAGTAGTATTGCAACTTTTATTTGTCTCTCATGTTCAGATAGCTTTCCGTCTGACTTGAACCTTTTAGAAAAGATAATGCTCATGGAATGCCTTCCCAGGTAATATACAATTTTCCCCTGCAGCTTTTAAGAGGCCCTTGTAATGTTACTTGCCTTTGCTTACTTGCAGCAGAGATATATGCTGCTTTCTATAAGTCATATTGGTTTGGTTATATTGTTAATCACAGGAAAGGACAGTGCAGAATTCCAGTGTTATCTATTTGTTTGCTTCTTTGTTTGTTTTTGGGATCCCAGCTCCTCCCTCCCCCATACATACATTGAAGGTGAATATCTGTTTCAAACTGCATTGGATTCCAAACTAGCTTTTTAAAAAAATGGTTGCATTTTAGTAAATTGATAAGTTGTCATTTTAAAAAGCAATTGTTGTATTTTGTTTTTGCTGCTATTCTTGCTCTTTCTACTTACTTGCTAACATTTCAACTTCAAATAATAATTTAGAACTGGTTGGAATGAATGAATATATATATATATATATATACACACACACACACACACACACCCTTTGACATTGGGGGTGCGGCAAATATTTTAAAAACATTGGAAAAACAACTTTTAAATGCTTGTTCTTCAAGTGGCTAGATATTCTGATAAAAAGAATCCTGGACTGAATCTTCACAATTTGGAATTTATTGGAGGGAAAAAACGCACATGATTGATTTATAAATGAAATGCTATTTTCATTTTAAAATCCCAGAATAATTTTTGCCAAATAAGTTCCAAACTGTTTGCTGCTAAACTGGCAAAAAACTGACTGTCTTTGGTGGGGTGGAAAGGGTGGACTTGCCCCAAGATTTTGAACCAAAATAAGTGAGAAAATAAGACATGTTGAAAGCAAGAAACAGACATACTTGGGCCCCTTCCACACTGCCTTATAATCCAGATTATCTTCTTTGAACTGGATTATATAAATCTACACTGTCATATAATCCAGTTCAAAGTGAATAATCTGAATTTTATACAGAAATAGCCTTGGACACAGGCCTTGAATCCAACTTAGGGAAACCAATAATGAAAAGATGGTGAAAACTTAAACATGTCTAGCAGAGAGCAACCAAAATAATCAAAAGTTTGAAAGTCATAACCTATGAGGAGCAGCTTCAGACACAGGGTATTTTCAACCTGGAGAAGAGAGTGACATGTTTGACTATTTGAAAGGAAATGATGCTGAAGATGGAACAGTCATATTTTTTCGCTGCTCTACAGACTAGGGGTGCATAGATACTATAGAATGAATGCCCATGCTGACCAGACATTCAGAAGTAGCACTTTCAACCTGTGGTGGGGGGGGGGGGGGGCTGTCACCAAGACTATGCAGTCTAGTACTGTTACATTATGCAGGCAGAATCACTAGGGGGCACCAGAGAGAGAAGGATAATCCATTTGAGAGGGAGGGAGTTGAAGGAGGAAAACCATTTCCCTCGTTTTTGCTGGTTATTCCCCCTCCCCACTTCCTTTATTATAAATGAGGGATGTTTCCTAAATGAAGACATGGGTGGGGCAATAACAGGGAAACAGGGGGAAACAATTTTCCTCCTTCAAACTACCCTCCACCTCTGTAGAATGGACTATCATTCTCTCTCTTTCTCTCTAGTGCCGCCTAGTGGCCTCTGCCAGGATAATGGAACAGTACCTGCAGTCTTTTTGAACTGGGGAGAAGTCCTGGGCAATTAGCATTCCATAGTTACCTCCTCTCCCATAGTGGTATATCTGTATGCCATTCAGTATCTCCCTCTGATCATTACGGTTATATGGGTATTCTCAAGGAAACTTCATTAATACTTTCTTACAAAGTATTGGAATTAATATTGATGTGAAACTGTTTCTAACTTTTTTAAAATTAAAAAGCTCCAGACTTTCTCTCAGTTAAGGCTAAACAAGGCAGGCAGAAATCACTTAAGAATTGGACATTTTGAAAATGTTAAATAGATTCCTTGCCTAAATGTACACAAGGAATTAAGGACAGCAGATGCCAGGAACAAGCTTAGAGTGTATTTCCCTAGAGGCAGAAGAAATATTGAGGGAAATAATAATGATTCAGAACATGTGATTAAGAAATTAGATTTATTTTTTTTAAAGCCTGAAGCATCCACCTGAGCAATCTGAAAGAAATAGAAGTTGAGATAATGCATTCTAGTCAATACATCTAAATCATAGCTTAGCCTCATTTTCTGTGAAGTGTTTTTTATTAAGGGAAGAGACACAGTAATAATGAAGGACAATTTGCTGTTTAGAGTGTTACATGAAGTTTGTTTCACTGGCAAGATAAAAACTCTACGTTTGGATAATTCCCTATAGCTAACAGTGGCAGTATCTGCCACAGGACTTTATTCGCATGTCAGTGCTATTTCATAGCAGTTACACAATCATAGATAGAACATACATATCGGTTTGAGCACCTTTGCTATCACAGGTTCTCCTCATTCGTGAAATTGTACACATTCACAAAACCTTAGTCCTACAATTATACGAGGGTTGAAAGAAAAGTAATGCCTCCACCTTCATTACTTGGGTTTGGATGGGAATATTTTAATAAATCAAACGCAGAATGTGCTCCTTAACTGCCACAATTCACTTTTCCACATAATAACTAGACAATTAGATACATTTCTGCCAATGATGAACAAGTTTTCTGAATCTGTCACGGAAGAAGTCTGTGTGGTTTTATTTCAGGTGTCAGCATCCTGGGTATCCATCATGCACAGATCTTCTGATAGCCAAGCAAAGCAATAATGTGACCCACACGTTCTTGTGAAATGCTGATTATGCTTGAAGTTTCTCTCTGAGTGATACGACAATCATTCTGAATCAATCTGTCAACCTTTTGCTTGTGAAACTCGGTGGTTGCTATCATAGGACATCCAACTCTTTGTTTGCCACACAAGTCAGATGCTCCCACCTCAACTTCTTTAAACTTACTCGCCCAATGACGCACAGTACTCACATCAACACAATCACCATATACAGTTTGCATTCTCTGAGGAATCTCCTCTGATGAATTCTGCTGTCAAGAATTCAATGACTGCATGTTGCTTAAGTCGCATTGACCAACCGTCTGGGTAGGGTACCATACTTTGCACTTTAACAACTGGTGGGCCACTGTGTGACACAGAATGCTGGACTAGATGGGCTGAGGCCTGATTCAGCATGGCTCTTCTTATGTTCTTATGTTCTTAACAACACAACTGTTCAATGCTAAGGCTTCCTGCCAAAATGGAACTGTAGAGGAGAGTCTACTGAACCAGCCAGTACCTGCTGCATACCAGTACTGCCATCTGTTGAGGAGTTACGAAGATGGAGGCATTACTTTTCATTCAACCCTTGTATATCCATTTACCTTTATAACCCTTATATTCTGCATTTCCATTGCTCTGTAATTTTACAGATTCAGCAAAGGTTAGCAAAAAAGTTACAAGAATGTAGGTCTGGTTTATATTCTTATAAATAAAATATAATTTGAATTAAATTAAATAGACACAATACGGCTCAGGAATAGTGAGAGAAAAGGAGTGGGATAGGAGGAGAATCCATCACACAAGATAAACAATGGGATAATTGTGTGATTGTGTCACGATGCACGGACTTGACCGGCCCCTTAATCACACACACAGAGACGGACTGAAGGCTAACTACTTTATTGAATATAAAACAGTTCAAAAGGTATATTGTCCATAAGAATAGCAAGGTAATCCAAAAGGCTTGAAGCAATCAATGTCCAAAACAGCTTGGCAAGGCAATCCAAAGGCTTAAGCAGGGCTCTGCGCAGCAATGCGGATTCAGGAACAAGGCAAGGTAAATGCAAGGCAAGACTTGGTGGCCACTAGCCAACTTAGCTCCGTAGACCCACTTCGCTACACGTCTGCTCAGAAGAGACGTGGCCGAAGCACTGGGGATTGGTTCCCACGGATGCTATACTTAATCTTTCGGCCGAGGTCCCCGACGCTCTAGGCCTTGTCGTCTCCAATCTTTGCTGACGGACCTCGGCCTGTCTAGGCTGCGGTGCCATCCCCTCTCCTGGACTCAATGCTACTTCTCCTATCAAAGGTTCGACCTTGTCTCTCAGCAGCTGGGTCCCTATCTCCATGAGAGCTCTCCTCCCTAGAATCTTCCCAGCCGCTTTCTTCCATGTTTTCACTTAGAAGCTCCTGTGACCCCCCCCCCCCCGGATGCTCATAACTTCCACTATCACTGCTTTCCATTTGCACCTGGCTTTCATCTATGTCTGCATAGGGGTCAAACCAACTTTCATCCCAAGCCAAGCTTTCAGTGGGAGAGAGGGGCCCAGTGATGGGAAACGCTCCTTCAGGTAACCCTTCCAAATCCTCTTCAGAATCTATCTCTGCCGGTGCAGGCCCTAATGCTAATGGAACCCCCGGTGCTGTTCCCTGGCCCCCAGGCACAAATGAGAACTGCTGTGCTACACTATCCCCCCCCCTCAGGGCCCCTCCGAGGCCTCCCTCGAGACTTGGGTTTGTCAGGGTACTTGCGGTGAAACTGAGCAACAATGTCCGGGGCATGAACTTCTCGAGCCGGCGTCCAGGAACGCTCTTCCGGCCCAAAGCCTTTCCAGTCAATCAAATACTGCAACTTCCGGTATCTGATGCGCGCATCCAGGATGTCCTGGACCTCAAACTCCTCCTCGCCGTCCCGCATCACAGGGGGAGGGGGCGGCTGCGTCACATCAGGCCGCACCCCCTTCGCCGGGCGGAGCAAAAAACGGTGAAACACAGGGTGGATCTTCATGTCCGCAGGGAGTTGTAATTTGAAAGCCACAGGCCCCACCTTCTCCAACACCTTGTAAGGGCCCAAAAACCTCGCATCCAACTTGCGGCTGGGCCTCTGCGTGGGCAGGTTCTTGGTAGACAGCCAAACGGTATCCCCCACCAGGATCTCAGGGCCCTCCTGGCGCCGCCGATCAGCCATGCGCTTGTAATCGGCCTTGGCCTGGTCCAATTGAGTACGTAGCAAGTCTTGGAGCGCAGTGAGCTCCCGAAGCCAATCTTCTGCCGCCGGCACTTCCCCAGACGGGTCTACCGGAGGGTAGAACCGAGGATGGTGTCCATAGTTAGCAAAGAAAGGAGTCTCTTTGATGGATTCCTGCGTCGCATTGTTGTAGGCAAACTCCGCCAAAGACAACAAGGACGCCCAGTTGTTTTGCTGATAGTTGACATAGCACCGTAGATATTGTTCCAAGGTGGCGTTAACCCTTTCGGTTTGCCCGTCGGACTGGGGGTGATGAGCCGTGGACATCCGCACATCAATCCCCAGCAGCTTCTGAACAGCCTTCCAGAACTGGGAAGTGAATTGGGTGCCGCGGTCCGTCACCAAACTCTGTGGAAGTCCATGCAACCGAAACACATGTTGCACAAACATATCAGCAGTCTCTTTGGCAGTAGGCACCCCCACACAGGGAATGAAGTGTCCCATCTTGGTGAAACAGTCCACCACGACCAGGATTGTGGTGAAACCCTTGGACTTGGGCAGGTCGGTGATGAAATCGGCCGAGATCATCTTCCAGGGAGCGGAAGGGGTCGGAAGCGGCTGGAGCAAACCGGCCGGCTTGCCCCCCTGGTTCTTGGCCCGCTGACACACAGGGCAAGAGCCCACATAGTCCTCCACATCCCTCCGCACTTTAAGCCACCAAAAATCCCAGAACCAACTGGAGGGTCTTGAACAGCCCAAAGTGACCTGCGGCCCGGCTATCGTGGCAAAGTTTGAGAATGTCCTCCCTCTCGGGCCCAGGGGAAACATAGAGTCGCGGTGATAGAGCACCCTGTTCTTTACCTGGAAAGGGGCTTGCACCCCCTTGGTCAGCTGCTCTTGCACCCAAGGGTCGGTCCGTTGGCGCGCCTGGACCCGGTCACTCAGAGGTCTCTTGTCCCCAGTGGCCGGCGGGGCCACTGGAGGGTTCACAGGGGCCGCCCGAGCAGCCGCAAAGTTCTCAGCTTTCAGCAGATGGGCCTCGGAAAGCCCCTCTCCGCCACGAACATACTCCGGCTTCCGGGACAGAGCATCAGCTTGCTTGGTCTGCTTGGGGGTCACATAGTGGATGCGGAAATTGAATCGCTCAAAGAACAGGGACCATCTCTGTTGCCTCTGGTTCAATTTGCGCTGGGTCTTCAAGTGCTCCAAATTCCGGTGGTCAGTGTGAACTTCCACCGGGAATTTGGCCCCTTCAAGGAGGTGTCGCCAAACTTCAAAGGCAACCTTGATGGCCAGGAGCTCCTATTCCCAAATGGTATAGTTCTTTTCCGGAGCCGTCAGCTGCCGGGAGTAATAGGCACAGGGCAACAAGTCCGTCCCCTGTGGCTGTAGCAGGATCTCTCCCACCACTACATCCGAGGCGTCATCCTGCACAATGAAAGGGGTGCAGGGATTGGGGTGCTGCAGCAGCGGCTGGGTGGTGAACAGCTGCTTTAACTTGCGGAAACCCACGTCCGCCTCCGGTGTCCACCGGAACGGCACCTTTCCCCGCAGGCACTGGGTGATAGGATCAGCCCACTTGGCAAAGTCAGGAATGAACTTTCTGTAGTAGTTGGCAAAGCCCAGGAATCTTTGAATGTCTTTCTTGCTGGCGGGAGCCGTCCAGTCAGCCACAGCTTGGACCTTGGTGTCATCCATGGCAATGCCCGTAGGTGAGATACGGTAGCCCAGAAAGTCCACCTCCCGCAGATCAAAAGCACATTTCTCCAGCTTAGCATAGAGCCCGTGGGCTCGCAGTCTCTGGAGCACTTCCTTGACATGGAGGTCGTGGGTCGCCTGGTCCGGAGAAAAAATCAGGAGGTCGTCTAGGTAGACTGCCAGATAACGATCCAACAGGTCACGGAAAATGTCATTCATGAAATGTTGGAAACAGGCTGGGGCGTTGCACAAACCGAATCCCATCACCAGGTATTCGAAACTTCCCCACTTGGTCTGGAACGCTGTCTTCCATTCGTCGCCCTGACGAATCCGCACAAGATTGTAGGCACCCCTCAAGTCCAGTTTAGTGAACACCTTGGCTCCCCGCATCCGCTCCAATAGCTCGGGGATCAGGGGTAGGGGGTAGCGGTTCCGAATCGTGATCTTGTTGAGCTCCCGATAGTCATTACAGAGCCGCAGTTCCCCCGATTTCTTCTTGACAAAAAGAATGGGCGCCCGGCCGGGACTGAGAAGGCCGAATGAAACCCTTCCGCAGGTTCTCATCCAGGACCTCTCGGAGAGCCTGTTGCTCTGGGTCCGAGAGTGGGTAGAGTCTCCCCCGCGGGATAGGGGCTCCCGGTTCTAATTCAATGGCACAATCATAGGGCCGGTGCGGAGGCAAGCGTTCCGCCTCCTTCTCACTGAAGACATCCCAAAAACCGGCATACTTTTTGGGCAATGTGGCAACGTTTTCCACCTCCTGGGCCTGGCAAGCCCGGGCCGTCATGCAGTGGCTCTGGCAATGGTCGGAAGAAAAAATTAACTGTCTCTTGGCCCAGGAGATCTGTGGATCATGGAGTGAGAGCCACACAATGCCCAGGACGATAGGGAAATCCGGTAACTTGGTCAAAAGAAAGGAAATGTCCTCTTTGTGGGAAACTGGTCCACATCTTGGTAGAGGCTGTGTAGTGAGTCACAGCTCCGTTTTTTAAAGTTCTCCCATCAATAGTCTGCACACCCTTTGGCTCTTGGAGTTCAAGAAATTGTAATCCAGCAGACTTGGCGTAGTCTGCATCGATGAAGTTGTTGGTAGCCCCTGAGTCGATCATGGCATGGACCATCATCGGCCCCTATTCTGGCGACCACAGGCTGACCATCACTAAGAACAGTTGTCCAGTCTTGGGTTCAGGGGGAAGATGAGCGACGTCGGCCGAGTGAGCGAACCCTCTTACACCCAGGCGGGCCCTTCCCCCGTCGCCTGGATTGCTTCTTCAGCCTCTGGAGCCCCTCCGAGGGCGGCTGAAGCTCGAGGAGTCTTCCCCCGCGGCTTCTGGGGGCATTCTCTAGAAAAATGTCCAGCTCCTCCGCAATACCAGCACAGATTTAAACGTTGACGGCGTGCTTTTTCTGCCGAATCCACCTTAGGGCGCACCGTCCCAAGCTGCATGGGCTCCGGCTCATCCATGGGTTGGGGAGTCGGGGCAAACTGTCGGGGCAAAAATTGGCCAGCTCTCGACTCCTTCCTCGCCACCGGCTTGTCCACCGCCCCTTTGTCCCAACACCTCCGGGTCTGCAATCCTGCTTCTACTCGTAAGCTCAAGGTGATTGCCGCCTCCAGGTCCGCGGGACGGCCATGCCCTCTCAGCATTTCCTGTTGCATCTCTGATGACAACCCCTTGATGTACTGGTAACGGAGGGCAGAGGGGTTCCAATCCACCTGGGCAGCCAGCACACGGAAACGGGAGATATACTGGGACAAGGACATGTCCCTCATCGATAGCCGGTCCAAATCCCGCTCGGCTAACTCCGCATTCACTGGGTCTCCCCAAGTCGCCTTGATGGCGTTTAGAAAGTCTCTCAACGTGGCCACTTGGGGGGACCTGGCCCGGAGCAATGTAGTCGCCCACGCTGCCGCCGTTCCTTCCAACAAGTTGTAGACAAAGCCCACCTGGGCCCGATCGTTGGCGAACTCATTGGGCCGCAGCTCCAGGTACATGTCCACTTGGCCGATGAACACCTCGACTTGAGCCGGGTTGCCTCCGAAGCGGGCCGGCGTGGATACTCCGGGGTGTCGTCCGGCCCTGGTTCTTAGCTCCCCCAGTTCTTGCTGCATCGCGGCCACTTGGGCATCCGTCAGCTGAGCCATGGCGGCAACGTTCTTTGCGCGTTTCCTGCGGCGTCCCGTGATGTGAAAAAGGGGTTCTTGGAGTGCTTCGGCCAACTGTCACGATGCACGGACTTGACCGGCCCCTTAATCACACACACAGAGACGGACTGAAGGCTAACTACTTTATTGAATATAAAACAGTTCAAAAGGTATATTGTCCATAAGAATAGCAAGGTAATCCAAAAGGCTTGAAGCAATCAATGTCCAAAACAGCTTGGCAAGGCAATCCAAAGGCTTAAGCAGGGCTCCGCGCAGCAATGCGGATTCAGGAACAAGGCAAGGTAAATGCAAGGCAAGACTTGGTGGCCACTAGCCAACTTAGCTCCGTAGACCCACTTTGCTACACGTCTGCTCAGAAGAGACGTGGCCGAAGCACTGGGGATTGGTTCCCACGGATGCTATACTTAATCTTTCGGCCGAGGTCCCCGACGCTCTAGGCCTTGTCGTCTCCAATCTTTGCTGACGGACCTCGGCCTGTCTAGGCTGCGGTGCCATCCCCTTCTCCTGGACTCAATGCTACTTCTCCTATCAAAGGTTCGACCTTGTCCCTCAGCAGCTGGGTCCCTATCTCCATGAGAGCTCTCCTCCCTAGAATCTTCCCAGCCGCTTTCTTCCATGTTTTCACTTAGAAGCTCCTGTGACCCTCCCCCCCCCCCGGATGCTCATAACTTCCACTATCACTGCTTTCCATTTGCACCTGGCTTTCATCTATGTCTGCATAGGGGTCAAACCAACTTTCATCCCAAGCCAAGCTTTCAGTGGGAGAGAGGGGCCCAGTGATGGGAAACGCTCCTTCAGGTAACCCTTCCAAATCCTCTTCAGAATCTATCTCTGCCGGTGCAGGCCCTAATGCTAATGGAACCCCCGGTGCTGTTCCCTGGCCCCCAGGCACAAACGAGAACTGCTGTGCTACAGATTGTGAGCTATTGACAGGTTGTGGGTGTCAATAGTGTGTGTGTGTGGGGGGGGGTCGTAATTGTGGGGAGGAGGCAGATCAACGGCAGGATGTGCACTTTTGGAGATGTTCCTTCTGGAATGCTGGTTTGCTTGCCACATGTGATAAAGTATCAATGGACTTTATCACACGAGGCAAGCAAACCAGCATTTTAGCATTTCATGTGATAAACTTCATAGATATTTTTCATAAAGAGATATTCCACACACATTAATCAAATTAATTTATTGCCCATATGATCTGTTAACAATTAGCTAGCAGGTTAAAATGGAACTCCAGAAATGGCTATGTACAACCCCGTCCTTGAGAAGCTGGAGCACTCAACCCAGTGTCAAGATGTATTTGTCACAACAATTCTTGAATTTTAAAAAATGAAAACTATAAAACCAATTGTCTGAAGCTGTCTCTAAAACCAGGGAATATTATTTTAATTCTAATTTAAAATGAGAGTGGAAAACTTGTGTGAGCCTTGGAACACCTTGGGAAAACTAGGCAACAAAACTGAAAACTTACAGACAATATCACAATTCTCCACAGTCAGCACCAAAAAAAAGCAAAACCCTAGCATGAGCCAGGAGAAATGACCTCAGTCCACTACCCCAAATCTATGTATAGCAATTAGACTCAACACTGCCGCTGTATGAGACATATCAGAGCTTCACCAGCTCTAGTATGCCAGCTGCTGGTGCCAATGGTCAGAGTCACATTTGTATCATGAACTGAATCACTCTTCAACCAAATGATGCCTTGCTATAAAACATGTCCAACCTGTAATGCCTTGTGAAGATAGATATAGAAAAGCTAATAGCTGCTCTTACATGTATTAACCAGCAGCACATTCATTAGTGTCCAGGGCAACAAAGGCATTATAGCACTAGAACTCCCTAGCGATACTTTACTAAATGTCAAAGTCTAAGATTCTGTAGGATGGGGCCAAGATAGTTAATGCTGAATCACATTGCTGTAACTATAGAGTATAATATTCATACATGTATAGTTATACTTGGAACAGACACATTTGAATCAATAGGGCTTATGATAGTATTCTAACAATTACTTCTTGTAGATGAGACATTCAGTGACCACTGTGAAATTTTAACAGGCTGGTTAACAAAGGAATGGATGCTTAGCAGCCATAACAAAATCTTTCTCTATTACTTTAAAAGATTCCCTGCTGTCCAATCACTGAAAGTGGTAATTGTGCCAAATGTAGAAGTACTCAGAGTGTGCAATTGGCAGCATTTCCCCCTCCCCCTTCATTTTTAAAAACTTTTGTTTTTAGACTGGACATCTGCAATTTCTGCCTTGGCTCCTTTCCTAATGATTATATTATTAGCTTTATTTTCATCTGTTCTCAGCTGTTTAACTTGTATGGACTTGATTTGGAGGTTCTGCATATAGCAAATAAGGCAACGGAAACAAGTTCACTAGGGCCAAAAGGAGAATGCATTCAACAATAAATGGTCTGACTAGGAAATTTAACCACTTCATGTTCCTTCAGAAAGCCCCTGCCATTCACTTTGGACCTTTATACAGATTTACATATCCAGTGATATAACACTGTAAAACTGACCATATGGTTAGAGCAGCTGGGCTAGAAGAGAAGCCCCATTAGCAAAACCTAGACACAGAAGGTGTTTACCAAGTTATATATGGTCTATTCCAGTCTTAATTAAAGAGGTAAAATGGCAGTCAGATAGTTATTTTAGCAAATAGTCCTGCCACTTGCAATCTTGCAAAAGGGTAGAGAGAGATACCTACATTTTATTAAAGCATGTGTCATAAAATTGTATAGTGTTTTATGGACTGACTAGTTTTTCTCCTCTCTTTCACGTAAAACATTAAATTACATTCAAAAAATTAAAAATACAAACAGCATTGAGATCAGTAACTAAAACAAATATAGTAGCAGTTAAATATTTGGAAAACTTGGGCAAATAAGAAATCTTTATCACCTAAAACATTGTTGTTGGACAAGACTCCATGGAAAACTTCATATCCTCAAAGTTTCATAGCAAAATGTGGGGAGACCCTTTCTTAGCCATCCAATCTTTGCTGGTGGAATCCACATGAGGCCAGCCCCAGTAAGGGCCTTAGTAGTAAAATATGAAAGTGCTTAGTCGACTGCTTAGTTACATCTGTGTAGCTAAAGGTCTCCTGCACTGAGCCCAACCCACCTAAAGAGCGAGCAGGCAGAATGAGTAAAAGTGGTTTGTTCAGTTTCAGATCAGGGAACAAAGAAGATGATGTTTCTACTTTGCTCCTCCCAGCAAGGCTGCAAGAACCAGAAGTAGGACCAACATCGCAATTTCTTGCAGATTCACTCACTCATTGATGGGATGGAGATGGAAAAATAACAATAACAAACAATAATCCAACCACTTCCTTTAATCTCATGGTAGAGCCATCCCTGGGAGCTCCCTCATGGTCACATACTCACGTACGAGGGAAGAAAATTAAATGAATGAACAAAAAGTGGGATGCTGACCTGGAAGGACATACAGTTCTTCTTTAAAAAAAGAAAGAGAGCACCTGCTTTTCATGCTTATTACAGATTCATTCATGGTGCTCTCTGTGGCTGAGAAGGAATCACAGAGAGGGACTCTACGCACTCAGAAGTAGCAGCGTATAGAGATAATCTCAACATTTGCTTAAGATGAGTCAGTTGTGCAAATACTTTGAAATAATGTCCAATTTCTCCTGCAAATTTCAAAAACAGGATACTCGTTTAAGTAATTCCTTATCTAAAATATATATTAAGCCTGTTTTAGAAGGCAAAATGATGGTTCAAAAGTCACTTCAGATGCAGATGTAGGGGGCGCTGGTGCTTCGTATCTGATAGACTTCCGAAGCTTTCAGCATTATCCTCAAAATTCATTCAGATATACTTCCGAAATTCGGAAGGCTTCGTTACTGTTAAAGAGAAAACCAATAGGACCTCAAACTGTCACAGTAATACAGAAGCAGGTGCCCAAAAGGGTCAAAGTATTAAATTCAACATTCAAAATAGTTTTTTGATAACTATATATAATACCTTTTCAGAACACAAGCTTAACATTCTCATCTCAAAAATTCTACCATAATACATATACTATGGAAAAGAAAGTCACCACTTTCTAAGGTTGGCTGCTGGAAGAGTTTCAGACCAGAGGATATTATTTCATGATACCAAAGAAGCTAAGAAGTCAAGATCAGATGACTGATAGCTGAGAAAGGGCTACTGGCTTGTGAGGTCAGCTGGGGTAGCATACATGTACTTTTACAGAAACAGTACATAGTAAATATGGAGCAGTAACTCTAGGCCAGGGGTGCTCATTAGGTAGCTCGGGAGGTACTAGTAGATCTTCAGCCCTCTTCCAGGTGATCTTCGGGCCTCACCAGCCGGATGGGGCACTCCAGCCACGCGCGTGCACACCTTGCGTGCACGCCCACTCCTGCTGCTGGCTTCTGCTCACGTGGTGCTTCTTTCGCCTGCGGGGCATTGCAGGAAGAAGGAAGCACGAGGCGGGGCCTCTGGAGGGAGTGCCCTGCCTCTCTATCGTCCAGAAGCAGCTGTGCAGCCTCTGTTGCTGGCGAGACAGGCAGGGCAGAGCGCTCCCTCTGGATGCCCCACCTCGTGCTTTCTTCTTCCTGCGATACCCCGCAGGCGGAAGAAGCGCTGCGCGGGCGGAAAACAACAGCAGGAGCACGCGCAATGACAAAAGCGCGCGGTGGCGGGAGCGTGCAGGAGTGCACGGCGGTGGGAGCAGGTAGATCTTTTGGACTTGGTTGCTTTAAGAGTAGCTCGCATGCTGAAAAAGTGTGAGCACCCCTGCTCTAGGCTATGGATAACTGTAATACTGAATGTTAGTGATGCTTACTAAATTCTGAGGCTGCAAAGGATACTGATATCTCCTAACATGTGAAAAGAAATGTTAATAAATCTTTTCACATGTTGATTGAGGGATTCTGGCAATTTGATCCCAAAATGAATAGATATGGGCTAAATATGGAAGGAACAGAATAGAGATCAGGTTCCATAACTAATCACCACTATACTTATGGAGCCCCTGGTGGCGCAATGTGCTAAACCCCTGTGCGGGCAGGACTGAAGGCCGACAGATAGCAGGTTCGAATCCAGGGAGAGCGCGGATGAGCTCCCTCTGTCAGCTCCAGCCCCTCATGCAGGTAAAAACATCAAAACATCTGGGCATCCCCCTGGGCAACATACTTGCAGACGGCCAATTATCTCACACCAGTAGTGAATGGCAGTTTCTCAAGTCGTTCCTGATACGATAAAAACAAAACAAAACACTATACTTCTTCCATTGTCCTGTTCCTTATTGGAGATGGCCCAGATCTTTATTGGTAGGGGTTCAAAGAAAAAATCCATGTAACAGAGCAAGAGGAAGCTGATGCTAGGTTCTTCAGAGGTGCCCTCCTAAGTGCCCCGAAGCTCCAGCTCACCAAAGCACCCACTGAACAATTTTGAGGATGTCTTATTTCCTCACTCAGTACCTCACACAAGGCAGTATCTTTGTTGGCAGGGTCTCCTGATGAATGGAAAGGCACTAGTAATAGCAGCCAAGAAATCAGTTTCAGGTTTATGGACCATTCAGTGTAGATCCTTATTACTTAGTTACTTAGGCAATCCCTCGTTGATCAAGTAAGATTGTCTTCCAGGTTCGCTTTACTTGCAGTGGGTACATAGGCGAATGTGGAGCCTTATTATTGACCTGCATGTTCTTCTGCAGTGAGGGCATTGGTTTCCATGTGGGAGGCGGTCCTGGTCAGGGTTGGCTTGACGTGCTTTCCGCTTGGCACGTTTCTCTCGTTTGCACTCCATTTGTGCCTCTTCAAATTCTACAGCACTGCTGGTAACAGCTGACCTCAGAGCACTCAAGGGCCAGGGCTTCCCAATTCTCTGTGTCTATGCCACAGTTTTTAAGGTTGGCTTTGAGCCCATCTGTGAATCTCTTTTCCTATCCTCCAACATTCCCTTATCCATTCTTCAGTTCGGAATAGAGCATCTGCTTTGGGAGACTGTGGTTGGACACCCAGACAATGTGGCCAGTCCAGCGGAGTTGATGGTGGAGGACCATTGCTTCAATGCTGGTGGTCTTTGCTTCTTCCAGCACATTGACATTTATCTTCCCAGGAGATTTGCAGGATTTTTCGGAGGTAATACTGATGGAATTGTTCCAGGAGTTGCATGTGACGTCTGTAGATAGTCCAGGTTTTGCAGGCATATAGTAGGGTTTGGAGGACAATAGCTTTATAAACAAGCACCTTGGTATCCCTACGGCTGTCTGCTTCATTCAGAAGAATGCTGCACTCACAGAGCTCAGGCGGTGTTGTATTTCAGTGTCAATGTTGAATTTTGTGGAGAGGTGGCTGCCAAGGTAGCGGAAATAGTCAACATTTTCTAATGTTACACCATTAAGCTATATTTTGGCATTGCAGAGGGATTGGCTGGTGACTGATGGAAGAGCACTTCAGTTTGCTCAATGTTAAATGACAGGCTTAGCTTCTCGTATGCTTTCGAGAAGATATTTAGAGTAGCTTGTAGGTCTTCTTCTGAATGCGCACAGACAATGTTGTCATCAGCATACAGGAGTTGTATAATAGATGTTGTTGTAACCTTGGTTTTGGCTTTCAGTCTGCTGAGGTTAAATAGCTTGCCATCTGTCTGATAGATGATTTCCACTCCAGTGGGAAGCTTTCCATCAACAAGATAAAGTATCAAAGTGATAAAGATGGAAAATAAGATTAGGGCAATAACACATCCCTGTTTGACACGTGATTCCACCTTAAATGGGTCACTTTGGGAACCATTGCTGTCCAAGACTGTTGCCATCATGTCATCATGGAGGAGGTGCAGGATGTTCACAAATTTGTTAGGGCATCCGATTTTTTGGAGGATAGGCCAGAGAGTGCTGCAATTCACGGTGTCAAATGCCTTTGCAAGGTTAATGAATGCCATGTACAGAGGTTAATTTTGTTTCTTGCATTTTTCTTGGAGCTGTTATGCAGCGAAGATCATGTCAACTGTTCCTCTGGAGGGCTGGAAGCCATTCTGGAATTCTGGGAGCAGGCATGTAGCTGGGGGGGGGGGCTTAGGGCGCTTCAGCCCCCCAATTCTCAGGGTGGTCCGTGAGAAGGCCTTACTGGTACGTTATTTAAACTGTTATGTTTATTCATATCATGATCTGATCACCATGCTCATTATATCCCACATTCATGGGGTTATTGGGATAACAATACAAAAGGTTTGCTAGGGTAGACCCTCTTCCACCCAGTCTCAGCCCCCGAACCAAACTCAGCCCCCCCAAATGAAAATCCTGGCTATGGCCCTGTCTGGGAGGGTATCTTCTGAGAGGGGTAGAAGGCGGTTTGAGAGGATTCTTGCGAGGATTTTCCCAGCAGAAAAAATCTTAGAAGGGAGATACCTCGATCGTTTCCGCAGTCTGTTATTTCACCTTTTTTGAAAAGGGTGATGATGGTAGCATCCTTGAAATCTGCTGGATTTTCTCAGTCACCCACACTTTTTCAATGAGCTGGTGGAGTTGTTGTGTCAGCTCAGGTCCTTTCTCTTTAAAGATTTTGGCAGGGATCCCATCAGGTCCACTGGCTTTGTTATTTTTTGTTGGCTGATAGCATTGGTGACTTCTTCCAAACTAGGCAGTGTTGCAAGTTCATCCCTGGTTTGTTGTTTTGGGATTTGTGAGAGAACCTCTTCGGCCACATTGGAGCTGCGATTCATCGTTATTATGCCTGGAATTAAAATTGAGTTGGATCCCGGTTGTCAAAAACAAAATATCAATGGGCTAATCAGTGCTCTTGATTGCTTTCTTTACATACCTACTGCCAACCGTATATTAAAGAAGCCCTGTCATCAAAACTAATTACACTTTCCTAGTGACTCATCTATTTTGAGCAAGAAAAAAGAAAACAAAGGGAAGATTCAGAAAGCAGAAAAGTGATGAAAGCTATTACTGTAGTGTTTACCTTTGCCCCTCACCTTCACATGTACAATGGCTGTTGATGGACAAGTGCCCACATGGCATAGCAATCATAAAAAAAATCTCTAAAGGGAGGGGAAAATATCCAGAACTGCAGAAAATAGTTTGCATAGTGGATCTTTCCTATATTCTGTTCGAGCAGCTGGTCCTGTACCCACAAACCTATTATTGCCAGAACTTAGATGGTGTGCTGGTTTTACTGTATTTTTATTTTAGTGGAAATGATGAATTTGCTGAAATAGGGTAGAGGAATTTGATATGGCTTTTACAACATTCCTGATTTCACTGGGTCCTCTTTCAGTTGCAGCCCCAGATCTATAGTGCAAGAGGTTCCCCAATTCTTTTGAAGAGGAATTGGGGGGAAGGAAGAGAAGTACTAGAAATGTGTGATCCATAAAAATGATTCAAAGTTACTTACAAAACTAGGGGGCACTGGCACTTCATTTATAATGTGTTTCTAAAGTTTTGGTGGTGAAAATTTTAGAACTTTAATGAGACTAACGAAATTTTATTACCATTTCATTAATGGTGATTGTGCATGCACATTAAGGAAATCATTACTATCAGTGGGAAACTTCAGGGGCTTGTCTCTCCCTCATTTTTTGAGCTATCATGATGAAACTTGCTACAGTGGTAGAACATATTTACCAAACTTAGTTCAGTTAGCTCACCATTCTGGGAGTTGTAGTTCACCTGCATCCAGAAAGCACTGAACACAGCAAATGACGGATCTGGACCAAACTTGCCACACAGACCTTGGAACCTGGGATTTATAGCTCACACATATTTAGGTAACACTGAACCCAGCAGATGACAGGTCTGGACCAAACTTGGCACCCAAATCCAACATGGCCAACTTTGAATACTGGCAGGGTTTGGGGTGATTAACTCACATTTTGGGGGAATTGTAATTCACACACATCCTTATGCTTTTTCTAATGGGAACAATCATAAAAACAAAAGCAGACTGACTTTTTTTGTAATAAATAGTGTTACAAATTACCTAACTGATATTACCTAACCTCCAAAAACAAACAATGCCTTTTCCAAATGACCCAAGCATCGCCGGGTACCCAAGCTAGTATATAAATAAAATATAAATGTATTTGTGCTGGTGTACACAAATGTATATCTGTGTCAAAAGAAAAAGGGTACGGTGTGGAGTAAGATTTCCTAGAACTGACAGTGAAATTATTATGTACAAAACTACTGTGGATAGTTTCAGGTGTACTGAAATCTACATGGATTCTGAAGCAAAGTCTGAAATACAGCATGCTATATTCCAGTCCAAACCTATTGGCCATGTCAGCTATTCTGAGCCTACATATTTAAAAGAAATATATCTTTGAGCACCAGAAACTGTAAACAAACAAAGGAACACCATGCCAATTGTGCTATGCTCATGTATTTTCAGAGATGCTTGCCTGGAAATTGTCTGTTGGACAGATCTGAACTAAGCCAGCAAAGCAATATTATGTTCTTATGGCTCCAAAAAGCAGATATTCATAGAGGTTTAACAAAAACCTAAACGCCACATACATGTAATATCGTTTCACATCTGGTATAGTAAGTGCAGGAATATTGATTTTCTTCTGAAGAAAAATAAACAATAAGCCTAGAAACACATTGAGTGATTTTCAGGACACACTCCTACACAATGAAAGTCATTTCAAATTGAGATTATACTTACTTCTGAGGTTTCAGTGTTTTGGTCCTCTCTTTTATTCTGAGCCAGAAATTGTATTTCTTTAACACATTTTACCTTCAGGATGCATCAATGGATTTATGGATTTTCCAGAAGTATGGTAACTGGCTCAACAATGCATGTCAGGATAATTAGCAAATGTTGGAAGGCTTGGGACGTGCAGATGGAATCTCAATATATTGTAGTTGCTTTGATGTGAGCTTTTATGCTAGTTGGCCTGGAACTCTGAAATGATCTATGATGAATGACCTCACACATCAATAAGCCATTTGAAGACTAAGCCATGGCATCTGCGTTCCTTTGTTTTGTTACCACAGTATTTCACTATCTCTCATATTGGCCAACAATGTGTAGACAAATTTGTCTTAGAATTGTGGCATTTATGGAAATGACACCCAATGCAGAAGTCACAGGAGTCATATACTAGGCATGTATTTAGAGACCAATAAGATTACATTTGCCTTATTGGTGTGTTTCATCATTCATATTATCCAATAGTGTCTGTTGCCAGAATAATGGACATCAGTGATTGAATGGATTTTGTTCCCCATTGCAGCCACTATGCTTTTCCTGAATTTGCTGCAAGGGTATAGAGGACATTCAAGGGCATATTAAATAGTGAAAATGAAAAATTCAAAGGGGAAGTATAGTTATACAAGCAGCATTTGTTTTCTTATGATATTGGACGTAGCCAACTATCTCACTGTAGAATATTCAGAGAGATCAGTTATTTGAGTTGGAATGCTAATATGAATGATGATAACCCAATAGCAGTCAAGATTAGAGAGGGAATATAGCTCTGTACATGTTTCCTGGCAGGCCCAAAATCCATTCAACCAAACACAACATTTTGAGTGGGGATGTACAAACTGAATTGGGATCAGTCAGAGTGATTCTGAAGAGTTCCAACCAAATCAAAGTGAAACTCTTTTGAACATTCTTAAAGGCCTATTACCGGTAGTAATATTCACAGAGACTCTGGCAGCGTATCTCTAAATATCAAATCATTTATTTGCAACCTTTTCAACTCACTATGGTTGAAAGCGTGGTGTGGTGGCTGTACTACTGTGACTATAAGTCTAGCTTCTAAACAACAGATGGTTTCACTAGGGCCCCTTCCAAACAGCTGAATAAATCCCACATTATCTGCTTTGAACTGGAATATATGGCAGTGTGGACTCAGATAACCCAGTTCAAAGCAGATATTGTGGGATTTTCTGCCTTGATATTCTGGGTTATATGACTGTATGGAGGGGCCCTAGGGATCGACAAATAGAAATGATGTGCAATCTTTGTGTCACAGGAACCTCTAAACCAGTGGTTCTCAACCTGTGGGTTCCCAGGTGTTTTGATCGACAACTCACAGAAATCCCAGCCAATTTACCAGCTGTTAGGATTTCTGGGAGTTGAAGACCAAAACACCCGGAGGCACACAGGTTGAGAACCACTGCTCTAAACCCTCTCTGGAGATCATTGAAAGTACAGACCCTTTAAAATTTTGTTTTAAAAATATCTGGAAAACAGCAAAACTCAAAACTACAACAAAAACGTGGCAGTTTGTGTTTTATTCCCTCATGCATTAACCCACTAATGGCAAAGGTTAGTTGATGCATGGAACATCACTGCTGTTCACATTCATACTGAGGGCCCTTCCAGACATGCCCTATATCTCAGGATCTGATCCCAGGTTTTCTGTTTATCCCAGATTATCCAGTACTAAAGCAGAAAGCCTGGGATTGGATCCTGGGATATAGTGCCTGTCTGGAAGGGCCCTGACTGGTCTGGAGGGAAAATATGGGGGAGAACGGCCTCCATCCTCTCTGTTGGTTCCCATTACTGATGTAATCCATGACAGCTGTTGGCTCCCCTTGAAATGAGGTAGTGAATTTGCTTTAGGCTTTAATCAAATATACTAAAGGTTGTTGTTGATGTCAACATGTGCCTTCCAGTCATTTCTGACAATTCTAAGGTAAAAGTATTACAGAGCTTTCTTGACAAGATTCATCCAAAAGAGATTGGCTCTTGCCATCCTCTGAGAGGGACACCCAGTGAAGAGTTGAACCATGGTCTCCAGAGTCATGGTCCAACACTCAAACCACTACACCACACGGGCTCTAGAGTGCTGAATTAATTGTCAGGCTAGAACTCAGTACCTTGAATAGAGCAGATTCAATACCTCATTTATGTCAAAACCACCGGTCACCACTACCATTGATATATGTGGATCTGATGTGACCATTTTCATGTTGAACAGCCTTGAATTTCAGTTTTGTTCCCCCAGGATTATGTTTTTCTGCATTTATTTTTAGAGCACGGGGCACAAGCTAACCCCCCCCCTCTCATTTTATGCAAAATGTATGAGTACATTTCATCCCAGATGAACTGGCTGCTTCCTTAAGATCTGCTGCTTTACCTTTTTTTTCATCTGTTGTTGGAGACAATATAAAAGGTGGCTTTCTTGGTAGCAGGGCTGCCCATGTGGAATGTACTGCATCAAGAAGCTAAATCTTTTTCATCTTTATTTCTATTCTACCAGCAAATGAAGACATTTGACATTTAAACATTGTTGTGGCTTAATTGCCTTTCCTTGCTGTTTATTTTGCTTTACTGGTTTTTCTGGGTTTAGCTTCTTAATGCAGTTTCATGATTTTTTTATTTATATAAGCCATTTTATCCACGCTTTTAAAATATTTTTGAGAAACTAAAAGTCTTTTCAATAATTAAGAAATAATTAAGAAATAAGCATGTCCAGTTCTTATGTGGATACATCCCATTAGGGGTGGGAAAACTACAGTCTTCAATGCCATCTGGCTCACCAGATGTAGCAGATCAGTTCTGATTCTCTAGTTAGGAATATAATTGCAATGACTCATAATTCTGTTTTGTTTTTATTTTGATATTATTAAATCATTCTACCTATGTGTAGGAAAGCACTGCAATTCTCTTCTCGTCCTCTGGATCATTTTGCTGGGGATCACTTCATATGCATATGTGAAAGAGAGAGCAGTACAGAAAGTTCAAGGATGAAAGTGAAGGTGTTACTGAATACTACAGACTCTACTTGCCATGGCTTCTAGGTCCTATCAGCAAATCTGGGCCCTGAATGCCTTTTCTGCTAGTTCAGCTCTTCAGAATGAAACTCTGTTTAACTTGATATATTCTTTAAGCCTTTATTAAGCAGAAGAGTGATGGAACAGTAACACGGATGTCAATGAGCAAAACAGAACAGGGTCATGATGGCAGTGCTGTAAAATGTCCATCTGCTATTTTCTTCATCCAAATCTTCCCTAGTGGTCTTCCAAGCCAATCAAATTTCATGGTTTTATAATTTTGAAATAATTATAAAACCATTTTAAGAGGTTAGCCTTGAAATTATAAAACCATGAAATAGATTTTCTGGGTTTGAATAAACAACAGAATATTTCAATCTTTTTTCCCAAGTAGAATTGGTGAAAAAGTACTTCTGGCTATGGATCAACATAGAATGTGGTCATAAATCACTTGGTGTTTGCTTATTCATAGGCCATATTCCAGAATATTCTAATGTGGAAGGTGAGCTGAGATCAATTTGTTTCTTTTTATGGCATACATAAACCACCAATGGCATGGGATATACTGTTGTTTCTAAACATAGCTTGAACCCCAGAGCAACAGTAAATGTCATTTCTAAATCAGTAGTTTCTAAATCAGAAAGCTAAAGTACAGAATAGTTTTCATCCTTAAAAAAGGCCTGTAGCAGTCTGTGTTTGAATGAGATGTGAACAAATAGTGTTTTCCCTTTCAGTTAAAATCTTGTGACTGACTTTGTTTTAAGGGTGATCTTGTAAACATGCCAAGCTGATTGTATTGAGCTATTTGGTTTACTTCAATATGTGCCAATGTCTTGTGTTGAAAACAAAATATTTCTTGCTTTCCCAAATATTTTCTAGAAAGTGGGGATGGTTGAGTAGCTGTGTAGTCAGTATCCAGATAGGAATCATCATTTCCAGTTTGACTGGGTGGAGCTAGTATACCACAATTGGAGCATCATAATTTTTTGTAATATTTTGGGGGGGGGGGGGAAACTAACACAAAACCCACTACAAATATACAGAAAAAGCAATAAGATAAAATACAAAGACTAAAAAAGTAGAAATCAATTTTCCTGCTATGAAAAACTACACTATAACCATGAAACATTGACTACATACAAATCTAAGGACCTTATAGATGGGTGAAGGCCAGCAGTGGTGGAGCTGTTCTTAATGGATGCGGTGGTTTCTCCTCACCTCATTTTGCTCTGCTTCGCCCGCCGGATGGCAGACACATGGACAGAAGCGAGGTGCCAACTGATAGAAAATGAAAGGAATGTCCCTGTGTAGGTTTCTTAAAGTGCCAGTCAATGCCTCCGGTATTAACTAAGATAGTCACACTGAAACCAAAACTTGGGGAAGTGATCTTTTTGTAATTTGGTGCTGGAAATACTGGAAGATTTAATCCAACAAAACAGTATTGCATTGCTGGAAATACTGGAAGATTTAATCCAACAAAACAGCATTGCATTGCACATGACTGTTATAGTCCATTTCAGGCATTCCTTGGCGGTTACAGATAGCAGTAAATTCTGCTTCATCCTGGATTTAAAAAACCTGGGTTGTGGCAGAATGTAATCCACACACTGCCTCAAAAGCCCACCCTTTCCTCCTGGTACCTACTGAGAGAACAGGGAGACAGCCCTACCCCCTCCCAAAACCCCTTAAAATGGAGGGAAACAGTAAAAATACTGTCCTCCACTAGACCTCACAGCACAGTTCCTGCACAGTGCCTGGGATGTATCATTATTTGCAAAAATCCAGGGGAGGGGGTCGCTCCTGCTTCCCCCTTGGATTTTCATGTGTAATGGTACATTCCAGGGACTGTGCTCTGAGCTCTAATGAAGGCTGCTATTTTATTTTTACTGTTCCCCTTGTTTTAAAAGGGTTTCAGGATGGGATGGGGGCAATTTTCACCTTCTGGGCTCCAGGAGCCCAGAAGATGTGGGATGGGTATTTGGATAGGCCACAAAGAAGTCCCGGGACTCCCTTGTGGGCCTGTCCACACAGGGCCATAGCCCATTAGACTTGGGTCTTCCACAAAGACATGTGTTTAATGGGCTATTTAATTAAAATGTTGCTTTTGGCTATCTAATTAAAACACCACAAACCTTGTTTGTAGCAAATGCAATCACTTTTCTGTTGAACGTCATCTGAACTCTCGCTTCTAAGGGGCTGACTGGATGGGCCCTCAGATATAGTAGGAATGTGGTATCATACTTTTATCCTCTAACTCAAAACCTTTTGGGCCAGTGTAAACCTCCTCCCTATATGTAGCAGTACAGCAATAATTAAATAGACAATAGTTTACCACAAAGTTGTTGTAAGTCCTCAGTTGTAGGGACGACAAAGGCTTAACCTTCCCCAGAACTGTAAGAACAGAAAAATTTACATCCATCACATTTTCCCATCCAGAAGATTTGTTAAAAGACAGAAGGTCAGCATCACTGAAATCTCTCAACACCATCTTCACAGACAACAGCATACAATCTGAGATTCAACGTAGGCCTTAATATCCTGAACTTTTAAAAATTGTATATGATTTTTAAAAAATGTATTTACTTGATGGGGAAGCCAGTAAAGCTTTGAAAGCTTGAACAATATATTTTATGTTTTGATGTTGACTCAATAAAGGTATCACTGCTTTGTAGAATTTGGTGTTTGTTGTATTTTTCTGCATATCTAACATGGCTAATCCTGAATGTGTGTCATTTTGATCCTCTATTCATCTACACACAGAAATGTCATATAAAGGACTGCACAGAATCTTCTGTTGGAGCTATTGTTCATAACACAGTGAGCGCTCCCACCTATCAATTATCTCCAGCGTTAGCTCCAAGCATGAAGATTCAACTGTCTAACTAATTACAGTATCATTCCCTAACTTTATTCAGTTTCAGCTACTGATTTCAGTTCCACTTCTTGCCATAAATTGTTAGGTAATGGTGCCAGGGGCCATTAAACAGCTGTTAGATGTCACCCCAGAGATCGTAGCACCTCAGTGAAAGGTGTAGTAGTTTTCACATTTAAAGATGGTGAGGCATTTGGGGACAATTGGAGATGAGAAATGCGACATATAATCAAGATGCTTATATTATGTGCTGCAAAAATATATTATGCAACCCGTGAAAACATCTGCTGTATTTTAAGACTGAATGCACTTTATAGACATAAGCTGAAGATATAGTTTAGTTAAAGCCAGTGAGAAAAATTATTCCACTTCTGAAGAAGTAAGCTTGGCTTTTTTTCTCCATATGATTGAAAATGGGTACCTGGGTGAAATATTTATTTGGAGCTTTGAATGGTTACTGACTAGCAGGCAAGATAATTCACCAATATAAAAACGTAACCAAAAGTAAATTAATGTCAAGAGTTGAAATTACAGTGTTCCCTCACTACTTTGCAGTTCGCTTATTGCAGACTCGCTGTTTCACGGATTTCAAAAAATATTAATTTTATTTTAATGGTATTTTTGTTGTTTTGTGGGGTTTTGCACTCCAAGGTGCTTTCCATCCTCAGTTCTCCCTCCTTCCAGCCTTGAAGGGCTTTTTCTTCACTTTATTTTAAGTTTATAAAGACTTAAAATAGTGTATAACCACTGAAATAATGTATAAATATTAAACTAAATAGAGTATCCCTACATTGCGGTTTTTCACTTATTGCAGGAGGTACTGGAACCTATCTCCAGCAATAAGTGAGGGAACACTGTATCTTCAAATCCAAAGAATAAGTAAATCTGGTGTCTGGAAAGCCAGATGGCATCACAGGTTACAGGTTTCTCACTCCATATGTAAGATCCATTCTCATTAAGATCTGAGCATGTTTAGTTCCTTTTATATGTTGAAAGGATTTTTAACTATTTTTCCCATTGATTTGCCCAAAAGCGGTTTTCAAAAATACCAGGATAACTAGGAATCACCAAAATATATTCAGAAGCTAAAAAGAGAAGACAACAAAACCAAAAAAAACCCAGTAAGCAAAAACTAAATACAGCACAGTCCCCTTATCCTCAGGTACAATTCTACGGTATTCACTTAGTCAAAATACTACAAAATGTCCATGGCAAAATCTTGGAATGTATTCCCTGTAGACACAGGGGTTGTACTATAAATAAAATTAATAGACCTAAACAGAGCTACTAGATTCAGCAAAGGACATCTAAGCCCAACTCAAACCCAATTACTTTAGCTGTGACTCATAGATCCTTTTAAACCACTGGTTCCAGTTTCTTAGCCACTTGAGGAGGACTGGGCTGCAAGCTTGTACTTTCCCCCCAAACAACCCTTTTGTCTCATCTGCCAAATACAGCTCAGAAGAGTTAACTTTTAAACACTCAGGATCTCTTAGCCTGTTTGCCAACTGTTACAGGTAATCGTTTTGTTTGTGAGTATTCTCACCGTGAGCAGTGCTCCCTGAGGTTCTGACCTTCTCTTGAGTTCACAGCTCTCAAGGAAGCACCAGGGAAAATTCAGGCATGTGAACAGGGGGAGGGAGCAGCTAGGAAGAGAGATTGCCCAGTTACATGGCTGGCTGCCAGTGTCTTAACTAGCGAATAGGCCAGACGCATTAATTACATCTGCACTGGCCCCTGGCCACTATGTGACAGGAGTTGTGTTTTTGTACTCATTAAATGTGGTGTTTTAAAACAGAATGAATTAGGTGTTAACACAAATATAAAGGGAACCATTTCCTATTCAATTACTAGATTTCTATTTGTATAATTTGTATAAGTGGGAGTGAACTTAGAATTTCATTGATTCTAAAAACAGCAGCAACAACTCTTAGGCCAAGACCTTGTAAGCTAAATTTTAGCAGCCAGCAGATTTTTTTTAATGGTTGAGTTATAACTCACCAAAAAACAGGGGCTTAAAATGGAAGGGCTGACAAAACTTTAAACTACAGCGTTGCAAATGGCACCACAATAATTTATAATCTACAGGCAGCTCTTGGGTTTATTATCACAATGACAAATGCACTGTCATTGTTAATAGGATATTTCCCAGCAAGGACTTCTTGTTATGCAAGCCAGGTTCAGTATGTCATGCAGCATGATAGCAATAAAGCCTACAAGAATTGGTAATGAACTTCAATTACTAATAGATTATGGTTAATGGGAAATATGTGCAGTAAAGATATGGGTTTTTATATGCGCCTTCTGCTACTCTACAAGGCAAAGATTTATGCTACAATTTATGTTAACATTCGCCACACTGGAAAGAGGGGGGGGGGGGGGAGTAGTAGCCTACATTGGTGGAAAGCGGTTTCATCCATGACAAATATTTAAGATAATTTCAGTACATCATGCAAATGAAGATGTAAAAATTAGATATTAATACTTTTCATTTGAACATTTCTACTTTTATTAAAAATAAAGATTCTGTCCCACAGCTTAACGATTTTTAAAGATACAATATATATTGTCTCATCCCAACCTGCCACCATAAAACGAAAGCTGCTGTTACAAAAAAGAAAAAAAGAAAGAGAAAGACAAAGTGATGATAGCATTTGAAATGTCAGTTAATTTGTTCAATTTGCTGGTTGTAATTATACAGCAGAAGAATAGATTTGTTACATCAAAGTTTGGGAAGATGAACTTAATGATTTCCCTTGAAAGAGAAGTAGCATTGATATAAAGAAACTCTTAGTCTTGTTAAATGGATGTGGAATTATTATGTACAGCACCGCCCCAGAACATTTTGCTGCCTGAAACAAAGAATAAGATATGCCATAGCCAATTTATTTATTTATTTATTTAATTTATATTCTGCTCTTCTCACCCTGAAGGGGACTCAGAGCGGATTACAGTGCACATACTTGCAGACAATCCCTGCAGTTCAACATATATAGACAACATATATAGACATTTTTAGACAAACATAGATGAACAGAGGCAAACTTCTGGCCACCAGGGGGAGCTCAGCGTTTTCCAGTGTCCCTTGATGTTCTTCCGCAATCCTCAGCAATTCATTGAGTTTTTTATGGCCTCATAAATTAGACAAAATTTGCCTCTCCACCTAATGTGGTATCTTTATCTCCTACTTGACAAATGAACTGTCTTTCGGGCTGCAAAGGTCGACAGCAGGCTACACTTAAGGTTGAGCACCCACCTCGACCCGGGCAGGCCTCGAACTCATGACCTACTGGTCAGAGAGATCTTATGTAGCTGACACTTAGCCAGCTGCACCACTTCCCGGTGCTGAATCTTTATTTTGACCTTTATTTTGGCTTTGTTTACTACAAAATGGAAACCATGAAGTAACAAGTAGTCAAAGCAGTGTAGAATAGATTCTGTGGGATACCATTTTTTTATCGAGCTAAAAAGCATGGCTGGAAAGGTAAGCCTTGCAGCTCAAAGGATATTGATGTTCTGCCTACATGTAGGGATGGTCCACTTTGGTCGCCAAATAAGTTCTTCATTGTGTATGAGTACGTCCACACTTAGGATCTAGTGCATGAATTAGAACTGCAATTACTGTTATAGATATGGGGAGAATGCCACTGAGAGCAATTCTACACAGACACTGAAATGAAGTTAGGAAGTGGATTAAACAGAACCACTTCCACAGTAGAGCACCTAAACAATTGCCCCAGGAACCAAGCTGAGGTGGGGACAGTGACCATAGCATTTGCTGATTGCAGACTGGAACTGTCCACAGCTAGACAACAGCTGGTAAATGCAGGGTTTCTTCTTTAACTAGTTTGCAGAGATGCACTGATGTGCATATTCATGTTTATTGCAGAAAATTTCTGGATTTTCTGGTGATTTTTTAATGTGCTATTTCTGTTTGATGAATGCTGTGGCACACATTAGAGGTGTATGCTTTGTGGACACCTTGCCCTGGAGCCAGTTGCATTATAGTTTCTATGTAGAACTACCCTCATTCCTTGAATATATGGAATATGTCAGAATTGTGGTTAGTGAAAAAAATACAGATGTTTGTTCAGGTTTCAGAAATCCACATTTTTCCAAATATCCTATTAGCTGTGACAGAGCCTTTAAACAGAGATCTGTTTTCAATCTGTGATGCTGAAAGATTTATGTTCTTTCTAGCCCATTATTGTGGAGGAGGGGGGCTTCCCAGGCTCCCCTTCTCCTCATTTTAGGCATTGTTTGCCCTTTTATCCCATTAATACTCTAGAGGAGAGGCGTTTCAGGCAGGCCCACTGCTTTAAGGGGGCTTCTTAAAGCTGTTTCTACTATAGGGAAAAGGTGCTGCAGGCAGGTGCACACATTTTAAGGAGGCTTCTTAAAGCTGTTTCTACTCTAAAGGAGAAGTGATGTAGGCAGGAGCACATGCTTTCTTTTCCAGGCCTGCACTATGCCACACACCCTTTCCAAGGCATTTTAAGAAGGCTTCCCACTTTCAGATAAGAAAGAGACATGACTTAGAGGAGCTATCCACCCTGGGCTTCCTTTAAAAATTTCTCTTTTTTCTTGGCACATTTTGTTTGATCTCCTTTCTGCTTAATGCTTCCTTACAGCTGTTTCTGCTTTCTACTCTAGAGGGGAGGCAACTAGGATAGTAGTTTTCAGAGAACAAGGGTTGTCTTTTTGTTTGCTGAGGTTAATAATAAAGACTAAACTGTGATGCCGAATAGGGGAGGAGGAGCTGAGATTGGCTGCCATGTGGTCTTGTTACACAAGGGAATCCATAACAGCTGGGCCCTTGCTGTTTTGTGCACCCAAACAAGCCGAAGAAGCCAGATTGGCTGAAGGAAATGGCTAAAAATGGATCTACACACAGGTTTACTCCATGTATTCAATGCACAGTGATTCTATTAAAATTATTTTGTAAATCTCTTTACTTTTAGATAATGGATGCCACTAAATTGATAACCCCAGAAATCATTCACCAAAAATAAATGTGCTAATTGCTTGTATTAATGTACTTGAAAAAGATTTTAAGGGATTAATTATCCAAACACCTCAACTCCTTTCTGCACCTTTGAAGAAGCCTTACCAAACTTGACAAAATTCATAACAGTCTGCTATCTGTTTTAAAAAATTCAGCACAAATAAATGTCTCTTGAAATATCTATTCTTGGGTAATACAACAGAATGAATTGCAAAGTCTGCTGAATAACAGGCAGCTTTTATTTTATCCCATTGTGGATTGTGTTTGTCAACAATATTATGATCCAAAATGCAACACATTCAAGACAAGAATATAGTACATACTTTTAAAGTCACGCATTGTTCAAAAACACATACATTAATCTGCTTCTTCCGACATTTGTAAATCTGACAGGAAGCACTAATGCCATTTTGCCTGTGCAAAAACTGTGGATGTCATTGCCAAGGGATCATTTTAAATCACATCCTTTTGCTATACACGGATCTGAACAACACATGTTTCATTTTGAGGAATGGAGTAGATGAGCCATAGCTTTAATTACCCTATATTAGTCAATCAAGTGACTATAGGGAAGCCATCATCCTGTCTTTTTCCTTTTAAAAAACATTTGGAAAGATTTTAGGTCATGGGCAAAATAAAACATGCAAATCTTGATTATGTAGACAACGAAGAAAGGAGACTGTGAAACAAGAGGTATTCACTTTTCCCTGTCTCGACACTTTCCACCTTAACACGGGGTTATAATAATATAATAATAACTTTATTTTATACCCCGCCTCCATCTCCTTGGAGAGGCTCAAGGTAGCTTACCTGGAGATGAGCCCGAGCAAACATAGTTAAAATATAACACACTAAAATACAAAACAGCTGTATAAAACAGAATAAAAACAACATTATAGTAGAATACAAGCACAACCATTGTACCAGCAACCAATGAACCTGCAATAATAATCAAATTCTGGGCACAAGTGGGCAGACTGGTGCAAATCAATTTTGAGGATATGGCTGATAGATAAAGTGCATAAGTCAAATGGCAACAATAGGCATAGAGGGCAATGTAAGATTATCATATTTTTTGTCATGTCAGGAGCGACTTGAGAAACTGCAAGTCACTTCTGGTGTGAGAGAATTGGCCGTCTGCAAGGACGTTGCCCAGGAGATGCCCGGATGTTTTTGATATATTACCATCCTTGTGGGAGGCTTCTCTCATGTCCCCGCATGAGAAGTTGGAGCTGATAGAGGGAGCTCATCCACGCTCTCCCCGGATTAGAACCTGTGACCTGTCGGTCTTCAGTCCTGCTGGCACAAGGATTTAATCCACTGTGCCACAGGGGGCTCCTGCAATGCAAGATGGAACATTATAACTTTGGGTATAGAACAGTAGTAAAGGGTGAGGATGGGAATTTGGTTAAGTTATCAGGAGCTGGAGATGGTAAACAGTAGTTTATAATGTAGTATAGTTTCATATTGTCATAATTCGAATATTCTTAATCCTGACCAGACACAAAGGTTCTCCATGCCAAACAATATCTGATTGATAATGATATCCTAGAACTCCAAAGAAGATTAATTTTATTTGTTTGCTTTATAAGGTAGAGGACTCAGTGGGCAGAAAAAAAATCACTTATCATTTCCTGATTTTGCTGATAGATGACAATTGACCATTAATATCATACATGGAAATTTAGGCCATTGTCAAGAGCTTAGATAGACAGTTACAAGTTAAAAGAAATGTGCTACATGCTTCGCCATGAAACTCCCACAGAAGGAATTTATTACAACAACTATAATAAAAAAGTAACTCATTCCATTGCCCTGTTATTTCTGGATTCTCATATTATTCAGGATACAGGATATTATTCAGGAAACTGGGAATCACAGTACAGTAGAGTCTTGCTTATCCAGCCTTCACTCATCCAATGTTCTGTATTATCCAACACAGTCTGCCTCCCTCCTGGATGCACAGCTGTTTCAATACATTGCAATGTTTTGGTGCTACATTCGTAAATACAGTAATTACTACATTATGTTATTATGTATTGAACTGCTTTTTCTGTTGATTTATTGTAAAACATGATGTTTTGGTACTTAATTTGTAAAATCATAATGTAATTTGACATTTAAGAAGCTTTTCCTTAATCCCTCCTTATTATCCAATATTTTAGGTTATCCAACATTCTCCCATTTATGTTAGATAAGTGAAACTTTACTGTATGTTATTTTTCTTCTTTTACTCATTAACTTGTTCATTTTCTTTACTGTTCTTTTTTTTTTAAAAAAAGTGGGATAATGTGTCAAGTACCATTGCAAATGCTGATCATAAATGCCTTTTTAAAATACCTGAAACAAAATACATACAACACATAATGCATTAAAATAAAAATAAACCTTTTGTGTGCTATTTCCATTCACTGTTACTTTTGAAATGTGACACTGCCCCCCCCCTTTTAAAAAAAGCTCATTATAGGGAAACTCTACATCACTCTGTTATTTCCAATCTGTCATATTATCCAATGTTTTGTCCTTATGGTATGTGCTTCTTCCCTCTCATTCATGGGCATAAAACATGGGAACTTCAGTGGGAAAATATATAAGAAGTAACCAAAGGAATGGGTTAATTGTCCCCTCCACCATACAAGATCAACTTTCTGAATTGATGTTTATTATATTAAAGAATTATACCTTGCTCTTATTCTCCCATGAGTGTCCTTGTCTGTGAATTTCCAAGATAGAAAATGTCACCTCCATATGAAATGTCACCTACCACTGAAGGGCAGGGCATGCAAATTGACACATAATTACAGTGTTCTGTTCAGGAGGAGGGGAAACGTTCTTTTTTCTAGCTTAACCACATTAAAATACGTTCCCCAATAAATAAGGAACCATTTTAAAGTTCTTCAATAGTACAAATGGTATTTCATGCCACCCAGGTCTTGTCCAATCCTGAAAGAAGAATTCCAAAAATATAATTCCCTGCACACAGTGAATTTTGAAATCCCACCTTTTGAAACCTTTTTTGCTACTTGGGTACAAGCAGTACTTATAAAGAATAAGGACTATTAAAACAGCTATGAAGGATTCTTCTTCTCAAGGTCATTGCAGCACCTTCTCCATCAATCAGAGGCATGCAGACCTGTGATTTTTCAAGTTGTGATTAATGATCCCCACATACCATATCTAGTATCCAAGAGACAGTAAACAAGCCTAAAGACAGCGTGAAACTCAGCAAGTTGTAAATTCTTATGTTAGTAAACTATTAACACACAATACTATGAATACATGGTAATGTTTTTAGCAGGTATAAAAGCCAGAAATGGTTGTGCCCTGTTCACATATATATGTCTCCTTCAGATACTTTATGAGTTACCTAAACATTCACCTTGTGGAGGGTTCATCCTGGAGAAATCCAGGCAAACCTACTGTATTTCTGATTCAATTACAATTGCACTCAGGTTGTTATTAAATAAATACTTGTCGCCTTTCTTTTCACTATATTCAAGCTTCTTAAGATCCTTCACAATTTCATTTTTGAGGTCAAGAGGGGCAGATTTACTAAAGTTACAGGTTTCAGTCAAAAAATCAAGCAACAACTCTCCATTTTTGTTTCCTTCCATAAAGCAATCTGTTATGTCCATATGAGATGGAAGCTCATAGGACTGGAATCTCAGTCCAGCTTCATGGAGTATCTCTTGGATGTCAGCAGAAGAAACATACAGGCAAAGATCATTCAGAGGTAAACGAGGACCATATTTCTTCCAAAGCTTGGCCCAGCCACTGGTTCCTGCAGATAAATCACAATATAAATGTTTTAAAAATGGTTTGCTCCTCTCTCTACCTTCCATATCACCACTGCCAGTTATGCACATGTTTTGTAAATCTTTCCCCAAGAGCTTTAGAGTATAACCTCAAGTACAGAAGTTAGATGAGCATCTCTTGGAGAAGCTTTAGTTATTTATTTCTGCATGGCAAGATGTTGACCTAGATGGTCCTTCTCTCTTTCAAATCTGTGACAGTTATAAAGGAACAGTACTGGAAGAGGAAGGCAAAGGAGATTGAATCAACAGGGAAATATATTTCTAAGTCTTCGATTTAATTACCATATGCCAGACTTTTCCAACATAGTGTCCTCTAGGTATTTTTGAATGAAATGTTTTGGATTTGTAGTCTATGGTCTATATGAATGAATTATAGTGAGACAAAAGAAATAGGAAAAATAAGGTTTCAGTAATAAAACATGATTTTTGACAATGTTTTACACCACAGGTGAGAAATCATTTGCCTTCCAGATATCACTAGTTGACAATTTACAACATTTCTTATCATTGACTGTACTGACTGGGGCTCAAAAAGCATGAATCCAACAACATTTGAAGGACACTGGATTTCCACCATTGTTTTAAACTTTCCAATTTAACAGAAGACACTCCAGATCTTAAACCATTTCATCCAGTGTTTCACAGAAACAATGGGAGGTTACCTCTCTAGGAGCAGTATCTGTGAGCTCCATTCATGCTGTGGGAGGGAATTCCAGGGAGTGAAGATGAAAAGAAGGTCAGGGATTGACAGCATTGGAGCTCAGGGCGGCCTGTATGCCCAGACTATTTTTATGACATCTGACACACACACAGCCCACAAATTCCTCATGCTACCCCTCGTGTGAGAGTCCGAATCACCATCTAAAATCAGAGCTTGGACTGCAGCTTCTGTATCTCCTAACCGTCATGCCTGCTGACTGGGCTGGCCAAAGGATTCTATTGTTTTTAATCACATGAAGGAATTTTAGGAGCTCTGATCCAAACATATACTGTATCACAAAAAAAGAAAACAAAAAAGAAAAACCAGGACCACTTTTAACTACCAAAGCAGGGCTGGCTGGATTTGCATTATTTCATGTTTAACCCTTTTTCGTCCTACAGTGAGATTTGCAAGAGCAGGGAATGATATTTTCACAGCACAGAAGAAGAGAAAAGAGCCCCCACCCACTCTATCACAGAAAGGACAGTATGTTTCCCTGGAGTGTAGAGAAAGCTTTTGCAAAAACCACTCTTTGCCCTCTCCTCAATTTAGTCAAGAGCCTTTGATTTTTCCAGAGACTATTGATTTCAGTTTAACTCTCTTCAGTTTTTGATTCCTCCTTTGAATCTGCAATCAAATCAAAAGTTGATGTCAGACGATGGTATCCCAGAAGAAGTGATTATGTGAACAGGCCTCCAGATTCATCTCTTCCCTGGGATCTTATCAAGATATAGAAAAGGGCTGTCTTATGAATGTCAGTTATTCATGAGTCCAATATGAATGAGGGGTGTTTGTGTGGGGTGGGGTGAGACATTACACCCTTAAGGTGAAATTCTGCCCCTCCCTGCAATTCTATGTTAGAGTCCATTGTTATTTATTTATTTACGATATTTCTATCCCGCCTTTTTCAAGCACGAAGGCAACTCAACGTGGTTATGTTATGTAAGGAATCAACACAATCTATCAGAGTGGGGTTCACTTCAGAGTACAAATACATACTACGATTGTATTGCATGACTTAGAGATTTTTTTGAGATTCTGAGTTTTCTGCCAATGTTTGAGACAGAAGACATAGCTCCATCTAGTTACAGGATCAAGAATTATCCATTACCAGTCTTAGTATCAAAAATGATCTGCATATGCCAATATATGCTGTTTTAATTAATAAGTTGATTTTTGTCTCCTTATGAAAGTATCTCTGAATAGATTTTATTATAGTTGGGGAATTATTCACAATTCAAGCCAGATATCATGAATGAATATCCTCTGTATGTTTCCTAAAAAGTAAGTCTCCTTTGTACACATATGCTCAGAATTAAAGCAACCAGCTCAAACTAAAGTGTACATTTAGTAAGTTTGTTTTGCAGAAATGTTCCTCAGGTGGTAATAGAGATCTCTTTGTTATACTTGATGTTCCTCACCTACAGTTCTTGCATTTAGCATACTTAATTTGGTTATTGGACATTAGAATGTAAAAATGATTCGGTCAAGTTTAAGCAATGAGAAATTCCTGTACCTCTAGCAATTTTTGCTGAAGGATGAAAAGGGGTAATCTATAGGGAATATGCATTCTTCTTCTCGTATCTTTTAAAAACTTTTTTAAAATTTCAGTCATGACTAATTAGAATTTCGTTGATTGCTATAAGTTTTAGTCAAGTAGTAACTTACTGAAATACTGTACATGCAAAAGTTCCACTGCCTAGCTATATGATTGAGCCGCAAGAAATGCCTAGAAACTGACAAATAAGTATATTGATTTAAAGCAAGAGAGAAGAAAGTAATCCAAAACATCACAGAGCTTTGGTGTCTCTTCTAAGACATTCTCAGATAAGGGATATCTATCCTGTACCTGTGTGAAATTTCTGGATTACAGGATGTTTCAGAATATAAGCAACATGTGGCATTCTTAGGTTGGTCACACTGCATCCCACAGTGACATAGTAGCTATCCTTGTAAAAAAAACCTATGAAAGGCTAGCATAAGGTACACAGATAAGATCCTGCAGAGGCAAAGGAAATGTTAACAGAAGCAGCAGGAAGTAAAACCAGGCGAATCCATTTATTCGGTACACTTGGTGGCATGATCCAGCATTTCTGATGTGAATCATTTACAAAAAGCCAAATCCACCAGCTCCAATGGATAATGCAGCAATACATTCAAGTCTAATGAGGACTTGCTGAGAGATATGACTGCAAATCCCCATTGCTAATAAAGCTATTTGTCTGCCTTTTGGGGGAAGCTGTATATTTTAAAACAGCTTTCAAATTGATGCCACACAACAAATTTGTGTATTTTTCCCTTTTTCTACCTAGTGGAAAACGAATGCAAAGCACTAATTGCAAGAAATGTGCTGGTGTCAGTGTTCTGTGACTCAATGCCATTTCTGAACGGTACAATTATACACTACCTGACTGGCACATTATTATAATCACTCCCCGCAGATGCAACATATGGCAACTACTTTTGTTTTCCAATATTTTGTTGTGAATTGAGGGCAGGGAAGAGGTTATCTGAACAACACCACTGTGTAACTCTTCACTGGGTCCCTAGTCTCATGGACAAGCTGAGTGTGGGAGGATCTGATACCTTGCTACATCGTCCATTCTTCATATCTGGATTCCTCCTTTCAACCCAACTCCCGTGTTCTCATTAAACGTGCTTTTTATTTTGTACAGGAAATTGCTTTGAACGCAAACCACTAGGCATCTCCCCCAGACATGCTCTGCTGATGAAAACAGGAGCTTCAGAAGAACAACAGGATGCTGATTGCAGATACTATTTTCATTTATTACTTATGAGCGAGTGTTATATCAGAAACCACTTCTGGTTTTTTTCCTATTTCATTTGGTTCAGTGTTCTTATTCTCTCAGCTATCTCCTACCTTTACATTATTTCTGCTTTGATAGTATTCCAGTTCACTCCTGTCTTAGTGCTGAGATCTATCACCACTTTTCTAGATGATTTTTAGTTGTGCATCACAAAGTCTTCCTGTTGCCTCCTCCATCCCCTTTTCTAAACTTTCTCAAGGGAGCAGTGATGGATAGTGGTTGGGAAGCTTCCCAGTATCATAAAGCAATGCTGCATGTCAGCATTAGGTCCTTACTTGGACTTGGTGTTCAGTAGTATTGTTGCACCTACCTTTTGCAATTCTAGCTTCTAAATAGAAAATGGCAGCAAGAATACATAGGAAGTCAGAAGCATAATGGAGCCTGATTTGGAATGATGGGCAAATTGGAGTTTCCATTTTAATCAATGTTTTTTAATGAATGGTTTTGACTAAATCACTTGCAGTATATTTTCTCATCACCGATATTGTTTGTTTGTTTTAAGGCACTCTTGGAGAATACAGATGGAAAGTTCAAATTTGTCTTGGGACTTTATCCAGGATACCTGTATTCAGTTACTTTCAAAAAGACAAAATAAGCCTATTTCTATCTCATGGAATATGCTGAGAATTTGGTTTTTAGCTCTGTCTTCTCTAGGACAAGCCAGTTTTCAGGATACAAATGGTATTTGAGGGACAATGATTTCAGTGCCGGATCTTGTGCCTACAATGAGAAGAAATGGAATCCGAGGAGATTTTTATCATGTTCAGAGTGTGGAAATGTTTGTCAAAAGTGTCTCATCCAGAAATGTGCTATTGAGAGCTTCATGAGCCTTTGTTCTTTGTATTTGGTCCTCAGATAGCCATTTGTATAAAGCGAGATGTGGGGCTCTCCAGATGGGGCAGGGAATTATCAAAATAATTTTGTCAGCCGCTATGAGAGCCTTTTGGCTACATAAGGGTAACAAACAAATTCTATTATAATCTCCCTAATTGTTATGCTAGCTTTAGGTGAGTTGTAGTCCCATCATCCTAAGTAGTTTCTGAAAAGCTACATGTATATTCCATTCTTTTTAATTGTAGATTTTACTCTACAAGTAATAAATGTCTCTCTCTCTTTGATATCTGCTCTCCTCCCTGTGTACCTGCTAATTCAATCCCAGCAAAGAAGCGAGTAGTAGAACAGATGCAAACTGTGAAATCAATGAAACCTGAACGTGTTAAACTTTGGCTTGTTGTACCCATAAGGTTTTTATTAGGTGCCACCGATTCTGCTGCATGGAGTCTGTTAAGTTTGATCTGCTTTCTCCACACTGGATCAAAATAAATGCATAACTATTACTTTCTCAGGTTTTCCATTTTTCAATTGACTTGATCACAACTTTCATATTCAAGTGTCAAATCTAAAATGGCATTTTTATACAGTATCACAACATGAAACAAAATGGGCAGTAAACATGGGAAATGAACCAGACAAATAGCACAACAGAGTTTCATTGTAGCTATTTGCTTAACGCCACTTGCAGCCAAGTGTTACAGTGTGTGCCATTCTGAAAAATCTGTTGCAGATTAATGAAGTCATTAAGGACTATTGGACTCCCCAAGCAATTTCAGGTCCTGTACCTCCTATAGACCTGCTTCAACTTAACACATATCTCTGTGAGTCAGTAGATCCACAGAGAAAGGGACCAGAAGGAAGAATTAATAACCTGACTCTTAGCCAGGACCATTCCTATTAAAAACATGTCTGTTGCAAACCTCACTCGCAGCTTTGAATGCAACAAAATGATGAGACACATCTTAGTGGAAGAGTCTGTTAGCTTTAATTAATGTAGCGAGAATGATCAAGGAACATTCTTTTGTTTATTTATTAGATTTATACCCTGTTTTTCTCCTTCTTGGCAGAGCTTTGGAAGAGTAATACTTTTGACTTCGCTAATGCGGAGACCTAGGTACATCTACACTGTAGAATTAATGAAGTTTGATTCTGCTTTAATTGCTCTGGCTCAATGCTATTGAATCATTGGAGTTGTAGTTTGGTGAGGCACCTGCCCTATTTGGAAGAGAAGGCTAAAGAGCATATCCAACAACAAAACCCAGGATTCCATAGCACTGAACCATGACAATTGAAGTGAGGCCAAACTGCATTCGTTATAGGGAGTAGCTGCATCCTTAGACAGGAATAACCTCATCCTTTGAGGGTGGGGGAGAACTTTCACTGTCTAATTGTTTTTATAAGTCTAATAATGAGACCCCGTTGCTTCACTAAACATTGGAAGAGATGTACATGGTTCATGCTTCATAGCTAGACACTGCTGTACTGGGATACTGTACTGGGAGTCATTCTTCATTAAACTTCTTCGGAATGGAAACAGCAAGTGATTATAGTAATTTACTTTTCAATGTGAGGAAGTGTACAAAAACCATACAGTTTCCAAGCACCCATGTTAATTTGGAATATATTTTGTGCAAAAAAAAGAGGATATGGTTGTTTTGTGCATAGAACAAGATTTTCAGTCCAAGAAATAGCACAGGAAAAATGTTATTGCCTGTTCAGATAATGCCATTTTCCATGCAGATCATCCCATGTGAATTTAGGAAGGAGTAAGTTCCCAATTACCTCATTTCTGGACTGGAAACAGATATTTTACAGTGTCCCTCCCAACAAAATATTCCCTGTCCATGTTGCACATTAACTAAGTTCTACAGCCAGAATGAAAATAGGTACTTCTATCTGAAGGACCACCATGAGACCATAATCTTCAATCCACTTGCAGAGGCTGGATCTACACTGCCAAATAATTCAGTTTGACCTACATTGTATAGTCAGTGGTTCTCAACCTGTGGGTCCCCAGGTGTTTTGGCTAACAACTCCCAGAAATCCAGCCAGTTTACCAGCTGTTAGGATTATTGGGAGTTGAAGGCCAAAACATCTGGCAACCCACAGGCTGAGAATCACTGGTATAGACCCATATAATGCTGGTTGAACTGCATTATATGTTTCTACACTGATCCTATAATAAAGTTCAAACTCTCTTATTGAGCAGTGTAGATCCAGCTGGAGAATTCATCCCCACTGAACCCTGGGGCTGATTACTAGATATTATCACTACAATATTATGCATGATATTGATGTGCTTGTGCCTTCAAGCCTGAAATTTAGCATTCAATTTTTAATAGATAACTAAAATATGTTCTTCAGTTATGTGATACATATTATGTAGAAAATTGGGGAAGGGGTACATACATACTGGTAGTTAAGATACTTATTAAATTAGAAGGCTAGTCTCCTCATATTTAATAAGAAGTTCATCGTGTCCAACTGTCACCTGTGTGCAGCATAAAAAGTAATTTGTAGTCTTTACCTGAAACAAGGATAATAAGGAGTTTTGCTCCAGGTTCTAAGAGACTGTGAAAGAATTTAATTGTGGCTGGGATGTCTTTTACATAATACAGCATCTAGAAATAGCAAAAGAGAAAATAATTGTAAACTGGATGCACAAAAAAGTTTCTATGGGTTTTCTGTTCTTTTGTTAGGGAGAAACAACTGAAATATATACAAACTCAAAACATCTATTTATCAAATTTTCATCCAGGTTCACTGGCTGATGCAAATGAGGGCTTTGCATTTATCTTTCTACAGCAAAGTTTATACAAATTCTTCTTTAATACTGCAATATTTTCTAATCTGTCAACCTACTCAAGTTACTTAAGTCACTGTGGCAGATACAAAGCTGAATATAATTATTCAGCCCAACTAGAAAAGATCGGCTTTTTGGCTAGGGAGTTCTTTCTAATGTACTATTATTGTGTTGATGGGATTTGCAGAAATGTTGATTCATCAGTCAAAACTTAGTTTTATGTGTTTACTCTAGTGCAGTGGGTCTCAACCTGTGGGTTCCCAGGTGTTTCGGCCTATAACTCCCAGAACTCCCAGCCAGTTATCCAGCTGTTAGGATTTCTGGGGGATGAAGGCCAAAACATTTGGAGACCCACAGCTAAGAACCATTGCTCTAGTGGTAATGGCAATTCATAGAATAATAGAGCTGGAAGACCCCACATGGGCTATGTAGTCCAACCCCCTGCAATACAGAAAAGGCACAATCAAAGTAACTCTTGGCAGATAGCCATCCAGCCTCTGTTTAAAAGTCTTGAAGGAAGGAGCTTCCACCACACTTTGAGGCAGAGAGTTCCACTGTTGATCACCTCTTACAGTCAGGAAGCTCTTCCTAATGTACTATTATTTAGCTCTCATGATAATAGAATGAATCTGGGTCGCTGACCCAGGACAACAGATTAACAGATTCAAATCAAAATGACCAAGAGAGTTTTGTGCTATGTTAAAGATAGTAAGAAAAACTTGTGCTCAGTGGAATTCCTTTGGTATTGGAGGAAGATGGTAGTCTTGTAATTTCCAAGCTGTCATCCTCATGGCATAGTTTTTGTGAACTCAAAATGAATTTTAAGAAATTAATTATCATTCCGCCATCAGATATCTCTTGCACTTGGTTACACACACAGGTATATAGAGAAAAATATTTTGCAAATAGAAAAAATAAATTGCATGGGTTTACAGCAGATTTTTACATTAAAGCATAACATAATACATGAAGAGTAATACATAAATGTAATGTCCCAACAACAGCTCAGTAACAATATACTATTCATGCATTTACCTGGATCATGTGGATAAAGTTCCACTTCTTCATCTCTTTGCTTGCCTTCATCCGACCTTCATATTCCAGTGAAGTCTCTTTGTGCCAAGTAAACTTTATGTTCTCAAGGCTTGATGTCTTTGCAACACGTTCTAAAATATGATAGTTTCACAGTTTATCTCGATTGCAAATACAGAATAAATTTCCATATCAAATATTGAAGTAGCTGGAAGCCATATATTTTTAAAAAATATGACATTGGTGTCAGTGGTGAGACTAATCCTGAGCTGCCAGCTGCTGCTTTATATTCTCTGCAGATTCACTCACTTTTATGGAACAAACCAAGATGTGAAAGCAGGAAGGACTTTTTACTGCACAAGTCCTATGGTGTTCAGAATCTGTCTCCCTTTCCACTTTCTCCAATATTGTGATGAATCAGAATGGAAGAAAAAAATAAGTTTGATTGCTCATGCTTTATATTCTAAACTTTGAATTTGACTCGGTTAGTAGACCAGCAGCTTGCCATAACTGGCAAGGCTTACCGTAAATACTCATATGTAAGTTAGGGACATGTTTGGGGGGCAAACTTATGGTTTCAATATGACCCATGGATAAGTTAAGGGTCAGGAGGTTAGCTGCTCTTGTCACTGCCTCCACCATATTCTCACCCTTTTGACCTTTTGCCATTTTACTCAGAAAAGGTGTTTATTTTCTGATCAAAGTTAGGGTACATTATTAGCTGTTATTCATAAAGGAACAGTTCCTTCCCGAAGTAGAATGGCAAAAGAACTAGGAGAGCCTAGAAGAAGCATTGACTCTCTCAGCTCTTTTGGTGCTCTTTTGAGGAGAAATGCCCAAAAGCTGCCACTACCTTTTCCCCAGGCATTCAAAAGAGCCAGAAGTGGCACCATGACAGAAAACATAAAGGAAATTGGTGCTTCTTTTAGGTTTGTTAGGGACTCTTACATTTTGTCACTGTACTCAGGAAAGGAGATGGTTCCTTTTTATCATAGTAAAGTTGCACCTGTGAATTTGTTGACCCAATTTTGGGGGTTGGTTTTATGTTTAAAATTTCTAGTTTAATACATGAGCAAGTACAGAAATTAACTTGCTGCTGCAGTTTTCAAAGACTCCCCAGAGGATCTATGCATTTACCGAGTTTCCTCTTTCCTTCCTACTGGAGTGACACAGGGCTTTACCCTCTGCTCTACTCTTCATCCACCTTCTGGCTAGAAGCAAGTAGGCTAGATGAAATGCTCTGTTGCACTGTGTGAGTAAGAAGGAATAAACTTGGCATGTCATCTCGATCTGGACACAGCTCATTTTGTATTTCTATCTTAATTTCCAAACAGGAAAATATGTGTACATGCATACATTTGAATAACAACCTGTAAACAACTGTGGCTGGTATTTAATAAAATAACATTCACTGATACAACAGGGGGCTATTCCTAAGTCTCCGTATGGGCCCAGAAACCTCCAGTCTAGGGGATACAAAACTGGCAATCCTATACTAATTACTCCTGACAAGACAGAGGTTCTCCAGGTCAATCATAGGCTGCATCAAAGTATAGGGTGGCAACCTGTGCTGGACGGGGTTGCACTCCCCCTGAAGTCACAGGTCCGCAGCTTGGGTGTCCTCCTAGATTCAGCACTAATGCTTGAAGCGCAGGTGTTGGCGGTGGCTGGGAGGGCCTTTGCACAATTGAAGCTCATGCATCAGTTGCGACCATACCTCATGAAGTCAGATTTGGCCATGGTGGTCCATGCCTTAGTTCCCTCTAGATTGGACTATTGCAATGCACTCTACATGGGGCTGCCCTTGAAGACATCCCGGAAATTCCAATTGCTCCAACGAGTGGCAGCCAGATTACTAACTGGTGCGAATTACAGGGAACGGTCAACGGTGTTTAGTGTTTTAATGTTCTGATTTTATATTGTTAGGCTATTTCTTTATATTGGTTTTGTATTTTATGTAATTTTTTATTGGTGTTCTTGTGTTATCTTGTGTTACTGTACTGATGGGCATGGTCTTATGTAAGCCACCCCAAGTCCCCTTGGGGAGATGGTGGCAGGGTATAAATAAAGATGATGATGATGATTATTATTATTAAACTCACTTTGCCCCAATTTGATTTCTTGTGAAGTTTCCATGAAGATCTGAAATTTGAGTACTTAACCCTGCTCCTCTTCCCTATTCCAAAGTGGACAGGCAATACTCGATGCACCCGAAGCCTTTTGATGAACGCTGTCTTGAGTGATGTTGCTGTCCTTTTGTGGAGACAGCATTCAGAGAGAGAGAATGGAAGCCCTCTATCATTGCTACTTTAATCCAATTTCAGTGATGACTTCACTGTCTGAGACACACTTGCATCCAGTCCTCCAGTAGCTCTTAGGCCTTTGTATGCAGAAAACATTCAGAATCCTGTGCTTTGTTACAGCAGGGACTTAACAGAATGAATCAAAGCGTTACTTTCCTCAGTGCTCTGATTAGGATACATCTGAGTGAAATAAGATGAGAAATGTCCCAAGTGTGCTTATCTCCCTTCTTTCGCATTCCCTATTGGTCATAGGCTACCACTTCTGAATGCTGCAGCTCTTTCTCCGTCTTCTTCCATTTATCAGTCTCTAGCCTCTATGACCACAGTTCAAATCTAATTTGCTATTTTAAACTCAGACAACACTGAGCAGTAATCCATATCAGCATTGAAAATAATCTGGCTCAGTCTGCTTCTATTTAATCACAAGACAGTCTGTGAGGAGACATCAAGAAAATGAAGAGTCGGAAAAGAAAGCTAATGCTTGTCAATGCAGCTTCTCTATGTCAAAAAGGCAGAAGTGGGCTAACTAGCAAGGAGATTTTGAAAGCTTCCAAGACAGTATATCTCAACCCCTTTTCACACAGAACTAGTTTCTTATATGGCAATATTTCTTCTTTGTCGCATGGATACAGCAAGCACCGCAATACTTTATGAACACAAATGAAAAAGAGATGTGTTCCTTTATCAGAGTGAGACCATATATACTGGGTTAGTACAGTTTTAAACCTGTATTGTCATTAATAGTTTGTAATTCATCTTCAGACCCTTTTTTGGTGAAAAGGTGAGATATAAATAATAAAATAGATCATTTTCAGATTGAATTCAAATTGACCTTTTCAAACACCTGCAGATTGTCCCTCTTTAGTTTCACAGCTACTTCAGTTCTGTACCATTTTTACTTTTTCCTCACAAAAGACTGAGCTCCTCTGGGGAAGTGCCAGGATACAAATCATAGGATAGGTATTCTCAGGCCTGTTTTTATGGTTCTTTTCCTGACTTAGGAATGATGAATGGCCTCTCCTGGAAGCAATTCACCTTTGAAATAGTTGTGGAGAACTCCTACATCATTTAACAAGGAAGCATGCCAGTTTTTCTAAACCAGATTTGGACTTCTGAACACTTCCAGTTTTATTTGGTTACTTTCTTTTGTTGGCAGTGTTAGTAATACATGTAATCCAAAGTGCAGAAAATGATTTTCCATGCCACTGCAGTACCCACCCTTACCATATTCCCTTGGGATTTGGCAACTGAATGTCTGCTTTATTTCCCAAGAAGAAAGCCTTTTGGTATAATAACAAAGAGCACGTCATTTGACAGATTATGTTCTACTTAGCTTCAAAACACCACAAATTGCAAAAAGAATTAATAAATAAAGTTAGCCGTACCCTGGTAGCACATTATTTGTTCAGCACTTGGTTCTATCACATCATTATGAATGATAGCTCCAGGATATTTAGCCTGTACCTTTGCAATAATTTGAAGATCAATTTCTCCTAGAAAACAGATAAGAAAAAAGCAAAGGTTAGAAAGTTCATACATTACTTCACTTAGTAATTTGATTTATATGACCATGACTCATTTTTGTATGGCAGGAAGTTGGATAGATGCCCCTTGCAGTTCCTTCCAATTCTATAATTCTGTGATTGCAAATGTGAGACATATGAATGAGTGAAAGGGAAAGCTGTATAGTAACATCCCACAATTGGCTAGGCATTTGCTCATAATCTGTCATGGCTGTCAAAAGAGGCATCCTGATACAGGAGTGATGTGAACATTTTATTCCACTAAGGAACTATATCTGAAATATATTCATTCCCTTGGATCTTTCCAGTATTTTAATTTGTTAATTTAAACCACACCTCCCCCCAGTTAGGATTCAAAATAAATATCATATAAAGCTCTTTTTTAAAAAAAAGAAAAGAAAAGAAAAGATCCAGATTAAATATATATACAAATTATTTTTAAAACTCTATAAATCTATATAATTTGAAAAAAATGAAATAAACCACACACTAAGGAAGAACCTTAAAATATAATATACTAAAGAGGGACAAGATTAATACATTTAATACATGAAATAAACCACACACTAAGGAAACCATAATTTGAAAAGTCTTCATTCACCAATAGAAAGACAGCAAGGTAGTCAATGCATTATTCCTAGAAAACAATTTTTCGAGGTAGCCATCTAGAAGACTCTCCTTTTCCACAACACATGCCTGTGGGGTGGCAGGACTGAGAGAAGGGGCATAGGCTCATAAGAGATTGTGATGTTCTTTAGATAGCCTAAAACCAAGCTCTGCTGGGTGTTATAGGTTGTTACTTTCAATTGTACCTAGAATCAGATATGCAGCCAGACTTTGCATCCCTGTGGTACTTTCCAAGATGAAACTGGGGTGTGAGGAAACTTTTACAGTGGCTTTAAAGCAAGAAAACTTGGACAGAGGCAATGTGTGGACCTCTCTGTTCTAGCATAAATGGGTCCTTGGTTATCTGGATTGGGTATTTTGGTGAAAAGACTCCCTAGGAAATCCCCGAAGTCTGGGGTAAAGTACTTTCAGTTAAAGACTTTATCAAAGTGAACAAAGTGATTTTCAGCAAGTAAAGTGATTCGGGAATGAAAGAGATTTTAGTGAGCAAAATGATCTTCAGCAATGAAGTGATTTCGGCAAGAAAGCAAACTGAAATTATAGATAACAGAAACCTTGAATTTATTTTTTTATGATATTTCTGAACAAAAGAGACAAAGCAAGCAAAAAGAAGCCAACTTTGTTAGAACAGAAGTCAATCTCAACGCAGACAAAAGAGGGAGACAAGAGTTAACAATAGTTTCATCAGGGTAGCTTTCTTCTGCCTAAATCTAATCAAGTCATAGTCATCACAGAGTATACTGCATCTGTGAGTCCTATGGGGGAATGTTGAGTACCTTTGGGCATATACAACTCTTTAGCTAGCTGCATTCGTATCTATTCATTGATTTATGGTTTACAAGTACATTCCCATTGTGGTGGCTGCATAACATCATGTTCCCAGACACCTAGTACACATTATCTATCAGGCTTGTACTTTTTGCAATTGGTTTTGTAGTGTGTGTTGTGTTTCTCTCCATCTTGTGATAACACTGTCAGCTGTCAATGATAAGTTGCAATGAACAGCGCTTCAACCTCTTGCTCTGAGGAGTGGATGAGAGTATTGTTTCAGTTCATTTTCTATAAAAATTCATAAAGTAACACATTTTTTACATCCAGTAAACATGACTTTAAACTAAAACAACAAAGAATGAAAGAAATTTGAATGGGGTGGAAATTGAAACCCATGCCTTCATTCACTTTAAAGTTTGGATTCATGAATTCTACCATTTTAGCAATAAATTAAGGGAGGTACCACTTTTTTATTATCATTATCTTTAGCATTTATATTGCAGGCCAATATAACATGGCTCTTCATGCTAAGAATAAATTTGCGTATTGAATTTGGATTGGTGTGTGTGTGTGTGTGTGTGTGTGTGTGTGTGTGTGGCTGGAGGGGGGAGGGTAAGATGTAGGATAATTTTGCTTCATAAAATTATTGATCAAAATTTCAAAATTATTTTATATTCAGAGTGAAATGTAGCATGGGTTTTCAAAAATAAAGACAAAGACAAACTAACAGATGCCCATATATTTCCTTCTCGTAACATAAGAGTACACTCACACACCTGTGATGGGATGCCAGTCAGGTATTTGTGAACACAGCATCCATGTTTTACTGCAATGTCAAGACATAATGTAACACAGCTCTTTCTCACCAAAATAGAAAGACATTGCATTTAGAATAATGCACTCCACAAGGGAAATTGAAAGGTTATAACCCATTTAAATGAACAATGATCATCAGACATCATTAGAAACTCACAGCATGATTTAACTCAACTATACCCCAAAACATTGAAAGCCTTTGTATTTTAGTAAATCACAAGATAAGTTGTTGTTGTACTTATACAGAATGACTATTACTTAACATATGCTTAGCACTAAAATGTACTAAATTAAATGAAATAAACCTACAGAAGGACTTAAAATTCATATTTTGTAGACAAGATAGATAAAGAGGAAAACAGTAGGGAGACAAAGTGGGATGGAAGGGGAGACTAGAAATGTTCATAAAATTATGCCTGAAGGATAAATGGCCAGAAGCCCAGCTGAGAGGAGAGATATGGATTGGAATATAGGAGAAGAGTATCAGCAAGGATGAAAATGAAATGAATTAAAGAAAAAAGGCATACAGAATGAGGCATAAGGTTCATCTTAAGAAATCATTTTGTTCTTGGATTACAGATAACAAAACAGACCCTTATCACATCCTACATTGCCTGACCAAAGAAGGCAGATGTGGATAAATCACAGTCTCCATCTTTAGAATGGGTAGACCAGGGACCTCATCACATTTGCCACTGGAATTGCCACGGATCATAGCAAATCTGGTGATGCTGGCGGGGGGTATTGGGAATCCATTGCCCCACAGCCTACATTGCCTGACTTCCCTCCTCATCCCATCCTTGTGTGAGTGTGTGTGTGTGTGTGTGGGGGGTCCCCTGCCCAGCTTCCCCCTGTTAGTCCAAATGCAACACAGGATGCCTCCCATGTTGCCAGCTTGTCACCGTATGCCAGTTCCCCTTCACTTTTGCCCCAGAGCCCCACTGGAAGTAGATGTACATTGTGGGATGGAAGTCTGTGGGCTCCATAGCAAAACCGAAAAGGAACAGGTATACACTGAAGAATTTGGACCATCTGCTGAGGTCATGGGATAGTCTTTTCCCATTGATCAAATGTAGTACACACCTGTTTTGTATTTTGATTGTTCTACCCACATTCCTTGTTGGAAGTAAATCAGATATCAGATGCTGCATAAATAGTTTTTAATTTTGCTTTATTAACAAAGGTGTTTCTATTCTGGCAGATCAGTTCTTATCCAAACTGCAACATAGCCAAATCTAGGGCCGTGAAATTGGCAATTAACATTTTTAATTTTATGATGAATATGTTTTGATGCCATCTTTCTGTGCATGACTTCAGTGCATATGTAGACACACATACTAAAACCCATTTTGGTTCTCCAGATTAAAAAGGATTTCACATTTTCATATGCTGAGCTGCATTGTTCACCTCTTCACAAATAAACAGCCTACCGTCCTCTCATTATTTTTTTAAGTACCCCTCACGCAAACCCCTTTGTTCTGCAACATAATCTGCAACCTTAATTGAGTTCACTTAGTTGTTTATAGTACAAACATAGTGCTCCAGGCCGTTTTAGAGCTGGAGATGCAGTTGCCTAAATTATCAACAACGTTCAATTTAAAGTATAGGAATTATTTAAAATCTTCAATACAATTACCGTAAAGGGTCTATCACTACGTTTGCCATTAAGTTTCCAATTAAACTTTTCAGGGAAATTGATTGTTTATAGTGCATTTGCCATTTTATAGCATAGTGAATGCCTTTTGTAACGGGGTGGAAAAGTTGGCATCATTAACAAGATAGGAGGTATGAACAAAGCATGCTTCATTCATAGACTGGCAATAGGCATTCTCACAAAGCCTATGGAAGTTACTTTTTAGGAGGATAACATTCAGAATCCCCCAGCTATATGCTGTCTGTGGGATTCTAGGAATTATAATCGATTTTTTTTTAGTATTTATAGCTAGTTATCAAAAGACTGTCTCAATAACAGACCTCACTGATAAACCAACTATATTGTAGGCTGGTTTGAGGACTAACATCACAGCCCTTTGTCATCCATGAGAGACAGCGATATCTGTTCAGTTGCTCCACTTTGACACTATACTACAATGGCCTAAACTCAATCCTAATCCTAACTAGAGCAGCACAATTAAATCAGTTGGTGAATGGCAAACCAACACTTCCACAAACTCCCATGATCCAGTTGTTGTTATCTTATGTACCCTCAAGCAACTAAAACTACTATTTTATGGTTAAAGTATATTTTGCAAGATTTATTGAAAGGAAGTTTGCCACTGTCTTCCTCTGAAGCTGAAAGACTGTGATGTGCCCCAAGGTTACATGCCAATGAATTTGCATAGCTGACTTGAAATCTGAACCCCGATCTCCCAGAGTTCTAGTCCAACGCTCAATCCATGGGATTTAAATCCATTTGTTTTGGAAAATGAGAAAATAGATATAATTCTTATACTTACAGTAAGATGGAGTGTTAAAATAATATCTGAAGGAAAGGGCAGAACAAATAGAATCAGAGATGGATTCACCCTTTTCTTTATAACATCAGAATCCTACCTAGTGGACCTGAAAGTATCTAGACCCATACAGAACTGCATTGGATTTATTTCTGTATCTTTGTTTTCTTAATCAGGTTACATATTGTAGATACAGTAGTTCTATTATTGACCAATTGATTTGCAATTTTCTTTATTCTCATTGAGAAAGTAAGTGGTTATTTGAATGAATTATAATCAAAAGGCATACATACTAATCATATATAAATCAATACATCTTTACTCACCTGAACCACCTCCAACACTTAAAACATTTATTGTGGACTTTCCATTACCTATACTAAGAGAAAAAGAGAATGCATCTGTTAGAACAGTTGAACAGTAATCAAAAAGTACAGCCTGCCCTCCCACATATAACCTGGTAGTATTAATAGTACAGTGCAATAACAGATTTGGAATATGTGCAATGACTACAGAACGTCTTTGGACTATGATTATAGGTGGTGTGATTTATATTGAATGTAACGCTTTAAACATTTTAAATGTTTAATATGTATTAATTTAATTTTAATTTTACTGAAAGTGTATGTATTTTAAAGCATTGAGTAATTGCTTATATGTAATAGGGTTGTATGCTTTTAAAAATGGTTTAAAACTCATTTTGGATGTAGGGAGCGCTGGTGGTTCGGGAAATTCTAATTTTCACAGAAAAAAGTTCTAAACTTTTCAAAATTTTCGAGACTTTCGAATCCTTTGTTAATGGTTTCAAAGTGTTATTTCCTGTTTCATTGGGTGGTCTTTACTTTGACAGTAGTTGTTTTACTCCAGAAAGGGGAGGGGGGGGGAAGCAAAGGGAAGAAATCCATCCACTCTGGTTAAAACCGCTGCAAAAGGAAAGGTATCCATCCACACTGGTTTAAACTGACACGGATCCATCCCATCCACACTGGTTTAAACTGACACGGGAGAGAAAAAAAAAGATTCAATCCACACTGGTTTAAACTGACACAGGGGAAAAGGAAAGGAATCCATCCACACTGATTTAAACAGACGTGGATCCATCCCATCCATACTGGTTTATACTGACACTGATCCATCCCATCCACACTGGTTTAAAGTGACGCGGGAGAGAAAGGAAAGGAATCCATCCACATTGGTTTAAACTGACATTTTTTCTGCTGTTTTTCTCCCTTCCCTTCTCCTCTTTCCTTATCTCTCTTCTTTTCTCTTTTCCTTTTCTCCTCCAAATCCTAGCCCGTTCAGAAAAACATGGGGGGGCATTTTACTAGGTTCCCTGGATAAGTTGTTCCCTTGCAAAGTGGTGGCATGGCACCTTTTCCACCCAAGCAGCCTGCCCGAGTCCCTCTGCCTTCACGTCCCTGGCTCGCAATGAGCGCACGAGGCACACACAGTCCTTTTTAAAGGGCAATGGCTGCCATGCCGAAATTCTTTTAAAATCAGTTCTGTTCCTCACAGAAATATGCATGCCCCTGTCATATACACAAGGTAGATTAAATGTTGACCTTCTAATCAAATATCTAGCACTGTTACCTGGAAATTATGTCTGGCACATTCTTCTGAATGAATTCCAGCATGCACTGATGCTCTGTTGAATTTTCAAGGAACAGACGAAAAGATTCAACATAGTGGCTGTGATCAGACAGCAAGCTCCTCATAGCCATGGCTGATTCCAAATAGCCTTTGGAGTAGGGGTGGGGCTCACAAAAAGAACAAGCAGTGTTGTTTGGGCATATTATAGATGAGTCACTGAACAGAGGGGTGAAAAGTGATACAGAACAGTGTGAGTCGTTCTATTAGAATTGAATTAGAGCTACTTAGAAATATCTAAACTACCAAGTAGTATCATGCAAGTAGGTGTAATGGAGAAACAGTTGCTAAAATAGCATGTCAGCATTTTTATCAGACTTTGTAACAAGATGTTGACTGGGGAAAAAAACTGTTCTTTTCTTGTCTTGCCAGTCAGCACAGAGCCTGGCATACAGGGCCATCGTAAATGTGAACAATGTTGGATATTAGAGCAATATAAGTGATTACTATCAGAACTTATTTCAGCAGCAAATTTCACTGAACCCTCAAGGTGACATTTAAGATGGGTGCGGAGTGCAAGGTTCTTTTACTAAGCCAATATTCTCTTTTAGTTTACCTTGATCCTTTCTTTCTTTGGGAACTTGTATAAATTGCTTCCATTAAATAAAAATAATGTGAGGGGTTTTCCCCCAAAGATTTTATTATTGCTATATCTTTGGCTATTTGTGGGTTCGATGTTTGTGGAATTGATCATTTATTAATTTTATTTAAATGTTCTCTCTAGGAATCCCTATATCAGTGGTTCTCAAAGTGTGCTCAGTGGAACCCTTGGAGCTCCACGAAGCATAATGAGGGACTTTGCACCTCATTCCTTTCTCCCCCCCCCCCAAGCTTTCCCCCGCTTTCCTGCTCCTCCCCATCTCCTTCACCACTGAAAGCCTTTTTTCCTCGCTTCTCTCACTCACAAAAGTATTTTTCCTCAACTTCCTCACTGCCTAGATTCTTTCCCCCTCACCTTGCTTGCATCCAAAACCCTATCTCCCTCTCACCGCTCAGGGGGTACTTTATTGTGCATTTTCTGCATGGCAGAAGGGTGTCGAACTGAATGTGCCTGGATTTCTATTATTATTATTATTATTACTACTACTACTACTACTACTGCAAAGGCTGGGTGGCCATCTGTTGGGGGTCTTTAGATTGTGCCTTTTCTGCATGGTAGAAGGGAGTTGAACTGGATGGCCCCTGGCGTTTCTCTATTATTGTTGTAGTTCTTAGTATTATTTATTTATTTCCGTCATTTCTACCCCGCCCTTCTCCCACAAGGGGACTCAGGGAGGGTGAATAAGCTTTTGTTTCAAAAAGGGCTCCAAGGCTGAAAATGTTTGAGAATGCCTGCTCTAGATCCTTCAGCAACTATATGGTGACCATAGAATCATAGAGGACATAGAAGTCTCTAAACAAGTGTTCTCTAGTGTTAAAATAATAGTTTTTAAAATTCACATTTGTTCACTTTTGTTAAGGGTTTGTGCCCCTAACCCTAGAGAAAGTGGAAGACTGATAGTATTTGAAAAGATATTTTAGAGAAGTCTTTATTCCAAGATTTAATTACACTTACACCACCATTAAAACATGCATTTTTAATAAATAACTAGTTACCTCTATCCAAATGCTTGACTGGTTGATTAATATAAATTAATCTGGGGAAATCACTTGGTATGACAACTGCTTCTTCAGTTTTTCCTCCAAGTCTCTGGTGTTTCAGTCAGTCCTTGTCTATCTACTACCAATTGCATGTAGCTCCTTTTATCTCTCAGATTTCTTTCTTCAGTTTTCTTTTCAATTGGCTTCTTCAAGTTTGTGCTCCTGCCACCTATAAGCATCCTGCCTCTTCGGTCTATTATTATTTTTTCCATCTAGTGTACACTATACTCGCTTCCTTAGTCATTTTTTTCACTTACATTATAAGACTATCTAGAACTGTTCTTCCTTTGCTCTACTTTCTACTGACAGAATATACAGTATGTGTTCATTATAAATGCTCAAGCCCCACATGAGTTTTCCCTCAGTTCGCCATCCCCTTGAGTTCTTTTCTCATCCAGACCATCAGCCGTCATCTTCTCTGCTTGCCTAACCCCTCCAATGCTATTCCTGAACCAATATTCTCCTTGCCAGCACAGAGAATTGCAGTGAAAACAGCATTTAACAACATCACAGCAGTTTGTATTATTAATCTCAAAGATCCCACTTTTCAATTTCAACATTCCCCAAGCCAAGGTTTTGGACAGAATTTGAACAGCACTCAATAAATTTAAACAACACTCAATAAATAAGCACAAAATTACATCCTATTCTGCAAACTTTCATTGTGTGCAAAGGCTTATCGACAACCTGACAGCCAGCACTCATACAAATGGGCCAAGGGATAATTGGAAAAGTGGGGTGATTGCTTGGTTTAGTGGAAGGGAGAAGCTACCAGGACTGACCTATCACTAGGAGCATAACTGATGTTTGCGTTTTATAGATAATGATGGTGTTTACAGTGGATAAATGTACACTTTAACTAGGTTAATTTCTAATGTGTTTCTTCTTGTTAAGTAAGGAGTTTGGAGCCCACAAAGCCAAATACAAACCAGGGGTCATGTATCTGACAAGCTATTAAAAGACCTCATGTTTTGTGGTTCTAGTTACCAGATGGACTGATCCTGAAGTAGTTGCTATTTTCACTTTAAGGCAATGGTTCTTAACCTGTGGGCCCCCAGGTGTTTTGGCCTACCACTCCCAGAAATCCCAGCCAGTTTACCAGCTGCTAGGATTTCTGGAAGTTGAAGGCCAAAACACCTGGGGACCCACAGGTTGAGAACCACTACTTTAAGGTGATGCAATTAACTTGTTGGGTCATGAGGTATACAGAATTATGCTTGGATATATACACAGCATGATCCCTGTATCCATGATGTATATGTTTCCAGACTTTGAGTGGATACACAAAACTTCAGATAAATGTGAACCCTATTGAAACTGATTTATTGCTCAAGAACACCATATAGTCATGCTGGAGTAGCTAGAAAATTCCCACAGATGACATGTGTTTTTTTCAAATGTGAATAAATGAAACCATGGATACCAGCCTATGCTATAGCATCTTGAAGTTTAATACATGGAATCGAGGCAACAGCAAGAGGGTCTACATTTACACCATTACTACAAAAACTGTACAGGAGACATTCAAACTTTATATAATTTACTTAAGATGTTGATTTTTTTTTGTGAGATCAAGAATAGAAAAAAATCACAGGTTAAAGACAGTGGTAAACACAATAGAACCCAAGTGTGATAATGGTCACTGTAAATAGGACTGAAATATTCAGCACAGCACTTAGCATTGGCACTGCCAACTTTACACATTATTTTTCGCAAAGCAGCTACCTTGGTTTTGTTGAGATAAGTAAGAAAATTCAAATCACTTGACATTTGAGATGTTTTACATTCCCTGGCCATTAACATCTGAAAAGAACATTAAGCTTCTCCAATGGCAAGTCATAAAATATTAAAGTTTCAACTCTATCCAGTATTTGGTACCAATCCCGTGTAGTGAACACAGTGAAGCTTACTCCTGAATTAGATTGTGTGTAATAGTTTTATTTATAGACATAACTTAGTAGCTTTCATTTCTTCATTTTAGCTGCAATGTGCATCAAATAAGCTTTCTATGGAAATGCAAATAAAGTCTTCATCAGCATTCCTTTATAACAAGGATGGCAATGTAATTTATGTTATTTGTTGTTGAATAAAATATATTCAGTGTAGGAGAGCAGGGAAAGTTGTGTGGATTTTTTTGGTCTATACAAGACAGCATAATTCTGAGCAATGGACTGCAAAAAGATAACTTTTCCAAGCTCTACACCATGGAGTTTTGTGCAGTTTGGGCCTGTAAATATTTGCATAGATATAATCCTCTCTCTGAGTTCAGTGACGTTTATTCACAGGAATTGCAGAGCTTACCTTTAGACTTTTTCCAGGCACTCTTCTAAAAGGGGGAGTTTTGCAATCATGTAAACAGAAACACTTACATTTTGTTCATTACAGAAGTAGATATCAAATTGGACTTTCACACACACTTGCACATTTTATCCACATTCATGGGTAAAATCTGACTTCAAAACAGTGTATTTGGGCTGTAATCCTCTGTACATTTATCTGAGAATAGGTTTTACTGAACATAGCAGGACTTACTTCTGCATAAACATGATTCAGATTGCTTTATTGGGAAACCACAATACAACTGGGAGGGCACAGTTACAGGGTAAGGTTGCTGATTTCAAATAGCCACAGATGATTTACATTTTTCCCCCCAAGGACATAGTTTGAAAAAATAATACTTACGTGTAAATGTCCCTGCTTTCAGGAAGTGCTAGTTTCAATCTGTGAGAACCAAGATTCAGGAAGTGCATTCTTACTCAAACAAAGTACATTTTTATAGGCCACAATCTTTCTCCACCCACCAAATCAGTGCCTTGGCAAGCAGTGTGCATTCCTGCTCCAGAAAGAAGGGAGAGAAATCCCTGGCAGATGGATCAGTCTCGAATGGATTGAAAACACTGAGCTGTCCTCTGCCTTTAAATCTGAAATGGCTCACATTGACAGGCACACTTTGTGGAGAGAATTCAGTTGCAAGCATTTAATTTTAAAAGAGAAGTGCTTAAATTCATAACATTATATTTTTATTAATATTTGATACACAACAAGATTAGTAAAAAAAGATTGCTATGCTGGCTTTTGTATTATTTTTATTTTTATTATTATTTTACTGACACAAACACACAGTCACAGCAAATGAGATATTTGCTAGATTTGTATCACAAAATCACAGTCGAACACTGCCCAAGCACTTAGGACTATGTGATATATTTTCGAATGATGCGAGCAGATCCAAGTAAGGTGGCCTTCTGCAGTTGACAGATTGTGATTTTGTCAATGTTTAATGTTTATTATTATTATTATTCATTTTGTAAAAAAAATCTGTCCAGGCAAAAATATAATTAAAAGGCATAAGAATATGCATGTAGTTACTGAAATTCTGTGGAAACTCCTGAGATTAAGGGACTAGCACTGATTTACATCTCAAAAAGTAGTTCAACACAATATTCAAATCATACGTTCATTTATCAAGCATAAATCATTAGAAAAGTATCATATATACATAAAGCATTGTTATGCAACCGTCTTTGTACCGTGTCCGGCGAGTGGCTGGAATATCAAGTCCATCTGATATAATCAATATGAGATTAGTCCCAAGTCACTCGGGGAGTATCCCCTATTGGCTCAATAAGAGCAAAGGACACGGTAACCAGGATGCGGTGGGTGAAATCAAGCACCATAGACCGTGATGAACCAGAGCCGAGCAATCCGGGCTCTCGGGAATGAAAGTAGAGCAAGCCTGACGGAGGAGTATTCCTTGCAATCTGGGCCGCTGGGTTCCGTTTCAGAATCTTTATCAAAGGCATATGTCCATTATGCAGGTTCAGGTCCTGGAGGATTACATATTTATATACAATAACACATATAGGGCATGGTGAACAAAGCATAACCAATTATAATATACATTTAAGCGTAATCGCTGTACATACCAGGAATAGGGAGAGAAGCCACACGCAACACATCCAGTGCGGTAGACCAATTAAGGTGATTTAACACCACAGAGTATACACTTAAGTACATTATCCTAAATTAGGAGGGAATGCAAATTAACCGACTCATTGAGGCCAAAAGGTAATTCAGAATTTAATTTAATTGTCCAGGATACTTCAAGCTTACGGAGCACCTGGGAGAGGTTTCCGTGTGGAGGAACAAGAGGCTTTTCAATACCATTACTTTTAAAGACGCAGGGAATGTTCTTTTGTCAATGCAATGTTGGTAGAAGGGGATTTCTGTACTTTTATTATTTATTTTACTCCTGTGTTCGATAAATCTCTGTTTTAATTTTCTACTGGTCATCCCCACGTAAATTTTGGACACCCGCAAAAAATCGCGTACACGACCCCAGAGGAGGCGCATGTTGCGAGGATTTTACAGGAAATTCTATAGTTTTTTGAAGACTGTGAATGGTCTTATTTGTGCATATATTAGAACAAATGGAACAATTTCCACAAGGTCTACTGCCTGGCGTGAAGTTCGATTTAGGTGGTCTAATATGGTTGGCATGGGTAAGGATTTGGCTCAAGTTCCTAGTCCGCTTGTGTGCTATAATTGGAGGGCATTCCAGGCCTTTAATATTGGAAATGAGCGGCCAATATTTTTTACAATAGAAGTGTAAGTTCTGTTTTGAGGAGTAAGGGTAAGTGGCCAGATTACTCTTTCGGAGACTGTCTAGTTCTAGTGTGCAAGAGAGAATTGCGGTCTTTATTATCCGCTGGATCTAGCATTTATTACTATATGTTCGGGTATCCTCTTTGGATGAAATCAGTCATCATAAGGTTTGCCTGCGCATTGTAATCAGATAAGGAGGAACAATTCCGTTTAATTCTGAGGAACTGGGTGAAAGGTAGATTATATTTGAGTTTGAAAGAATGGTGGCTTTTAAAGTGTAAGTAGGAATTGGTACTTACAGGTTTTTTATAATTTTTACATTTGAGGACGTTGTTGGCTTTAGAGACCGTGAGGTCTAGGAAATTAACACTGAGTTTGCTGGACACAAAGGTAAAAGAAATGTTCTGGTGCCAGCTATTCATCCAGTGTATAAAATCTTGCTGAGGAATGTCCTTATTAGCTACTAAATAAAGATTAATATGTGATGTGAAGCGTCTATGATTGGGCCCATATATGTATTCTTTTTCCAGGAAGGCCATAAATATGTTAGCTATGACGGAGCGGCCGCGTGGCCCATTGAACGTCCGTTTTTTTGGATAAAGAAATCATATTCGAATTGAAAATAATTATAATCACACAGGATGTCGTAAATTTCCATCAAAAAGCTAGTAGGAGTTAATTTTTCAGATCTATTTTCGAGAACGTCCATTAGCATCATTCTTAAATCTGTTAGGGGTACGTGAGTGTATAAGGAGACCACATCAATTGTGTATAGTATATCTTCAGAATGTACTACCTTGTTCTCCACTTTCCTCAGGAAATCTGAGGTGTCTTTTAGATATGCGGGTGTAGTCTTAACAAATGGCTGGATGTGAAAATCGAGGAATTTAGAAAGCCGTTCGAGGAGACCCCCGCAGCAAGCGAGTATGGGTCTCCCGGGCGGAGGATAAATTTGCTTATGCGTCTTGGGCAAAATGTAGAAATTGGGAGTTTTTGGATTGGGAACATTTATCCAAAAAAAACGGAATTTCAATGGGCCAAGCGGCCGCTCCGTCCTTAGCTAACATATTTATGGCCTTCCTGGAAAAAGAATACATATATGGGCCCAATCATAGACGCTTCACATCACATATTAATCTTTATTTAGTAGCTAATAAGGACATTCCTCAGCAAGATTTTATACACTGGATGAATAGCTGGCACCAGAACATTTCTTTTACCTTTGTGTCCAGCAAACTCAGTGTTAATTTCCTAGACCTCACGGTCTCTAAAGCCAACAACGTCCTCAAATGTAAAAATTATAAAAAACCTGTAAGTACCAATTCCTACTACACTTTAAAAGCCACCATTCTTTCAAACTCAAATATAATCTACCTTTCACCCAGTTCCTCAGAATTAAACGGAATTGTTCCTCCTTATCTGATTACAATGCGCAGGCAAACCTTATGATGACTGATTTCATCCAAAGAGGATACCCCGAACATATAGTAATAAATGCTAGATCCAAAGCGGATAATAAAGACCGCAATTCTCTCTTGCACACTAGAACTAGACAGTCTCCCGAAAGAGTAATCTGGCCACTTACCCTTACTCCTCAAAACAGAACTTACACTTCTATTGTAAAAAAATATTGGCCGCTCATTTCCAATATTAAAGGCCTGGAATGCCCTCCAATTATAGCACACAAGCGGACTAGGAACTTGAGCCAAATCCTTACCCATGCCAACCATATTAGACCACCTAAATCGAACTTCACGCCAGGCAGTAGACCTTGTGAAATTGTTCCATTTGTTCTAATATATGCACAAATAAGACCATTCACAGTCTTCAAAAAATATAGAATTTCCTGTAAAATCCTTCGCAACATGCGCCTCCTCTGGGGTCGTGTACGCGATTTTTTTGGTGTCCAAAAATTTACGTGGGGATGACCAGTAGAAAATTAAAACAGAGATTTATCGAACACAGGAGTAAAATAAATAATAAAAGTACAGAAATCCCCTTCTACCAACATTGCATTGACAAAGAACATTCCCCGCGTCTTTAAAAGTAATGGTATTGAAAAGCCTCTTGTTCCACCACACGGAAACCTCTCCCAGGTGCTCCGTGCTTGAAGTATCCTGGACAATTAAATTAAATTCTGAATTACCTTTGGCCTCAATGAGTCGGTTAATTTGCATTCCCTCCTAATTTAGGATAATGTACTTAAGTGTATACTCTGTGGTGTTAAATCACCTTAATTGGTCTACCGCACTGGATGTGTTGCTGTGGGCTTCTCTCCCTATTCCTGGTATGTACAGCGATTACGCTTAAATGTATATTATAATTGGTTATGCTTTGTTCACCATGCCCTCTATATGTGTTATTGTATATAAATATGTAATCCTCCAGGACCTGAACCTGCATAATGGACATATGCCTTTGATAAAGATTCCGAAACGGAACCCAGCGGCCCAGATTGCAAGGAATACTCCTCCGTCAGACTTGCTCTACTTTCATTCCCGAGAGCCCGGATTGCTCGGCTCTGGTTCATCACGGTCTATGGTGCTTGATTTCACCCACCGCATCCTGGTTACCGTGTCCTTGCTCTTATTGAGCCAATAGGGATACTCCCGAGTGACTTGGGACTAATCTCATATTGATTATATCAGATGGACTTGATATTCCAGCCACTGGACACGGTACAAAGACGGTTGCATTACAATGCTTTATGTATATATGATACTTTTCTAATGATTTATGCTTGATAAATGAACGTATGATTTGAATATTGTGTTGAACTACTTTTTGAGTTATCTCTAACCAGACTTTCATAATAGACTGATTTACATCTGTCAAGACTCCACAACAGCAGTCTCACACCCACACCCAAGCAGAGCTTTTGTCCCAGGTGGATGCTACTTTTATACAAGCTGCTCCTCAATGTGATTTAGTTTAGAATCTCCATGGTTACAATGCCACTTGGGTTTAGTCTTTGGTGCTCTCATTGTGATATCTTCCCAATTTTTTTTTTAAAAAAATCCCTGTAAATTATCAATTTGGGCTCCTAGAGGATCTCTTCTTATTCAGCTGCCTGCTGCATGAAGAGGAAGGGAGAAATTAGATGGAAGCATGTAATAAGATGTTAGGCAAAAAAAGAATCCCAAATTCTTCCTTTTCCCTCCAGCTCACTCCTCCTTTGTAATGGACTTGTCAACATCAGCTCTTTACCTCAAAATGGACCAAAGTCTGACAGCAGCAATGGGGACAGCAAACAAAAGTACTGAACCTGTTTCAGCCCCTGCCAGACAATCTGGATTACATTTTACTGCTCCTGAGAGATGGATATGGGGATGCACTTGCCCCCTAGTCTGGAGTATTCCACACTGGTCCTAGATTTTAGTGAAGGTTTAGATAAGCCCAGTATTCCCCTCGCCTCTGTTATCAACCTTCACCAGAAAGGAACTGTCCATCCCTGCTTCAAATAAAAGCATTGCTGTAGCTCTCACTTCTATTTGGTGAAGCAGAAAAGCTGCAAACGCTTCAAGGACCTCTTCATAGGTGCTCCCTCCTCCACCATGAGAAGGAAAATTTGTTTTGGATAACTCCAGTGGAGCTACCCGCACTTTCCTTCCCTTTTCCCCATATGATGGGAGAAGGAGGGAGTCCAACTCTTGCATCATGAGCTGCCCCATGTGCCTTCCCTTTTGCCAGCAACTGCCGGCAAAATGGCACAGCCTGAAAGGGCCATGTGAAGAGATCCCTATTCATGTTTGTGTCCTCTACAATAGATTATTTGCCTGTGTAGATGAACCTGTGATGCACAGGAACCACATATTATGAACATACTCTTGGCTACTACACTTCTTTAAAATACTGACCTTTAGCTTTATTCGAGATATGGGTCATGAGGTAACACTGTGGATACATCACAATATATAATTTTTTGAGTTGTGTATAATGAGATATTTTTAAAATCCTTAAACCCCTATATGAATGGTAGCTTAGCTTCCCATTGCCTGGGAATGTCCCATTGCTAGGGAAGCGAAGGTACAGCCGGGCAGAAGTTGGTTGACATCCTACAGATTTCTCTGATCCAGATTTCCATGTGCACCAGCTCCTCATGTCTGCAGGGAACAGGAATAGTTCAGCAGAATTTCTAAGGCAGAAGTTCTCTCTCTGCTCATGCAATGCAGAGTATCAGCCAAAGTTATCTGCTTGTAAACAACCAAGGAGACTGGAAAGTCATGTTAGGTATTGACATCTTTTTCTTGTATAATCCAAGGCAGGTGTTCTCAAACATTTCCAGCTGTGAAGCCTTTTTTGAAGCAAAGGTTTCCTGTGGAGCCCCAAGAAATATTTATGTATGTATTATATTATACATTATCATGTTTACGCGATTTTAATGCTCACCTTTTTGGACTAAATTACCTTCCCAAAATTAGGGTGTGCATTAGCTTCACATAATATGGCAAATACTTTTTTGAGTTTCAGGGTTTTGAAAATTGAGGTGAGCATTATATTCAATGGTGCATTAGACTTGAGTAAATATGTGTGTGTGTATCAGGCAAGGGTAACCTTTTTGGCAGCTAGAGAGGTGGCGGGAAAGGTTTTTGGTGGTGAGGGAGCTGGTGGAGAAAGAGAAGGGAACACTTGGAGGGGGATGAGGAGGAAATCGTGGACCCTCTCAGTATCTTCGTGGAGCCCCAATGGCTCCGCAGAGCACACTTTGAGATATGCTTATCAAAGGCCATGAACAAATTGGTTGAATTATTGAGATCCACTATTTGTTACTCAGACACTTGAGTTGGCCACAGAGTGGTTCTAAATAGAATAAGTCTACAACTGCAAATAATCTTTGAGATCTGCAATTTTTGAAGACTTTCTTGCAGTAAGAGGAAAGTTGCATAAGAATTAAGAAAATCACTGAAGAAATGGCATCTCTACTCATTGGAACTTCTGAGTAGACACACATTAAATATGTAACTTATTTTGTTTTGTCATATTATAAACTATTGCATAAATAATTGTATACAATAATAATGGACAATGAAAGTATTTTAGATATAAATATTTAAGAAAATTGCAGCATTATAAAGCTGCAACTGCAGTCGAGCATAACCTTATTGAAACACATTTAATAAAGAGATAGGCACAGCCATTTCAACTATATGTGCATATGATTATATAAAGTTTATTTGTGCATGGCATGCCACTTCAGGGCACAAAACATGTGCTTGTGTTGTCTCCAGAGGCACCACCTTTCAGTGGACCTAGGCCTGAAGCAGCCTCTTTCCCATCTGCGCTGCTCTTTTATGTTACTTCTGTTTCTCAAAAATAACTGATCAGCACAAGATTACTTTAATAGACCAAATGTCACAGGGGTATTTGAGGACAACTTATAAGTCACATTGAAAAATTTCAAAATCTTTTATACTTGTTGTATATTCCTTATAGAAAATGCTTGTCACCAGAGGTGTCTGGAAGTTTGATTTTTTTTAAAAAAAAAATTCCATATGTATACTGAGATATTTTGGAGAGGCGACCTGCATTTAAACATTGAGTTAATGTATGTTTCATATCCACCTTATACAAATAGTCTGAAGGTAACTTTGTAAACAATATTTTAAACTAATTTTGTACATGAAACAGAATTTGTGCTCATCGAATCATCCGAAAGCAAAGATGTCATTATCTCAACCTTCCATGTGCACAATTTTTCAGTGTATTTTGGATTTCAGAATTCTAGATGGGGGATGCTCAATTATGTAATCATAGCTCCAATAAAATAATGTTAGAATGTCTTTTTAAAAATACATGCATTGCACGCATAGTCATTAAAGGATTAAGAACTGCTCAAAACTCAGGTAGATTAGGAAAAAACAGTTCTTACTAAAACATGAACAGAATAAATAGTATTCATCCTTTATTAAATGAGCTGTTAAATACCGTTACCTGAAACTTTGAGGGGAAAAGTCATTTCGTGTGATTTAAAATGCTCTAGTGATCACACACCCACTGAAAGAACTTTACTATGAGAATGTGAGCCTTTCCAGCTCATTTGATTTCCATCTTTAGGCCAAGGTAGTGGACATGTACTTTGCTTCGTCCTGATGCCTGGAAGGATAATAGTATAATAGTTTGAAAAAAGTGAAAAACCTGAGCAAAAAGCTGCAGCCACTATTTATTTATTTATTTATTTATTTATTTATTTATTTATTTACTTTATTTATATTCCACTCTTCTCACCCCGAAAGGGACTCAGAGCAGATTACAGATACACATACTTTAGCAGACAAATTCCTGCTGTTTCACAAGCACACATATAAACGAACAGAGGCAAACTCTGGCCACCAGGGGGAGCTGATGCACTCCTCATCTCTCAGCGTTTCCAGCGTCCCTTGTTGTTCTTCTGCATTCCTTCAGCGTTCCTGCAGTTCTTTAATGGCCTCATAATTAAGTCAAAATTTGCCTCCCCACTTGATGTGGTACCTTTATCACCTACTTGACAGATGCAACTGTCTTTCGGGCTGGAGAGGTCGACAACAGGCTACACTTAAAGGTCGAGCACCCACCTTGACCCGGACAGGCCTCGAACTCATGACCTACTGGTCAGAAAGATCTTATGCAACTGACACTTAGCCAGCTGCACCACATTCCCGGTGCCTAGTAGAACATCTGAGCAAGAATGTAATCTTCATATGTGTGACAAGTCATTGCTATTTCTGTTCCAGGTTTTGTTGCTCTTTTGGTCCTCTCTCATGTTTCAGAAGACCAGACAACAGAACAACAGCAGCAGTAACTTTTTTCTTTCCCTATGGTTTAAGGCAGGAAGCAGCACTGGACACATAATCACAGCGTCCTCTCGAGGGCCATCGACCAGGTGGCACCGAGGCGCCCCCTTCGCCCCCGGAAAACCCGCTCACTATGGTTCACGTCGAATCTAAAGCAGATGAAACGCCGGAGGAAACAACTGGAGAGGGTTTGGAGACAGAAACCCAGCGGGGCAAATAGAGCGGCCTATAGAGAACTGCATAGGCTGTATGAACGTGAGACCAAAGAGGCTAAGAAATCCTACAATGCCACCCAGATCACAGCTGCTGGCTCCCGTACAGCACAGATCTTTAAAGTAGTCCGGAGCCTTCTAGCATCCCCACAGAGTGACCCCAAAAACTCTGTGGTAACAGCAGAAGACCTCCAAGAGTATTTCACCGGAAAAATCACGGCACTTCGGTGTGACCTGCCGCCCATTCCGGAGGAAGAGAACGAGAAGATCCGGTGTCTAACTCAGACCAATGGGCACTGCCTCACCGAATTCAGGCCCCTAACACTGGAAGAGGTGAAAAGGCTGGTGACCGTGGCAAGGGCGACGACCTGCCCCATGGACCCTTGTCCATCGCATTTAATCAAGTCCTGCATTGACACCATATCGGACGCTCTGAGGGACCTGGTGAACCTTTCCCTGGATACAGGCACTTTTCCTGAGTCACTGAAGGAGGCCAGAGTTCGCCCTCTCCTGAAAAAGGCGAGCCTTGACCCCCGACGAACCGGCGAGCACGCCCTGTTGCCAATCTGCCCTTCCTGGGTAAGCTACTGGAGCGGGCGGTGGAAAGCCAGCTGCGTGATTTTTTAACCGATCCGGGGGGCTTGGACCCGTCCCAGTCAGGATTCCGTACGGGCCACGGAGTGGAATCCGTCCTGGTAGCGATTACGGATGACATCCGCCGCCAGCTGGACGGAGGGGGCTCGGCAGTCCTGGTCCTCTTAGATCTAACCGCGGCCTTCGACACCGTCGACCATGATCTGTTACTCCGCCGCCTGGCTGCCTCCGGGATCCAAGATAAGGCTCTGACCTGGCTGGGATCGTTCCTGCAGGGTCGCTCGCAGCGGGTCGAGTGGCAGGGCCAGGTCTCCAGGAAATGCGGGCTGGAGTGTGGGGTCCCTCAGGGAGCCATCTTGTCTCCCACCCTTTTCAACATCTATGTCCAGCCCCTGGCCAGTATCGCTAGGAGCCATGGTTTCAGCTGCTACCAATACGCCGACGACACACAGCTGCTGCTGAAGCTCGACCCAGGGATGTCGTCGGTGCCTGAAAGCTTTAGTCAGGGGCTGAGGGCGGTGACAAGCTGGCTCAGAGCACACAGGCTAAAAATCAATCCAGCAAAAACGGAGATCCTCTGGCCTGGCCGACCCGACCCTCACTCACCACTACCACTTTGAAGGCGAGCCCTTGTCCTCGGCCCGCGGTGAAGAGCCTGGGAGTGATCCTGGATGAGAGACTGACGATGGAAGCCCAGATCCAGGCTGCAGCCAAGGGTGCCTTCTTTCATCTTCGCAGGGCCCGACGGTTGGCCCCCTACCTACCATCAGAGGTGCTGAAGACTGTGATACATGCCACCGTGGTCTCTCGACTTGACTATTGCAATGCCCTGTATGTGGGTCTACCGCTGTCCACGACTCGGAGGTTGAGACTCGTTCAAAATGCAGCGGCCAGACTCATTTCAGGGGCATCGGCTAGGAACCATATCTCACCAATCTTAAAAGATCTTCATTGGCTGCCCACAGAGTTCAGAGTGATCTATAAACTCATGGCGCTAACCTTCAAAGCACGGCAAAGAATCGGACCAGCCTATTTGGGCGATCGGCTGACAGACCAACGCAGCGAAAGACCAGCGCGTGTAATAAATGGTGACCGTATAGCTATCCCAGGGGTGAGAGAGGCCCGGCTGACAGAGACCCGACGGAGAGCCTTCTCTGTGGTGGCCCCTATGATCTGGAACACGCTTCCGCCTGCTCTCAGGGCCATATCAGCCCCAGCCAGATTCCTGTCTGACCTGAAAACTTGGCTTTTCTGCCAGGCGTTTGGGGATTGACTGGACGGTCTGGAGGCTGGGCCTTTATGGTTCTCTGTACCTGTGTTTTTAATTGATGTACCTGTGTTTTTTAAATGATGTAAGTCGCCCGGAGCACCAGCGGTGGAGGGCGACTCACAAGAAATAAAGTTATTATTATTATTAATAATCACATAACACCAGTTTAAAAACATATAACACCTTTCAATGAACATATATAATTAATACATATTAGAAACAGTCATTGCATGCATTTAAACATATAATTTTAAAGCATCTGTATAGACATGCTGGACTATGCACTATGATTTCACATTAACTGCCATGGCTACATTCCACAAAATTCTGGGATTTGTAGTTTGATGAAGTACTAGAGTTCTCTGACTGAACATTCTAAGCACTGCTCCCTAAACTGCAAATCCTAGGATTCCGCAAGATGGAAAATTGTTAGCACCGCCTGAACCATTTGTTTACCTAACGGCCCAGGCATCGACCGTCATCTGATAAGGAGAACATCTGGCCAGCCTTTGAAATGCTCCTGGCCTTTGAAATGCGGATCACCGGAAGGAAGGACAAATGGGAGGAGGAGAGAGGCGGGGGGCTGGGCCAGGAGGGTTTGAATGTGTGGGCAACAGGGAAAAGGCCAGTTCGGTTTTTGACCGCCCTGGGTTAAGGATCAAATAAACTACCTTTCCTTTCAAAGAACTTTGGAGTGAGCGTGGTGTATTTGAACACCTACCGGAGCTGACATAAAGACGCTGGAAGAGCAAGTAAGCACCCTGACCCAGATGGTGCAAAGCCTGGGGGTGATGTAGCGACGGGCGGAGGGCTCCCTGTGGGGACACCCAGAAGAGGCCCGGGCGAAGGAGAGAGCCCCAGCCCGTGCGACAGAGCGGTCGGGGGGGGGAGACCCTCCGGGAGAGTAACCTTTGCGAGTGGTGAAGATGGCTTCTTCCCAGGAAGAGGAGCGTCCACCTTCAATCTAGGGACCAGCGAGAGGAGCAAGGAGGCAGGGCCCGGGCGAAGGGACTTGAAAGTAAAGTTTGATGGCGACCTGCGACAGCTTTCCTACTTCCTCACGAACGTTCAAAACTTCATGCAGGACTATGGGGATTCCTTCTCCTCCGAGGGCGCCAGGGTCCGACCTGTGGGAGCCAACCTGAAGGAGGCTGCGGCGGACTGGCTAGTACAGATGTTTGAGACGCAGGCTCCCGAGCCGAGGCGGCTGGACGCGTTCCTGGACGCACTGCAAAAGCAGTTTCGAGACCCCCTAGCCGGAGAAAAAGCCAAGACCCAGCTCAAGCAGATCTACCAAGGCCAGAAAAGCGTCTCGGAGTATGCTTTAAACTTCAAGATGGTGGCGGGAAAGATCCGAGACTGGTCTGAGGTCACCAAACTGGAATACTGCAAAGCAGGCCTACAGTCAGATATTCTGGAGTGGGCAATGCATCGGGGAAACCCCGATAACCTGGAGGACTGGATAGTTCTAGCTGGCCGAGTGGAGTGCGACAAAGAACAGATGCCCCAGCAATACCGAGATGGAGGGAGAAGCAGGGGGCTCGCCCCCACCGGACCCATCAGGTATGCAAGGCGCCCTTCACCCAAACCCTGGTCAGCCAGTCGAGTCGGGTTAAGGGTAGGAGGGGAGCGTGTTACTCTTGTGGCCGCGAGGGGCACCGCGCGGCGGAGTGCTCCCAAAGACCGGGCCCACTGAAAGGTGAGAAGCCCCAAACGCCCAATGCGGCAGATGCCCCCAAGACCTCCAGAGGCAAAGCAGCAACGGCAGCTGAGACAGCTCGCGCACCACGCGCCCAACTGCCCCCCGAGGAAGCGGAGCCAGAACCCGAAGAGAGCGAATCGGAGTGGATGTCGGGAAACGACAGCAATCTGCTGTAGACGCCTGGCGGCAGATCCAACCCCCACAGGGCGGTGAGTCCAAACCCCTAAGCTGCGACACCCTTAGATTAAACGTGAAACTGTGGAACCCCGAGGGAGGCCAAGAAGTGGGGGCAGAGGCAATGCTAGACAGCGGGTACACCCGGTGCTTGATGTCCCCACAACTAGCCAAATGACTGGGGGTAAAGGCCCAGGCCCTAGCGGCCCACATCCTCTTCTCACAGCTAGATGGAACCCCAGCTAACGGGAAGCCAGCAACCCAAAAGACGGGGAAACTAGGGATCCGCATCGGGACCCATGAAGAGAGCCTACAATTCGTTCTCTCGCCCATGGCGCATCAGCCAGTAATTTTGGGAATCCCCTGGCTTCAGAAACAGAACCCCAAGATCGACTGGGAACCCGGGACGGTGAAATTCCAAGATGGAGAGGCCCAGGCATAGATAGATGAGCCAGAGAGGATTAGGAGGCCGATCACGGAGGGAGCAGGCATGGGCGCGGCCGAGGGCCCCCTTGGTGGTGTCCCGTGGGAGTACCAAGACCTAGCAGAGGTGTTTAGCGAGAGGGAAAGCGACCAACTTCCCCCACCGGACGTTGGACTGCGCGATCGAAATAGAGCCGGGCGCCAAGTTACCAAGCCCCAAGCTATATGCCATGTCAGAACCCGAAAGGAAAACCCTCAGAGAGTTCATAGACAAAAATCTGGATAGGGGGTTCATAGAGCCCTCAACCAGCCCGCTAGCAGCACCCGTCCTGTTCCGATCTAAAGCGGATGGAATGCTCCGGTTGTGCGTAGACTATAGGGGCTTAAACGCCATAAGTGCGGCAAATCAGTACCCGTTGCCGCTGATGTCAGAGATTTTGACGCAATTAGGGAAGGCTCGCCTCTTCACCAAGCTGGACATCCAGGAGGCTTTCTATAGGATAAGAGTGCAGGCCGAAGATTGCTAGAAGATAGCCTTCAACTGCCATCTGGGGCAGTAGCAATTCCGGGTGACCCCCTTCGGACTTAAAGGCGCCCCAAAAATTTTCCAGCAGTTCATAAATGAGATCTTCAGGGACCTGCTATATAAGGGGGTCCTAGTCTACCTAGACAACGTGTTAATTTACACAGAATCGAGGTCCGAACACGCCAAGCTGACTAGGGAAGTGCTCCGACAGCTCCAGGAAAACCAATTATATGTCAAGCTCTCCAAATGTGAGTTTCACCAAACGGAATTCAATTATCTAGGCTACCGTATCTCCACCCGGGGTTTGGCCATGGATACTAACAAAATCCAAGATGTACTGGCATGGGAACCCCCCCAGACCCGCAGACAACTCCAAGGGTTCCTGGGATTTGCCAACTTCTACCGACAGTTCATACAAGGCTTCGCGGAAATAGCGCTCCCCCTCACCGAACTGTTAAAGACGAAGGGGCTGGGGGAGACAAATAAGGCCAGGTCTCCTGGGGCCAAACGGAGATGGACACAACAATGCCAAGATGCCTTTGAAGAGCTAAAGCACCACTTTACCAGCCAACCACTACTGATACACCCCCAACCCGACCAGGCCTTCGCCGTCCAATGTGACACCTCCGAAGTGGCCTCCAACAGGACGACATGGGCCAACTGCGGCCGTGCGCCTACCTCTCCAAGAAGTTCTCAGAGACGGAGAAGAGGTGGCACATGTGGGAGAAGGAATCATTCGCCATCCGAGCGGCACTCAACTACTGGTGACATTTCTTGGAGGGCACGAGCCTGCCGTTTGACGTTTGGACCGATCATAAAAACCTGCAGGCCTTGCGAACGCTGCAGCGGCTGAACGCGAAGCAACTGAGATGGGCTCAATTCTTCAACCGATTCAACTTCACCCTGAAATACCTCCCAGGTGCCAAGAACTTCTTGGCCAACTCTCTCTCCCGGATGCCGGAGGCGGATTACTCGGCTCCTGGGGAAGTGGGGACCGTGTTCTCCAGCCACCAACTGGGGCTGGTTGCCCGAACCCGAGCAGCTATGAAGGCCACGCCACAGCAAGGCCGCCACCCCGCTGACCTGCTGGCCGACCTGGAAGTAGCCGCCCGCGAGGACGAGTGGCTCCAGGGCCATCGAGAAGACCTGGCACACACTGACGGGATCTGGCATTATGGCAACAAGCTTTATGTCCCGAAAAGCCTGAGGGGACAGATCCTGACACAGTCACACGACTCCAAATTGGCAGGCCATTTCAGCCTCACAAAGACCTTAAAACTGCTGGCGCGGCAGTTCTGGTGGCCAACCCTAGGTAAAGATGTGAAAGATTACATTGCCGAATGCGACGTTTGTGCCAAGAACAAGCCCAAGGTTGGCTGCCCCACAGGACTCTTACAGAGTGTGGCTGACCCCACTGAACCGTGGACAGAGGTCGCCACGGATTTCATCATGGACCTCCCAGAAAGTGGCAGATACACCACCATATGGACCGTGGTGGATTCTTTTCCGAAGCAAGCCCACTTTGTCCCCCTTCGCCGATTGCCTACCGCTCCAGAGCTGGCTAAGCTGTTCACCCACCATGTCTTCCGGCTCCATGGCTGCCCCCACCGGGTCATTAGTGACCGAGGCCCACAGTTCACCTCTAAGTTCTGGAAGGCATTCTTGTCTGAAATAGGCTACGACCGGCCCATAGCACCTTGTTCCATCCGGAGATGGACGGGGCGACCGAAAGAGTCCAGAGGACCTTACTACAATACCTGGCTGTTTCTCAACATACCAACAGGACCAGTGGGCCAGCCTCCTGGACGTGGCGGAATACTGTTACAACAACACCGACCACGCCTCGACGGGAGTTTCACCGTTCCGGGCCGTCTTGGGCCGCGACTTTCCCCCATTTCCAGCCATCGGCCCAAACGCTGGCTCGCCGCTCTCTCCGGACAGCTGGGGAGCCAAGGTAGCCAGCGCTTGGCCCCATATTCAAGACACACTCAGGCGGGCCAAGGAGGACTATAAAAAGCATGTTGACAAGAAGAGGGCCCTTCAGCCCACATATGCAGGGCCATCTTCCTCGTAGCCCAAGGAAGATGGCCCTGCAAGTGAAGTGTCTTGGTGGTGGATACGTAGGTGGCTATGGAGACCTATTCTTGATCCGCATGTTTTTCCACAGTGAGAACATTGGTTTCCAGGTGGAAGGCATTCCCGGTCAGGGTTGGCTTGACACACCTTATATTCCACCCTATCTCCCTGAGGGGACTTAGGCTCTGTTCTACATATATTGGCCCATGTGGTATGTTGGTATGTTGAGAAGCAGCGACCTGGTTTACCTGTCAACGAAACACCTCAAGTCCACCCAGCCCTCACGCAAGTTCGCTGACAAGTTCATGGGACCCCTTCGGGTGGCCACGGTGGTCAACCCGGTGACTGTAAAACCCGATCTCCCGCATGCTTGGCGGAAGGTCCACCCTGTCTTCCACGTCAGCCTGCTCAAAAAGGCCGTGACGACAGCAAGTGGTCAGCCCCGGAAGAGATTCCCATCCCAATCATTGTAGGGGCCCATACACACTTTGAAACCGGGACATACTTGACTCCAAGCGCCGCAGAGGCCAGCTCTCCTACCTAGTTCAATGGGCCTCTAGAGACTTACAGCCCGAATGGGTGTTAGACGAACATGTTAAGACCCCCAAACTGCTCAGAAGATTCCATGCGGCCTTTCCTGCCAAGCCGGGACCCTGATCCCTCTCCCTCTTTTCTCCCTCTTTTCTCTCTCTCTCTCTCTCCCTGCAGGTCACCATTTCCAGGGGGGCGCTATGTCAGTGCCGCCTGAACCGTTTGTTTACCTAACGGCCCAGGCATCGACCGCCATCTGATAAGGAGAACATCTGGCCGGCCTTTGAAATGCTCCTGGCCTTTGAAATGCGGATCACCAGAAGGAAGGACAAATGGGAGGAGGAGAGAGGCGGGGGGCTGGGCCAGGAGGGTTTGAATGTGTGGGCAAGCGGGAAAAGGCCAGTTCGGTCTTTGACCGCCCTCGGTTAAGGATCAACTAAACTACCTTTCCTTTCAAAGAACTTTGGAGTGAGCGTGGAGTATTTGAACACCTACCAGAGCTATTCTTGGAATCACTGTGCTGCAATTTTATAGAGTGAAGATGTTAGTGCACGCATTAGTAATCTCAACAGTGGACTTCTGCAATACGCTCTACATTTGGCTACCTTTATATCAAGTTTAGAAATTCTTTGTGGTCCAAAATACAACAGCCAGATTGGCTACAGGAGCATCTAGGAGTGAGCACCTTACACCTATCCTAATGTCACCCCACTGGCTGCTAATTACTCTCTGGACAAAGTGCAAAGTGTTGGTTTTGACCTTTAAAGTCCTACATGGTTTGGGTCCAGGTTACCTAAAGGATTGCCTTCTCCGGTACAATCCACCCCACACACTGGAATCCTGGGGGGGGGGGGCATCTGCTCCAATCAGCCAGAACCCAACTAGCAACCATCACCCAGAGGACCTTTTCATTGGCCACCCCAAGACTATAGAACGACTTGCCAGAAGAACTCTGACAGCTAAATGAGCTGTCGTATTTTACCAAGCATGTAAAGATCTACCTCTTCTGGAAGTTCTTACCAGCCAGTCTTTAAGTATGAATTTTAAACTCATGTGATATGTTTTAGTCTCCGTCTTGTATAATTAATGTGTATTTTACAGAAATGCTTTGTTCTGTATCATTTATGGAAATGAATTTTAATGTGTGTTTGTAGAATTTTTATAGTATTTGCGTGTTTTTAAAATTATTATTAATTATTATTATTTACACAGACCCTTTATCTCAGGGTTGATCTGGAGTAAAAATGCCAAATTGGCCATGATATGGTTTTGAGCACCAACCTCTCTCTGCTTTAGAAGTGGGAGGGAATCCTTCCTGTTCTTGTCATTGCAGCATTATTGCCTTTTCTAGTAAGCCATAGCTTCTCATGATATGGCCAAAATACAACAGTCTCTGTTTAGTCATCTTGGCTTCTAGGGAGAGCTCAGATTTGATTTGCTCTTGGACCCATTTATTCATCTTTTAAGCAGTGCACAGTATCCTTAGAACTTTTCTTCCAGCATCACATTTGCCCACAGATGCAACTAATAGGTTTTCTGTTATAACCTTTCTGCTACTTATTTCAATCTACCTCTGTGCCATTGTAGGCATTCTCCACGTATCATTAATTTGTTCAAGTGCCATATCCTTTTCTAGGAAAGTGCCTGAACTATCTCATTCTGTTCAAGCACTCCTTTGGGCAGGCTTTGAATTGGAGCTAGAGAAACACAAACAAACAGCTATTTATTCCTTTTTAAATAAACCACAGACCAGTAACATCCCCATTATAGTTCACCCTTTTTTGCCTTCTTGGCTTCCTGCTCAGTCTCAATTTTAATTGAAAGAGGATTAGTCTCTGTGTATTCTTCAAGTTGCAGCCATTATTGCCATTCTCACATATGTGTAATGCTGCCTTGTTGACTATGGGTTTGCATGTAAATTTAACAGTAATATCACAGGGCAGAAACCACGTAAACAATTTTCTAAAACAAACAATGGAATTCTTGCTGCAGGATGTTTGCTTTGGGGAATGCTGAAAAAAAGAATTTTCTCACCAGATCATTGAAATCACTGTAGTCTATATCAGTTCTGCACAGCACTCTGCTTGCAGAAAATATTCATCTTAATGTTCTTATTTCTCTTTATCTACTAATTACTGAGATAAATAATGCCTTTGACACTGAGAAATATGTATGTTTCCTTGACTGCTAATTATGGTTTTGCTTCTTAGACTGGAGAGATTTTGGGATGTTAGATTATCATATCATCCAACATTTCAGCACAAACAACATCTGAATAGGGTAAAAATGGGAAAAGAAAGATCACACAATCCATGAGAGGCTGAAGTAGCAATTTGCTTTTGCTGGAGCTTACTGGGAAGGGCAAGGCCTGCATTTGTGAAATAAGGACAGTTGGAGACATGTGCTACACGGGCCAAGGATTTGGTAGCATCCTAGGATGTTTCTGGTCCAGTTGAAAGTTGGATGAGCATGCAGTCCATCACACAATGTCCCTCAGCTTCCAGCGGAGGCCCACTCCTAATTGGACACTTCCTCATCAACACGGGAAGGCTGGGCCAGCAAACTTCTGCTCCAGCTGATAGGGGAAACATGGTTGTGCCAGAGTGGTGCACAAGGCAACAGAGTTGCCCTGCATGGCTGCGGTTTTGCCACACTTGCTGGCAAAACATCACCTGGGATGGGGGGGATGTGATATGGTCAAATAAATATTTGATGATTTCACATTTGATAATTCCAGTCCCCACCTATCTCATTGGACTCCAGAGAGAGTTGAATTGAAATGTCAGACAAATATTGAGGTGTCTACTGCATAGTAAGAATGTGACTACAGCCAAATTTAAAGATGTTGATGTTATAATACTGCTAGTTTTATGACTCTGTATTTTGAAAATGTCACTGACAATTTTGTGTTATAAAGCACTAGACCTGCTCAGAGTTGGAATCCTCAATTGGGTCTTCTAAAAACAGGAATAAAAGGTAGGCCTAATAGCTTATATAGATGTTTATTGGGTAAACCTTCTGGTGGATATATTTGTTTAAGTCGTTCAGTAATGACCTTCCCTTTCCATGGACTATGCACCAATGAATTCTACCACCCATGGTTTGAAAATAATTTTTAAAAATCCAAAAAACAAATCTTTACTGTGCCATTTGATACTGCACCATATAATGGAACTTAGCATCCACAATATTTGATATCCACAGAGACTCTGGAACCAAATGCCAGTGCATGCCCAGGGTCCACTCCAAGCTAAATTTGAAAAAGTATGATTAATTACCGTGGTTGTTGTTGAAAGATTTTCAAAACTAACCTTTCTGCAAATTCCAGAACTAAATGAAAGATCACATTAAATTCAGAACATTTCATTCAAATTTCTCATCTTACAATAATTTGTCTTTAGCTATAACATTTTGTTGCTGAAAGGTTCTTACTAAATGAAGAAAACAAAGTTTTCATTGTCCTTTTTCTTTTAAGATATGAAAAGCATGTATTAAGATGTCCAAGTGCCATTGTTACTATTCCTCTAAATAAAGGGGACAAACAGAATAAGAAGCATTATGTTAGGATTCTGCTGCAGAGATTCTGAGCTGAATTTTTTTCCATTCAAAACTATTCACTTATACATGTGCAGCGGAAGGATTTTAGACAGCTGCAGAATTTTAGAAAATTCTTTGTAAAAGGCTTATTTTATAAGGTTTCATTTTGATCAAGGAATGAATACAAAGTGGGCCCATAGAGAATTCAGATAACTCATTAGCATCATCTTCTCCCCAATTCCCTTTATGATATATTGCCTGTTGTCAGTTATATTTTATTCCTCACTTGTGAAAAATGCCTCCGTCTGTTTTACTCTCATCTGCATTAGAGGTGTGTTCAACATCTGTAGTTATGAGAAAATGAGAGAGAAAAACAGTACTGAAGGGGAAAAAACAGAATATGATTCCTAGTTTTCATTTATCTAACAGAATTTCTAGTTATGCACATGAGACAAAAATCCTTGGAAAGTCCATTTATGGGACCTTCTTTCTTTAGCAGATGCCAACCAGTTGTCCATGAAAAACTCATAAAGGGGATCTTGCAGAGAAAGAATTCCCACTTTTTGCTTCCAGTATCTCCCGCTCAAAGGTACACTGCATTCTTTTTTGAACTATGTATGCCTGAAAACCTTTCTAAACAAGCTTTCAACATATAATATACCATTTAGAAAAAGTAATAATTTCAAATACCCTAAAATCATTGTGTGTATGTGCTTGTGTATGCCTTCAGTCCACTTGACAATGAATGATGACTTCATGGAGGTCACAAGATTTTCTTTGGCAAAAAAATACTCAGAAGTGGTTCCTTCCTCTGAAATATAGCCTACAGCATTTAGTATTCATTTGGCAACATCCCATCCAAAGCACTAATAAGGGCTGATCCTATTTAGTTTCCAAAATTAGACAGGCTCTGGTACCTTTAGAGTATTTAGATCTTTAAAAATTCATAATTTAAACCCTAATTCATCACTAATCAATCAAAAGCAGCAATGAAACTAACATAAAACAAGTCCAGTAAAAGTGCTACACAAACTATTACAAGTAGAGAGCTATAAAAATTAAACACTTCATTAAAATACTAAGGGGAAGAAATGGAAACAATTCTTTCAGTTTTTCTTTAAGGTTCAAAGAGATAGGACCAACTGTACTTCAGTTGGCAGAGCATAGCATTCTGCAAAAATGCTCTCTCTTGTTAAAGACAAGCATCCTTTCCATTCAATCCCATCATATTGAGAGGGGGAAGCATGGGTGACTGTCCCTTTAAGAGTAGAGAATCACCCCTCTTACATCGGTAGCAGTCCCATTTCAAGTTCCCCCTCCCCACAGGTGGCAATACATTCGTCTTACATTAATCACAAGGTCGGTATTGCTTTTTTGTTTTTTTAATCAGGAGAAACAACAATATCTGAAAACCAAGAGATCCCTTGCCCTGTCCAAAGCCCCACTACATTAAAAGAAGAGAATGAAACCAGTTTAAGACCACTTATTTCCATGGGAAAAATTATTTATTAAAATAATTAAATAAATTAAGAATTAATTATTTCCAGGTTAAAATAATTGCTTTTCATGTGCTCCTATCAAACCCCATAGGATACAAAAGACATAGATCCAGATTAAAACCATTGCTTTCCATGGGATCCTATTGTTTTGCATCAAACCCCATAGGACACAAGAGACTGTTGACAGTTGGGCAATGAAACAGGATGTGAAATTTTCATGGTTCCCATCCAACCTGTTTTTCAGTTATAACCATGGGAGTAAAGCGCAATATGCGGTAGGAGCTCTGAACACAATTGCTGGCCCATGTTCAGAGTTCTCTCTTTTCAGGACATTTCAGTCTTTTTTCAATCCTGGAACATGTGAAGAGCTCTATGCTTCTCCATTATTGAAAAGAGGTTGAAGTGTCCTACAAGGGGGAAATTTATCAGTGTGATGAGGTTGATTGCTGAAGTTCCCTCCTTTCAGGACACTCCTGCCTCTTTTTAACCACAGAGCACTATGCATGATAGCCAGAAGTATTTTAACTCTGTGATGAGCTCAGTGCCTCCCTATGCTTGAAAAGAGGTTCAAGTGTCCTATGACTGGGAAATGTCTCAATGTAATAAGATGATTATAGGCAGAAATGAAAATAGTGCTTAAGAAGCAGACCACAAAGGATGACCATACTGAGATGGGTAAAGGAAGTCCAATATCAAGAATGTTCATCATCACCCAAAAAGGCTCTGCTGGATGATGCTGAGCAGATACAATAATGGTGAAGTATCCTTCAGTGGCATCCTTATTACTGAATAGAAAGATGAATCATTGCATACGTTTGATTGCCTTTTCCCAAGTCTTCTGCCTAATAATCTACTTTGCTATTCATTTTCTTAAGCTCTTCAGAATACTAGAAAGGGAACATGGTTCTACAACTGATTCAAGGGGATTCAGGATAAATTGTATCAGTTGGCCAGATAGGTCCTTTATTTCAAGTGAACATGAGGATTTTGGCAGGGCAATAATCTGATCTTGCAGAAAAATCCCCAGAAGACTTCAGAAAGCCACCTGGATTCATCATCCAGTGGGGGCAAATTATCAAATTTGATTCTCCATCCTGAAAGTCAAACTTGATCAGGTGAAGGTCCTCCCATTGGCTTTCCTGCTAACAGATCACTTTCCCACAATCCAACACAGAACTGCAAATTCAATTACAGTCTCATTGCGAACTTATTTCATAGCTGCCATGAAATCCTAAGCCATTCCTGACAAAGTATTCTTGACTCAGTGAAGAGTCTGGATTCTCAATGGCAGACTCAATGCCACATATATAATTCTACCTTTGGTCCTCAGTACAGCTTCTCAAAATTGGCTGTCTTTACTTGAGCAAGGGGATATACATCTTACAAAAACAAACTATTGACACCATGTGTATCCCTTTTGTGCTCAATGCTGTATTGGGTGCAATACTAAACACATCTATTTTACCCTGTTTTCCTGGAGAACAGGAGATGTTTCAACAGACTAGAATAAGACAAATGTTGTCCCCATCTTCAAAAAGGGAAAAAAATCAATTACTGCACAGTCAGCCTGCCATCCATACCTTTAAAGATTCTGGCACAGCAGCTGAAAAAGCCAGTATTTTCCTTAGTTCTGGAATTCAAGGTGTCTTACAAAAGTTAAGCTAAATAGATACATTTAAAGTTGTATCTGGGATAACTGCTATCTGGGCAATACCATTTCTTGCATCATAGCCTTCCCTTCCCTTAAATAACTTTCCACTTCAAACCATATCTGACTACAAATGCAAGTGGCTCTTAATTTCTGTAGTAAAGTAACTCATCATAATCCTAAACAACCACTAAAAAGGAATACTAGATAGACCACTGAGAGTCAGCATAGTTTTATGGTATGAATGTTGAACTAGCATTCAAGGAGACCAGGGTTCATATCCCAATCATCCATGGAAATCCTGAGTGACCCTGAGCATGTCATACACTCTCAATTTTAGGAACACAATGGCAAATCTTCTCTAAATAAATCCTGCCAAGACATCCATGAAGAGTTGTTCTAAGTTAGAGTTGGTGTATAGGTGCAGAAGTAGACATGTGGAGTACCCATACAATATAATAAAATGTGGTATATAGCACAAACAATAATTTCTTTTTGATGCTTACTTTCCTTATGGAGTCCCATTGCCTCAGATAGTAGTAGTGGTGAAGCAAGAGGAAGGATTTGAGCTTTTCCTGTGCTAGAAAACTGCTAATGAAGGAAGCAATTGCCAATCTTTAGGTTTTGAAAATACCATCTAAAAATTTGGAATGAAGTCTGTTTTTGTTGCTGAAATATCTTCTGTGCCTCTGCCTACAACAGTTCAGTGTTTTGTTATTCTTGTTTGTTTTTTGGAGACAGTTCTCACTGATTGGTTTTAATGACTCCAGCCCAAGCCACCTCAGTGTTGAAGAGAGAGAAAAGTGAAAAATTCCCAATGAAGAAATGAAATGTAAAGATACATTTTAGTCAAACTACCTAGATACAGCACTGATCCATTACAATTAATGGGGTCTTTAACTCCTGTATTCAATAGGATGCACACTGCATTGTTGGGTTTATTGGAATAATGAAGGCAGCAGTTAAAAGAACCAGAAAAATTGCCTTTTCTCTACCTCTGTCTGATCTGTGCCGTAGTCTGCATTTGTGTAGGATGTGCTAGTACCGTTGAAAGAAGCAGCCTGTCAAGTGTCATAATGTTAGATGTTTAATTTTCCTAAAAATGAACCTTGAAAATGTCTATAATTACACGTCTCCTCCTTTAGCCATCCAGCCATCATGATGGAGTGAGAGATGGCAGCCTGGTACTTATGGGTATTGATTATTTAAAGTAATGGGCTGAGACTGATTTAATCTAGCTGTGCAATGATAGGGCTGCTAAATGGTCTCTCTCTTCTGAGGAAAAAAAGAAAAGATATTGCTGAGATACACTGTATGCTGCTTTGCACCAACAATGACACACAGCTCCTGATATACCAGTAACTCTTTACACACTGAATGCCATCCATATTTTGAAACACATTTCCATTATTCAGAGCCCCTCAACTCTGCACATTTGCTCCAATACATCAAACAATAATCATGCCTACCTCCAGCTAAAAGCACTGAGGCGTAACTCATGACTTACTTGATCTAATTGTCTTTAAAGAAATAGTAATAAAATAAATTTTGAATTGATTCATTTGAGGAAAAAAATACCATGGTCGTTGGCTTCCATGTCAGTGAGAAGAGGAATCTACATCAGAATATAATTTAAACTTTAAAGGTGCTATCCAGGGCTCTGAACTCTAACATCCACAAATTTTTAAACATAAATAATCAAAATAATAATAATAACATAGATTTAAAACATACAGCAATTTAAAACATAAAATGAATACAACACCCCACTGATATGCTCCCAGTACAACTATTAGTTGCCAGGGCAATTGCAAGAGCAAATATGGCAGCAAGCTCTCTCTATATCCTGCCCTGTTCTGTTCAGCTTCCTCCTGACAAATGTAGTCCTAAAAGAAGGTAGGTGGGCATGGAGGTTCTCCACCACTTCCAAAACCCTTCTGGCACACTAACTGGAGTGGAAGGTATAAGATCGAATTTTATCATTATGTGGCATTTTTTCTACCCTGTGTTTTTTTTTTGGAAATATATTTATTAGGGTTTTTCCATAAACAGTAAAAGTGGGGGAACAATTTCAGGTAAAGGACAGTAGGAAAGATAGAGAAAGGAGAGGCTGAGAGTGGTGATGGGAGAGGGGGGGTAGAGGGGGAGCCCGTCGGGGTGGGAAGGGGGGGTGCGGGGGGGTGGTAACAGGGGATGGCGGGTAGAAAGGGGTAAGGGTTAGGGGCGGTGAAGGAGGTTGTTTGGTCCGGGATCTGGGAAGGATAGTAATGGGTAAGGATGATGAGAAAAGATAGGGATATGGGTAACTTGTTTTCTTCTAAGTTCCTTGTTCATGGTTGCTTCTTGTTTTTCTCGTACAGTCTCTCTCCTTGTTAAGCTGGACATTTCTTTTTACAAGTCTTCTTTTTAGGCTCTTTTTCCTTCTTTTTACAGAGACAGGTCTTCATAACCCTCTTGGTATAAAAGCAATCTGTTGTTTTTAGTTTTTGTCCTTTTTAAAAAAAACTCTTTTCCCTTAGCCTACAAAATCTTTCCAGTGTTTTGTGTCCATTGTCCATTCCTTGTCTTTTAGTGTAGCTGGATCTGTACCTTTTCGTTTTCCTCAGCTTCCTTTCTAACCATTCTCTTTAGGAGATTCAAGGCCTTTTATATCCATTCCCAGGATGCCACATCTCGTAGGCCTAAAATACGCCTCTAGAGAGTAGGGGCAATTTTTCTTTAGGTTTTTATTTCTTCCTTGCTGGGTTGTTCTCCTCCAGCTTCTCTTCCTATTGGGCTGTGTCCCAATCTTTTTGTTTTCGTTCTTATCTGTATCCAGGATGGGGCTTTTGGGTGTTGCAGTGGCCTCTTGGTTTTTCCCCTCTTCTCTTTTTTGGGGGGGCAGAGGTTTTAGGGCCCTTCGAAGCCGTTCTTGCAACTTCCAGTGAAACTTCCTCACTATTTTTGAAGTGAGGTCCTCTTTCTTCTGGTATTTCTTGCGGTTTTGTATTCTCCTTCCCTCTCTTCTCTCGGCCTTCATGTATTGTTGTGTTTTCCCCCTTGACCTAGGGTGCGTTTTTTCCATCATCATAGAGGGTCAGCAGCTCTAGCATTGTGGGGAACGCCTCTTCGGTTGGTTCTGTTCTTGCACGTTGGGAGTGCTCCCGGATCGTTCCCATTTGCTTTTCTTGCCGAGACATTATGGCATCCATCTTCCGTAGGTATCCGTCTTGAGCTTCCCCTATTTTTCGTAGTTCTGCAAGGATGTCCCTCAAAGTTATTCCTTCCTCCTCTGGTCCCTCTTCTTGCATTATCCTCCGCTCTATTGCTCTTGAGGTCTGTTCATGCAGTGCCAACATAGTTCTATTGTCAGTTGTGCTATTCCCTGTTTTACTATTGGAAAAATGTCCTTTTCCCTCTCCCAAGATGGCGCTCACGCCAAAAAGCTCATCTTCTTCCCTGCTCCTAGGACTGTGAGAGCTCATCCGCCATTTTGGCGCCCTTTAGCTCTTTTCCTCCCGTTCCCTCTGCCTTTGCCAGGGATGGTTGGCTCCCCCTCTGTGCGGCCTGCTTGTTGGGCCTTTGTGTCTCTTTTGTTGGGGGCCCGATCCCCTGAGTGTGGGGGCTTCCGTGGGGTTGTTGGGATCCTCGCTGCTCGTCCGCGCTCCTCCCCTCTGTCTCCAATGGCGCCTCCCTGATGCCGCATGGGTCGCTGTTCCCTGTACTCACGGCCTTCTTCCGTTTCATCTCTTCTTCACCTCCTGCCCTCTGCTTAAGGTGGGGGGGGAGGGGAGGTCGGGCTGGGCTGGGCTGGGCTGGCAGTAAGTGCGGGTCGCCACCCGCTTCCTGCTTCCCGGCTCGCTCGCCGCAATGGCGGCAGTCCGGGCGTGCTCAACCTCTCCCTCTTGAGGAGGGGGGATGCTTGGGGCCGCCGGACCCCGTTCGCCGGCTTCGCGCTCTCTTCGGACGCTTCTGTCCGCGAGGAGGGGGCGCAAATCACCCTCCAGCCAGGAAAGCAGGTGACACTCCAGGGAGCCCTAGAGTGCCTGTCCTGCCACCATCTTCGCCCGACCCAACCCCACTGCAAGGTCATTTTTTCTATCCTGTGTTTGATTGTACTGTGAAGAGGAAATTAGTTGTGCCAGATCCAAGCTGGCAGAAAAGAATACTGGAGCCTCTCAGACAAATTGAGGAGCTGTGAAGTCAATAGAGTCAAATCCCAGGACCCCATAGAATGCTATCATGGCAATTAAAGTGAAGCATAAGTGTTATAAATACATAGTTTGAAAACCCGCTCACTCATGAAGCTACCATAGGATTCCCCCCATCTCCTTGTAGTAGCGTGCTTTTACTTTTTGTTTGGTCTTCCTTCTCAACCATCTATATATTAACATTAAATCACTAAATTAGCAGTATAAAGCATGAGAGAGGAGGTAAAGGAATTGAAGGGAAGACTCCATAATACAAATCTCAGTGGAACTTGTGCTCTTTCCCACTGTTTCACTATTTCCCTATTTTGTCATAGTAATCTAGTGCTAATGTTGAGATTATTTTAGAAAATGAAAAGCCATGGAAGGAGGCAATTCTGTGGAATCTGTTTTTTAAAAAGTCAAGAAGAAAATGTAACATTTGGAAGAGTGATAAAAACAAATAAGAAACAACATTGAATGCCATATAATATTTTGACTCACATTGCTCCAAATAAGCCCATTGGAATAGGCCCACAGATGATGATGATGATAAAATTATATTATAAATATTATTACTGTTATAGTGACAAAATCATGATCTGTCAACTGCAAAAGGCCACCTTGGATCTGCATGCATCATTTGATAAATACATCACACAGTCCTAAATGCTTGAGAAATGTTTGACTTGTGATTTTGTGATATGAAATCCAGCATATATATCTCATTTGCTGTGTCATACTGTGCTTTTCTGTCAGTAAAATATAATATTATTGTTAATAATACAAACATTTTTTCTAGACCACCCTCTCTCCTCCAATAGGGACTTGGGGCGGTTTACACACAGAAACAGGCAAACATTCAATGCCTTACAAAGTACACATAGCATCAGGAATAATACAAAATAATGATTACACCGAACAATACAAAATTGATAAAAAAAATAATTATGAACTACTATGGAAAAAATCAAACAAGATCTGAACAAGTGGGAAAATTTAAATATATCAATCTTAGGGTGCATAGCCATAATAAAAATGTCTATCTTGCCCAAAATACTATTTCTATTTCAAATGCTCCCAAGAATTAGAACGGATTACTTATTTAAAAATGGAACTCAGATATAACAAAATTCATATTGAAAAGTAAAACACCAAGGATAAAATTTAAAAATCATGACAGGTAATAAAAAAGGGAAGGTCTGGGACTTCCAGACCTTAAAATTTACCATGAAGCTTGTAATTTAGTAGAAATAAAAGAATGGTGCACCCTCAAAAATCATAAACTGCTAGCCTTAGAGGGACACGATTTACGTGTGGGATGGCATGGATACCTATAGAACAACAAAAGAAAAGTAGAAAAAAATCAGTAACCACTACATACGAGCCTCCTTGATAAAAACATGGGAAAAATATAAAGCAAGAATATATAATAAAACACCATTATGGATATCACCAACTGAGGCAAGGCATAAAAGAGAACTAACAAGCGAGGAGTGGTTGATTCATCAACAGATTTTTTAAAAAACAGATAACTTGTCATATAGAATAAAATCATTTGAAGAAATTAAACAACAAAATCCGAAAACAACATGGTTCCAGAACTATCAAATACACCAGGGCTTTAAGGAAGATAGTAAAATGGGATTTAGTCAAGAAACAGGCTTTTGGGAGGTAATAATGTTAAAGAGGAAAAAATGGATCAGAACTACTTATCAACAACTTCTAAAATGGGCAACTGAGAAAGAACAAGTTAAAGATTGCCAAGTAAAATGGGCAAAGGGCATAGGACACAACATTCTCTCATATCAATGGGAGAAAGTTTGGAACAGTAAATTAAAATACACCATGGCCACCGATATACAGAAAAACTGGTATAAAATGTTTTTCAGGTGGTACTACACCCCTGAAAAGTTAGCCAAATTTACTACACAATGTTCCAACAAATGCTGGAAATGTGGGAAGGAAGTAGGTACCTTTTTTCATCAATGGTGGTCGTGTAAGGAAATTTAAAAATACTGGAAAATAATACATACACACTCACAAAAAATATTAAAAATAAAATTCTCATTGACCCCAGAGACATATCTTTTAGGCATAACAGAAAATAGTCTAGACAAAAACAAAGACAAAATGCTCTTTCTAATAAGCACTGCAGCCAGATTAACCTTGGCCAAAGTATGGAAGAAAGAAAAAGCTCCAAGTGTAGATGAATGGATTATTAAAATGTTTGACATATTACAAATGGACAATCTATCTCAAAGACTAAAAGAAACAAACAAGAAAACAGACTGGACTGGCTTTGAGGACTTTATTAGAAATGAAAAAATCACATTGTTGATGGACATCTCTGATGCATGAAACACTGAAATTAGACCACACCAGCTACTGAAGGAAAAATTTAAAAATAAATTTAAAAAGAGGGGAGGTTCTTCTCTCTATCTCAAAGGACCATGGGAAGTCATAGTGAAGATGTGTGTGGTTCTTTTTTTAATCTTTTGTCTCCCTTCTTTTATTTTCTTACTTCCACATCCTTTGACATATTCGTGAGTTTCCTACTTTCACGTACTCTTATATATTTTCACTCTCTTTCGCTGTAATGTCATATTATTGAAAATCATAAAAATAATTAAAAAATACAAAATAATGCCCAATAATAACAGTAAACTTATAATGAAAAAAATTGAAAATTGAAATGTGGACTAGGTAGCAATAAGCTAAGTTAGACAATAGATGAAGACATGAGTGAATGTTAAACACATATCATTAAAAGAAGCTAGAAATGGATTGCATTTAAAATGGCTAACACAGGTATTTATTTAAAATGTATCATAGCTGTCATATAGTGCAAATGGGTTTGCCAGCGTTCTGATGGATTAGGGCAGTCTTTCTCAACCAGTGTGCCGTGGCACACTAGTGTGCCGTGACGGACCTCCTGCTGTGCCGTGAGAAAAGCTCTCTGCCCCCCTTCCTCCCCCCTCCTGCCGAACTCCTGCTGCTTGGGGGAGGAGGAAGGGCCGGGCAGTGGCGAAGAAAAAGAAGGGGCTGGGGCGCCGCCTCCTTCGGCCGTTTCCCCAGCCAGCCTTCAACCCACCATGACTCCCACCTGACTCTCGCCCCTCACTCGCATTGAGGAGCCCCGCCCACTGAAGCCCGTCCACCACTCATGCTCCTCCTCTGTAGGAGAGCTGAAGCTGGGGGGAGGGGGCAGGGCATGGCGCGGCCTGTAGGAGAGCTGAAGCTGGGGGGAGGGGGCGGGGCATGGTGCGGCCTGGCTCTGCCCCCTCCCCCGGTTTCAGCACTCCCAGCAGCTGCTCCAGCCTTGAGGGGACAGTGCCAAGCCAGCATTGTGCTGGCTCTGGCACTGCCCCCTCAAGGCTGGAGCAGCTGCTGGGAGAGGTGAAACCGGGTAGGGGGGCATGGCTCCGCCTGGCTCCGCCCCTCCCTGGCTTCAGCACTCCCAGCAGCTGCTCCCAGCAGGCCACCAACCCCCAGCCGTTCTTTACTGTGTTCGAGTGTCATTTTGTGTCATTTTGGTTGGTGGTGTGCCCCCGGATTTTTTTAATGTTAAAAGTGTGCCGCGGCTCAAAAAAGGTTGGGAAACACTGGATTAGGGTATCTTAGTCCTGCTCCTCTTGAAATGCTAAAGTGAATAACTATATTTTCAGAAGTTTCTTAAAGGAAAGGAGGGTGGGGACCATTTTTAATTCTTTAGGGAGGGAGTCCAGAGACAGGGAGTGATCACGGGGAAGACTCCCTTTCTCGTTCCCACCAGCCATGCTTGAGACAGGGGTTGGACTGAGAGCAGGGCCTGCTCTGCTGACTGCAGTGCACGAGATGGCCTATATAGGGAGATGCGATTAGACAAATAATAAAGCACTGATGTTAAATTACAGATTGACATGCAGTCTTTACAAGAATCAATTCAGTTCCTGAAATATCTTCTTATTCACACAACTCCACCAGGTCATAGACCAAGCAGTGAGCAGATAAGAGGGGATCTCAAATTTAAATGTTTGAGGAGAAAACACAGGTATGAGGGATGTAAAATAATGGTATTGACCTTGAAAAAACATTGAATTTTGATATTATTGAGAGAGACATGCCCTCATGAAATTTGCCCTCAATCCCCAAATTATTAGCATTGAAGTAAATTAAAATTTCAGTTGAACATTGAGTGTTGGCACCCAAAGCAAAGGGATGGTCAAAGTGACCAAAGAGAAAGTGTGGTCCACAATTATAGACTATAATTCTGGAGGCCAGAATTAAATCCCTGCTCAACCATGGAAACATACTGGATGGTAACCTTGAGTAACCTTGGACAAGTTGCATTCTCATGCCAGAGGACAGTAAAGAAATCCTAGTAGGGATGTGCACCCCCCACCCCCACCCCATGGATATACTTTTGGGAAGATTCTTCCAGAAATGGAAATGGAACTCAGGGATCTTAATTACAAATCTGAAGGCTTCCCCTCCTAAATTTCCCAGAATTTTCCTGAAAACATAATGGTGGCACCTGAAATTTGAAACAAATTTTGAGGACACACAACAGTAACAAATATGGGACAAACCCATATATGGGGATGCAAATATAAGAGTATAAACAGTTTTCAAATTCTCACTGTCTACAATTCTAGAAAAAATCATTCAAGGAGGGGCAGAAATCTTATTTGGAAGAGCAAGGCTCTCATTCACTCCCATAGCCAATGCCAAATTTACCATTGTGCTTATGTGTGCTTCGGTGTGCTTGGCCAAGGGGGACATTTTTTACCATCAATTTCGCTTATTCTCAATTTGAAAGCATTCTGTTTTGGAGTTCATAGTTTATGGGAGTTTGCCACAAAGCAGGAAGTGTAAGCATACTGGACCTCCTCCTTCAGGGCCCAAGGAAGGGGCCTCATAACTTAACTAGCACAGGGTCTCATTTGTCCTAAATCCATCACTGCCCATAGCTACACTCCTAAGGAGTCTCCCCACTTTGATCTACAAGCCAGACAGGTTACACATATTAGCTATTTTTCTGGTTACCTCACTTAACATAGGCAACAGACACAGTTGGATAAAAATATGCTTTCTTCATTGAGATATTTCTTGTCCAGTTACCTGTGGGCTAGGAAAGCATATATTCTTGCAAATGAGTTTCTCCTGTCTGTTCCCCTGTCAAAAGCCATGCAGGCACCAGAGGGCCCTGGGAAGACAAAAGGGTCTTGCTGCTTGTGAGAAGTTAATCTATAACATTGGTGACAGCTGAAAAGGTAGAGGGAAGAGTTAGGTGAGGAACTGCTAGCCCCCTTAAAGGAACGAGCAAATATGTCACACATATGAGAACAGTTGTATTCCACCGCATTATAAACCTGAAAGTTATTCAGAGGCTACTAGTTCAAAGTTTCATGAAACAAAAATCTGACTGCACAAGGGTGCTAACATACAAAAGTTTAACCTCAGGAGAAAATCGCAGCCTAATTACTACTGCCTGTCAGAAATAGTTATGCAGACTCATCCAAATTATTCTTCTTTTCCTTAATCTTTCCTGGTGCGGTGAAGCAAACAGCTCTTGTATAGGAAACGTCTAATGCTTCCTCTCTTCATCCCTTTATTATATCTGTATGCAATCCTTCGCAAAGTGGCAATGGATTTTTGCTTTATTCAGGGACTGCTTATGAAGCCCTTTCTGAGGCCGCTCTTAATGTGTTCTGTCAACTCAGGTTGAGATTCTGCTCATCGTTTGTCTCTGGCCAGATGGACTTTTCATAGTCCCCAACCATGCACACTTAATTTTAGCGCTAATTAAGCAAAGTAGTTCATTTGTTTGCTATTCTTTGCATTAATATTGAATAGAAAGGCACACTTCTCCATAACACAGAGTATATTAGTCTATCTTGAACAGCCACACCATTCCAGGATATTAAATATATCACCAACATGTTTTTTCTTTTGCACTGCAATTTAGAATCAGCGGGGAACATTTCCAAGACTCATCTATAACTAAATTGTATATTTTTTTTCAAATGTCTTATGTAGGAAAGGGCTACAGGTGGGATATGAATAATTATGACCTACTTGCTTCTTTTGTTTGGTTGCTTTTTAGAACAAGAAAGCAGTAGTTGGATTGTTTTTTACATTTTATTGGATGTACTCTAAACAGACTTTGTGGAGTAAGTATTGAGGTACCCTTTCCAAAAGTACTTAAAGAAATTTCTGTCTATGAACCCAAGCGATCTTTCAGATCATCTGGAGAGGCCCTACTCTCGCTCCCACCGCCTTCACAGGCCTGTTTGGTGGGGATGAGGGAGAGGGCCTTCTCTGTGGTGGCCCCCCGACTCTGGAACTCATTCCCCAGAAATATTAGACAAGCCCCCACATAGGCAGTTTTTAGGAGGAGCCTGAAAATGTGGCTGTTCCAATGTGCCTTCCCTGAATAAAGCAAGAATGCCCTTGGGTTGACAACTTGTTGGGTTGTCTGCTCCACATTATCCTGTAAAACCTCCCTGTTACATACATTCTACCTCTGTTCACACCCAGTATTATTTATCTTTAAATTTTAATATGTTACATTTGGCCCGCCCAGAATTGCTTTAAACTGCCTTTTATTGCTGGTGTGTAAGTATATTGATTGTATTGTTTTATTATTTGCTGTTATGTTGTTATTATGTGTTATTGGGCTTGGCCTCATGTAAGCCGCCCCAAGTCCTCTTGGGGAGATGGTGGTGGGGTATAAATAAAGTTAATAAATAAATAAATAGACACAAACAATTAAAAATATGTAGAATGTTTCTTTAAGAAATAATATGTACTGGTTTACAGGATCTACAAAGTACAGAAAACCCACATATCATGTGAGGAATCTACTCCAGGATTAATTAAGTATGAATTTTACATAATATGGAACCCTATTTTTCTTAACTGAAATGGCTCTACACTATGAAATCATGGGAGTTGTAGTTTTACAGGGTCTCATCCAAAGAGTGCTGGTACCACACCAAAATATAACTCTCATAATTCCATAGCATTCAGCAGTTAAAATGGTGTCAAGCTGCATTAATTTTACAGCGTAGAGGCACCCTATTTTCAATGTCTGCTATAGGCTTATAGATAAAAATTCTCTAGACATTTTCTGGTCATCTAGAATGGTATGAAGGTATTTTATGTATCTGAGAAATTTTCTGGCTAATTTTTTAAGCAAAATTGTCCCAAAATCACCCCCTCCAATTTTTTTAATGGATTGGGGTTCTGGATTGGGGTCCTGCAAGTTGCAGGACATATTAATATGCTGCCTGCACTATACCTGCTGTAATTTCAAGATTGAGGCATAAATGTCAGTCCACATGCTACCAGGAGGAGGATGGAAAAGAGGAGAAAGGGTGATATGATAAGATCTTATAGTTCACTCAGGAAGGCAAATACTCCCAAACCTGCTGAGAGCTTGCTCTTGCTGTTTTGGTGACACATTGACTATCACTTCTGCTTCCGCTTTGCAAGAGCAAATTATTAGCAAATTTGGAATAATTTGTCTTTTACCCCTTTTCTTTGTTTTCTTTCTCTTCCACTTCCTAGAACAAACCTGAAGTATTCCTAGTTATTCCAGTCCAAGGAATAAGATATGGAAATCTGTCTTTATTTTCTTATGTTTCATATTGGCTTGTGAGACATTTTCCTCCTTGTTCTCACAAGGGAATTCATATGGCGGTTTCTACCACTGGGTTTTGTTTTTGTTCTGCCATGTTTTAAACAGGTTCTTTTGAACATTTCCCCCCTTAATGGAAGTGTAAGCTCTCTCTCTTGCCCCACCCCCCAAGATGTATGCAAATGGCATTTGAGAAATGTATTCATGGTTTTATTCATATTTTGTTTCTCTGAGGTATACTGCAAGCTTAACAAATGAATATCAAAAGAAAGCTGTACTTCCTTTCACAGTAAGTGTAACCATGATGCAAAATTATAGCAGTTTGGTACTACAGTTACTGCATTGCTCTATCCTATGGAATCCTGGAATGCATAATTTGGTGAGAAATGTAGAACTCTGTGACACATATCCCTGAACTACAGGGAGGATGATCTGAGCACCTCATGGAACTAAAGAATGCCATAGCTGAGCAGAGTAAATACAAAGAAGGAGCCTCAATATGTGTAAAATGGATAATTTTGTAGAAAATCTCAGGCCTGAAAACATTTTTCTTTCCTACTGTCTTTCTTTGTACAATATGATCACCCATATTCATTGGGAATTCATTTCAAGACTCCACGTGGATACCTGAAACAATGGACATATTCTGTACTTTGATCATCATCATCAATTTTATTTGTTACCCTCCTCTCATAACAGGTAGGGTACAACACAGGCAAAGCACATCAACATAAAATATATACAACAAAGTACATATATCAAAACACAGCACTATAAAATACATAAATCAAAACACATGACAGAAAGATAAAAATATAGCAGCAATAAAAGGCAAATCAAAAACTTGTGGTTCAAAGTTGACAGGGTAGGCCTGCTGAAAGAGATTTATTTGTGTATTAAATTTTGACAACTCATTTAGCTGTTGTACCTCTTAGTAGTCTTGGGGTAGTTGATGAAAAGCTACTCCAGGTGATGGTCGCCAGTTGGGTTCTGGCTGGTTGGAATTGACACCTCCCAAAGGGCCTAAGTGTTTAGGGCAAATTATGCATGAGAAAGCGATCTTGTAGATAACATAGACCATGTAGGGCTTTAAAGATCAAAACCAACACTTTCTACGTTGCCTTGAAACTATTTGCCAACCACTGGAATGACTTTAGTATGAGTGTGATGCGCTACTCACTCCTAGATGTTCCTGTAACTGTAATTCCTGTGTTGTGAATAAATTGGAGTTTCCGAACTTGTTACAGAGATAGTCCAATGTACAGTGCATTTCAGAAGTCAAACATTAAAGTTACCAGTATGTGCTTTACTATCTTGAGGTTCCCCAAATCTATGAAGGGATACTGCTGGCATATCAGCCAAAGCTAGTAGTATGCCCTAGTGGTGTGCATTTGTTGTGAATCTAATCAGAAGTCGTATCTCATTCTTTAAATTTGTGCATCCAAAGCTATTTCCAAGGCATGCAGGAAAGGTTTAGAATTTGAATCACTTATCAATTTTTTTCATAAATGTTCTGTAACATTCAGATGTCTCCAGAGGTCTGTCTAATTTTCACTATAACCATTAAGCAACTTTGATAAAGTCAAGATAACATAAAGTGCTTTTAAAACCTAATTCCTTTGCCCCTTCCCTTCTTCGACGCTGCCACCATAAGGAAGGGAGCTATGGGCGTGACTACTCACAGCCATCTTAACTATAGTTTGGAAAGGCCAGGCCCCCAATGATAGAGAATTGCAAAAGGTCCTGCTGTAAACTACATTTCCCAAAATGCAAAGCTGTTTAGGACTCAAATGAGGCTGAAGAATCCAAATGAGAGTTAGTCTAAATAAAATAAATATCTGCAAAAAGGACATAAATAAAATTCAAGTAGACAGCTCTTGTAGTTGGTTTTTTTTAAAAAAAAGTTTTTAATGAAAATTTTGAAAATTTGCCAAAATTTCATGGATAAGTCAAATACTCAAAAATTTGGTGAGTCAACTGTGGAAAATGTGTTCTGTTGTTGTAGCAAGTTTCATCATGATAGCTCAAAAATGAGGGAGAGAGAAGACCCTCAAGCTTCCCCACTGACAATGATGTTTGCCTTACTGAGCAATTGTGACCGCCATTAATGAAGTACTTATGAAGATTCATACAGATCATTAGAGTTCTGAAATTTTTACCCCAAACATTTGGAAAGAACTTTAGAAATGAAGTGCTAGTGCCCCCTACTTTTGAACACAGTTTAGAACCATTTCCTTTATGGATGACACATGCCTATTAAGCACTTCTGATTGCCACCTCTATCTGGGCTGACATTTGGAGGATTGAAATATTGCCCTGGAGGACCTAGAGAGAACCACAGACACTCTAGGGAATAGTTTTTGAAATTTGGATAAGTGAAACTGTGGATATTGAATCAGTAGATAAACCTCTTGTCCTGTACTCTCTATATAAACAGAATCCTTTGGATGATGTAAAATGTGGCCTTAATACCAGAGTATAATACAGTGTATATGAATTAGTTGTTTAACAGATGAAATATACTTGCAAGTTGTTTGAAAGTGGAGTTGTTGGTTGTCTCTGCCCTCCCCCCAATAATCAACACTGACATGCACATAACTTTTGCTTTAGTTACAGTGCTCTGGAGTAAACAAATGGTGACTTGTGGCCTAATCTTTTAATCAGTTCAAAATGGTAGTTTTCTTTATCAGAATAGGTTTTTCTATCCAGTACTACTGCAGTAGTTGATTATGCTAAGTTAGAATCAAAATTAATAAATGGATCTTTTAGTGGTCAGGACAGTTGCTTCCATGTGATATCACCATCTGGAGACACAAGCAGAATGTTTACAAAAGTGCCTTCAGCAAACATCTTTCCCTAGTGGGCATCATTGATTAAAAATCCACATTTGTAATCTGCATTTTAAGAAGTAATCCATTAATCGCATTAGTTAATCTTACTGCTTTCAGCTGCAGAGTCTTTGTAGCTTGTTTTTCCTCTTATGGAAATAAATATAAATATGCATTGCTGGCCAGAATGTAATTTTTACTGTTAATAACATTATGTGCTTAAAGACGAGGGCATCACAACAACTTGGTAAAGCTAAACTAGGGACTGTTTTACTTAGATTCCTTCACATTTGGGGTGTGAATCCTTGCAGTTTGGGCTCACACCTCAGGGAACAAATGCCCATGCTACCAGGTGAATAGGCATCAAAATCTTCCAAGCCCACTCCCTGGATTGAATTATGTCACTAAGGAAGTATCAATGCATGATTTCCTATTTACATTGTGACATAACCTATTGAATTGAGGTTTTATGGACAACATCCAACCACATCATTACCAACATCCAACCACATAGTTCCCCAAGTGAGCTAGACATCATCAGAAAAAACCTTAATCTAATGTCATTCTCCCTCTTGTCCGAAGCTCATACAGAAAATGGAAACAAATTTCTTAGTACTTTCTTCAGTATAACTGAAAACATGGACTTTACCAGCTTTTTCTAACCTGATGATCTCCAGATATTTCAGAATACAATTATCAATATTCCCTAATACCATGGTCATGCTGGTGTGAGTTGATTATTATATGTGCCCATTCTCATAGGGGATAAATACTTTTTAATCCATTATTGTGAAGTCCTTTTATTTGTGTATAGAGTTTTCACAGTTGGCTTGATTAAATTATTTGTCTTAATTTAGGTTGAAATTCCTTATCCTTGCGTGAAGGACTAATCTCCATAAGTATTTCAAAATATTTATTTATTTATGCATTTAACTGACAAATATATCTGAATTGTGTATGTGTGTGTTTGCCTTCAAGTGGCCAGTTTACGGCAACCCCATGAATTAAAGAGGGTTTTTAAGGTAAGGAATACTCAGGCATGTTTGTGCCAGTTCCTCCCTCTGAAATATGTACAGTCCACAGCATCCAAGGGCTGATCCTGCTCAGGTTCCAAAGGTACTAGGTACAGATCTAGTACCTTTTGGCTATTTGTGGGCAGATCTAGACAGTCACTTTATTGCGGTAACTTCCACAATAAAAAGGGGGCTGTCCAAATGACATTTTGGACAATCCTGAATTAATTCTTCACAGACCAGGAAAACCCTGGTTTGTGGTGAATTAATTAGATAGTGGGTTTATTTCTCATCTTCTTGGAAGGTGCGGAAGAAACACAGTACTTCCAGTGTCTGCACTGCAATCGAGACACCATTCCCAGAGATTTACAGACTAAATTAGCCTGGAAAACTGTGGTAATCCCACCCCTCTCCCCCAAACCCCTTTAAAAAGTAATGAAAATTTTCCCGGCCTCCATTCCAGTCTTGCTTGAGCCCTCCTGGTGAGTAGAAATGACACTCTGGGGGAGGGGAGGGAGCAAAATCACCCCCCCCCCGCATCATTCTACGCACCAGGAGAGATCAGGCAAGACTGGAATGGAGGTTGGGTAAGTTTTCATTCCTTTTAAAGGGATTTTAAAACTTGGGGGTCCCCGGTACAACATCTGGACACCCACCTGAGAAAGCGCACACTTTCTGAGGTGTGTGAACAGCTCCCCAGGAACATCCACATTTTTAAAACATGGATGGTCCTGGGATAAAGAGCTGTCTGGAAGCACCCTGTGCCTTGTATTTCAGAATTATTGCAGGTTAAAACAAAAAATCTCATTGCTTACAGTTTTCTGGTATTGGCGATGGTGGTGGTGGTGATATCATGCCTAGATTTTAAATTACTTTTTTTCAGGTAGTTTGGGGCTGAAATTGTGAATTATTGATCATTAATTCACATTCAGATTGAATGGTTTTAAGCAGTGAGAGGATGCCTATCTCGTTTGCAAACATGAAGGTGCAACCTTCTCTTTAATTATTAATTATTTGGGGTGTAATTGATCACTAAATGTCCTCTTCAGAGAAGTACATTTAGCAGTTTCACTAGAAGCAACTCTGAATACCATGCAGTTTTCAAAGCCTATTTGTGATTTGGGATTAATTCTGCTCAAAATTTGCAGGTTTTGTTTTTTGCAGAGAACAGCGAGATTTCTTTCTGCACAGGAAACAATATTACTTCATAGACATGTCATTTCCTATACAGAAAATCTGCACACTCAACCAAACAATCAATGGAAACATTCTTGGGAGTCCAATGTTCTTCTTATAAGAATTTATCAACTCTTGAAAAACAAGGGAAGGTTTCTATTGACAGTTTTTGAATGCTTCTTTAAAATATACCAATATTTTCTATCTTTATTTGTGATACACAGTCCTGGAAACATTGCTTGCAGCCACTATTGCATCCTATTGAGACATTTCTCCCTGGAAGAAATGGGAAAAGAAGATCCAGAGTGAAATGGGAATGAAACTTGTCTTTAACACATTTCTTTTTTTATATTTCATTATTATTAAGAATGATATTAAAGTGAATCTCACATAGGTTGCACTGATTTTCACAGATTGTCAAATGGTCTTTTTTCTACTAAAAAAGAACCCAGTTTATTAGGATGTAGCCAATTATCACTTACTAAATTTACAAAACAATCCTGACCTCTGGCGTCTAAAAGAGGAATTGCTGTACTGTTCACAATTTATACATTTGGGAAAGTTCTACTTCAGACATTCCCAACTTCCAAAAACAAACAAACTGCTGCTCAAACTGTAGTGAATAAGCTAAAGGGGTCCATCTAAGGTCTATTCCCTTGGCCCCTTCTGATTTTAACTGAACTTTCTGTACACCACCTAATAATTAAGGAGGCCATCCCAAAAAGTAGGGAACTTGCCTGAGCCCTGATGTTGGGAGCAAATTTATGAGATGACAAAAGCATATCTTCCAACAATTTTTAGATTAAAACCGGGTCACATGCTGCCAAACCATATCAGTGTGTGTTCAAGATTTATTTTGTTGATTAATAAAGGTTATTTTGCCCAAATCTAGTTCAAGAATTCAATATTTTGCCTCTTTGTCTTTTCTTCTCCCCCTTCAATACTTCACTGGTACTTTCACAGCTTCACTATGATTATGTTCTTGTCCAGTTCTCATTGAGACTCAATTGATATATCTTTGCTTCAAAATTAATGACCACATTTGGATGGATTCATTTGATGGAGCTTTGGAAGCATTTGTTGACAAGCTGTACAACTATGGGAGAGAATGCAAGATGAATATTAAAAATCCGTGTTGTGGTAATTCATTTATTGTAGTGATGTCAAACTCATTTTCATTGAGGGCCATATTAACCTTATGGTTGCCCACAAAGGGCTTCTGAATCCATGGATGGAGAATCTGTGGATACAGTGGGTCAACTGTAATGTTTTGCATAGTAGTTGGTGCTCTTTAGTTTTCACAAATTTTGATACTCAGATGTTATTAAATGATACCTCCCATCACTTTTGAGTATCTGACATGTAGATTGGTGATACTGAGAATTGCAACCCAACAAAACTTGTGATTGTGATGTTGGGAAAAGGTTAATAATTTAGAAGTCTTGTAACTAACTGCCAGATAATCTAGGTCAGGGGTGCTCATTAGGTAGCTCGGGAGCTACTAGTAGATCTTTGGCCCTCTTCCAGGTGATCTTTGGGCCTCACCAGCCGGATGGGGCGCTCCTGCCATGCGCGTGCACACCCTATGCGCACGCGTGCTCCTGCTGCTGGCTTCCGCTCTCGCGGTTCTTCTTTTGCCTGCGGGGCATTGCAGAAAGAAGGAAGCATGAGGCAGGACCTCTGGAGGGAGTGCCCTGCCTCTCTCTCGTCCAGAAGCAGCTGTGCAGCCTCCGTTGCCGGCGAAACAGGCAGGGCGGAGCGCTCCCTCTGAATGCCCTGTCTCGTGCTTTCTCCTTCCTGCAATGCCCCGCAGGCAGAAGAAGCGCTGCGCGGGCAGAAAACAGCATCAGGAGCATGCGCGGTGGCAAGAGCGTGCGGCGGTGGGAGCGCGCGGCAGCGGGGGCAGGTAGATCTTTTGGACTTGGTTGCTTTAAGAGTAGCTCACATGCTGAAAAAGTGTGAGCACCCCTGATCTAGGTTATCAAAGTGGAAAATCCACAATATCTGATTTGAACTGGATTATCTTAGTCTACACTGCCATATAATCTAGCTCAAAGCAGATAATGTGGATTTTATACAGCTGTGTAGAAGGGGCCAAAATTCCAAGCTCAGTATCCTGACTAAACAGAACAAACCACAGCCTTCCAGATGTTACTTATTCAACATTTACATCAGTTGTAGTTCAGCATCTGGAGGGTCACATAAAATGGCATGGCAGCCTGTGGGCCTTGCGTTTTTCAGGTCATCCAAGAAGGTTCAACATTTCCTTGAAATTGTACTTTTTTCATCAGGTAATGAGAGTTTAAAGAAAACACAAAGAAAATAAATCTGTTCCTTCTCTGTAATAAAAATGTATTAATTTATAACGTCAAAAGCAGACAATGTTGTTCTTTTATGTATTTTTTCCTGGTACAAATATAAAAAAATTATTGCCAGGATTCTTCTACTAGGTAATCAAATTAGGTACACGTGACATGTATGTGCGTGAGAGGTGGAGGGATTTCAACTCATTTGAAGTCCTATGTGTGTGAGAGAGATACTAACAGGTTGAGATATCTCTTTTCTGAAATTCCAAAATCCAAAATATTCCAAAATTCTTCCATAGGTGGCTAAGACACATTTGCTTTCTGATGGTTCGATATACTTTGAAACTTTTGTTTCATGCAAAAAATTAAGACAAAGTATTTTGTATCTAATTACCTTTGGCTTATGCATGGACGTCTAAGAAACATAAATAAATTTTGTGATGAGACTTTGACATCATCTCCAAGATATATAATAGTACTGAACCTGTACTTATGTCAATTGTATCTGCAGAAGATAACAGTTCATCAGACTCCTTGCTTTCAGTTGCTGGCAAGTTCCTTGAAACTAACTTTTTCTGTGCTCATTTTTATGATCAGATGTGAATTTAAGCAGCATTCCTGTTTCTAAGAGTTATGGAAATAATAGCCACTTCCCATCAAGGTGCCTCTTGCATACCTGCACTAGCAAAAATATGATTTTGATTTGGCTAGATTGTAAGAGCTGTTGCAAATCAGACCACAAGTAAGTACAGGCCACTTCATCAAGCTCAAAGATATATGTTTACTTTCAGGTTGAGATTTTTTATATGAAGTTTAAAGAAGTTTATGAAGGCTAAGCTGACAGTGTTTACTAGTCATATTGCCTACAGGATCAGTGATACAATCCTGCTGCAGCTATCTTTTCCTGGGAAAAAACAGTGAGGGAAGGCTGTTGATCTCATGTCCTCATTGTGGACCACTTAGGGGTAACTTATTTATACTGTAACATCTATATTTGTTGTTATTTTCCTTCATTTCCTTCTTATGGCAATCCTAAAAAGAACCTATGATGGAGAATGTGTGACTCGCCCAAGGGCACCCAGTAGGTTTTGAACCTGGGTTTCCAAAGTTGTAGTCCAATGTTTTAATGGAAAGCATTAAAACAATCCAACATCCATTACAAAAACACATGACTACCTAAGGTAAAGCTGAGTAAAGAAATAGGCTGCATGCTCTCTCTTATCACTTGATTCATATATCATAAGAGAATTCAAAAGAGACTAGGCCTCAGCACCTCTGAGAAGACACAGCATCATGATATTCCTTTGATGAAATTGTATTGGTTCTAGAGATTTTGCAAAAGACAAGAAGATAAACAAGATGGTGGATTAGATGGTTTTCTAAAAGTTGATCCACTAGGCCATTGCCTACATTTTATGGCAGATATACACAGAAGCTAATGACATTAATGATTATTTTATAATGAACTGGAATAAGAGGTGACAGTGTAGCTCCAAAACTATTGTTTTTAGTTTAAATATATTTACTGCATATCTGCCAATAGTTCAATGATTTAGTATTGGACATGAGTGGCCAAATAATATCAGAGTGTGTTCATAGCACTGAAATTTATTAATGAGGAAGAATACACAAGTCAAGAGAGGCTGCTGAAATTTACTTTTGACTGAGGGCCTCTGGGTGATTTAAATTTAATGGCGATGATTTTCCACTTTTAGTATTTGAAGCATTCTACCTGCAAGGAACAATATCATTTGTGTGCAATTTCTTCAGTGTTTCATCCATCAGACTGGAATTGGTGAAGAAAAATCTGAAATACTCTTTCGCTAAATCAAGAGCAACTTGTTGCAGCTTTGTGAAATCTGTTGGGTTGAGTGACACAAAGCAGTTTTATGTTTCGTTGAACTGTACAGTATGGTAGTGAGAACACTTAAAGAAGTAAAAGAGAGTCCTCTATACAATAGTGAGACTTCTTCACAAGATGGACACCTACTTTTAGCTGTTCTGAATGCTGAATTTGTAGTAACCATACACATCCTAAGAAAGTTTCTGTCATCATCCCTTTAGCTTAGCAAAATATTACAAAGAGTAGATATTGATATTTTCTGTAGTCTGCAACCCGTCGACAGTCTCTTTAAAAAAGCCAGAGCGATGTGCACAGAATCTGTGAAAGGATTTCAGGAGATTTTTAACACAGCAAGAACAGTGGCGGAGTCCATGGTTGGAGTTAAGATTCTTCACATCTGTTCAAGGCAAACTTATCAAAGCAAATTCAGTCAACACCAATAAAATATTATAGACTAAATGTGTACATCCCATTTCTGAACTTTTTCTGCAGTCAGCTTCAAAAAAGCTTTACAAGGCACAAGGAAGTAGTTCAGGAACTGCTAGTTTTTCTTCCAATTAATTGTGGCCATTTAAAATCCACCTTGAACAAATGTACCAATTTTACAATGAATGATTGGAAGGGTTTGAAGACACACTGATAGAAGAGTTTGACTGGTGGTGTGGAAAATCGAAAAAGATTACACCTGCAGAAAAAGCATCAAATGCATTTGCCCTCCCATCCCCCGAATGAAGGAGACTTGAGACAATAACCACACGACAACAATTCTTTGGGTCAAATTGGGCAAAACTTTATTTGCCTATTTAATTCACCTCACTAGCCTGAAAGGGTGTCAGGGATCCAATTTCATCAACAGCAACCACAACTGATCAAATTTGCGGGCAAACACCAATATTGCCTGATTAATCAACCAGGACAACTTAATGAGGGAAAAGAGTAAGAGGCCCATTCTCCCACCGCGGAGAAGAGCCTCTTCTCATCCCAGGCCATAAACTCAACTTCACCCACTAACCATAACTTTGGGTGCATACATAACTAACTGGCCCTCACCCCTGATGGGGTGCCTCGGTGTACACCGAATATGGCATTTCCTCTCTAATTACCGCCACAGACTGGAGGTAGGTGTCCACCTTACCTCCATCCCCCTTTCTTCTAACACCCTTTCCAAAGAATGACTAATATCCTCCAAAAATAACTGGTTGCCCTCATCGGACAAGTGGACGCCATCGTCCCTAAAAACAATTTGGTTGGCAGGATGGATGAACCTATGTCCTATGTAGGACCCATTACCTGCCGTAACCACATTACGCATGGCCCTATTCACCCTCTTACGGGCCCTCTCAACAATTTGGGGTCCGCACCCCCGCGCCAAGACATCCGTGGCGTAATTTCCGACCACATCACATGCACTCCAGGCCATGTTCTCCAAATTTCAAAAATGTCGGCTCGCTTGAAAAAACAGGGCCTTGCCGGTGAGCAAGCCCAAATCATTACCATCGAGGTGGATAATGATCACATCAGGGGAACACACCCCCTGCCATGAAACAACATGGGACACAGCCCATTCCACTGCAGACCGCGTCTGCCCATCCATTGCACATTTGCAACAGCACTTAAGCCCAGATGTTGGCCAAAGGGGGAATTGAGAGCATGCTGCTCGGCCCAATAGATGTAACTATGGCCGCAGATCAGCACTCTCCTCATCCTCTCCGACCGTTCTGGACCTGCAACGATAGAAAAACAGAAACAGTATCAAACGGGCTTATAGTTTAACATTGCGAACATAACCCCTGTAAGCCCCGGAATGCCACCTCCCCAAAGACATGATAGTTCCTACATCATATCCCATTGCGGCTGCCGACGAGGCTGCTCCAATTCTAAACGAATGGGTACCAAATTGTTTGCCCTCTAAGCCTAGCAGCTTCAAGGCCCTTTTAGTAACCGCCCAAAATTGATATTTGGATAATGGCTTCCCATCCCGATGGCAATACAGGTAACCCGCAGCTGGACCCCGGAGTGCAAGGTAGCGCGTTATGGCCAACACCGGACAAAGTTCTACATCACTGGCTCTACCAAGCCTGACCAATGAGCCCTTGGCAGTTTGATCAGTCTTTGACGTCCTGACCATTATTTCCAACATATCACCGTCCAATTTAATGTCAGACACCAAGAATGCTCGTTGTGACGAGTCGGCTTTGGGTGACGCCACCAACTCACTCACTCTAAAAGCGCCAAAAAAGGCAGTCAAGGCAGCCGAGTGGACTAAAGCCTGTTCATACTGGGACTCGCATACAGAGGCCTACTGGTGCCCAAGCCCTTTTAAAATGCCTGGCGTCAAAGGCTCCCTTGTGTCAACAACCCTGCCACTTTGCTTAGACCACCCTGCCATTAGTTTGTGTAGGCGGAAGTCGTTTGTTGGGTCAGACATGCCCTGCGCTTTAAACCAGTAGGCCAGCGCTGACAATTTTACCCGGATTGAATGTACGGCCAATCCCCTTCTTTTGTTATAAATGCAAAACTGCGCCACATGGTCATAGGGCACCGGGAAGGACTTAGGCAAACCGTAGTACTCCCTGAAATCCACGAATTCCCTGATGGCCCTGAAGTATCCCTTCCTCGAACTGGGAGCTAACGCCAGCGACATGCCGACAGCTACCTCGTCACTCCAGCCTGCCAAAGATGGTCTGGCATGCATCTCGGGCATTCGTCTGCGGTGGGCGCTAGCAGCCTGAAGCGCTCCATCTGCATACGAGACAGAGCGTCGGCCAATGAGTTATCTAGCCCCGCAATGTGAAATGCTCGGAAAAGAATGTTCAACTTTAAACAATGAAGCGTAAACAAACGCAAGGCACCCATAACCCTCGCTGATCTAGGCGTAAGGTTATTGATGACCTGCTCGGTGGACATATTGTCACACCAGAAGTGAACTGAGGAGTTGGTAAACCTATCGGCCCAGATGTGAACAGCTACCAAAATTGGGAAAAATTCCAGGAATGTGAGGTCGGCCGTGATGCCCAAAGCATGCCAATTACTGGGCCACCGTTCAGCGCACTCCAAACCCCAAAGAGCCTAAAGCATCCGAGGCCACCTGCATTGCATTTTTTAAGAGCAGGTTCTGGCGCCAGAATGAAATATCATTAAAAATTTTGATGAAACTTAGCCAAATTTGTAAATCTGCCTTAATGGCCCGTGTCACCCTAATGTGGTGATGTGGTGTGACTGTGCCGGATATAGTCGCACAGTCTCCGCAGGAAAAGCCCTGCCTGGAGCCACCACCTTACACGCAAAATTTAAATGACCAATCAATTCCTGGAATTCTCTCAGCGTGGCCTTACTCTTAAGCAAAAATTGCTCTAACCTATACGTCAGGTCAACCACCTTAGCAGGCGGCAACCTGGAATGCTGGTTAACAGTATCCAACTCAACTCCTAGGAATGTCAACACTGGACCCGGCCCCTCGGTCTTTTCGTTGGCCAATGGCACACCCAGATGTTGTGTCAAGCTCTGAAAGGCGCCCAAGAGTGCCTCACAGTCCCCTGACCCAAACCTTCCCACAAAAAGGAAGTCATCCAGGTAGTGGACAACCCCTTGAAGGCCGGATTCAGTCCTAACCGCCCACTCCAAAAATGTACTAAACGTCTCGAAGGCGGCGCACGACACCGAGCAGCCCATAGGCAACGCCCGGTCAATATAAAAATGACCTTTAAATCGAAAACCCAGGAGGTCAAAGTCCTCCGGGTGGACCGGGAGCAGCCAAAAGTCAGACTTAATGTCGCACTTAGCCAATTCAGCTCCCGGACCGTAACGTTTTACTAGTCGCACCGCTGCATCAAAAGACGTGTAGTGCACCGAGCAAAGTTCATCCGGTATCGCGTCATTCACCGAGCTGCCCCGTGGGTAGGACAGATGATGAATGAGGCGATACTCACCTGGGGCCTTTTTTGGAACAATACCCAACGGGGAAACTCTCAACTGGGGAATGGGAGGAGAAATAAATGGGCCTAAAACCCTCCCTTCCTCTAACTCCTTATCAATCTTACTCTGTACCACGGCCTCCATACCAACTAAAGATTTAAGGTTAGGAGACAAACGTGGCACCCTGGGACCTTGGGCTGGGATGCGAAAACCGAAGGTAAAGCCGCAGCGCAAATACTCTGCCACATCCCTCTTCGGATAAGTCTTCAGCCAGTGTCCCAGCGGACCCAATTTAACTGGGCTGGGGCCCTTTTGGAACGGAGACTGGGCCCTCTCCCTTTACCATATTGTCCCTCACGAGGGTTCCCTTTACCTGACTTGCCCCTGTTGCAGTACTTGGCCGAATGATTCCCGGCACATATGGCACAGGCATGTGAAAACTTGCAGAACTTCCTTCCGCACACCCCTTGGCCAGAGAACTCCCAACAAAACAGCTTTTCCCCCTGGGACTGCCCAGCCTGGGGCGCTTGCCGAAAGGGGCGGCCCGCCTTAGAGGTATGCACTAAGTGCCCACTATCCGCGGGCCCCCGGGACGGCCCTCGCTGCATTCATCAACTGCAGCCACAACTGGTTGTCAATTAAATCCCAACGTTTTGTTGGGTCCAGCGCCGCCAGGGACCGAAAACGCCTGTCGTACTCTAACCAGGCGTTCCCTACAAACCTCATGTGCGCCCCATAAATCAGATTCTGATACTTGAAAAGGGCTCTAGCCCTATAAGGATGTGCCTCTGCCAAAATACCTGCATAGATCGTATAACATGCAAGCCAATTTTCCCAATTATGTTCGACCTTCCTTTTCTTCAGCCTATCCTTTCCTTCATCATCTAGTTCATCCTTTTCTTTCTTTTCTAATTCCCTGTAGAACAGGGTAAACAAATCCACAAACTCATTCCTCAAGATTCGCTCTACCGTTTTTGGAGCCAAATGTGCACCCAGCTTGGCATTCGCTGCTGGGGCAAGAATGGGCACCGTCCACTCATCAGTGCCCCAGTATTGGCTCGACTCCACAGTCCTCGCCACCTCTAATGACACGGCTGCCACCGGGTTCAACGGTGCCGATGCTGCGGACACCGAGGCACAGTCCTGCGACACTGTAGCCCCATGCTCGGTCTGAGCTGTCGATTCCACCAAACAGCTTGAAGGGGTAACTATCTCCCGCACCCCCGACCCTGGAGATGACGCGGTAACCTGCAGCCTGGGGGACCCCACCCCCACCTGAGAGCTGTCCCATGGCCACACTGGCCCTGCATCCCTACCTGCCGTAGCCGACGAACCCGGGGTCTCGGATGGTAACGCCGCCGGCGTGGATGCCATGACAGGCGCTGAAGTGGAGACCAGCCCTGGAGCGGAAGATGTAGCCACCTGACTCTCCACCACCTGGTCGCCTCCCGGCTCCACTGCCGCCTGGGACACCTCCGGCAAAGCCTGGACTGCAGCATTGATCGCCAAACCGCTAGCATCCTGCCCCGCTTCTAAAAAGGCAACCCGAGACAAAATGCTTTTAAAGAGCAGCTCCCTGCTCGCCCCCCGTGCTGGTCTCAGCTCGGCAACCTGCATCTGCAACCCCCTCCCTCTCTCCAGCCCCTCGACCCTAGCCAACAGCGCCCTGAGGCTATCGGCCGAGACTCCCTCGCCATCCGACGATCCAGGAGAGGGTGGTGGTCGCTTCACCGGGGTCTTCTTGGCCGGCCCCTTCCCCTTAGGGCTGCCCACATTTTTCTTCGGAGCCATCCTATGGAAAAAACACCAACACCCACCATGAATAACACTGCTTGCTAAGAGCGAGCGGTCGCGGAAGCCCGACTCAACCGTCCCCTTGTGAGGGGGGGAAGGAAGAAGCCTCCTCCCCCCCAGGGCCCCCTCTACAGACCTTCCGATCCACTACCTGTCTGTATCGCCTGAGTTCTCCGATCCCCGTTGCTCACAAAAGCACTCAGGCCCTGCACGCTTTCGTGTCCGTGGGCTTCTTCTCCTATTACTTGACTTTCAGGCCTGAATACCTTCGCTACCAGCGAACAGGAAAAAACAGGCCAAAAACCAGAGCTCTTGGCCTGCGTCTGTCCACCAAGGCAATCAGGCACAGAATGGCCTGACGGGGCTTGGCCTCCTAGAGGCCACGCCCCCGCCTTGAAGTTTCCATGGAACCTTCCATCTCCCCTCGGAGTCGGGGGGCAAATGCCTCTCCCCCCAGCAAGCTGGGGTGAAAGGTTCATCTTGTAGTTGATAGACTTTTTTTTTCCAAATGTGAAGAAACTTCTTCAGATTTCTGCAACATTGCCAGTGTCAACTGCTATAAATGAAAGGTCATTTTCTACTCTTAAAAGTTTGAAAACATACATAAGAAGCACAACGGGGCAAGAAAAACTGACTGGATTTGAGTGTCCACCAAAGTTTATTGATCAAGCCTGATTTCTATGGAAGTATATTGACACAGTTTTCAAGTGCAATTGGCATTGTGGTATTATTTTGTAATCACTAAATTGTCAATTAAGAGTCATATTCAGGGGGGTTTTAGATTTGAAACTTTGTATCTAAAAGAATTTTTTTATTAAATTAAGTATATAAAATATAGAATGAGTCAAATAATTAAAATTATTATGTGTTACTCTTCATGATTCACTAAAATAATAAAAATTGTTTCTACCCACCACCACCCTAAATCATTTTTGGTATGGATTTGCTAGCAGCAGAATATTACAGAGAGGTGAATTTATAATAGTTACGAAAAATCTGAGCTAAGATTCGACAACTTCCACTTTCTAGTTCATGATGTTAATTGTATAGTCATGACTAAGCACAATCCATGATTAAAATAATTTAAAAAATCACTCTAAGCAACCCAAAACCTATTGCTGGAAATGTTGAGTTCTGTGATGACTAAGCATCAATCCAATTCAATGAAAATCTATTCAACATATTTTTTTAAAAAGAAAAGAACAGCAATTAAACAAAAAACAGAAAGATTGTCACAACAATGAATCTCAAATAGATTTAATGTTCCTTGATATCCGTTGATGCCTACTCTCGCACAATCTTTCTTCTATACTGCTCACACGTTGAATATGTGTCCATGTTTATATTCAGAATATCTATGTACTTAAAAATATTATGTCAAAATCATCCCATTTAACAATGACATCTGAATGGAATGCCTGGATCAAAGCATTTTCCACAGCCTCAGAGCACAATGGCCTATAGAAAGCTGGAAGAGGTACATCACCACCATTGAGAGCTCTGTTGGATGTACTACACACTCCCAATATTTTTCATCCTTTCACAATGTGATTATACAATGATTTTTGCTTGAAAGACAGCTGAAGCTTCTTTTCCCCCACCCTAAAAAGATAAAAGAATATAAGAAAAAGGTGCTAGGAATAAAAGAGCCTTACTGCTGATTAGGGACAATAATGACCACAGGTGGGTGTGTACACATGAATAAAACATTTACAATAACTTGATATAGCTCTCCTTTCTCTCAGATGAAAGGAAAGCTTTTAAAGAAATCCTGTAACTTCCCATACTTTAGCCCTATTTAGAATATCAGACTGTTTTGGTCCATCTCTCGAATCTGTTAAGATAATTTTGGATTCTGATCCTCTCCCCTGGGATGTCAGCTATCCCTCCCGATTTGGTGGTGTTGAAAATTTTATAAGTATACTTTCTATTCCATCATCCAAGTCATTGATAAAGATGTTTCATAGCCCTGGACCAAGGACAAAATTCTGCTATTGCACCAGAATTGCTATTTCTCTCCAGGATGAGGAGGAGGTATTGGAAAGCACCCTTTGGTTTTAGCCAGTTAAACAATCCCCTGTCCACCTAGAACAAGTATTATCTAGTCCACATTTTTTAACTTTCTTCAGACTTTCAGTATATTTTTCTTGGAGAAGAATTTGTCCCCTGGGGGGCCTCTCCCAGAATTATAGCAGTTTGATCCCATTTTAACTGCCATGCCTTTGCTGTATGGTAACGTGGGATTTGAGGAGGTACTGAGAATTCCCTGGTGGAGTCTACTTCATTCTGCCAAACTGCAGTTCTTAAAATACCCTAATTTAATTTCCAGCCCTGCTTTTCAGAGAATGCTTATTTTCAAATGTTGGTTGTCCCCGATGTCTCTGACTTCACCAGTTGGAAGCCCTAGCCACATTAGCCATTGCTCAGGGATTTTGCACGACCAAACCATCTGGAATAGAATTCCTTAGTAGAGAATGTTAAGTATTTTGCTAAACAACAAATCCCAGGATTCTCTAGGATTATCTAGGATGGAGCTGCAATGTAGTTAAAGTAGCATGAAACTGACATAAACGTGTACTGCTGATGAGCTGGAGGTGATGCTGGGCTGCATCTCTTTTTAATTCTTACTAGCATTACCCATGCTGAAGAATCTTCCAGCAACCTAGAGAGGGTCAAATATTCTTTATCACTATTTTGATATTTTTTGTTTCTTTGTTAAGAAGTCTAAATCAGACATTATTGCACTGTTCCTAAAAGACTGGTTAAGGAGCCTTGGGATGAGGGAAACTAAAGGACAGCACTCCCAGAAAAGTTTTGGTTCTCAATTCCAATTATGCTCTATCATAAATGGAAGGAATGAGGAACCTATAGTCCTCCATTTATTATGGATTTAAAATACCAAGCAACGCATCAGCAAACAGTATGTGGAAGTTATCATCAAAACTATCTAGAAGAGCAAATATTGTCTACCTTTTTGCAATATGCCTTGAACTAGACTTTTGTGCATGCCAGCACTTCATTCCTTGTGTTTGATTTTTGTCCAGAAAGTAAGGCTACAAGAAATAGTTTCCACTGAAATGAGAAATTAGAAAGAAATCTTTAAGACATAACAGAGCAGCCTAAAATTGCATTATCTTCTCTAGCACCTGCATTACACTGTTTATTTGGATTCAGCTTGTGGTCTACTAAGATTTCTAGATCCCTTTCACATGGACCGTTTTCAAGCCAGGTGTCACCCATCCTATGGACGTACTTCCAACTATTCACATGAGTGTGCAGTACATTGCATTACCTTCCTGTACACTAGAAGTGCAGTCAATTTATAATTACCTCATGAATTTCAAGGTTTTTTTGAAAAAAGAAAACAAATATGCAGTGGTGGTTTTGCCAGATATTCCACCAAGATGGTGTTGCTTCCATATATGTTTGGGACAAAAACCAAATTTCATTCATTTCAATGTGCTAGGATAAGAGGTGGTAATTCTAGACCAAAGAGACTTGGGTCCCTCCCACACTGCCATATAACCAAGAATATCAAGGCACGCTATCTGCTTTGAACTGGGTTATCTGAGTCCAGTTCAATGTGGATTTTATACAGCTGTGTGGAAGGGGCCTATATTTATCTCAGAGAAAGGCCACAGACAAGCTTACTCCTTCCTAAATCTATGCGATCTGAGGAGCTGGGCAAGTTACTTTAAAGAAGAAGAAATATCATTATATGCTGATCCCCCATCTTTCCAATAGTATCATCGAGATATCCCTTCTTTTCAAAAGCAACTAGCCATGTGCTGGTTTCCTCCTCAGAGGACATTATTCTCTGAGGCCCCTTCTCCACTGCCATATAATACAAATCAGATAAATCCACATTATCTGCTTTGAATTGGATTATATAAATCTACTCTTCTATATAATCCAGATCAAAGCATATAATCTGGATTTTATATGGTGATGTAAATGTAGATTCAGACAAGATGAAACTGAATCCAATTGGGACTGACAGGTCTTGTATTTACTCAGTGGTATAATTACTTTGAAAAATAGTAACATTGTGAAGCAGGCAAAGTGGGAGAGGTCAACCAATTGTTTGGTTTCTGTCAGAAAGAATACCCTGGAAAAAAAAATAGGACAACCTTTTTGTAACCATATAGGGTTAAAAAAATAGGAAGGTGAGAGGCCTGGGGGAGGTTTAATTAAAATTAATTATTTATTGATTAAACCTCTCTCAAAGTAGCTCAGTTTTTCTTTTCTTTTTACTAGAAAGAGAAAGACTTGAAAGAACTGTACAATATCCTGAAGTGTAGATATATCATTGGATGCTAGTATTATAATTGTCTATAATATAGACAATTCTAACTATTATTCAATGACAGAAATGCTATACCAATTTCCAATTTCTGTTTATGATTCTGAAAGCTGAAGAAAATTGATAGTAAGACAAATAACTCTGTAATGCTGAAAAAGATCAATGGATTCTAGAGCAAATCAGACCTAAACTCTCCCTAGAAGCCATGACGACTAACCGAGACAATCACACTTTGGCCATGTCATGATAAGCCATTACTTACTAGAGAATAACAATGCTTGGCAAGGTAGAAGGGCAATACAAAAAGAGGAAGGCTGCATTCTAGTTGGAAAGACTCAAACAGGGAAGTCATGAACTTGAGTCTGCAAGACCTGAGCAGAGAAGTTGATGTTACGGGGACTTGGAGGTCTCTCACTCTTCACTGTAAGTTAACGTTTACTTGACAGCAGTTAGCAACAAGAGTTGGATAATTAATTATATTAAGGCCACAATAACTTTTTGTGACAAATTTCTGTTTTGTCATATTGGTGCATTTCTCTCTTCAGTCAAACCTGATAAACAATACTGGTATGTTTGTTTTTTTATTCATAATATGTGACATACCTATGTGTCATAAGATGCATTTGCCTTCAAGTGTGTATCTCGGATTTGGCATATTTTGTTTTGTGATTAGCTATTTGAAGGTAAGCACAGGCTGAATTTGGAAATCATTACAACGTCTGCCATGAATTCCCATACTTGAAGCAGTTCTCAAGAGAATAATCAAACTGCCCCTTAAGTATGCCAAGCTGAAGGCAACAATACTGCAGGAATGATAAGAGGTTTACTTTCCAACACAGATGTTAATAGAAAGTAAACAGAAAAATGGAACTGACTCTAAAGTTGGAAGTAAATGTGCTGATAGGGATACACACAAGTAAACCACTTCTATTGTTGGAATATGGCGTGTTCTTATTTTGGATTCCAGCCAGACAGTAGGGGTGTGTGAAATTCTGTTGGTTGATTCATATTTCTGATAATATTAGAGATCCCCTCAAGTGGCTTTCTTTTTAAAAAATGTTATTGGCAAAACTTTTTAAAGTTCCCCAAAATCAGTGGATTAGCAAAATGATTTGAAACTTGGCAGGCTTGCAGTATTACATGTGTCCTACAAGTGTGGCAAATTTCATCCTGATAGCCACAAAAATGATGGAGAAATGCCCCCATCCCAATGTTTCTGAATGCAGCCAGCTGCATCAAGTTTCTCAGCCAATTAGAGTCCTGGTATGTGTCAATTCTCCTCCTCTCTTGTAACACATGTGGATTTTGACTTCAAATCCCACAATTCCCTCTTGTGTGTTTTGTTTCTAAAATATTATTGGCTAAAACTTTAAACATTCTCAACATTCATTGGATTGGTGAAGGGATTTGAAACCTGGCAGGCTTACAGTCATAAATGTGTCCTACAAGTGTGACAAGTTTCATTCTGATAACCATAAAAATGGCAGAGGGACAAGCCTCTAATTTTCCCCCATTGGCATCAATGGACCAGATCTCCCTTGAATGAAAATGAAACTCCGGATCACAAATTAGGGATCTGAAGAAAAAAAAAACTACCAATTCCCCCCCCAAAAAAACAGAATAGGGTGCATCTGAAAAAGAAAATTGTAAAGATATTTGCCGTTATGCACACCCCTACCAGCTGATATACAGGATACGCCATTCCATTTCAAAGCAGTCTAGATTGGGGGGGGGGGGGAAACCCAAACAAACACATGACAATGAACTCTGCACTACTATATCTACTGCGTAATACTTGTGCCCAGAGGTTATTATATGTTAAATAAACTGTTGAAGAAGAGGAAACAATCATTCAGTGAATACATTGAAAAAAAATTAATAGATTATACAAAGAAAATTATTGAATATTAAAACTAAATAATGAAAACTCACTTTGAAGTTTGTAAAATAAAACACTAAGTGGTTAGTTTTATTTCATGGTTTATATTCATGAAAGCTCCTCCTTTTTATACTATACTAGCTTGGGGACCCGATGTTGCCCGGGTCATTTGAGAAGTGCACCAAGATGTAGAGTGGGTCATGGGGGCTCTGTGTGCCAAGTTTGGTGTTGATCAGTCATTGGATTAGGTTTGCAGCAGTCTTGGAAAGTGAGGGAAGGTACTGCAAGTCCCATCATCCATGGTCTGTCCTCCAAACTGCACCAGGATGTAGAGTAGGTTATGAGGGCCCTGTGTGCCAGGTTTGGTGTTGATCAGTCATTGGATTAGGTTTGCAGCAGTTGTGGAAAGTAAGGGAAGGTACTTCAAGTTCCATCATGCATGTTCTGGCCCCCTCCAAACTTCAGTAGGATGTAGAGTGGGTCACTGGGGCTCTGTGTGCCAAGTGTGGTCTTTATCGGTGTTTGTTGGGGGCCGCAGTGGTCTGTGGGAACAGAGGGGTGTAAAAGTACTACAAATCCCATCATCCATTGTCAGTCCTCCCCTGAACCTCAGGAGGACATGAAGGTAGTCATGGGGGTTATGTGAGCCAAGTTTAGTCTCGATCAGTAATTGGATAAGGGTCGCAGCGGACTTGGGAAGTGAGTAGAGGTACTTCAAGTCCCATCATCCATGGTCCAGCCTCCTGTGAACTGCACCAGGACATAGAGTGGGTCATGGGGGCTGTGTGTGCCAAGTGTGGTCTGTATTGGTCCGTTTTTGTGGCCTCAGTGGTCTGTGGGAACCAAGGTGTTTGAAAGTACTACAAATCCCTACAAATCCCATAATCCGTGGGTCACGTCCCTCAAACCGCACCAGGATGTAAAGGGGATTAGGGGGGTTATGTGTGCCAAGGGTAGTTTTGATTCGTCATTGGATGAGTGGAGCAGTGTTCTCAGAAAATGAGTAGAAGTACTTCAAGTCCCATCATCCATAGTCCACCCTCCTGCAAACTGCAGCAGGATGTAGAGTGGGTCATGGGGGCTCTGTGTGCCAAGTTTGGTCTTGATCAGTCATTGGATGAGGGTCGCAGCGGCCTTGGGAAGTGAGGGTAGGTACTTCAAGTCCCATCATCCATGGTCCAGCCTCCTTCAAACTGCAGCAGGATGTAGAGTGGGTCATGGGGGCTCTGTGTGCCAAGTTTAGTCTTTATCGGTCTTTGTTGGGGGTTGCAGTGGTCCGTGGGAACCGAAGGGATGTAAAGTACTACAAATCCCATAATCCGTGGTCCATCTCCCCCAAACCGCACCAGGACATCAAGGGGGTCAGGGGGGTTATGTGTCCCATGTTTGGCCCAGGTCCGTCGCTCGTGCTGTTCGCAGTGGCCTGTGAAAGTGGCAGCCAATCAGAATCAGAACGCCGGCACATACATACATACAAACCCACACACCCACATACAAACAAACAAACATTCCGCTTTATTATATATAGAGATGGTTAGTACATTAAAGGCATAGAAAAAAGTTGAGAAGGAGGAAAGTTAAAAATAGAAAAATGAAACTGAAGAACTTATATTTGTGGCTCAATAACAGATAATTAAGTATTAATGCTTGGCCAATGTCAATTTTAGTATATGGAATGACCACTCTGGTAAGTAACCTGTCATGCACGAATTCACACATGCATATAGAGGGGAGATTAATTTCCCAGAATAGGTCCTTATCCCATGGTCACCTTTTTCTGTGTTATATTTAGCAATATAACATTGCTAAATAGCAATATAACATTGTGGATCTTCACACTCTTGACAATACCAGTATATGCCATTTCTTACAACATCTTTAACATCTCTGAATACATTTCAAAATGTTAACTATAACACTTTTATCCAATAGTTTAATTTAATGATTGTCAATCGGGAAACCTGTGATGCCAATCTTTTTCTTAATTAACATTGTCATTAGTGTTTAAAACGTATCACATTTTTGTTCTATTTAAATATTCCACTCTTGGCATTTAAATTAAAATTAAAACTCATTTAAATGCTAGAGAGTGAAGCTTGCTGCCTTTCTATTGTTTTGGAATACAACCATTAGCAAACATACTTAATGGAGAAGAATGGTGGGAGTCCAACAACATCTGGAGAGCTGTATGGTTCCTGCCCCTGATTTTTCATCATCTTCATTTGTTTTCATTAAGAATACACTGTTTAAACTTTGAGATACATTATCTTCATTTGATTTCACTATGATCTCAAAACTGATTAATTACATAACTCTAACTCAATATAATCAATACAGACCAGCACTGGCTCCCCAGGTTTCAGACAGTTGTGTTTCCAGGTATGGTGCCCTATTGTTCTACACCACTGTGCCATCAGACTATTCAGGAGTTACCAGACCTATTTATGTGTTTTGTAACTGAATAATATGCTAAATACACAGGGAACTACCTTATAGTGAGTCATTTGGTCTATATATCTCCATATTAACAGCTGATTTGCAGTGTGTCTTTGTGTTTTAGGTGGACTTTTCGCATAGCACTACCTGGAAATCCCTGTCATGGGCCGAACATTTAGGTCTGGCATCATCAAACTGCGGCCCTCCAGCTGTTTGGGCTTTCAACTCCCAGAATTACTGAGAATACACTTCGCTCTCCAACAAGTTGGGGGGTGGAGCACTTTTATCTCCTCCCCTCGGAGAAGAGATTGGTTAATTTCGCAGAATTCGCTGGAAGGGAGGAGGGGCTGGCATAGTGTGGTGCCAGCCCCTTCTCCCTCATTCTGCAAAAGGACATCGATTGAACAAGCTAGTTAGAACTTCTGGGAGTTTGAGGCCCAAACAGCTGGAGGGCTACAGTTTGAGGATGCCTGACTTAGGTCCTTTGGGGGGCAGCTACTCAAGCCTGCTAGAACCCAACTGGCAACCATCACCCAGAGGACCTTTTCATCAGCCATCCCATGATTGTGGAGCAACCTGCCAGAAGAGCTCTAATAGCTAAATGAGCTGTTGGAATTGAAAACAAATCTGAAGGCCTACCCAGCCAGTTTTAATCATGAATTTAAAAATTGTACCTCGTGTCCACTATATTTTAATCATCGTTCTGTGTATTTCATTATATGTATTTTGTAGAAATGCATTTTGAAATGTGTATTTTATATAATGTTTGTGAGTTTTTAGCTATGCTGAGCCACCTTGGACATGAGGAGAGGCAGGTAAAAATTATTATTATTATTATTTGTTACATAACAAGATGAGTACAGAGCAAACAAGATCACTATGTTGGCTTTGGTATTCAATCACACATCTGACACTTCCCAAGTGTTGTTGTTATCTTGTTCTTGTTGTTTTCTCCATGGCATTGATTAGGCTTGTACATGACAAGAGTGCATGCACACACACACACACACACACACTACAGTATATACTCATGTATAGGTCTAAAAAATTTAGTCAAAAATCCTGTCAATGTGAGTATGGAACCATAACTCTCTTCATGAAAGGAACAGTCCCATTCTCTGAGCAGAGTGACATAAGTTAATAGCATAGACTGTCCTGGGAGAACTTAAAAGATGTGCTCCTTTCTCTACTCTGCCATGATACCATTTCTGTCCTTAATGCAAGGGTGGGAAAATGGTGGTGATGGCTGTGAGGGCATCTGTCCCTCTGAGGCAGCATTGGTGTTTTCCCTCTCCATGGAATGACCTTCAACTTATCCAAGTCATATCAAATCAATTATTTTGGCCCAAAACCTGCCCCGACTCATATATGAGGTGCTATCTAGGTAAATTCCAGAAGGTGTAGTTCATAACAGTAACTCCTCCAAAAAAAATTCAGTTGGGATTCTAACAGGTCCAATAGCATTTGTCAAACAAAGTGACTTCTGAATTATATTTCAGTTGTCCTTATTTCAAGAGAGAGAGAGAGAGGGAGGGAGGGAGGGAGGGAGGGTGCTGGGCTGGTTATCCTTTGCCAAATCACATAAACTAAAGCCACTTATAAACAATTTCTAATTCACTCATAAAATTAAAATGTAAATTGGAATACAAACTCTATGAATAATAGTTCTGCAATGGCAAATAACAAAAACAACCAGATTTTCCAGATGCTAGCAGAAAACATTTTCAATGCCATACTAAAAAAATATTGGTTTGGCCTTCCTTAGAGAATTAAAAACTTCCAAGCAAATGAACTGTTGATGACTTCTCCCTAGCTTTGTATGTATTCCCTAAGCCAGTGTTCTCAACCTGTGGGTCCCCAGATGTTTTGGCCTTCAACTCCCAGAAATCCTAACAGCTGGTAAACTGGTTGGAATTTCTGGGAATTGTAGGTCAAAACACCTGGGGACCCACGGGTTGAGAACCACTGCCCTAAGCAACATAAACTCCACACCAATGTGGAAAAAGGGTGGTGATTAATCTAGTGTTCACTCTGCATTAACTGGTATGCACAACTATATTTGATATGCTTTGAAATTATTCCCTTCCAGAGGCAGAAATCTAGGAAGAATAGGGAGATAAGATTTAAGAAGTGGGGGAGAGATGTTATCACAAACCATTGCTCAGGGTTTCTTTGTACTTACTGCCCTTTTATCCAGTTACTGTAACTAAACACAGATCCTCCAACCGTAGTCAAGGAACATCAGAGTGTGATCAAGATGCCAAAGTTATTATCTTTTGAGCATCCCTTGTTCTGAGATTCCAAATTCCAAAATACTCCAAAATCCAAAATTGTCTTCATGGGTGGTTGATATAGTGACAACTTTGCTTTCTGATGTTTCCATGTACACAAACTTTGTTTCATTTACAAAATTATTTAAAATAGTGGTTAAAATTACCTTCAGACTTTGTGTATGAGTTGTATATGAAACATTACTGAATTACTTTAGCATTGAGTTCAGTCTCCAATATACCCATTACAGATACGTATATGTAAATGGAGAAACATTTCTGATCCCAAACATTTTGGATAAAGAATACTGAACATGTATTGAGAAAGAACACATAAAGTAGAAAAGGCTGCAGCAGTTTCTACTGTCTGAACCTACTGGAAAGGCCAAATTTCTGCCCCTTTTCCTGATAGTTTTCTTGAATCATACTGAAGTTTGTATCAGACTATCAACAACCAAAGATAGGGGGATATATCTTTGTACTATATTCTGTCATTGCTAAAATATTGGTCCACAAAGATCCAATTATTCAAATTTTGCTCTAAATATTTAACTTCAGGTATAAAGGGTTTTATTAATATAATTATCTTTTAAAATGAGGTTGCTGCAATTTTTTGCACTGCCTGTGAAACTGAAGGCAGTTTGGTGACCAGATTGAGATATGAAAACTGAAATGTGCTGCCTTATATTAAGCAGTGACCTTAGCTAATGAATAGGGGCAACGATAACTTGATGTTTCCTCATGGAATTGGTATTATATAACCCAAATTCCCACAAAGAATTCCATAAATACATTTGCTACACCAAGTCAGCTAGTCCACAAATCAATTTTATATTGCTCAGTTTTTAAAGGGCCATGTGGAAAGTTGTTGAAGCAAACAAATAGACTGATTTGGTAACCTTTAGAAAACAGGCATTTAATGTGGTCAGCATGGAAAAGAAGAAAATGAGAAAGTTTGCCTTGACTTTCAGGCTGGAAAATACTGAAAGTTAGCTGTCTTAGATGGAAAACAACCATTTCCTCTTTATGTTAGTTCTCTTTTATGGTAATTCGTTTACAACACAGTCCTAAATGTGTCTGTTCTTCGAAGATAAGTAGATCTCAAATAAAAGACTGCAGTCTGAGCAGACATATATAGATTTTTTTGTAAAATTACAATTCAGAACAGGAAGTGAGTACCACTGAACTGAATGAGGTTTACTTTGAAGTAGCCACATTTCCATCTGCAATGCTTATCATATCATCTTCATCTGAGAACCTCCTTGATAGGGACCTTACACAGCCATATAAATCAGAATATCAAGGCAGATAATCCACAATATCTGCTTTGAATTGGATTATCTAAGTCACTCTGCCATATAATCCAGTTCAATGTGAATTTTATACAGCCTATGTGTAGAAGAACAAGGGTCACATATAACATAGGTTGTAATCCTAAAGCGAAAAGAAAGAAAGCTTCACTGAACACTCTTCAATTCAATTGCCTTACACCACATCACAGGATTAGTTAAACCTTTCTCGGGCATCCTGTAATATAAGGGCCTAACTACATGAGCCACATATCCCAAATTTAGGGCAAAATTTGGTCTTGGACATTTAGACAATGTTCACAAACTTCCAGCCTTTAACATGGGATGAAACAGGTTAATGAGATTTCACCTCACATTAGTAGAAGTTGGGAAATGCTCCAGAGTTTCCCTAAAACCAAGAGCAGCCCCACACTTCAGGGTTGGTCTGAATAGTTGGGGTAATTCAGATTGAAATCAGTCAAGTGGCTCGCACAGGCCAGTGTCACAATCCCATTTCCCCAGAACTACCTAGCATGGGGAAAAGGTTACACGGATCCTTTTCCTGCTGTTTCATACCATACCAGTAGCCATGGATTCCTGAAGACCTCCTGGCCACTGCTGAATTCCTTTGCAGAAGACAGTAAAGATGCTTGCATGACCTGAGGTAAAAGGGGGAGGGCACCATCACTTTTCCTACCTTCTTTTGTCAAATCACATCACCAAAGGCATCCAATGGTGGCCGAAGCTCTCTGGAGGTCAATGGACACTGCTGTGGTGACAAACAAAAATGGTAAGAGTGACTATCAGGGTCAAATCAGGTTTGGCCTGTCACCACAGCAGAATGGAATTGGGCAGTGTAGTCACCCCCAGGGCCATTCCAGAGTATTGTCATCCCAGACTGGCCCTGAATTATGTGACCCATGCAGCTCAACCCTAAGCAAAGTAAACAAGGGAAAAAGTGCACTAGAATGGCCTTTTAATGTTGCAAAGAGTGACCCCCAATTTTTTTAAAAAGAAAAACCCATGATGCCTCCTTCTGGGGGCATCAAAGATTGGTAGTTTGAAAAATACCATCCTCCTTCCCCCCAAACACCCAGATATTAGAACTGGGTATTGCTTACATTTCTGATTTTCAGTCAAAAATGGGATGCTGCAGCCCAACACGAGTGAAAACTGTTCTTTAACACATTTGCCCAGTTCTGGGCTGAAGAAATTCTTCCTAAATATTTTATGAATTATTTCAAAGGGTTTGGGGTTTTGCACAGGCCTGCTCTTTTTATTTCCAACATTTCTGTTTTAATATATAACCTACAGAACACACTAAAATCTTAACAATAGCAGTGGGAGAGTGGCTGACCACTGAAGAAATCCTTAGGTGGAGTTTCAGTGTATTCCACATGTCTATTCAAACATAAGGCACCTATGATGCACCAGTCATAGGACTTCATCACATTAGTCTTTGGTTCCATCCTAGAATGCTTCCAGGAAGCAGCCCAACGGAGTCCATCAGATGACACAGGGCTACTTCCAGCAGGGCTTAGTCTTGGCTGTGTCCTGGCAGTATCCTAGGACCGATCCTTGAAAACACATGATGACCATGGGGCTATCACAAATAATATCTGGACCCACCCATCAGGCAGGACATACATTGGACCTAGTTTTTACTGTGGACAGTGGAGGGGTCAGGGTGGAAGAGCAAAATAGTATTCCTCTGTCATGGTCTGACCATCATCTGATCAGTTTTAGACTTGCTGCGGTCCCTAACCTTCACAGGGGTAGTGGACCAATTAAGATGGTCTGCCCCAGGAGACTGATGGATCCGGATGGATTTCTGAGGTATCTTGGGTTTCCTCCTGTCACGGAGGCTGGTGAGCCTGTCAACACCCTGGTTGATTGCTATAATAGCGAGATGACCAGGGTGATAGACATGATTGCTCCCGAACGTCCCCTCTCATTGCGCAGAGTCACGCTATCTCCTTGGTTTTCTGAGGAGCTGGCAGAGATGAAGTGGGTGAGAAGGAGACTGGAGTGCATGTGAAGAAAATCTTGATGCATTGCCGACCGAGCACGGGCTAGAGCCTCAATTAAGGCCTATTCCGCAGCTATACGAACAGCCAAGGAGTCTTTCTTGACTGCCCGCATAGCGTCTGCATCCAATAGACCATCTGAGCTGTTTCGGGTCATTGGGGAACTCCTCCACCCTCCTGGGGAGAGGGGGTTACCGACGACCCGAAGGCTTGGTGCTGTGATTTCACGCACCATTTTGCGGATAAAGTCGCTCGGATATGCCTCGAGTTAGATTTCAGCTTAAATACAGTTCCAGGCAAGGTGACTGTGGCATCTGTCTGTCCGGTTTTGTGGCATTCCTTCTGGCTTGTTCATCCTGAAGACGTGGAGGGGATCCTTGGGGCTGTGAGAGCGACCACGTCGGCTCTGGACCCTTGCCCTTCTTGGTTAATTAAATTGGCCAGGGGTGGGTTGATTGACTGGTTTGTGTTGATCATTAACACTTCCTTGGAGCAAGGGACATTTCCATCTGGTTTGAAACAGGCAGTGGTTAGACCACTCCTCAAAAAGGCGTCCCTTGACTCCACGGTTTTGAACAATTACAGGCCAGTCTCCAACCTCCCTTTCCTGGGCAAGGTGCTGGAGCAGGTGGTCGCTTCTCAGCTCCAGGGTTTTCTATTTATTTATTTATTGTTCGGTCTTGTATTCCGCTCCTCCCTGCAGGCTCGGGGCAGATAACAGCATATAAAATAGGCAACATGTACCAACCATGCGGCCATACAATAAAAACATAAAACACACATCATATCCCGAGGTACAAGATAAAATACAGGACCATTTCCTTGAACCCGAGGCACAGTTATACTAGGCAATTCTAGAGGACATTGATGACCTGGATCAGTCACAATCTGGCTTTAGGCCTGGTCACGGTACCGAGACGGCTTTGGTCACCTTGGTGGATGACCTCCATAGAGAGTTGGACAGGAGGAGCGTGACCCTGCTGGTTCTCTTGGACATCTCAGCAGCTTTCGATACCATCAACCATAGTATCCTTCTGGGACGCCTTTCCGGGATAGGTCTTGGGGGCATGGTTTTGTCATGGCTCTGGTCCTTCTTGGTGGGTTGTTCCCAGATGGTGAAGCTGGACCCCTGACCTTTGACCTGTGGGGTCCTGCAAGGTTCCATTCTGTCCCCTATGCTTTTTAACATCTACATGAAACCTCTAGGAGAGGTCATCCGGGGTTTTGGAGTGGGATGCCATCTCTATGCAGATGACACCAAACTCTACTACTCCTTTCCACCTAATTCCAAGGAAGTCCCTCGGGTATTAGACGAGTGCCTGGCCACTGTGATTGTCTGGATGAGGATGAATAAGCTGAAGATCAATCCTGAGAAGACAGAGGTCCTACTGGTTGATCGTAAACTGGATTGGGGTATAGGGTGGCAACCTGTGCTTCATGGGGTTGCACTTCCCCCTGAAGTCACAGGTCCGCAGCTTAGGTGTCCTCCTAGACACGTCACTAATGTGTGAAGCTCAGGCATCGGTGGTGGCTGGGAGGGCCTTTGCACAATTAAGACTCATGTGCCAGCTGCGACCATACCTCGTGAAGTCGGATCTGGCCACAGTGGTCCATGCCTTAGTCATCTCCAGATTGGATTACTGTAATGCACTCTACATGGGGCTGCCCTTGAAGACGGCCCAGAAGGATCAACTGGTCCAATGAGCGGCAGCCAGGTTGCTAACTGGAGCTCCCTGTTTAAGCAGCTCCATTGGCTGCCGTTCATCTTCTGGTCTCAATTCAAGGTACAGGTTCTTACCTACAAAGCCCTGAACAGTTTGAGACCCGCTTATCTAAGTGACCGCATTTCTCTCCGATCATCTGGAGAGGCCCTACTCTCGCTCCCACCACCTTCGCAGGCACGTTTGGTGTGGACGAGGGAGAGGGCCTTCTCTGTAGTGCCCCCCCAAACTCTGGAATGCACTACCCAAGGATATTAGACAAGCCCCGACATTGGTAATTTTTAGGAGGAGCCTGAAAATGTGGCTGTTCCAATGTGCCTTCTCTGAATAAAGTTAATAACGCCCCGCTGTGTTCAATCTCTGGAAATGTCCTCAGAAGCACTTTAATTAGAGATATCTGTTTATTTCACAAAATGGGGTCCCTTGTCATGTCCATGAACTTACCTAAATTCTCTGATTGATTTTTTTACACTCATCACTCTACTCCCCCTACTTTCATCTTACAATTTAATCCAGTTTTATTGTGTTATATTTTAATTAACAGGAGTTTTAAGATGGTGATTAGTGTCAATTTATCTGTGCATTTTTGCTTTTGTCTTTTATTGCTGATAGGATCAGTGGATTAATCAGCTCTATCTACTATAAGGGATCATCTGCACTAATGGAAAAAAGGGGTTGGCACCACATTTCACCAGTTAACCCTGCATTGACTTTGTTAACACGATACATATCACACAAAAATTGTGATGGGGTTGCCATAACAGGCCAACACATTTCCTCCCTACAAACTCACCACGCTGTTAAGGGGCAGTCCACAGTCCCAAATCTTTGTGTTACTTTCAGCTGTACAGCCATGGGCACTCCACTTTCTTTTACTCACTATGCATGTGAATAAATGTATTTTGTATTAAGCAAAGGAGTGCTAATATTGAAATACTGATACGCAATTTTCCACACAGATGCTCGTTCTATAAAAAAGTTCATGTTCAACCAGAGAAACAATCACTTCCTTGTCTCACCTCCTATCCACCATTTTTGCCGCTTACTAACTCCTCCCAGAACTGAACACTGAAGCTGTGCTCTCTGGAGGGCCATCTAACACATCTAAAATGTATTTCTCTGTAAAATCTCAGATTAAAAGGCAAAGTTATTGAAACTGATTAAATCCCTAGAGCCACATTGATGTGTGTGTGTGTGTGTGTGTGTGTGTGTGTGAAGATAGGAGACTTATAAGGGGAGTATGATTTTGTTTGTCTGTATAGGGAAATCCAAAGTCTTGTTGATCTCTACAATATTGCTTTATTCACCCCCAATTTATGCATTAAGCAATTGCTCCATAGATTAAAGCTTAGCAAACGATTTCTTTAATTGGCTGACAATTGTACTCCATGCAATTTACTGAAAAGTTCCAGATTTAGTTTTAATTCAAACTTCCACCTCCCCACAATACATGTCAGTTAAACAAAAGAGACATTGGAAGAGTGGCCTGGCAGCTTGCGGAACAAAAATGATCAAGGCAACAACTGTACTCGGTCATAGGGCAGATTTCTCTTTGGAGCAGCTGATGCCTCCACTACTCTGATCTGGCAAAATGAAGCCTGAAGCAAACCTTTATGACAGGCTTCATGTTTCTGTTAAAACGTAACGCAGCTTTGAAATTGAGCTGAGCACAAGTGTTGAGTTACATAGCCCTCTAGTGGCCACACTAATTCCACCATGCTTGAGCTGCGTTCATTGATTTGCTGTTGGAAAAAGTCAGCTATATTAAGCCTTGACAACATAGAAACACGGTTTATGTTACAGGCAAAGGCGCCCATGTACTCAGGAAATACAGTGACTCTTACAGTACAGTATTCTCTCTTCCTTTGAGAGAATTTTTTTTCAAGTGAAACATTTTAAAAGGGGTAAAAAGAAACTACTAATATTTTGTGCATCACTTTTCCTGATCTGTTTTAATTACATTGACTTCTTGGCATTCTGCCTTTCCTTAGTGGGAGATATGTATTTTCTGCTTGGGGGCCTGGAAGGGAAAACACACAACGCAGAAAAACCCATCCTGCATTGAAATGACAGGTACATATGTATGAACAGAATTTCCTTAGAAATTCTGCCATAAGTTGCCACCTCTTCTAAAATGGGAGACCCACCAAGGGAGATGATGTGATTTTGCTAAGACAGAAGCCAAGACATGCATCAAAAACAGCACAAGATTGAATATTGATAATGCTCAATAGGTTCTGTGTCATGAGATTGAGATGAACAAGAATTGAGTAGGAATATTATTTGGGGAAAGGTGAGGAGGTGGCTCACTCAATTTTTGCAAACATACCCCAAAAATCACAAAAAAATGTTGAAATAAAAGAATGAATAAAAAGAAGACAGCAGCAAATCATATGGAGGAGATTGACCAGAGGGTACCCTGGCAGTCTTTACTCTTTACCACTGCCACCAGATTGATGTCAGAAGATGCAATTTGGAAATTATACAAGATTTATAATTCTTGATTTGTATTATAAATGATTATCAGGCATCAAATAGGTGTATATTGTGAACAGGGAAAATGGTTTGTTATGGGCAGCTGAAGGATCTGATGTCGCCATTATCCAAAGTGCCAAACTATCCTCAAAATATATTCTGTCTTGTATGTGAAAGATCTATGGTCTAGGCATTAACTAAACTTGCACTTGCAAAATATGTTCATCACTTTGGATAGTTCTTTTACAGTTCAGACAAAAACCTGGCCCATTGACACTGCAGCCATTTTTGTAGCTTGCCCTGTGGGACTTAGTGAATTCCTTCCTTCCTTCCTTCCTCTTTATGTTTCACCTTTACTTTGAATACTAGGTCCATTCTGTGTTACTGAAAAGTAAAATCTGTGAAACAATGACAGCAAAAGGCATTGATTGTCATTGGGAAATCATTTATTTATTTATAAAAAGAAGTAACACAGTATGAAAATACAAAAATGAATGTGTGAGGCTTCTTGTGTTGCACTGAAGCCTGATATGCACTCATCTTTATCATCCCATACTGGATAATATTTCATTTCCCCCCTCTTGGCACAGTGTTGGCTGCATTCAAGAGGAGGGGTTTAAGCCATCTGTACATTAGTAGTATGCAAAAATAACAACAAGGAAAAGACTCAAATTAAGAGGAAATTAAATTCTAGGATTAACTATATTAATTACTTGAAGAACACACAAAATATATTTGTACACCCAATGTCAGCTTTCCTACTTTCTTAGCATTACATATCAAATTAAAAAATAGTCCCCATATGAGCTTCTTCTGTATTAATATAATGAAAAGTTTCTGCTCCCCCATATATGTCTTAATAGTCTGAATATATTGATGATTCCTCAAATTATAGACATTCTCAAAGCAAGTTCCTAGGCTATATGTTCTGGTTCTTTCCTATGGCTGAGAAGAAATCAGTGTAAACCAATATTCATTTCGTACAATAAAGAAAATATGCATCTTGTTAAAAATGGGAAAAGATCTGCTAATAAATTTGCTTTGCGTTCTTCATGTCTATGAGGCTTTATGTTCAACTCATCCTCTGCTACTCCCTCCTCTTCACCACTAGCATAGGATTTCCCTTCACCATAGATTCTGTAAATATCTGTTTGCTTGTTACCCATCAGAATGTCAGCACAACAGCTTCCATTATTTCTACTACTATTAGGAGTTCACTACAATCATGCTCAAATCATTTCTAAACATGATCCTTCCATTCTTCTTTGTGCTGCACTCTGGCTGGCTCAGAGCTTGCCAAAGACTCTGTTTGAGATCATCAGGTGCAGTATTCATAAAGTCTTTAGTCCCTGTGAGGAAGTCCAGTGTATGACCTCCAATGATATCTCCATCAGTAAAGCATTCAGTGATGTCCCAATCAGAAGGAAACTCATACATCTGATATTCTAGCCCCATTTCCTCCAAGATAACTTTGACATCATCTCCTGAGATGTAATGACCTCTGTCTGTAGGAGGAAAGCATTGTCTGTATTTCTTCCACATGGTGGTCCATCCACTGTTACCTATGATAATGCAATACACAGAATTGTTAGTTTCACTTAGCAGTTTGCACTGATAAGACACAAAGGCTAATACTGAGGACAAATGGTTGGTTACATACCTGTGACCATCTTTCTTCGAGTGGAGCTCTGCGAATCCACACTTATGAAGTTTGCGTGCCAGCGCGGGCTTCCAACAGAAACTTTCCCAGTTTGAAAAGTTTTGGCGGTAGCTCCGCCCAGCCGGCCCGGAGGGCATAAAAGGCGCCTCCATGCGCGCCCACCCCATTCCTACGCCACAATTGCAACTAGGAAAGGGTGGTTTGAGATAGTGGGGACAGCCGGGCGGGTTCGTGTGGATTCACAGAGCTCCACTCGAAGAAAGATGGTCACAGGTATGTAACCTACCATTCTTCTTCGAGGGCTCTGTGAATGCACACTTATGAAGACTTACCGAGCTAAGGTAAAGGAGGTGGGAACAAACCAGCCAATTTTGAAAAACCGAAGAGGTTTATTGCAACCAGCAATACGCATAAATAACATTATCAACAGTGTAATAAATAGGAGTGGAAGACATGCCCCCACTTGTAAACATAGTGCAACAAGCACCATTCATGTCAGACACACAGGCCTCACAGTATAAAGTGCAACAAGCACCATTCATGTCAGGCACACAGGCCTCACAACATTAAGTGCAACAAGCACCATTCATGCCAGGCACGCAGGCCTCACAGTATTGGTGCACAAAAATGTGCAACATGTAACCCTAATAACTTTTAGGTAAAGCGCGCTTTAACCGGTAGACTGTGACCCGGGGAGCCGGGGCACGGTAAACACTTAGCCTCTACAAGAAGCAGAGAGGTCTGATCAACTCCGAACTGTCGATCTAGACTGTAACCTGAGGGAAAACGACCAGGGTCTAGCATGGTAGACGCTATCCCTGAAGGCCTTTGGGAGTGAGGATCGCTCGACCAAAGGCCGTGTCCCTTCCAAAGAGGGTGTCTACCCGGTAATGGGAAGTAAAGGTGGAGGGGTTGGCCCAGATGGCCGCCCTACAAATAGAATCCAGAGGAATCCCCTGGAGGAAGGCCGTCGACGTGGCCACTGCTCTAGTTGAGCGGCCCTTAACTCTGGGGGGACACGGTTGACGGGCTATCTGATAGCACAACTCAACCAGGGAAGCCACCCAATTTGACAGCCTCTGAAACGACACCGGCAAGCCCAGCTTGTCGGTGGCGTAAGAGACAAAGAGTCTGGTCGACCGTCTATAGTCTGCAGACCTGCCCCTGTAGACCCAGAGGGCCCTTCTCACATCGAGGGCTCTCAGGGTTGACTCGTTCCCCGCAGTCAGAGAGGGGACCAGGTCTGGAAGTACAATGTCCGTATTCACATGGAACGGGGACACCACCTTAGGGAGGAAGGTGATATCCGTCCGCAAGATAGCCCTGTCCGCTAGGAATAGCAGATAAGGCTTGTCCACCCGCAGCGCCGCCAGCTCGGAAGGACGACGCGCCGAAGCAATGGCGACCAGGAAAGCCACCTTCCAAGAAAGGAGGTGTTGGTCGATGGACGACAACGGCTCGAACGGTGGGGCCGCAAGGCAGGACAGCACCAGGTCAAGGCTCCAGCCGGGCGTCGGTGGGTGCACGGGAGGGCAGGTGTTGTTTACCCCTCTCAGGAATCTCTTGACCATCGGGTACTGGAACAGCGAAGGGCCTCCCTCTGCTGATTCTGCCAGGTGAGCCGCCAGGTGGGTCTTCACTGAGGACATGGACAGCCCCTTGTCGACCAGCCCGCCCAAGAAGTCAAGGACCGCCGGGACTGAGAGCGGAAGACGGCGCTAGAACGGGCGGTCTGGAACTTGGCGGCGGCGGGCGAGGCAAGCCAAGTAAGCCTTCGACGTTGCTGGTCTGTGCGCCACAGCCAAGATTGCCACTACGGCCGGTGAAACGTCCGGAGCCGGGAGATTCTCCATGCCATCAAGTGCAGGGATGGGAGGTCTGGGTGTAGGAGCAACCCCTTCTCCCGAGTCAGAAGATCTGGTCAGCGAGGGAGGTGTACATAATTCCCCTCGGCCAAGTGTAGCAAGGTTGGGAACCAGACCTGCCTCGGCCAGTAGGGAGCGATGAGGATGCAGTCAGTCCCCGAGCTGGATCTTCGATGATGCGGAGAAGTAGCGGGAACGGTGGGAAGAGGTAAAATAATCCCGTCGTCCAATCGAGCAGGAGTGCATCCCCGAGGCATCCCCGGTGAGCATCCGGGGCAAGCCGGGCACCGAAAACTGGCAATTGGCTGTTTTCCGGCGATGCGAAGAGATTTGTGTCTGGGAATCCCCATTTCTGAAAGACACGGTGGAGTTCCTCCGGATGCAGCATCCATTCGTGGGGCGACCAGCTGGTTCTGCTGAGCGAGTCCGCCTCCAAGTTCTCGACTCCCGGGAGATGGACGGCCCTGGGGGTCACCTGGGGACAAACACACCACTCCCACAGGCTCTGGGCTAGGGCGAGGAGTCTTCTCGAGCCCGTTCCGCCCTGTTTGTTGACGTAGTACATGGCCACTATGTTGTCTGTCCTGACCAGTACTACGTGTCCCCTGACTAGGGGGGCGAATGCCTGAAGAGTCTTGACTATGGCCAGGAGCTCGAGGTAATTGATGTGGTGGAGCCTCTCCACCGCCGACCATTGGCCGTTGATCGACAGGCGCTCCGTGTGGCCTCCCCAGGCAAGTAGCAACGCATCCGTCGTTACCGTCATGGATGGGGTCACCATGGGGAATGGTACCCCTACGCAAACGTTGGCGCTGGAAGTCCACCACCAGAGGGAGTCCTTGACTTTCTCCGGGAGGGAGAGCCTCTTCGAGTGGTGCTCCTTGACTGGGTCGAAGTGGTCCAGAAACCAACGTTGTAGCGGCCTGAAGCGCAGTCTCGCTAGCGGAGTGATGGCCACCGTGGATGCCATATGGCCCAGTGCAACTTGAACCTGCTTCTCCGTAATGGAAGGCCGGGTGCAGCTGTTCACTTCGTGTCGAAGCGCCTGAAATCTGACCTCTGGCAGATAGGCGAGCTGATCGACGGAGTCAAACATTGTCCCGATGAACTTTATGCTCGTAGATGGGACAAGCTGTGACTTCTCCTCGTTGAGGCGTAGGCCTAACGACGAGAGTAGTTGAAGTGTCGCTGTGACCTGTTGTTGCAGCAGTTCCGGGGACTGAGCCGCCAGCAGCCAGTCGTCCAGGTAAGGGAAAATCCGGATTTTCTCCCTTCTCAAGTGTGCAGCCACAACCGACATGCACTTGGAGAATGTTCGAGGAGCCATCCCGAGGCTGAAGGGAAGGACGTTGAAATGGTACGCCCTTCCGGCCACCTTGAAGCTCAGGAAGTGTTGATGGGCACGTCTGATCGAGACGTGGAAGTACGCGTCCCGGAGGTCGATCGAGGCGAAGTGGTCGCCTGCCCGTAGAAGTGGAAGAATGGACGACACTGACACCATCCTGAATTTCCTCGGCAAAACGTACGCGTTTAAGTCTCTGAGGTCCAGGATGGGTCGCAGGGTACCGTCTGGCTTTGGCACGGTGAAGTATCGTGAGAAGAATGCCTCTCCCTCCTTGCCCTGCGGAAGCGGTGATATTGCTCCCTTTTGAAGCAAGCTGTCGACCTCCCTCAAGATCACCTCGGACGGCTCCGTCTCGACGATGAACCCCGTTGGCGGGAGCTCGTCGAATTCCAAGGCATAGCCGTCTTCGACAATCCAGAGCACCCATGCATCTGAGGTGATGCGTCGCCAAGCACCGATGCAGCGGGTCAGGCGGTCTCCGAACGGCGGGTGAGATGGTGGAGGTCGAGGGCTGGGAGGAGGCATGATGGTGGCAGCGGTACCTAGCAAGGAGATGGTGTCGTCCTTCGCCCCGTCAAACACGGCGTTTTGATTGTCCGGGATCTTGCCACCGCAGGATAAACACTTTTTGAAGCTGGTTATGCTCACACAACCAGCCGAATTTCTGATGTTGCCCAAGTGGCAGAAAACAAAGGAATGGGATGGGCGCGCATGGAGGCGCCTTTTATGCCCTCTGGGCCAGCTGGGCGGAGCTACCGCCAAAACTTTTCAAACTGGGAAAGTTTCCGTTGGAAGCCCGCGCTGGCACGCAAACTTCATAAGTGTGCATTCACAGAGCCCTCGAAGAAGAACTGATTTTACTGATTTGAAATGATCTGCTTAATTTCACATTTATGTGGTCAGGAATTATCCCTCCGTCACCCTTGTCATTTGGGCATTTCTGATGAAGCCATTATGAGGTGCCAGGAAAAGGAGCTTGATGGCTTCATGTAGTCCAGAAACCAGAATCCACCTCCCCCACTCCCCTCCATAACTCCAAAATAGCTATTCTTCGGTTGAAGATATCTGGATATCACTTCAAAGCAGGACTATATTTGTTTTTTCACTACACTCTAAATAATGTACTTGTATGTCTCTGTAATATCGGAGAGGGGGCATCTCACCTGATAGAATTATAATCAGAAGTTTAGCATGCTTATCTAGGCAGCTGTGGAAATACTTGATAGTGCTTGCAATATTCTCCACACGGTACAGCATCTAAAAGACACATTGCCACAAAGAAAATATATCATCAGTATTTTGCATTGATCTTCTCTGAGTACCTTTCCATATAAAAATTACCTTGTGCCCCTTCACTGTTATTGCCAACAGAGAAAAATAATTATGGATATACCTATCTTGTGTTACAGTACACTGTAAACGCAAGCCTTCAAATCAAGTCACAAGTGTATCATTGAATCAATCTTTAAATATGTTATAATCAATAGAGGGTTCTCCCTATGGTATCAACCCTATAGTAAATATCACCGTGGATTTCAAGGGCAGGAGGACAGGATGGCACTATGAAAGTAGGAGGTGCAAGGTAGATTGTAAGGTTCAATAGGGTGAAGCCAAGGGAGAGTCCGAAGAAGACAGGGAGAAGGCTCCAAACCACCTACGGGTAAGCATGAATGGACCCAATCCCGTTTCGTGTTACACTTCCTCAGAACCCTGCCCTGCGGAAGTGTAGAAATCCACTTCTACTCTGTTATTTTAGGAAACGCCGCCAAAACGGCCTAAATGTCGCAAAAGTTTTCCTACGCGACCAGAGGAGTCTGATTTACTGCCTAAGAGACAATTAGCCACAAATGTAAGAACTATATTAGGCCTACTGGATTACTATGAGAAAAATATTAGCAGGGAGATTGCAATGGTGTTTGTGGACGCGGAAAAAGCGTTTGATAGGATCAATTGGGTCTACCTAAGAGAACTCCTGAGGGAAATAGATGTTGGATTCTCGTTCATGAAAATCATACAAGCTATCTATACTGAACAATATGGCAGGGTAATAGTAAATCAAGAGAGAACAAATAAGATCAATATACAAAAAGGGGTAAGGCAAGGGTGCCCCCTTTCCCCCCTATTGTTCATTTTTATACTAGAAACCCTCCTGGAGGAGATTAGGATAGATAGGAATCTCAAAGGGGCAAATATAAAGAAAACCGCAACAAAAGTCCTCGCCTTTGCAGATGATTTGGCCTTGATCGTAGAGAATCCAAGAGACCATATCGGACAGTGGATCGACAAAATTGAAAAATTCGGAAAGGTGGCGGGATTTAAAATTAATACGGAAAAAACACAAATTCTAGTGAAAAATATGAACGAGGAGGCAAAAAAGCAACTCCAAGAAAAGACGGGGATGAAAATAACGAACAAGGTGAAATACCTGGGAGTGACCATAACACCCAAAAATTTGAAGCTTTTTAAAAACAACTATAAACCAAAATGGGAAGAGATCCAAAAAGACCTGAACTGGTCAAAGCTCAACCTATCGTTCCTTGGAAGAGTGGCAGCCGTGAAGATGATGGTGCTACCTAAGTTAAATTTTCTTTTTGCATCCCTCCCCATAGTCAGGAATGAGGCACAATTCAATATTTGGGACAAAGATCTTTCGAAATTCATATGGGGCGGGAAAAAACCTAGGGTAAGATGGAAAATACTACAACAAACAAAGGAAAAGGGTGGGATAGGTGTCCCAAGCCTGAGATGTTATTTCGAAGCAAACTGTCTCAACTGGCTAGGGGAGTGGTGCAAATTAAAGAACGATAGACTTTTGGATTTAGAAGGCTTTGATTTGAAGTTCGGGCTACATGGATATTTGCACTATGATAAACTAAAAGCGGATAGGAACTTTACAAATCATAGCACAAGAAATAATCTGTTAAAAATTTGGAACAAATATAAAAAAAACTTTGGAGCAAAAATTCCACTATGGGCGTCTCCGATGGAAGCGTATAGAATCCGTCAACTTGACAATAAGAGATGGCTGACCTATAAAGAAGCCCTGAGATGGAATGGTAATACCTACGAGCTACGGACCAAGGAACAGATCGAGGTCGATAGAGAAATCGATTGGTTCTCTTACCTGCAGCTAAGAGAAAAATATAAGGAGGACACAAAAATTGGATTTGAGGAGACCCTAAATGAAATAGAAGAGATAATTTTTGATGAAAAAAGGAAAAAAGTCGGACGAATATATAAAATCATATTAACTTGGGATAAATTAGGGAATAAAGGAGAGAATTACAAAGTACAATGGTCCAGAAACGTAGGATTTAAGATAAAGGATGAGACCTGGAGGGCCATTTGGAAAAACAATGTCAACATCTCTTACTGTCATAAATATAAAGAAAGCTGGATCAAAGTAATATATAGGTGGTACCTCACACCAAACAAATTAGCTAGAATATATAAAAATTATAATCCAGAGTGCTGGAATTGTAAAAAGAAGAATACAGGCACATACTTCCACCTATGGTGGATGTGCCCTAGAGCAGAAAATTTTTGGTGTGAGATACATACTGAAATGGAGAAAATGCTTAAAAGATCAATTGAGAAAAGTCCAGAACTATTTCTCTTAGGAATAGTGGATCCTTCCTGGGATAAGAAAGACAGAGATTTATTTATCCTGACTACCACGGCGGCTAAGATGGTAATGGCCAAATATTGGAAATCACAAGAAGCCCCCTCAAGGGAAGAATGGCAGATGAAAATCATTGAGACGGTCCAGATGCAAGCCATGACAGAAGCCCTCAGGGAAGAACGAAAGGCACATAAGATAGAGGATAGAAAGAACAAATGGGATTGGTCAGGTTTGATAGATTACTTCAAGAGGGAGAAAGATATAGAGCTCAAGGTGAAAAGCCTGTAAAGGGGGAATAGAGGGAGGGAGGAAACAAACTGAGGGGGAGGGGAGACAAAAAGAAAGAGGGATATGTTTGTAATATCTGATTTTTGTATATAGAGAAGGACATCCAAATATCTCGAACGAGCTAATGAACAAAAGAAGAGAGGCCAACCAGCCACGGATGTCGAGAGGAAAGGAAACCATGTCAAGCCTTCAAATAACTAACACTCCGTAAAAGCAAGGGGGTCATTAACCCCTAGCTTCTTTCACACCCTAATGCACATGCTTTTCTATGTACTCTAATTCTTTAAGGACTTTCTGTTTCTATTTCATATACCCAGAGCACATAATCCTGGGGGTACAATTTTCCAATGTTACACGTTTTTAATTCTTTCTGTTATATGTCTGAATATCCAATAAAGACTTGTTTTTTAAAAAAAAAGATTAATTCAATGATACACTTGTGACTTGATTTGAAGGCTTGCGTTTACATTGCCAACAGAGGGCACTTGTATTTCCTGCTTTAAAATTCAGAAACCAAGAAAAAGTAATATTATGGAAATCTAGGATTACACCTGCTGAAATTCTTCCATTCTTAGTGTCCTCTGCATTCCTCATACCTACCCTAGAGAATTGGAAGATCCTCTGGAATAGTGTAGGGGCTTCAGCAAAAGGGAGGAGTCATCTCCTCACACTTTCCCATTTATAGCAACCTCCACTGGATTAGAATTTTTCATGAATAGAACAACTTTGGCTGCAGCTTCACAGGCCAGAATCCAACTGGTTGTTCCTAACCATATAAATAAATAGATCCACCAAAAAGTTGCTGACTGATTTATTAATGCATAGGCAAATCCTATCAATTCAGATCTCAGTTTCCTTGAGGAGCAGAGAACATTCCAAATCTGTACAGCTCATGCTGTTTTCAGGAACTCCTAGATTTTGGTGGAACAGTTCTGACTAAATTTAAATTTAAAGAGAACACAGATACCCAAAACTCAGCATGCCCTATACCACAGAAGAATTGTAGCTATTCCTTAAAAAAAAATCTTAAGCCTTTCTTTGGATCTATAGAAAAAGATGCTCTAGATGGAAAGGGCCAAGCAGAAATACAGAAAGCAGCACCTGCCTTTGTTTCCTAACACAAAGATATGATAGATGAACAGCTGATATTCTTTCCAGGTTTAAACTTTACTATATAATATAGAAACTTCACTGAAAGGAAGAAGGAATAAAACAAACATGAAAAATTCTGATGAAGTGATTTCACCTTTGTCACTATAAGCATATTTGAAAGGGCCTTGTTATAGTGCCGATAGTGAGAAACACTAGTTGTTGAAATCAGTGTATCTTTGCTATGGAGCAGTGCAGTTTAGACTTATGTTTCTTCTTCACCACTGTATTTCATTTGTACTTTATTAAAGGTAAAGGTTGCCCTTGACATTAAGTCTAGTCATGTCTGACTCGGGGGGGGGGGGGTGCTCATTTTCATTTCTAAGCCGAAGAAACGGTGTTGTATGTAGACACCTCCAAGGTGGCCAGCATGACTGCGTGGAATGCCATTACCAACCCACAGAAGCAGCACCTATTGATCTACTCACATTTGCATGTTTTCAAACTGCTAGGTTGGCAGAAGCTGGAGCTAACAGTGAGAGCTCACTCCACTCCCTGGATTCAAACTGCTAACCTTTCAGTCAGCAAGTTCAGCAGCTCAGCAGTTTAATCCACTGCGCCACCAGGGGGGCCTTATTTGTACTTTATACTGTATTAATCAAATAAAAATGGATGCAAAAAGAACATATTTTTGATTTTTTTAAATGCTTCTGGAACCTATTATTATTTCATCCAGGGGATTTTGCACTGCCTCAGAGCAATGGAAAATGGCTTCCAGACAACCATTTTAAAACTGATTTTAAAAAAGAAAGGATTATGCAGAAGCTAACACTGAAAACAGTATCAGTGATACACCATCCATTAAGACAATATTGTACTATACTTTTACCCAAGCAAGAAGTGTCATATGTTTAGTCCTTAATTTACCTGGATCAGATGTATGAAGTCGTATTTCTTTTGCATGTTTTTCTCCTCTGCCTGCTTTTCATATTCCATGGATGTCAATAGGTGCCAGGTAAATGAGACATTCTTAAGGTCAGAATCCATAACTGCATCTATTTATGGAAGAACAATAGACCAGATTTCCTAAGTGAATTTTATTGGGTCAGTATAAGTAAAAGTATTTTGTTGCACTCAATCATGTGTCTTCTGCAAAAATGACAGACTACAGTGAAGTGTGCGTTAGAAGCACAGATTAAAATACAAAAAGGGAAATTCAATAGCTCAAATTTAAATGCACACCTTAAAACTTAACCGTAATAAAATTACGCACAAACTTGGGTAAATACCTTGATGTGGGAGCAATGCAATGCTATACCTTGTATGCCAAAATGTGTTGTGGGTTGGGCTCTATGATTTCATTTTTGATAAAGATTCCAGGATGCTTAGCTTGAATGATTTTAATCATTTTCAAGTCTTGTTCACCTATGAAGCAACCACAACATGATTTTTAAAGGAAACATAAACCAAGGATCTAACTTCTGATTATTTGTGAACTACAATTCACCAAATCATGTTTAAAATTAGCAAACTGCATCAGTCCAACTGCACTCACCAGGATCCACATGCAACACATTGGAAACACATACAGCCTTTACATACATCAACAAAATCACAACACAGGTACATACAGAAAGAGGAAGTCACAGATAAAAATGAAACATGCTTAAAAGTTACTAATCTCAAGGTTAAAATTGGCTACCATCTCATGAAAGAGTTTTTCAGAAGATATGGAATTTTATAACACCCTTGCCATTAAAAACACTGTAAAAATGGTATTCCTGTATTTCAGCCATATAGTGGGAGCCTCGGCGGTGCAATGGGTTAAACTCTTGTGCCAGCTAAATTGCTGAACTGAAGATTGGGTTGCTGACCTGACAGTTGCCGGTTCGAATCTGGGAGACAGGGTGAGTTCCCGTCTGTCAGCTCTAGCTTGCGGGGACATGAGAGAAATCACCCAACTAACACATCTCGGCGTCCTCTGGGCAATGTGTCTGTTGATGGCCAATTCTCTCACGCCAGAAGCGACTTGCAGTATGTTGTCAAGTCACTTCTGAACGATTAAAAAAATTAATTCATATATTATCATATTTGGGGCAAATAAACAAAGAATAATGAAGTGTTTCAACAGAGACCCAAGTCACAAGAACAACCCTTTTTGGAAACTTCTTTTTTATATCTCCTATCCAAAAGAGCTGATACATCTTGCAGTCTCTAAAGTTCTAAATGAATCGAAACAACTTTAATGTAAAAATGCTACAAGACTGGTATAGAGCTTGGAACATTATTTTTAAGAAGATTGAATGTAATGTGCTGAAGTCATTGATAAGCAATGAGCTGGGACTAAAAGTATCATTGTAGCAGTGTTAAGTTGCAGAAGGCTTCAACAGATCATTATATTAATTCCCTCTAAAAGTAACTTTCATAAATATCAGTCTCAGACCAAGTTCCTATGCTACAAAAACATCAATATTACCATCTACCTTTTCTGTAACTATCAGTGGAAGAACATATGACAGTGTCAGAGAACAATTGACTGTGGTTCGAATCCAGGGAATTTGATGAGCTCTCATCTGTCAGGTCCAGCTTCTCATGTGGGGACATGAGAGAAGCTTCCCACAGGATGGTAAAACATCCAGCATCCCCTGGGCAACGTCCTTACAGACAGCCAATTATCTCACACCAGAAGTGACTTGCAGTTTCTCAAGTCGCTCCTGACACACACAAAAAGTTCAAATGTAGACATTGTGATCCTTCCTCTTTCTTGTGAAAGTACTAATCAGATAATAATGTAGCAACTCATACAGTTCTGATTTGTTCATAACAATGAACAATGCATTAAAGGACACTGAACAGTAAGTGAAACATCACGATGGAAATCACAGTGGGTACGTTTTCCTTCTGTACAATTAAATTGAATTTGAAATGGATATTTTTCTACTAGGAATGGTTATAATAGTCACATTATTCTGTATTGTTCTTTTCTTAGTTGAAATATTGGTTTCCTGATACTCGAGAAGCAAGAGATCAGAATTTTGGTCAATTTTCACCTGGTATTCATTTTTTTAAAAAAAAAAGTTTAGGACATATTCTTCACAAAAATTCTGCATTATTGTTTTGCTAAGGAAACAGCATTTTCTGGACTGAAAATAATTCTCTGAAAGACATGCAGAGGATTGGGGTATGTCTACACCTGTTCAGAGGTCACATAATTTCTTAGACTGGGCTAAAAACTTTTATGGGCTTTGTCATTGTGTCCAATATACACAGTGTCTGAAACTGTTATTCAATTAAAGTGACAGTGCCTCATTCACTGACTAATTTAAGGAGTCAGTCAGCTAATTGATGGAGCTTCCTCTTCATAACAATATACATTTCAGGAAGGCAAAACTATGCACTTGATTTTTCTTAATTTTCAAAGGGCCAACAACTGTCACCATGAATTTTTCCTTCAAAGGAAATACCTTCCCAACCATTGAACATTATTATTTCAAGATTTTTATTCCTTACCTGTGCCACTTCCCACACCAAGAATATTGAGAATTGACTTTCCATTTCCAATGCTGAAATGATAATAATCTATTATTTAGGATCAAAAACAGGCTTGGCTATTCATACTTTTGCCCAATGATACTCTACTGTCAATCATGCATTGCTAAAATGACCTAGAACTTGGAGAACAGCTCAAGGTGTTCCATCAAAACAAAGATGTTACAGACTTCTCAAAATGGCAGCATGAGTATTTCCCATAGCGTATCCCCCCCCCACACACACACACATACGCACACTGGTTTGTGTATATTTCCAGAGTATGTAGTTTCAGTTTTTTTCTCTTCAGTTGCTTAAGTCTACTATATGTTCACATCAAATGAAGACATATAATTTTAATAATAATATTACAGGCATGAGAATAAATATAGTAAATGTAAACAAGTCTTTCTTGAGTTGTAGCTTCTACAGAGCTGTGACTTTTTAAAATAAGATTAGTTGCCTTAAAATAAGAGAGAGGGCAAGATGCCAATATATAAAAATGTTTTCTACAAGGTGTGGGGCTCTAGACATTTTACACAGTTTTCAGTGGGTGCATACCCTGCACCTCCAAGATAGATTCCCCTCCCCCCAAGTGGGAAACCCTATTTATGTGATTTTCTCCCAAATTGCTTTTTTGTGATTTTTATTAAAAATAGGTATAGCTATAGATTTGTATTCATTTTGTGAACAAAACTGCAATCTTTTTACATATATGGATTTTGATAGCAAATTGAGTTCTGGTTCATGCTTATATTGAAGATATGCAAAATAAGTTTACAGTTTTAGGTGAACCAAACAAACTGCACATACATCAGTTGAAGAAATTAAGCATTTTCCTCAGCCATAACGGACCATTCTAAGCTTCATTGATAATAGTAAGATCAGATTAAGTAGATGCTTAATTTTCAGGTGAAATAGTTCTTGGATAGGTGTATATGTTTCATTTTCCCCATAAATGTTGGGTTTGAAAATGAAATTAAGAAAGTAGCCAGATTTTCCATTTTCAATGATGAAATAATAAGAATAATTTCTTATTTGGAGTCAAAGAACAGACTTAATTATACACTGTGTATAATCCTATGTTCCTTACTTAGGGTTTTAGGCAAGAATATTTCCAGGGTTAACCTAGAAATGCCATGACATGACCCCTTGCATGCAAAGCAGGTTCTCAACCACTGAACTAGAGACTTTTCTGCAGTACACCCTGATTCATTACCTTATGGATTAAGGCAGGGAAGGGTAATGTGCCCCCTTAATACAGGAATTTATTTATTGAAGAGTGGGGTGAGTTTCTGGCACATGAAGAAATGAGAGGCCTTAATATGTGTTCAGGTTTTTTTTGTATATAAAAATAGATACCATTGCAAAGTATTGTAGGCTTTCTGTAGAAAAACAATAGGGCATCTACATTCTGGAGACTTAGTAAGACCATCCTTAGGGAGCTTTTAAGAATTAATTGGCCATTTGAACTTTGCTTGTAGGGTTTAATCCCCTGACAGGACTTTTTAATGCCATCTATGTGATGCTATTGCTGGTGTACCTCAACCTCACCACAGAATTCTACTTGCTAGGGGAATTAGGGAGGATTTGCAGGTTTGGCAGACATTTCTTGCCTCCTTTAATGAGGTTTCTTTTTGGAAGGATGCCTTGCACCTTCATGGTGCTTTAATGTCTTCTCTGATGCTGCAGTCCATAGTTTTGGACTTCATTTTCAGATGCCACATGCCCATGTTTGGCCAGGGAAATTGGATAGGGAAAGTTAGTTAGAGGATTTTGCTTTTTTAGAGTTTATTTTAATTGCAGTGGCCATCAGGATTATGCAGATGAGTTGCCTAACTACTCTGTGCATTTCTGATATGGTAATAAACCCCTCTAGGACAGTGGTTCTCAACCTTTCTAATGCCGTGACCCCTTAATACGTTTCTAATGCCGTGACCCCTTAATGCCCCCAACCATAAAATTATTTTCATTGTTACTTCATAACTGTAATTTTGCTACTGTTATGGATTTTAATGTTAATATCTGAGATACATAAATACCTGATAAACCTAAATGTGAATACTGGTGGGGCAAGGTGGGGGGGGGATAGACTTTAACATTTAGGAGCTGTAGTTGCTGGGATTTATAGTTCATCTACAATCAAATAGCATTCTGAACTCCACCAACAATAGAATTGGGCCAAACTTCCCACACAGAACCCCCATGACTAACAGAAAATACTGTGTTTTCTGATGGTCTTTGGTGACCCCTCTGACACCCCCCCCCCCCCGGGTTCCAACCCCCAGGTTGAGAAACGCTGCTCTAGGAATTTTCCATAAGACATTGCAAAGTTGGTCTTGGGAGAGCAGCAAGCCTATAGATTTGGGGGGGGGGCGACCTTTATCCTCTTGAGGATATTGGAAACATACAAACAGGCATTTGTTTCTAGGAATACAGGGCTGTCCTTTTTCAGGCTGCAGCATTGACTGCATGCTTGAAAGCTTTGAAAGCATATGGGTGAATTTGATTACATCAGGAAAAGAGGATGTCTTTGACTCTTGGTGATTTAACTTTACCTGACCGTCAAGCTGTTTTAAGGATTTAGGCATTTCAAGACAACTCTGTAAGGGGTGGGGGAAATTCACTCTAGGGGCCCTTCCACACAGCCATATAATTCAGAATATCAAGGCAGATAATCCACAATATCTGCTTTGAACTGGGTTATCCGAGTCCACACTGCCATATAATCTAATTCAATGTGGATTTTATTCAGCTGTGTGGAAGAGGCGTAGGTCAGGCATTGGAGATACATTGCTTTCAATAATTAATGTGTGTCCTCTCCAGTTCTGATGTTCTTTCTTTACTAACATTGCTATTTTTCCATCTCTATGTGCTGTTTGATTAGACTGTGGGGTCTAATCTGCAGCAATTATATTCTTTACTTGCTGGTTCACCAGGCCCAACTAAGGTTGAGAGGACTAACCACTGTGGAATGGCTTGGGAAAAGAGGCATCCACTGGAACAATCACTTGCGTCTTTTGTTTTGGCCTTATGTTTTAGTTATTTACCTTAGTGAGAATGACTTGGGAGTGGCCTGGGGAAGGTTTTTATTTTACAGGTTCTACAACATTTTAGTAACATTCAGGTCAAATGGCCCAGAATTACATTGATTTTGTGTGGCTGATGTCTCAATACACCATAAAGGAGTTTTAGTTGAGAGATTTGTAATGCCTTATACAAGGGCTGGCAAACCCTAACACTCACTTCTCTCAGCCAGAGTTTCATGAGCAGATGGCATTCTTTTATCAGAAGGCAATTTGATTTTCCTGGGAGACTTGCAACAGAGGGTGAATGCCTTGTAGTCTACCCTGATCAGGAAGGGACTAAGCAGACACTTATTTGTGTGTGTGTGGCAGGTAGCAGGAAAAGAATTTGAGAAACTGGTGTATACCTTGGCACTATTTTGATGAAGAGCCTGACTCTGAAATTGCCTCTACATGTTTTGGGGTACAGGGAATGAGGAAAGAGTCTACCCTTGAGGGTTGTGATTTCATTGATAAGTACTGGAAAGTGAGTGGGAATACCCTAGGCTTACTTTCCAGTAAGTCACTGGCATGGGAAACTATCCAATTACTGGATTGCCCTCAGAGCTCAGGTGTTTCCCCACAAGAGAAGTCTGAGGAAGCAGGCTAGGATCCACATCAGGTGGCTCCCCTCTCTTGCTCTTTTCAGATCCAATTAAAATAAGCTATAGCTCAAATAAAATGGTCCTTATTGAACCATAATTCTTGTGTCTAGTCTCATTAATCCATGGTTGGCCATCAAGCCTATATATAATAGCTACTAATGAAATCTACATTCATCTTGGACAATACTGGAACTTTTAAAATGTGATGGGATAGAAATGTGATATAATTTGTTTTTTCCCTTAAAGTGACATGAGGTGAAAAGAGATCTAGCGATAAAATAGTTTAAATCTGATATTCCCAACATTATTTGGCCTCATGCCCCCTTTCCAGAAAACAAATTACTCAGTGTCCCCCTGGAAATCTACCTTCTTTAGGCAAACAAATAGAAAGATACAGTGACAAATGTACATTCTTTTATTTGTATCCTATACTATAGTAAAGAAGAATGTTGTTGTAAATATTAAGATACCTTGAAGCTTGAAATTATAATATTTATTAAAATAAACCATAATAATGTTTGCATTAGACAAGAAAAATAAGACAATGAAGGGTAATATTAAAATAAAATTATGAATAACATTAAATATAATCTTAAATTAGAAGAATGAACTACAAAAGACACAGAGGCTGAAGCTACTTGTTTCCTGCCTCACTATTCCAAGGTTAGACTGCTGCTGAAGGCTTCCTCATAGTGCAGGTGAAGCTGAAGGGAGGAGCAGCCCAGCCCTGGAGGGGAAGGAGAGAGGGAGGAGCGGCAGCAGCTGTTGCTGAGCTCAGTCTCACAAATGATTTTTTTCAGTTCCTTCACCTAAAATATAATCTATACCAACTGGTATTTATTGATGGTCTCCCTTTCAAATGCTTAGTTTCCAAGAACAAATAGGACTTGCCTCATTACACTATATTTCATCCCTCCTGCAGAATTCTTGGGTTTGTGGTTTAGTGAGGGCTAGGACTTCTATGGCTGAGAGTGGCAAAGATCCCTCCCTAAACTTAAAACCCCAGAGTTCTGCAGGAGGCAGGATTGAAACCATGTGCATCCTTTTAAAAGTGCAGTGTGATGAAGCACCTCCTGATGCTTTTGAAGTATTTTGTCTCCAGTAAAAGAGAGGAGGTTTTCATGAGATTTGGTTGTAGTTCCCCTTTGCACCTACAGCTCTAAGTAAATTTGCAGGCTAAAGTCTAGGGCCCCACCTAGCCCTTCTAAGGTGCATCTACTTCAGAATTCATGCAGCTTGACACTACTTTTAATTGTCATGGCTCAGTACTATGTAATCCTGGTTGTTGTATTTTCGTGAGGCACCAGCATTGTTTGTATTTGCAGCCCCCACGATTTCATAGCATTGAGGCATAGTAGTGAAAGTAGTGTCAGACTGCATTAATTACAATATAATTCAAGGACTTTGGAATTACATGTTTAAAAAAATATTGTTGGTGATAATTGTGTATTCGGAAAATTATCCTCAGGCCTGTCTTGGCAAAAAGGCACCAGGTCATCAAAGAGTGAAGGAGATGTCTGAGACTGGCCAGAAAGGACCTCCAATCAAAAAGATGTCATGTTCAGAGGTGGGGAATAGAGATAAGGGGTATGCATAAAAGTCAGAAACAGGCCGGTCTTTCTCTTTGATTCTCATCATCCTGCTGTGATTACTAATGGATGTGTGAGTAGTATTGTAAATAAAGTTTTTGTACCACCGGGCTGGGCTGAGTGGCTGAAGTACAGTGTGCCTTAATTGATGGCCAGCAGGGATGAGAAAGAGCAAAACACATACTTGCCAACAGATGCTCTAGGGTTGTGGGATAGTTGTCCCACCAGAGTTTTTGGGTGACTCATGTTTACACCCAATATTTATGCTGTTTGATAACACTTATTATACCATGATTCATTGCTATGGTATCATGGGAGTTGAAGTATGGGGCACCAGCTCTCTTTGGCAGAAAGACTAAAGAGCTCATAGAACTACAGCTCCCAAAATTTCATAGCATTGAGCCAGGGCAGTTAAAGTGGAGTCATACTGCATTCATTCTACAGTGCATTAGATTTGATGGTGCATTAAACTAAAAAAAAATTATGGATAAGTTAGATTTCAGTCATGTCACCTATTTATCGTATGGTATTGTAAACAAGTCATTACATGCACATATTCCTGGATTTCCTGATAATGCCTGACAAACTCACCTGCCAACATTTGCTGGTTATGACCTGTTGGTAAGCTTAATCACTGATCAGTTATAGATTACATTATGTGCTTTAGTCTGGAAAGTGATCACTATAATTTAAATTGTATGTTACACAACAGATGATTTTTTAATAAAAAAATCTCTTTATGCTTCTGTCAGCTCTTTATTTTTATTCGCTGCCTCCTAATTGCACTCCAGGCTACTACCTCCTCCTTTATCATCCCAGAGCCCCCCAGGAGGTAGCATTGACCATGTTGGGAGTCAGTGGTTTAGATGTTGAAATTTAGAAAAGGGAAGGATATTTGAAGACAGAAAGCACCTGCTTGTTTGGTTATTCCTCAAATAGTAACTTTTCAAACATTTTAAAATTTAGTCTTACCTGGCGATAAGACTTGGCAGCTCCTCCTTATTGAATTTCTCCATGCATTGATGCTCAGTGGAATGTTCTAAGAATGACTTAAAGACTTTTGCATATTCCTCTACAGTGAGGCTTCTCATAGACTGGAATGCAGAGAGCTCTTTGGGAAATAAAGGCAAAGGAGCATTTGATACAAACCAGCATGCGTCAATTCTCCCCCTTCCCTTAGGTGCCACACTTTGACAAGGCAGTATACTAAAATTTGAGATGAGTTCAAGATCCTGGCTTGTTCTAAATCATAAGTTCTTAATTCAGACAAAACTGCAATCTTTTGTGTGTGTCAAGAATCTATGATTAGTTGGAAATTTCCTCATTATGAAATAAGGATAAATGAGTTTGGGTATATAAATGTACAGGAAAGACCTTTTAAACTGAAATTCATAATTTATATGATTGCAGAGGAAATAGATGTCTATTTTATTCATTTCCCTTCACCATCATTTCATATTCAAGTTGTAAACATGCATATTTACATGCTGTGCCCCCTTTTGTTTTTATCCAACAGAGTAAATACTCATAAATGTGTGTCACAAGTGAACTTTGGAATGTGGGGTGTTTGCTTTTTAAAGAAAACATGAAGAAAATATACTAATTTAAAATATATATTTCCATCAGAACTGGAATTTTTTTAGAAGGATGAATGTAATTGCATGCTGAAGACATTGATAACTGACTAGCGGAAGATATTGTAATGTTGGCCTGGGACATCACATGCATCTTTATCAGCGTTGTGATTCGCCAGCCTCCATGGTGAATTAGTGGCATCAGGGTGGTATTGAGGCAATCCTGGTGCCCCAGCCAGCAGCTGACATTTTCCCATCCCATGTGGGAAAGCATCATTGTGTGGCTAATGCCAAGAGCAGCCTCGTTGTTCCTTACAGAACATGGGGATGCTTTCATGTTGACAGCAGCAGCCTGCTACCACATTGTCACCCCAGTTCACCCCACTGGAAGTTGTCCTACATTGAATGAGGGATGGTGTGTTGCTCCATGTGTGAACTGGGGCAGAAATTTATTTATTTATTTATTTCAGGATTTTACCCCGCTCTTCTCAACCCCCGAGGGTGGACTCAGAGCGGCTTACAGTATGGCACAATTCGATGCCACATCATACAGTATATGTCTTAGGATGCTTATTTTGCCCTGGGTGATAAGGCTCTTAGACAATCTTCCTACTATTAATTAGTTGTGGAGATCTTCATTATATCATTAAACTAATTCTCACTAAAAGTAGCATACAGAGATCTCTTTTTTTCATTTGTCAATTCTAAGGTCCCATCTACACTGTCATATACAATCCAGTATAACTGCTTTGAACGGGATTATATTAGTCTACACTGCCATATATTCCATATAAAGCAGATAATCTGGATTTTATACAGGCGTGTAGATGGGGCCTAAAATACATCCTGATTCAGAGCATTAAGCATGTTATGATGGATAGACATGTGACACATTTACTTCTGGACCAGCAGACTGGGATTCACAAAAGAAAGCTCTTATCGGCTCATTGTTTCCATTGCAGTACATAGAGCAACCTTTATGGAAGAGAATGAATAAACTGCTATATCAGATTCTAAGGCACTGGCAAACTGCTAACTCTCTCCACACCTTGCAATGACTAGAGAGGGCACAGGCTGCTTCTAGTAGATGAAGACTTACATGCCTTTTTATATTTTTAACAGGCAGTAAATGTATAAATAGCTGGCCTTATGAAAACCATACAGCTTTATTTAGCAACTTACACATATGGAACACCTTTTTTGGAAGTGCAATTCCATTCCCATTCTTAAACTAACCATGCTCTAAGAGGATAGAATTGCTCTTAATCCTCCCACTCTGGTATAAGTTATGTCCACATCAAAGAGTTGTACTCTTGTATTTACATAGTTCCATCAGTTGCAATTCCATTACTGGATGTGTTATGCTGATTCATTGGAAAAATAATTAGTGGAACTGCAACTCCCAGAATTTGCATCTAGGAGATGGTGGTATAGTGCTTAAGATATAGAGAAATGGCTAACTTGGCAATACTGGCCACATGAAAGTTAAACTAGCCAAATAGCTGGTGTTAATCAATACAAATTTACTTTAGAGGTCTGGATGACTGCCAACCCCTCCTCTCAGCTAGCTCTCCCAAGTATTTAGATGTCAAATCCTAGTTAGCACTCTGCATGATTATAACACACCAAAAGCTATACAAGTCCTAGTGATCCAGCACACTCTCACAGACATTTGTATTTTTCCTTTTGAGCCCACACAAAAGGATGGTGTAAAGGCAGCTCAGTAGTTTTGTAGTAAGAAGGGCTCCAAGTGATAAATTTGCACTTGTGAAGTCTATAATTGTAGCTTAATCTTTCCAGGATCAGATTGATCTAAAAGACTTGAAGCTTATCACTCATTGTGGTTTCTGATTATTCCTGCCAGGATTAATGTCTCTACTGATAGGTTGACACGGAGATGTAAGTGCTGGTTGAAGATGTGTTTGTTACTTTGGTGGATACAGAGAGATATAAATGCTACAGGTCATAATTCTGAGGTCTTGCATCAAAAGTCATTGCCTAATGGCATCAGTTTATGGCCAATGGCTGCTCATGATAATATGGCCTGGATCAGTTTCTATTACTCCTGCATCTGGTGCTACACATGTGCTGGACATGACTGGCTATTCCAAGTCACAATCATAGCACAGGCCACCCTAAGCAGGGATCTGAGCTGTGATTCACACATGGAGTTCTGTGGCAATTTATTCACAAACTGAAAGCATTCACAGGAAGTAGTGATAGTTCCAGCTGGAAAACTGTTCTGCTGATTTCATGGAGAAAGGAACATGCACTGTCTACTAGATATTCACAATTTCACATGTAGGGGAGAAGAATGACTTCTTGATCACAACATACTCCCAGAGCTGAGATTCTCTGCAACATTGTTCCCAGAGCACTAGAGAGGTCTCAAGAGCTATGTGAGACATGCTGGCTGGAGAAACCTTGGGGCCTTATCACACAAGGCAGGTGGATCACACGTACAGCAGGATAACAGTGGCAATTATCGAATGGCATCCTTTGTTTTCTGTTGTTCTCCTTTTACAAAAGGAGGTGATCAATAGATTACTCCTGTTTGTAAAAGAAGCATTTTCCATCTCTCTCACCAAGAGAGTGAGAGGAAATGAACTTGACCAAAGATGCTATTGTCCTGCTGAAATTGTGATTTGCCCACTTTCTGTGATGAGTTCATTAAAGAATTAGTACCAACTGGCCTAGACATTGTCCTCTACATCAGTGTTTCTCAACCTTTTTTGAGCCCTGGCACACTTTTTACATTTACAAAATCCTGGGGCACACCACCAACCAAAATGACACAAAATGACACTCTAACACAGTAATACCTATAGTTAATATATTTTTAAATGTATGTATACACTCAGTGTGAACCCTGGGCCTGTTTTGATGAACACAACATAGATATCCTGGCAGGAATGGCAGAAAGACACACATAAAGGTCTTGCTCAACAGCTGCCAGTCTTTACTAACCCAAGAAGGGACCATCACTCAAAAATTGATTTTGTCATTTGGGAGTTGTAGTTGCTGGGAGTTATAGTTCACCCTCAATCAAAGAGCATTCTGAACTCCACCAATGATGGAATGGAATAAAACTTCCCACACAGAATTCCCATAACCAAGAGAAAATACTATAAGAGTTTGGTGGGTATTGACCTTGAGTTTTGGAGTTGTAGTACACCTATATCCAGAGGGCACTGTGGAGTCAAACAATGTTGGATCAGGACCAAACTTGGCATGAATACACAATATGCCCAAATGTAAACACAGATGGAGTTTGCGGAAAATAGACCTTGATATTTGGGAGTTACAGTTTCTGGGATTTATAGTTAACACACAATCAAAGAACATCCTGAACTTTTGCAACAATGGAATTGAACCAAATTTGGCATATTGAACTCTCATTACCAACAGAAAGTACTGAAAGGGTTTACTTGGGAATTGACCTTGAGTTTGGAAGTTGTAGTTCACCTACACCCAGAGACCACTGTGGACTCAAACAATGTTATGTTATGTTGTTTGTTTTCTATCCAGAATCACAATGTTGGAAGGAGGCTCACCACTTTAAGGTCGCTAAAACAGGCATGGGAAAACCTTGGCCCTCTGGGTGCTTTGGACTTCAACTCCCACCATTCCTAACAGCCTGAGGCCCTTTTCTGCTTAGTGGCTGAGGGGGGAAAGGAAAAGAGCCTGAGGCTGCTAGGAATGGTGGGAGTTAGAGTCCAAAACACCTGGAAGATCCAAGTTTGCCCATGCCAGCTTTCGACAGAGACCTCTTCCTCCCCCTCCCCCTTCACGCCCTCCCCCGCTGAACACTTATTTTTTCTTATCCACTCGGGCTCCCTTCTTCCCAGCCTCGCTCCGCTCACATGAGCGTGTTCAGGAGGGGAGGGGGAGGGAGGAAGACATGGGGTGAGTCTGCGCAGTAGCGCTCACACGGGTCAAGCCGTCCTCCCTCCCCCTCCCCTCCTGAACACGCTCATGCTGCCCCCTCGAATCAAAATGGTGGCACAAGCGGCAGCATGAACAAAGCGAGCAGAGCGAGGCTGGGAAGAAGGGAGCCCGAGTGGAGAAGAAAAAGTGTTCAGCAGGAGGGGGAAGAAAGGGTATTGGAGGTTCCAATTTCCCATGGCACACCTGATGATCGCTCACGGCACACTAGTGTGCCGCGGCACACCGGTTGAGAAACACTGCTCTACATTATGTCTAGGGAAATATATGGACCTGTGCTGCTGCTATGGAATGAAGAATCAGTGTGGACAGAAAGAACAAATATGAAGGTAGGTTTGTTGTCAGACCATACAACAATAGCAAGCAGTCACATTATGCGATAAGTAATGGAGAAACTAAATGAAACAGAAAAGGATGAACAACTGAATCATAGCTTGCTCTTGACTTGGCAACTGGATCTGTAAAGGATTTAAGCTGTTTACAGTTGCATAGACTCCAGTGTAGTAATGGCCATTTTAATAGGAGTTCTTGACCTGTTATGTAACAACATCAAAAGTACCTGTATTGTTTGAAGGCGTCAGCAGTATCTCTCGGTCAAAAGTTGCATCTTTCACTTTCCTGCAGCAAAAATATACTTTTTCAACAAGGTGAACAATCGTATGACTGTCCCTCAGTTACGATGACAACCTCAAAATTACCCTCCAGTAAAATAGGTATTGCTGCTGTCCTACCTGCTCTCATGCTCATCATCTTCATTGACGGCTCTAACCAAAGGCAGCCTGGAACCATTTATGGGACAAATTCCTTTGGAAAATACACCAACCCGGTGGCAATCATCTGCAATTTTGCTCTGCTTTGGTTTGAAGACCCTGCCACAAAATAATCAAAGATTGCTTTAGCCAAGTTATACCGGTATGTTTTCTTCACTATTTAAAGAATGATGTTTAACTATGCTCTTGGATAGAATTCCTCCCTCACAATATGAATAGTAGTGAATGAAACAGATATTTGAAGAGAAAAATGTATATATTGTTGTTGTTATATCATTTATTTCTTTAATACCATCAATGGGCTGACGGAATCAATCACTATCAAGTTCAAAATCGACACCATGCCCTAGTAAATGGTAGTGCCGGTATATTTGTGTGTGGAGCTGCTTATTAAGTTATTTCACACTTTGAAAACTTCCACTGTCCATTATCATTAACATTATTGTATGCATTTTTTTTAAAAAAAAGTATTTGTGTGGATAAAGCGTATACTTGGGCAAGGGCAAGGAAATATGTCTTCCTCCTTATGTGGTTGGATTGCATCTTCCAGCACGGCTAGCCAGCAGTGTCAAGTGAAGAAGGATATATGCCATGAGCATGTATTTATGCCCCACTTTCTCTACGTCAGAGGAGAGTCAAAGCAGCTAACACTAAAAACTATAACAATGTACGAATTAAAACCTAACAAATATAAACATCAAAATAGTAATTATGCACCAGCAATATCTGGAGGACTACATGTTTCCCAGGTTTGTCCTGAAGCATCCTGCTTGTTCAGAGATGATTGCAGTACTAGCTGAGCCAAAATGAAATTGAATATTTCAGTGGAATAGTGAGATCAGCCTCCAGCACTTAGATTAATAGTAATTGCAAGGTGCTGATTGTACTTATATAATTTTTATTTTCCTAATCCCAGTGAAAGAGGGTTTGACATTCTCACCTCAGATTGCATGAAAACATTCAGAAGACAGAGAATTCAGATCTCACCCATTGAGGGGAAAAGAATACAAGTTTGACTTGCAAACACTTTATGTTTGTGGGCCAGCTATTCAACAGATCCTTTCTACTGAATTAATTTGACCCATAAATCATAGATTCATTAAATGAGGAATCAATATGCATGTATGTACACAGGCACACACAGATCAGCCAAGCATACCACCTAACAAGAATTTTCAGAAGCAATTGGTATCTATTTCAGGGAGAAACAGGTTGCAAGGGAAGAAAAGGTTATGTAATGAAAATGCAGAAGGTGACATTCATTTTTCTTGTTTTGGGTAAGTATTTGAGATTATGGGCCCCTGGTATCCACTGAGCTTTGGTTCCAAGATCCCCTGTGGTTACCAAAAATCTATGATGCACAAGTCCTGTTATATTCAATGGTGTGATAAACGGTGCCTTGTATCAAATGGCAAAATCAAGGATTACTATTTGTATTTTGCGCAAATATTTTCAAGCCATGAATGGGTGCAGAATCCTTGGATATGGACAGTCTGCTGTACTGGCTTTCTATATAGGATTGACACTGGTGTTACTCTAAGTCAGACCATTAATGCTATCTGCTCTGACACAACATGGGTCTTCAAGCACCCAAGCAAGAAGAGCCCTTCCTAACCCAACTATCCAAAAACCAACTAGCTACAGAGCTGATCCTTGGAACTCCTCCTTGTAAACCAGGTGCTCCTGCCAATATACTATGGTCCTGGAGCCATTAGCCTCCAGAATCAGTCTGAATTTCGAAGAAGCCTTTTGAAATATTAAAACTATTTAAGGGACAGAGTTCAGATATAGGATTGATCTTTTAAAGATGGAATTAAAATCTAGAGCAGATCCATCACATCACTGACCTTAGAGCCACTAGCTTTCACCACTTCTGTACTAAGGTCGTTCTAGTGGTTTTGGAATCTCTAAGCCCAGTATCTTGTGAAACATACCAGCACATAATCATGCCATGACCACTACAGTAAAGAATGGTTCATTGAACAGCATGGACAGTTGTGGGAGCCAAAAAAAAGGAAATAGTGCTATGCTGATGGTTACAGACCCTCAGTTTAAGTGTTTTTTCTAGTTATTGATGGGCATTAACAGCTATAAAACCACCAGTATGCCTATGGTGGCCTGAATCCTCACATAATGGTTGCTGCTATTGTCAGGTGGCTGGGGGGGGGGGAGTGAACTGTGAGCCCCTGGATTTTAGGTTCTGCCCTCACTGCAGCCCTGTAAGGAATTCTAATTCACCAGAGTAAGCGAGGCTGAACAATGCTTTCTTGATATTTTCCCGTGCAAAACTTTCCAACATCGATTTAAACTTTAGTCTGCTGTTTCTAATTAAGAAAGGAGAATGCAATGAAAACTTGCAAATTGTCTCATTCTCAGTGAGAAATTGTGTTTTGGTAGATTAAGAAATCCAGGATGAAAATACTGTCTATATGAGACTGTTTTTCCATTTCAGGCCTTTTTGTCAAAGAAGCCAGAAACCTATTACACAAAACCTAGTCCAAAACAATGTTTTGCACAGAAAATAGTCCTGTAAAAAGTTTTATATTGTACAGTCTGGAAGTAGAGATTCAGAACTGCTCTGGATTCAGTAAGACTGCATAAGTGCCACCCCAGTTTACCTTTAAGAGCCAGCACCCCAATTGGGAAAAGGAGATCTATTTATCTTCAACTCAGTGTGTGGGATCATGTTTCTACCTTCTCGTGCTAGAAAATTGGACTGCAAGAATCAGAAGCAGGACCCTTGTTCCAAGTCTTGCTCACTGATGGGAGGGGACTACTTCTAGTCATCTTTCTTGCTCCATGATTATATGTTGAATCAACCTACTTCAGTTAATCTGGCTGCTGACTGTTAAAGTGACCTGCAAGGTTCGGGCCAAGAAGCATTATTTTGTCTGCATCCATACCAGTTGAAATAATGCAGGAAAAGTCTAGAGAAGTCTGGTCTGGAGTTCCTCTGGATACACCAGGAGAGCTCCAAAAAACTATTTTGTAGTCTATTTGCATGGATGAGCAATGGAGAATTGCTATCCATGCCCTTTCCTCCTGGCGGCTGCCACTGTTTCACTAGTCAGAACTTATTGATGCTGTGACTTCTTGTGAGGCCAAAACAGGGCATCCCATTTTACTTCACCAGAAGCAATGTCAACAGCACGGATCTGATGAGGAGCTGCTTCTATCATGTGGAGTAACAATTGTCTTTTTATGTGAGTCTTTTTAATGTGTAGACACTGAATTGTCCCAGATCCAACACAATCCAGCTGTCAGTAAAAATAATGGGGGATAATTCCAGAGTCCATGAAAACTCCAGAGTAATTTATGACTCTTGTGATGGATTAAATGCTGGAAGAAGAGCCTCTGTTGTGGGACTCATATGTTGTCTGGACTGCTCACAATGGTAAGTAAGTGTTTTTCCATATGTAGACAAGGGGTTAGTTACACATGTGTAACATATGTTATTAAAAAGAGTTTACCACCACCATCATTTGCTTAGCACAGCAACATTACAAAATAGAAATATTTTGATTTTTCATCCCTTCAGCCAGCAAAAAATTAGGAGGCTATAGTAATATTAAGCCAGCTATAATAATACCCAAGATACTAATATTTCAACATTTTAATGATTCAGATATAATTTATTCTTCCATTTCTCTTACCTTTTCACCTTTGCTTTGGGCTCCATGTTTCCGGTGGTCCTTCTTCAATGTCTCTGGCCCTTTATGTCCTTGTTCTTCTTTATATAGACCTGCTAGACTCCAGGCAATGAAGTACAGGATATGAGCACAGCCTTCAGTATCTAGTGGTAATTTTCTATGAATCCTTCATACATTTTAAATCGATATGTCTTTTGGCTCAGCAGTGCTAAAGGTTACAGACAGATTTGACTCTAAGTTGATATTTCCATCTGTTATAGTCACTGTATCTCAGTCTCCTGGCACACTGTGAGGAACTTTATATGACCTTTGGTATCTCCAAGTGTCCTTTCACACACCTGTTATCACACTTCAAGATATATGATCTTGAATACCATAGATAAAATATGCAGTCATAATTATATATCCTTGCATGGCGTACCTAAGAATCTTGGCATCAGAAAAATATGGGGAAATGGGTAGCAGTTAAAGAGAACAAGAGGCATATAGCTTCTCTGTTATGTATTGCAGCTGTAGACATGAAATATAATATACACTGAGCAATATTACTGTACGTTGAATATTAATAATGAGCTTACTTAGGGCCAATGTCTTGATGTTTTGCTGGCTAAGGTGTAGCCTTAAATGAAATCCCTTTCACATTCAAGTCAGAGTGCATAGCACCTCAAAACAGCCAAGGTTTTTTTAATAATTCATATAAATAAGACAAAGAGGACCTCCTTCTATCCCTGACAGTAAAAAAACATAGATAATAAATATCCAAGAAATTGTTGCTCTTTCATGACACCCAAAATGTGTTGCTTGAGCCAGCCACCTGTATCCTGTCCCAATCCTCAGCATACAATAGTTTTCTGCTTATTATGTGTGTTTCCATTCCATTCAGTATAGTTTGAGGGGCTGCTCTGGAGACTAAAATGAGGAGCAAATGGATTCAAACTACAGGAAAAGATTCCACCTCATAAGGTAGAACTTCCTGGTAGTAAGAGCTGGTATGTGCTGTCTCAGGGAGAGTGTGGGATGCTGGAGTCTCCTTTTCTGGAAGTTTTAAACAGAGGCTCGGTGGCCATTTATTTCTACATGGTAGGGGAATTTATTGGATTGCCCTTGTGATCTCTTATGACTCTTTGATTCTTTGAGTTTAGGATACACCGTTTGGATTTCACATACACTAGAAATGTTAAGAAATATTGGCCAAGGACTCTGTACCAACTTTCATCTCAAGGCAAGAGGTCACTCTTCCAGGCAGTTGGACAATAGCAATTAACGTTTTCTATCCTGACTAATAAGGTCTGTGAATATGTTCTCCAAGGAGCTAATTACACATGATACAAAAATATGTGAGAGAATATATGCATAAAAAAAGAAAACTACAGCAATGTAGGAAGCTGAATAGCAGCCCCACTACTCCAAAATTCTTCTCTAAAATGTAGTGTTTAAAAAGTATGCTTGCTGTCATGGCAGTAGATTTTTAGAAACAGTTTTTTCAGCAGTGTAGATACATATGTGTTATTGATTTAGGGCACACCCAATACCCGCTCACTTGTCCATAATTTTTATTGATCTTATTTAGAATTATTCTGAGTAGAATTCAATAGAAATGTGCTGGTAGTCTGATTGCTTTTATTTATCTTTACCGGTGGTTCTATTCAATGTTCACGTGTTTTGATTATATTTTTTAAAGAAATGGGAATAGTATTGAAATATATACTCATACTTTTCCAACTCTGTGTTGTTGCCTGGATGTATATATGATACACACACACACACACCACAACCACAATGAGGAAACATACATTTCCCAACATTGATGAGCTGAGGGTGTTAAATAGTTGTCTCCATATGCAATTCTACATCTGTTTTGAACTGTGTTATCCGAGTCCACACTGCCATATATTCCAGTTCAAAGCAGATATTGTGGGATATTCTGGGTTATATGGCTGTGTGGAAGGGCCCTCAGTTTTGAAGGTGTGCATTGCAAAAAAAAATGTTGACAAATGTAATACATGGTTCATCTTGCCTGTCAGCTGTTATGCTGCCCACCTCAGAATGGCCAACAGGCAAGAGGATGCCATGCCTCTCCATCAGGCCAAGGCTGGTGAGTTTAGCCTGAAGGACGGATGGCAGCTTCTCAAATAAGGGCCCTTCCACACAGCCATATCACCCAGAATATCTGCTTTGAACTGAGTTATCTGAGCCCACACTGCCATATATCCCAGTTCAAAGTAGATATTGTGCGATTTTATTCAGTTGTGTGGAAGAGGCCTAAGCCCTCATTCCTGAGGCCTTCAAAACTGGAGGGAGTGGTGGTGGTGTGTGTTTAAAGGCCTTGTTAATGAAGCCAGCTGGGAAGTCATGTTTCTTCATCAGGCTGAGGCTGGCAAGTTCACCAGGCTAGGCTGGACAAAATCCTAATGTGCCATCGAATCTAATGGGCACCTCACTTTTGGCTATGTAATTTTGCAAATAGTTGAGCATTAGAGTCAAGTAAATATGGTACTGCCTTCTGTCTGCTGCAAATTGCCATCCATCGTGGATGATCCTGGGTTTCAGTATTAACAAGGAAAACTCCCTATCCCCTTTCTCTCCAGCATGCAAAATTGTATAAATTGTCTGCCATGTACCATCTTTCCACCCCTCACTTTTATAAATGGCCTCAAAACATTGTCATCTTTCCTTCCATGAAGGTTCTCTCCAATTAGTTTGATTACTGTTTTCTGTCTTCTCTCTCATCCAATCAATTATGAAATATTATTTTTAAGATGCAGTAACCAGAACCCTTCTATGTGTGATCCACATGGTACTGTGAAGGTACTATGGTACCAAAAAAACTTTTTGCATCCTTTCCTAATGTTTACTAGCACAGCATTTTTACATCTGCTGAATCTCATGTTCGAAGCTTTGGCAAATCAGCCATACCTCCCAAAACTTTTAAGACTGTGAGGGTTGACTAATAAATCTATTCTCAACACACTATTAAAAGGATTTCCTGTGAGTGGGAGACACAAAAGCTGAATCCACAATGTACAGAACAGATATGTGAAGCCACCTCTTTTCTAATCAGTGAAAAGGTTCACAATAATGGATGTCTCTGTCATTTTCTTTCATTGAGGCTTCTCTCTTTCCTTTATTATTTTATATTTCCTAGAACAAGGTCTGCTGTTCCCTCTGCTGGCCAAATGTGCAGCAACAATCAGTACAATTCTGACGATGAATGTCAATACAGTAATATCAAGTCATAGTCCTTTCCATACCCTAAACAACACGGTAAGATTTTCCCCTTAAGTTTGTATGGGAAGGTGCATAGGATTTTACTGGAAGGAGTGCATAATCAAAAAACAGTAAGACAATCCATGGTAAAGAGACTGCTGAATGAGGAAAAGGCTGAATTTCACTTGCTCATTTTCTTGCCTCTCGGTTGGTTATTTTGGTGTCCTATGCTGTTTCCCATTGTTTTAATTTTCTCTTTGCACTCACCAAATATAAGAGGAAGAAAAGTCACTACACCAGTTTAGAATGTGGGAAGATACTTCACATGAACTGAATGATGCTAGAGATCCATCCACAGGTGAGCAGAAGTTTGGGATAAAGATGAATCTTAGAACATCTCAATACATCTGAAAGGCAACATGTTGGGAAATATTGAAGTTATGTTAACTAGGCTTTGTTACTCCAAAGTTCTAAACAACTGAGCAAGAAAGAGAACAAAATTCATGTGAGTTCCTGCTATGGAATGGAAAACCAAATCTTAAAATGAACATGTGTTCAGAAGTGTCTTGTTCTTTAGTTCTAAATTTCCTTTGCCACCACTTTCTCCTTTTGAAAAAAACTCATGTTTATATAGAAAGCAAAGCAGATTTTCTACATCTGAATTCAGTCTGGCTCTGGGTTGTATTACCAAGATGGATAAAATAACATCATACTTTGATTTTTAAAAGTAACACAATATTATCCTAAGCAAACTGGAATTTGGGAGAAGTCAAATGCAAGATGGGTCAACATAGAAAAATAGTAAATGAACTAAGTGGCTCCCTTCATCCAATGGTCAGTCCTGTTGAATAAATCAGATAACTATTTCCAGAATTCTCAGCTAGCATAGCCAGTAGCTAAATAATTTGTAGGATATTACTTTAAAAAAATAAGTTCTGGAAGACATAGATCTGCAACTATAGATGCAATTCTATCTCAGTTCTGATGATACGGCGAAAATATGGGCTAGACACTGGCTTAAGTCCATACCTGGAGGCAACTAAGCTCCATGCACTGTCAGACCCCAACTGGAGCGGAAAGAAGAATTAAAGCCTTGTGGGTGAGATATATGTGATAATGTGTGTGTCAATTATAGAAGTAGATGGTAACTGGTTCAAGGAGCATGCCAAATTTATGTTTGATCAATATGGGAGAAATATCATATTGATCAATGAAATATGATATATGAACACCCTGAAAAAGTATGTGAATTTTCCTTTTTGCCTGCTTTGATCAATGAAGAAGGTGTGGTTTTGGACACTCTTCTTTTAGCATAGAAAACAAGCAAGTCCACAATTTTAACCCCCCTGTCGCTCTAAATAGGCTAAAGCATAAAATGATAAAGGTTTCAAAAACCACCCCTAGTAAATGCTTTTAGATAAAGGAAGAAAAGACTTCTCAAATTAGGGAGTTAAGTAGGTGCATATTGACTTTTGTTTGTTTATCTGTTTTTAGTTGTGATGGCACAGTGAGCGTCATCTGCTTTAAAAACTTTAAGTTGCAAAGGTTTGCATTGTTAGAGTGTTGTAACCGATAAACAAGATGAAATGCAATTATTGGCATTAGTTAAATGATGCTCCTTCTCTTTGCTTCAGAGCCTCAAAGGGGGGATTTGATGAAGACATGATATACATATTGGAAATATATATTTATACACATTGTATGTACTTTTCGAAGCAATGAGATGTCAAAAAAATCAAGTTCTCTCTCTCGGTATTAGAAAGCTGAAGCTAACAGGTCTGTGTCCAGGCACAGCAAGAAGGGGGCATTCCAGTGAGGTGGAAATAAGGAGTCCTGGTACCTATCTCCCTCCCTCTTGACAGGTTGAAGTAGGCCTCATTATGGATTGGTGTAATCTGTAAACTGTATGCTTTTAAATAAAGGAAGAAAGGTCTTCTCAAATTAGGGAGTTAAGTAGGTGCATATTGACTTTTGTTTGTTTATCTGTTTTCAGTTGTGATGGCACAGTGAGCGCCATCTGCTTTAAAAACTTTAAGTTGCAAAGGTTTGCATTGTTAGAGACATGCCTCTTGCATGTTGGAAGATTGAATTTTATATTCCTATTATGCTAAAATGACGCAGTGATGATGCTATGTATGTAGAAGTATGTTTCTTTGTTTGCCTGCATTTGAAGTGTATATAAGTCAGAGTCAACACTTTTATTGGCACTCTGGTTGCTTTTGGACACAACTCCACACCAGAGTCCCAGCTGGAAATAAAGCCGTACTTTTTTGCCTCCAGAAGGGTTCTCTCTTGATATTATCTCTCCTATATGCTGGTACAGTGTGTGCACCACTTAATTCAAAACATCACACTTTGGCAATTAAAAACTAAGTACTAACATGCAAGTCAAAAAGAGTGATACAATGAGGTCCTACTGAGATCTCCAAAATAATTTGTTCTTGAGAACCTTATGTCAGCAGAAGGCAGTAAAATATATCAGCAGCTTTTCTGAATGGAAGGTGGTAAGGAAGGAGCCAAGCTGTCGTTCCTCTGGTATGAGGACAGCTGTCACTGAGAGGAGCCAACCTAGGAGAAGGCTTCAACTGGGAAGACCTGACGGAGGGCATGTAAGGACAATTGGCAGCGTGGAAGTGGTGGAATATTTCCTGTGCTCTCTGGAGTGTAAGTGCACCAGTGACCCTGTGTGATGAGGACAACCCTTGAAAGTATAAAGATGAGTTGCCAACATTCAGAAAGCAGATACATTTGATAACTGTCACATCAAGCTTTTCTTAAAGTAGGTTTTAGACAGTGCTCATGTGCAATCCTATCCACAATTAATCAGAAGCAAACCTGTGTCTTTTCGAATATTCATGCTTACTTTAAGGAAAGTCTGTTGAGGTTTGCACTATTACTTAAATAAGACACATTGTAACAAGAACAACAAAATAAATTTGCTACCTGCCTTTTCCTGCAGCTTGAGGCAGGATACAACATTATTAAAACAAAATATAGAACACTATTAAAAGACACACAACAAGACATACAGAGTTAACATACAAGTTAAAATCCAGTGATGAAATGCTGATAAAATGCACAACTTAGAATTGACCAGGTAGGCTGTAGAGGTAGGTGCATTTGTATAAATATATACATAACACTGCCCAACAGACATTTTTGTGCCTCAAATGTTAAATCATTTTTTGTGTATATTTGACCTGCTGATCCAAAAAAGTGGCACAAGTTTTCTCCAATTGGCTCTAGTTTTTGAGATGCTAAATATATGCCATATACCAGTCTTCATCTGCTCACCCACAGAAAATCATGAGAACCATATACAGCTGACGCTGTCTATCCAATGCTAATTTTCTGAATCAGTGCCCCAAATAACCCAGAAACAGACCTAAAGCCAAGACACCAATATGTTTTTAATTTAGCTATGTGATAGAAAATCAAATTGTAAGAGAGCAATCCTGATCCATCCTTTCTCAGAAGGACACACTTCGAATTCAGTGAAACTTACTTCTAGTGAGAAATTTATAGGATTGCACTTTGTGTCTCTCAAAACATGCCATTCCTGAACGCCATTGCTTCTATTTAAACATATAAATGTTTTGAAATTAAATGAAAATATATAATTGAGACTATGAAAGAAAAAAATCTGAACATGGAATAGAAAATGTGAATATAAAAAGACCACTTAAAGGAAATCTGAGTCTGGCCTGTTTTGACTTCAGATTGTAGAGGCTCATGGGTTTTTCTGTACAAGTAAAAGAAAAACAGAGAACACTGGTAACTTTCCAGATTTAAAATAATTCAAAAGATACAGCTGAGCCTTTGCCTTTCAATCCATGTTATCTGAATTGATCTTAAAGAAAATGTAGAGCAACACTTCATCAAGATAATTTTCCAGCTGCAAATCAGAATTTGTAAAGCTCAAATATGAAAACGAGGCTGTAGCTAACTTATGCCTGCAATGGCATATTGACTCATGCACTACTGAGATCTTACAAAGCAGTATCGATTTTTTCTAATGCAGGATAAAAATAAATACCCATCAACATTTGCTTAAATTGGACTCTACTATAACCAGCAGGTGAAACAAGAGGACATTTGTGGGTCCAGGTGAATACATTTGGTAAGCAGCTTACCTCCTTTATTTTAAGTTCTCGCAATCCATTTTTCATCAGGTAGATATCTAGGTGCTCCACTTGGTCTGCACAGGCAAAAGAAGGTGGCAGACAATGAGACAGAATCTAGCAGTTTTACCTGAGCAATATCCAGTTCCAGGTGCTATGAGTTTTAGAGAGGTATAAGTAAGGTTTGAAATGCCACTTTCTCTGCAAATGGAGAACACAAGCAAATCTGTTTGGCCTCCTGTGGGAGGTGAACTGTCTCTTTAATGAGCTCAGTTATTGAATCACTTGTTGCATTCCCTCCCTGCCTACAAAGAGAGCAATGATGCATGAGTCATATTCATGACAGTTTTATCCTGTTTATAACAACAGCTGACTGTTTATTGGACTCAAGCACAAAGCTGCTTGTACCAAAGTTGCTGTTTTCATGTCATCAAGTCCATTGTAATGGTTTTGCTACTTATATTTGCACACAAAGTGCCTTATATTTGGTTCCTTTGAGGAAATGTGTGTTCTAACATAGGAACCGGATCAGGTGCATGAGACATGGGCTGAATCTACACTGCCATATAATGCACATTGGAATTGCATTATATGCTGGTTACTGAAGACCCATACAATGCAGTTCAATGCAATTAAACTGCACTGTATGGGTGTACACTTACCATCTAATGGAGTCCCAAAATTGATTATATAGCAATGTAGATCCAGCCATGGATAAATGAAAAGCATTTTAGCTCCAAAAGAAGTGGAATTCACTGCAAGATAGTGTTATCAAACGGTCCAAAAGTGTAACTTGGCTTCATTTTATAGACTATCCAAGCTGCATAATTATAGTAGGTCTACATCACTTTAACAACCATAGCTAACAACCATCCTATGGAATCCTGGGATTTGTAGTTAGCTGTAAATGTTTGGCAGAACTACACATCCTAGAAATCTATAGCATTGCACCATGGCAATTAATGCGATAGTAAAGAACAACTGAAAAAGTGAGAGGACAGAGCATTAATCAGGATTATCCACAACAAATTCAGACAGTTAGAGTGCATCCAGCCTATCATACTAACTGTAGCTTCTAAACACTTCTAACAGGCATTGCCAGATGAAGCATAATTGGAAAAGGATCAAGTCTTGAACCAATGTGGCAAAACCGTTTTGAATCTGTAAAAAGTTACTCTTGGTGGTGACAGCAGCCACCTGAACATCCAAGAATACTGCTAGATTTGAGAAGGATACTTATGTGATGGGTGCTGAGTTGTTAAATATGGTGTTGCCTCCTTAGTGCATAAGTGGAAATCATCTGGCTCTCCAGAAATTGTTGAACTGCAGCATCTGGAATTGCTCCCAAAGACTCAACCAGCTGGACTTTCTGGAGTTCCAGTCCAATACTATATGCAGACACATGATTCCCAGTACTGCCTTAGTGGATCAATAAAGTGGGAAATAAAGTAATACATGTGGAACCACAGAAAAGAAATAAAATATGCTAGAGCTGGAAGGGACTTAGGTGGAGGGGGAAAGGCAAAGGTAGCAACATATTACTCAAGTAGGAAGAAGCAAGGCAATGCTTAGAGCCTCTATACTTAAGGTAAAACTTTGCATACAATGTGTTCTCTTCTACCCATATTGTCTCCGGAAGGTAAATGGTCCTTCTTGTGTTAACTTCTGAAATTCCCCACAGTACTTTGCTAGAGTCACTGGAGCTAAGGACCAACTGAGCAGCACATGCCCATATGCAAACACATGGAATATATGACTTCCAATGCATTGTCTCAAGTCTTTTCTAAGCTCTGAAACTGCCAGCTGTTTTTTTCCAGGTGTGACAATTTGCAGATACTTCATTTGCAAAGTAAGTGAGAAGAGACATTTCAATGGAAAATTCAATTTTGTGATATTTTTATTGCTTAAATACGAACTTTATATAAACAGTACCTCACTCTGCCATTCAGATCGAGTATTATTTAGTTTGATATATACATGAAAAGATCTTGTCTTTGGTTTAAAAAGCTTACCATCTGATCCAACTCTTTATTTGCTTCAGAATTGTTTAGTAATTTATTCAGTTTCTGTTTAGTCATTTTTAGGGAAGTGTAAGAACATCAGAGCTTCATTATTGTAGTGTTGCTATGAGCAATGTGTAATCAATTGCTTGAAATGTTCAGTATAGTTCAATAAAATGCTTTTTACATTTGGTACTTTCAAAGCAAATTGTTCTCGACTAACTCACAAAAAAAGTAGGAGGTTGTGTAGACAAATAGCAAAAGTATACATATTAGGCCTGTGTGATCAATGAAAAAAAGTTCCAGTGCTCATTACTAAATTGAGGGGCAGGAAAGTGAATAGTTTCTAAAGTGTTTCTAAAATATCATTAGGAGTCCGCATCATAACTGTAATGATATAACACATTTTTCATTACTTTTTCGTTAAGTAATTGCGCAAGAGGGGGAGCTTCTGGGGCTCCCTCATTTTTAGAACTATCAGGATGAAATTTGCTACAATTGTAGAACACATTTACCATTGACTTCGTCATTTGGGAGTTGTGGTTGATGGGGTTGATGGCATTCTGAACTCCACCAATGATGGAATTGAACCAAATTTGGCACACAGAACTCCCATGACCAACAGAAAATAATGGAAGAGTTTGGTAGCCATTGACCTTGAGTTTTGGAATTGTAGTTCATCTAAATCCATAAAGCACTGTGGACTCAAACAGTGCTGGATCTGGACCAAACTTGGCATGAATCCTTAATATGTCCAAATGTTGTCTCACAGGTTTGTCTCGCATTATGAATAAGGTAGAAGCAACACAACAATGCTATGATAGCAGCAATATGATTTTATCTAAATGAAATAGACATACTGGTCTTAGTGTTCAAGCAGTAGTAACATAACACAGATTCATTCCATCATTTCAAACATCATAATATCACAATACAAAGGCAAATGCCATATACATATTAGTATCATTCACATAAACAGCAAATACGGGCTATCGGCCCACAGGGAAGTGAGCGGAGACTCTGGGAATGGGAGGAGAAAGGTTCCTACGTCATCAAAGACGGACACGGACCCGGACGCCATCCCAAAAACAAATGAGAATGCTTCTATAAGTCAATAATGAGTGCCAAGAGGCAAATAATAATACTCAGACATAGCCATCTCAGGGAGACGTCCTCAGCGGTCGATGAATAGTTATGCGCGCCTTCGTTTCTCCCAGAAGGGCTTCTTCAGGACCGGGGGCATGGCCAATATAGCAATTCTCGTGAGCGTCTCGCAGCAGGAACAACACTGAAGCATCAACAAATACAAACAGTATACAACTAATGCGTTCAAGTGCTTACATAGTAATAACAGCCAGGGTAAACTGGAAAAGGAATATAGTAATAGCAACACAGAAGGTAGGAGTTACATACCAATGCATGTAGGAGCAGGAGCACCGCAAAATGCTGGCGATATCCAGGGATATCGGGCTAAAAGCACAGTACTCAGGGGAAACCGCAATTAAATAGAGGGTGACCAGGTGATCCTAAAGTAGCAATTCACTGATAGCAAGCCTGTCGTTTAACCCTTGCGGTTCTTTTGATTGTAAATTTACTATCCATTTACTTTGAAGTTGTAAGAGTAATGTTTTGATGTTTTGGTGGGGGAGGGGGCGGGCTTTCTCCAGGACCATAACTTGGAATTGTTCATGATGATGTCTATGTGTTTTAAAATGGGAATATAACACAGAGTTATCATAGCCTGTCCTAAAACGTGATCTATGCTCGCAAATTCTTGTCCGGAGTTCCCTGGTCGATTCTCCCACATAAAGACCCCCACAGTTACAAATTATACAATAAACTTGGTGCTGTCTTCTCATGATATCTATTTGTTAAATAAAGGTCTATCATTCGTGCATACTCCTAACTGTTCTCAAGTCAATATACGGAAGGATTTGGCAACTTTATTTCATACTATTCGTTTAAAAGAACATTTTAAAGACTCCCCCAATGCTTTCACCAGTAAACTAGAAGGAATGTTTAAGGATATGGAACTCTCCAAAGATATTATGATTCAATTTAAACAGTATATGCAGAACCAGAGTGACCCAGGCAATATAGACTTAACAGTAAATATACTTACGATGGGATACTGGCCTACTTATACCCCCATGGATGTCCTTTTGCCTCCAGAGATGGTTAAACTGCAAGAAGTATTTAAAACCTTTTATCTTGGAAAGCACAGTGGTCGAAAGCTACAGTGGCAGACAAGTTTAGGACATGCTGTCCTGAAAGCAGAATTTAAAGAGGGGGAAAAGGAGTTTCAGGTGTCACTTTTTCAAACATTGGTATTTCTGATGTTCAATGATGGAGATGAGTTCAGTTTTGAAGAAATAAAAATGGCCACTGGTATAGAGGAAAGTGAATTGAAAAGAACCTTGCCATCCAGAGAAGGAAAGAAGGAGTGCTTCACATTCCAGGAGCTGAGTATACAAACAAACACATGAAAACCCCCGCAACCCACAGCAAACTCCCCTTCACCCTTTATACCATACCAGACACTCACAGCAACACATGAAATAGTCATACAGGACGCGGTTGACACTAAACATATAAGCACACATTAAAGTACCAACCCCCCAACATGCAAATATTTCAGCTAGAGCTGCCATAGCAGCTCCCCAGAACCCAGCATGAACACAGCCCAAATACTCACAGCTTGCTGGGAATCAAGAACCAAGACACGAACCCACAAAATCACAAGATACAGGAACCAGCAACCCACAGCAACACCTTGGCCGACCGCAGATTCCCAAATCCCCAAGCCTTACTGTTATACCCTTACAAATCAGAGTCATCAGACTCCCCACCCAAATCCGCCCTAGTGCCCTCAGCTGCAGCCCTGGGTGTGTTCCTCCAATTTTCCCACCTTTGCTCTGCAGTTAAAGGACCCCAGTCCAATTCCACATTCCCACTAGGCCAACCAAGATCACTGGAAAAACCAAAAAATGAACTTTCGCTGGACTCAGCATTTAACACATTCCTGACATCCTGCACCAATGCTGAGTCCAGCTCAGTATCACTGTCTTCTGAGGGTAACTCCACGTCAAACCCCTCAAAAGTCTCATCACTGGTAGGCTCCCTAAGTATTTGTCGGACCTTCCTCCTATGTTCTGCCTCTTCCAAATGCTCATCACATGCAGCCCTCTTTCTCCCAGCTGCAGGAGGCCCGCCCAAACCTCCCTCTTCCAAGGACATGTCTGACAAACTCTCCTCTTCCCAGTTACTACCTGTAGCAACTACAGGCTCAGGTTGCTCAACCACAACACCACCTTTGAACCTTTTTTGTGATACCAATAGGGATGTAATTCTTCACTAAGTTTCACTAAGTAAGAAAGTAGTAATTTTAGCAATTACCTTTCCACTTTGCAAACAATACTGTTTTCGTAAATCTATTTGCAATTCGAGACTTGTTCTGTACAACATTCACATGTGATTGCTTTGCACAGAAAACAGCATTCTGTATAAAATTTCTACACAAAAATTGGTACGTGGCTGTTTTTCACACAAAGCATTTTCTGTTCAGGAAATTATATTTTATATATACAGAAAATTCTGCGTCCTATTCAAATCACTCATGCATGAATTTTGTGGGGAATAAGTTCCCTATTACAGGAAATATATCTAGGTAAAAATGTTTTCTGCACAGAAAAATACAGTTTCTTGCATAAAACTACCACATGCAAATTTTGTGCAGAAGATTTCCTGATTAGCAGATATTCTCATCAGTCCAGGATCTTTCTAATTCTCAGCACTCAAAACACAAGTACATTTTTGTTTTTTATTCCCCCCTCCTCCCCAATTTTCTTTTCATTTCTACTTCAGCATTTTAAAAACTGTTTGCCATGTCCATATATCTATCAGTCTCTGGTGTCTGGCTTGTTTGCCCTTCTTTCTAGTCTCTCTTGTTGAAAACATAGCATCTTTTGTGTCTTAATCTAATTTGTTGTTATTTCTCTCATTTTCTCAATTCTTTCATCATCTGTGTATCTTCCTTGATTTTAGTAATTGAAAGAATCACATGTGTCTACATTCTTTTCTTGTAATTTGTTTGTGGGAATTGTAGTCTGGCAAGATACAGGCACTCTTTAGCAGAGAATGGCAAAATCTTGTAAAACTACAACTCCCATGATTCCATTGCACTGAGCCATAACAGTTAAAAGTGGTATCAAACTCCCTCCTTATCCCTATACACCACTCTAGATATTTGTAAAGATTTTATTTACTAACCATAGCTTCACTAGCCCCTCCCCCCTCAACTTTCTCACCCTCCCTTTCTGTGGAAAAAAAATGAAAATGTTCAATAAGAACATCAAAAAGTGATATCAAACTGCATTAATTCTACATTAAGGATGCATCCCGGGATTGCTAAATTCTCTGTCATAATAAATGATGGCAACAGGTTAAATTTCTCAAAACCTTTGTCAGTTGCAACAAACAAGTTTAAAAAATCCTTCTTTGGACGAGATGGCTTTTTCTCTTCTTTGCTTTTAACTTTGACATGGGAATCAGGGTCAAAATCTGCCCTCTGGTTGACACAGAGCCCTCTCATTTCTCTTGATGGAAAGGTTTATGTTTTGGCTCACCCTCAATAGTCAGGCAATCTCGGGCACAATTAAAAATCTCATTGCTCCTCATTATCTTCCCAATTACACAACCATATTATGGAAGAAAATTGAGGAAAAGCAGAAAATACATTTTGTGATTCAGCCTGGTGCCCTTGGCTTCGTCGTCACTTCTGTTCCATTGAATCACAGGCACAATAACCTGAGAAAAAATGTCCCTGAAGGGCATGCAAGATCAGCCAAACTACATAATTAGGACCTGTGCGAGTTCCAGCTGCAACGTGGAGCCCTGGTCATGTGGAAACAGCTCTTCAGCAACCATGATGATGCCAAGTAGCAAAGCAGTTGGGCATTATTCTGTCACCTAGAGAGATTTCAGCTGCTCCTGATATGATCTTCATAAATGATTATGTGAACCATCTGTTCCATTTAAATCCTGGACAAACCTAATGCAAATCCTTGCAGACTGGGGCTGCATAGCCCTTCATGAAAAGTGGAAAACCAACTTTTCATACTGTTGCCCATTCAATGACACTTCTTAGGTTGTAGCTGTGACATTGCAAGTCTTAGGCTGACATCTCAAAGAATCCCCATGCTCCCCTAGTTTTCAAGTTGGAGAAGCAAAGGGCTTATGTAGAAGGAGTCAGTTTGGTTGTGGTTTTTTTTGTGGGTATCCATTTGTTCCAATTTCTATGGATATGTGTTGTGTGTCCACACACAGAGATGCAACAAAAAAAACCCAGATACATGGGGAAGGAACTAGGAAGAGAACAGTGGTTGCAAGTATTCAGCCAGTAAAAGAGGTTACAACAATTAAATATCAGTAATTAAAATACATAATCCTAGTTCCATATTTAGAGGTTGTCCCAGCCAATCTGCAGTCCGTTTCCATAGTCATCATTTTATTTTCCGCCTGCTGCCAATATCTAACCAAATTTCCGGTCCCAAAGCCACGTCTTTACCTTTTTCATAAAGGAAAGGAGGGAAGATGTTGATCTAATTTTGCTGGGGAGCGAGTTCCACAGGTGAGGGGCCACCACCAAGAAGGCCATGTCCCTTGTCCCCACCAAACATATTTGCGATGAAGGTGGGATCGAGAGCAGGGCTTCCCCGGAAGATCGTAAATTTCGAGGTGGGACATAAGGGGAGATACGTTCGGACAAGTAAGCTGGGCCAGAACCGTAAAGGGCTTTAAAGGTCAAAACCAACACTTTGAATTGTGCTCGGAATTGGATAGGCAGCGAGTGGAGCTGATGCAGCAGAGGATAGGTATGCTCCATGTATGTCGCTCCAGTGAGTATCCTGGCTGCCGCCCATTGGACTAGCTCAGTGCTGTCCAACTTCTAACCGGCCAAGGGCCAGACTTGAGGTCACTGATGACCTGGGGGGCCGTTCAGCCCCGCCCCCAGGCCCCGCCCCAGCCTCCTCCCCAGCCCCGCCCCCGCCCCACCCCCAGCCCCCTCCTAAGCTGTCATTCTCCCTCCTCCTCCTCTTTCTCCGGCGCCGCGGTGCATGGGACACCAGCGGCGCCGGGAAGGAGGAGGAGGCCCACCTCCTCGCAACCTCCCGTCCTTCCCGGCGCAGCCGGTGTCCCGTGCGCTGCGGCGCGGGGGAAAAAGGAGGAGGAGGGAGAATGACAGCTTAGGAGGGGGCTGGGGGCGGGGCTGCCTTCTCCTTCGTCCCTCAGCCAATTTCAAGTCATTTGTAGCAAGACAGAAGCACCAGCATTCACAGCCCATGGCTATTCTTATTGTATAAGTCCCAGAAAAGAAAAAAAAACTTAGGGTCTGGCAAATACTTTACAAGAACGGATAGCTTGCCTTCCACAAGTTCAAGCAGCAGCAAGACCCACATTCCATATACGTTGTAGGTGAGACTCCTGGAAATGCAAGTTCTAGTGGGAGTGGCAGCAATCCATGGATCCTCTGGTCTGTGCTGGTGTGTTAACCAAATTTCTGCCCTCCCTATCTCTTTTTGTGTGCTCTTTTCCCCTCAAAGATGTCCTGCAAATATGTCATTGAAGTTCAAGTTTGTTGTTTTACTCTACAATGGAAGGTAACTTCAGTTGGTGCATTTCCCCTACTAAATGATCTGAAGGTGAAAAGAGACACTCTGGTAAGGTCCCCTAGTACAGTGTTTCTCAACCAGTGTGCCGTGGCACACTAGTGTGCCGTGAGCCATCATCAGGTGTGCCGTGGGAAATTGGAACCTCCAATACCCTTTCTTCCACCTCCTGCCGAACACTTTTTCTTCTCCACTCGGGCTCCCTTCTTCCTAGCTCCCTTCTTTGCTCTGGGGGGTGAATCCTAGCTCCCACACAGGTCACATTTTCTCCCTCCTTTGAACACGCCTTGCAAAATCTGCACTGTTTGCTCTGGGGGGGAAGGGGAGGAAAAGGTCTAGTCAAAAGCTGGCATGGGAAAACTTGGACCTTCCAGGTGTTTTAGCGCCTCCCACCACAGGCCTCACATTTTCCTCCCTCCCCCCCCTCCTGAACACGCTCACGCTGCCCCCTCAGATCAAAAGTGGAAGTGTAGAAGAAAAAGTAAGTGTTCGGCAGGAGGGGGAAGAAAGGGTGCGAAGGGGAAGGGGAGGAAAAGGTCTATGTCGAAAGCTGGCATGGGAAAACTTGGACCTTCCAGGTGTTTTAGACTCCAACTCCCACCATTCCTAGCAGCCTTAGACCCTTTTCCTTTTTCCCCCTCAGCCACTTAAGCAGGAAAGGGCCTCAGGCTGTTAGGAATGGTGGGAGTTGAAGTCCAAAGGACCCAGAGGGCCGAAGTTTTCCCATGCCTGTTTTAGGGACCTTAAAGTGGCGAGCCTCCTTCCAACATTGTGATTCTTGATAGAAAACAAACAACAACATAACATGACATAGTTTGAGTCCACAGTGCTCTCTGGGTGTAGGGGACCTACAACTTCCAAACTCAAGGTCAATTCCCAAGCAAACCCTTTCAGTACTTTCTGTTGGTAATGAGAGTTCAATATGCCAAATTTGGTTCAATTCCATTGTTGCAAAAGTTCAGGATGTTCTTTGATTGTGTGTTAACTATAAATCCCAGAAACTGTAACTCCCAAATATCTCTTGGTTATGGGAGTTCTGTTGTGTTCATCAAAACAGGCCCAGGTTTCACACTGAGTGTATAAATACATTTAAAAACATATTAACTATATGTATTACTGTGTTAGAGTGTCATTTTGTGTCATTTTGGTTGGTGGTGTGCCCAGGATTTTTTAAATGTAAAAAATGTGCCGCGGCTCAAAAAAGGTTGAAAAACACTGCCCTAGAAGAACATGTCTGGATGTTATCCCACTTGAGATTTGATCAGATTATGACAAAACAGTTATGTAGGCCATTTTCCCAGCACATTTTCCCAGGCAAATCACCAAGCAAATCAGCTCCTGCCTTTGCCCAAATGCCAGCACATCATCTAAATATACTATTAACATAAAGTGCATTGAAAACTTCCCTCTTTGTTGGTGTATTGCCAAAGCATGAAGCCAGCCAGACACTGACTGGATAGTTCATGTGATGATTTGCCTAGACATGAGATGTGCAATGGTCTTGTGTTTTACAGTAAGTCTAATGCAATGTCGAGACTGATTCTCTGGATAAGTGGAAGATGGTGTAGGAGTGGAAGGAATAATTGGCCCCCAGCATAGCTGAAGCACAATCTTTATGCCTGGGAAGTGGAACAATGGAAAGCTTCTCTCTCCTCCCTGACTTTCAGGTATATTAGGAGATTTTTTTTCCTAAGCTTCCATTGTCCCTAATTACTCAAATTGCCACCCAGTTCACCAACGGTCTACGATCACTAAGCACTTCATAAACACGACATTTTGTCTTAACTCTTGCCCCTTCTTTTGCTGTGGATTAGCTTTTTTTCTTTGCAAGTCTGCTTGAATTACATTTCGTAGTCACTTTCAAAGGCACAGAGTAGCACAGCCTCCAGAATCAGAAACGGTTCACTGAGAGGTAAAAGGGTTAGAACAAGAGAGGATTTCAGTAATAAGATGAGAAGCTCAGTGGAGTAATTACAGCAAAGTGGTCATGCTAAGTAATGCACACAGGGATGGCTGACTGAGATTTCTGCTTAAAAATGGGAGCAGACTGAAAAGGTGGTATAATATGTGAAAATGCACAAGCCAGTTTGAATGTATTTTGAGATAGCCACCTGCCATATTCTTGTGGATTCTTTTGGAATATAATAAGCCAACCATACGTCGGTGTTCTTATTAAGATTTTTTTTGTTTTTGACTGAAAGTCCAATATATTGTTTTTTGCAGAAATCTGGCCACATTCATGTACAGTTGGTTTGGGGGGGGGGGGGCAATAGCAACATGATGGGGCTAGAGTTGTACAAAAGTTTAAATCTTATAATTCTGATATATGATTTGAAATAACCTTGGCTTTTTCTGTTTGTAAGCAAAATTATACATACATCAGGTATGGGCAAATATATGCTATTATATTTTTTGTATATTGAATAGTGCTATATAGCTTTTTTTCATGTCAGGAGCGACTTGAGAAACTGCAAGTTGCTTATAGTGTGAGAGAATTGCAAGGACGTTGCTCAGGGAATGCCTGGATGTTTCACCATCCTGTGGGAGGCTTTTCTCACCCTGCCCCTCAGATTCGAACCACCAACCTTTTGGTCAGCAGTCCTGCCAGCACAAGGGTTTACCTCATTGCGCCACTGGAGACTTCATTGGTATATAGTGCTATCTTGCCAGGTGGACATGAGGAATCAACTAATAGAGTTCATTATCATCATCTGCAGACAACAGGCCATCAAAACAGCTTTGTGAAACACACATTTAAACAAAACAAAAAAAACCATATAATCCCCCAGTATCTGTAATGAATGTATTCCAAAAATCTCCATGGATACATGAAACTGCAGATAATAGTGAACCCTAAATTTTGACTACACTAGGGCTGGAAGCATACATTGGAATAGCACTGGAGGACTTAGCAAAGCCTACAAACTGTGGACTGGCTGTGGACAAACGTATGACTACAGAACGCAGATTATGTGTATTTTAACTATTGGTATTTAATTTGTTTTAATCTGTTTTAATGTATTTATAATGTAATGTTGTTTTATTGAGTGTAATTGTGGCATTGAATCGCTGCCTTATTGTTAGCCACCCTGAGTCCCCCCTTCGGGGGTAGAGAAGGGTGAGTTATAAATAATTGAAATAAATAAATAAATAAATAATACAAACAGTTCCGGGAGGAAATATTTTTGGTGCATGATAAGTGACACCATGGATATCAAATATTGCATAAAAGAGGGCCATACTCTGGTATATATTTACATATCTAAGATTAAATAATTAAATGGTCATGTGTGAGCTGGTGGAATACCCAAAGTCAAAATCTTGGCTACTTGAGCCTTGGGGAAAAAATGATTAAAAAGTGTCAAGTCAGTATACTAGAAAAGTATAATCTTCATTAGCCCACTAAGAATAATACAAATTAATGGAAAGAATTGGGGCGGGTAGTTTAAGACTCTAGGGCATCACAAAACCTCTTTCTTACTGGCCTGTGGAACATTAGCTAGAAGAGCACACAAACTCTTCTTTCTGCTATACCAAGGATTTTTCACATTAAGTCCTTCGTATATCGGCATGAGCACCCTCAGTATGTACCAGCACACATCTCTCCATTTGTGAAACTGCACTGATACTGATCCATGGTCCTGTACTTGTACTTGTAGTCCTGTTGTACCAGCCTTCATAATTTGTTTCAATTTTATATAGAGGGACAGAACAGCCTCATCACAACAGGTAGATGACAGTAACATGGAATGGTTGGCAGCTTTTGAAAGGCTTTGCTTGGCAGTAGCAGGGGATGGATTGATCATAGAGATAAGGCAGATCAATCATGAGATGCACAAGCAATCCTGCTTCAATGCTGGTTTGCTTCTTTCATGCAATAAAGTCCTAAGTGTTAATTAAAAAATCAGTGGGCCTGTTTAGAGCAAACAAAAGGAGTTACTGGCAACAATAGCACCTAGGAAAATGCTATGGTGGCATTTCCAATTTTCTGCTATCATGAAAAGGATTGTGCAAATCATTCTTCTCTCCATCCTCATATTCTATGTAAATCAGCAGGAGGGGTTATGTTAGAGTTTGTTCAAGAAGAGAAAAAGTATTCTTATGGCATAGCCCTAAGGAATGCAATGTCTTAATACTAGGGCTTAACTTCCTTCAGTAGCTGAATCACTTCTAGGCTAGTTCTGCCTTTGTGGTTTTGTTTGGAATCCTTTTGCATTAAATTGCATGCAGATAGATTTGAGTGCAGAGATATATGAAGTGGCTTTGGGGTTGCCCTTTTTAAACACATAGACTAAGAAAGGAGAATGGCCACAAATTGGCAATCATTATGCAGGCCATGTGATATTACCAAGGTAACTTGTCAGAAGTAAGGGAATGAGCTGTCCGGGACTTAGTCACTTCATAAGAGAAAAGGAAATTGCACTGGTTCAGAAATACATCCCCTCTAATATGTTACCAATAACCACAGGTAACTCCTCCTATTCTTGTACCAAAGGAAGGACATCTGGAATATTTCCCTCCATGTGTTCCAGAAGGTTTTTGCCTATCAGATGCATCTTGAGCTGATCATGACAGTTTACTACAACCAGGCATGTAGCTTGGATTCTCAGGGTGAATCACGAGAAGGTCTTACTGGTACATTTTTTAAACTGTTATGTTTATTCATATCATGATCTGATCACCATGCTCAATATATCCCATATGCATGGGGGTATTGGGATAACAATACAAAAAGTTTGCTAGGGTAGATCCTCTCACTCAGACTCAATTCCCCCCCCCCCTTCCCCCGAATCAAAATCCTGCCTATGGGCCTGACTACAACACATAAAGTTCCGATTGAATATTACACACCTGGTTACAGCCAAAACACAAAGTGAGCAATTCCATGGGTGATTTCCTTACCTGGAAGGTGAGGAGCCACCTGAAGAAGAGATGCGTGTGTAGAGATTCCACATGAATAAAATGCAGGTAAACTGAGTTCTTGGGATGTGTGAAATTACAGAAATCAGTTCTGTTTTTGGTTTTTAATTTCACCTGCTCCCCATTCTGCTTTTGGGAAGATTCTGGGAGATTAGGAGCGGGGGGGTCATTGAGATTTGTAATTCAGAAATGTGAGTTCCGTGTCCATTTCAATAAGATTTGGTCCATTGGTGTCAATGGGGAATTTTTAAAGACTCATTTCTCCATCATTTTTATGGCTATCAGGGTGAAACTTCACACACTTGTAGGACACATTAACAACAATAAGCCCACTTAGTTTGCCCTCCAACCCCCTGAACAAAAGAGACGACACACAAAGTATTGGGTTCAAATTGAGCAACTTTTATTTAAAGTTACCTATTTAAGTTTCCTTAAATCTAACTCAGAAGGTGTCAGGAATCAAGGTGTATTCTAGCCGGGTATATGCCCCCTCGGCTAACGATATCAATTTCGGGCGAAACACCTGGATTCCCTGATTATCCAACCAGGGCAACCCCTTTTCGGGAAATGAATGAGAGGTCTGTACTCGAGATCTTGAGATCAGCCTCTTTCATTCCAGGGCCATTACACTTTGTTAACCCCTCAACTTGAACTTTGAGGTGAATGTTAACTTAATGGCCCTCACCCCTGAAGGAGGTGCCTTAGGTGCACACCGACAATGGGCTTTCCCTAGCTATTTTCCGCTAAGCCTATTTAATACATACCACTCCCCTTGCTAGCCCCTACACTGTAAAGGGGTAGGCAAAAAACTCCCCTCCACAGTTAAGGTGGCAGGGGAGAAAATTCCTCACCCGATCCTCTTAGTTAAAGAGCGATCAAAAATTCTTTACTGCTAAAGGGCGGGAGTGGTGGGTCGACCGTCTCCTCCGATGTCCGAGCTCCGACTGAGCTCTTCAGGGGGCTGGCCTTCCTGAAGGGAGGCCACGCCCCCTTCCTCCCAGAGGTTCTAAGAACCTCCTCTTTCTCCGTGGGAGGGGGCAAACTCCTCTCCCTCTTTAGCCTTTGGCTAAGAGGGAAATACACTTGCCCTCCAACCCCCTGAACAAAAGAGACGACACACAAAGTATTGGGTTCAAATTGAGCAACTTTTATTTAAAGTTACCTATTTAAGTTTCCTTAAATCTAACTCAGAAGGTGTCAGGAATCAAGGTGTATTCTAGCCGGGGTATCATGCCCCCTCGGCTAACGATATCAATTTCGGGCGAAACACCTGGATTCCCTGATTATCCAACCAGGGCAACCCCTTTTCGGGAAATGAATGAGAGGTCTGTACTCGAGATCTTGAGATCAGCCTCTTTCATTCCAGGGCCATTACACTTTGTTAACCCCTCAACTTGAACTTTGAGGTGAATGTTAACTTAATGGCCCTCACCCCTGAAGGAGGTGCCTTAGGTGCACACCGACAATGGGCTTTCCCTAGCTATTTTCCGCCACCGATGGGGACAGGTGTCCACCTAGTCCCCATCCCCCACCGAGAGTCCTAACACCCCCTATCCTATGTTAGACGAACGGAACGTTGCCCAATTCCGATATTACAATCCAACCGCTCAGCAAACAAAGCATTGTCGCGAGCCCTGGATAAAGGAGGTAGTGTGCTACCCCCCGTACTGTTGAGCGCATGGCCCCTTCCTTGTTCCCCACTTTATGAGGACTCTCACATCTCCACACACCGAACCACCAACAAGATGGCATATTGGTGGACCGGACGATGTGTATGCAGGGCCATGCCAGCCAACCAGTACGAGTTTGCTCGGGCCTGTAAGACGCTTTGCCCGTCCATAAGCCAAAGCCGTTCCCCCTGCTGTGGACAACTCCACCAGTCTCAGCTAAGAGCCTCAAACCAACAGGGGGTAAGGACCGTGAATGCAAGTTTGCTGCAGACCACGTCTACCACTCCCTTCCAAAAGGCAATGGAGTTCAGGCCCAAATGTTGGCCACAAAGAAATGTAGGACCCCTCGCCGGCTGGTCACTACAATCAGGCAGGCCCGATTCACCCACATGGCCCTTTTTAAGCCATCCTCACGCTTTCCCTTCAACTGGGCTGTGGGTCGATGGCCGACTCACGGATTGTGACCTCGGGCACTGCCTGCCAGTTTCTGAAAACTGTGTAGCCTGTGATATGACCTTACTCTAGCGTTCGGATCAATATCACCCAGTTTGCTACATAACCTGGAGGTACCCGTTGACATACGCCATGAGGAACTCCTCCGGCTGCCTCTTACATTCCCAGTCCCACCGGCAATGGAAGCAAGGGCCATAAAAAACTCCTGGCTCCCTCGGATCCCATAAAGGGGGTGGAAGTCAGGCTATGGCAATGAGGACTCCCGTGAGCTCCCCTTCCTGCCAAGTGACCAATACTGAACAACAGCGAAGGTGGCTACCTGAGTGTCAGCCACATGGGACTGACCCCCCAATAGCTAGTAACTGACTATATGAGCATCCATTGTATGTATTGGACGCATATGTCCACGTTTGGACTACATTTTTTTTACCCACTCTCCCGCCATTTATAAGGCTGAGAGGGCGTAACTGAAACAACCAATCTTCTATCGTTTTACGAAAAACACACTTCCAAATTCCCCAGCCCTTTTTAAAAGCTAAGAGGATGTGACTCTAGCACTAATCGCCTTCTGTTTTAATAAAATATGCTTTCCAAACTCCTCAGCCATATACGAGGCTGAGAGGGTATAGCTCAAATGCCTAATCCTCATCCGTTTTAAAGAACCTGAGTTTCTTTTAAAAAAAAAATAAATAAATTCTCCTGCCGTATAAGGCTGAGAGGGTGTGACTCAAGCGGTTAATGTTCTTCTGTTTTAACGAAAAATGCGCTTCTCCAACTCCCCAGCCTTTATGAGGCTGAGAGGGCATAACTCAAATAACTAAACCTCTTATAATGTAAATGAAAACACGCTTTTATAGGTCTCCAGCCGTTTATAAAGCCGAAGAGTGTATAACTTAATGACTAATCTTCCAATGTTATAAAGAAAACGGCTTTTAAAAACTCTAGAACCGATTATCTGGCTTAGAGGCCGTGAACCCAACGACCAACCTTCGCTGTTTTAAGAAAAATTGCACTTTGAAATTCCACAGCCGGGTAAGGCTGAGAGTGTGACTCAAACATTTAATCTTGTTATGTTCTAAGAGAATTCGCTCTTAAAAACTCTCCAGCCGTTTCAGGGCTGAGATGATCTGCCTACACGATTAATCCTATGTTTTAAAGGTGCTTTTAACTCCCCAGCCGAATTTATAAGGCTTTAAAGGCACGCCTCAAACGAGTAATCATCTTATGTTGCAAAGAAAAGCGCGCTCTAACTCTCCCGCCCTTTTTAAGGCTGAGAGGTTGAGTTTTAACAACTAATCTTATTATACTTTAAAGAATATGCTGCTTACTCTCCCGCTGTTTTAAGTCTGAAGGGTGTGACTTAAACAACTAGTCTTCCTGTGGTTCAAAGAAAACGTGTTTTTCAAAATCCCGAGCCGTTTTCAAATCTGAGAGGGTATGACTTAAACCATTAACCTATCTTATGTTTTCGGGGAAAAAGCACGCTATTCAAACTCCCTGGCCGTATATATGGCTAAGAGGATATAACTCCAATGGCTACTCTTTTTATGTGTTAAAGATAACGTGCTTCTCAAACTCCCTAGCCGCTATGAGGCTGAGAGGGAATGCCTCAAATAACCAATCTCCCTATATTTTGAAGAAAAAGACACCTTTCAAAATCCCTACCATTATAAGGCTGAAAGTGTGTGACTCAAAGCAACTAATCTCATGTTTTATATGAAAAACGCGCATTACAAACTCTCCAGCCGATTATCAAGCTGGGATGGTGTGACCTGCACGACTAATTTTCTTATGTTTTTATTTATTTATTTATTTATTTATTTTTTAGGGGAAAATTGCATTTCGAACCCCCCAGCCCTTTATAAGGCTGAGAGGGTGTGACTTAAACGACTACTCTTCTTGCGTTTAAGGAAGACGCGCCTTTCAAACTCTCAGTCCCTTATAGGCTGCGAGGGTGTCACTCTAGAACTAATCTTTATGTATTAAAAGACAATGTGCCTATCGAATTCCCAAGCCCTTTATGAGGCTGAGAGGGTGTACTCGGTAACTAACATCTTATGCTTTAAATAAAACTCGCCTTCCAAACTCCCAAATCCTTATAAGGCTGAGAGGGTGTAATTCTATGCATTACTCTTCCTACGTTTCAAAGAAAAAACACTTTTTATAATATATATATATATATATATATATATATATATACTCTCTAACCATGTATAAGGCTGAGAGGGCGTGACTTCAACAACTAATCTTCCTCATTTCCAATGAAAAAGACGTTTTCAACCCTACCGCCATTTATAGGGAGATAGGGTGTAACATAAATGACTAATCCTCTTCTGTATACAAGAAAAACCGTTTTACAGACTTCCACTAAGAGTGTGTGTCTCATAGGCCCGACATTACAGTCTTTTAAGGAAGAGGTCATGCGTTTTACTCTCTAGCCGGATTAGGGCTAAGAGAACGTGTCACCATTGGAGAAACTATAATTCCCCCCTCAGGTGAAATGATAACTATTTACTTGCTATTAATAACCCGATTGCCAATGTTGCCAGGCATAGGTCGATGGTAAGCTATGCCAAGGGTCGTGAGCTCCCCCCTTCATATTGAAAATTGGCCCAGCTAAAGTGATAATACATTGCTTGAAATTAGTAACCAACTGCTAATGTTGCCAAAATAGGTCAACAGTAAGCTATACTAAGAGTCGGGAGCTCACTTAAGTTAAAGTTTTTGATTCAAGTTGAAATTTAAATGACCCATGTGAAAAAACCAATATTACTTGGAATTAATCACTCGATTCGTAATGCTGACAGATCAATGTGGGTCAACAGTAAGCCCTACCCAAGGTTGAGCTCCCTCCAATTAACCGGTGAAAGAACAATTACATTGCTGAAATTAGCAACTTGATTGCTTAATGTTGCCAGCCGTGTAATCGCCAAGCTAATACCAAGGGTAGGAAACTCACTCAGGTTAAAATTTAGAATGACCCCGATGAAATAATAATACACTGCTTAAAATTAGTGACTTTATGCTAAATGTCGCCAGCCATAGGTCAATAGCAGCTATACCAAGGGTCGGGAGCTTACTCCCCAAGTTGAAGATTAAACTGACCCAAGCAAAATGATAAATGCATTGTCTGCAATCAGCAATTCCCTTGCCAATGTTGTCAAACATAGGCCACCAGCCAGCTACCAAGAGTCAAGAACTTATTCCTCAAGCTGAGAATTAAGATGACCCAGGTAAAATGATAAATGCACCGCCGCAATTATCACTCAAGTGCTAATGTTGTCAGCCATAAGTCAACCGTAAGTTATACCAAGGGTCGGTAGCATGCTCCTCATGTTGAAAATTAAATTGACCCAGGTGAAAGGCTAAATGCAATGCTGAAATTATTAAGCCAAGTGCTAACGCTGTCTGCCATAGGTCAAAAGCATAAAGGAGGGGTGAATCAAAAGGAACAGTGTAGCATGAATGTAAATATCAGACAAAATAGATTCTCAGGTTCCAACATAAGCATTTATCAGTGGCATTAAGGATAATGTAAGCAATATCTGTTATCCTAACATAGCATACATGCTGTCTTTTTAACTATTCAAAACAATATAATATACAGCAGATACGGGCGGTAAACTCACATGCAAGTGAGTGGACATCGTAAAGCGGCGGAAAGGAGTTCCTGCGTCATCCAAAGGGGACACAGTCCCGGATGTCTCCCAAACAATAACAAAGTTTCAATTTAAGAAATAATAATCAAGTCCCATACAGAGACACCAATATATGTAATGATTATGTATTCTTGGGAAGACATTCCATGGTCGACGAAAATGCGCGCCTTCGTTTCGCCCCCGGAGGGGCTTCCTCAGGACCAGTGGGCGTGGCCAAGGTAGCGATGTTGCAGACGTCAGAAAACAGGAACCGCACTGAGATACAATATATACAAAAGCATATCTAAGTATCTACTACAGATTCGAAATGGGTAACAGCCCAGGGCAATGGAAAAAGGCATATAAAGATACATAGAGCGTACATACCTAAGCATGGGGAAACACAGGCACCGCAAGTGCTGTCAATATCGCTGGGATATCGGGCAGGAGGCGCAAGGGAGCGAGAGAACCAGGTTTAAGTAGAGCTAATACAGGTGATGTTACACAAGGAGTTCACTGATTGATAATTGATTGTTTAACCCTTGAGGTTCCTCGCATTGTAAATTGACTATCCATTTATTTTCAAGCTGCAGGAGTAATTGTTTTATGTTTTGGTGTGGTTTTGGGTGAGCCTTCTCTAATACCAATACTTTAAAGTTGTCGTGGGAGGGATTATGGACTTTAAAGTGTGTGTAAAGTATGGAATTGTCACACCCTGTTCGAAAGCGTGATCTGTGTTCACAAATTCTTGTCCGGAGTTCCCTGGTGGTCTCCCCGACATAAAGACCCCCGCAGCAGCCACAGGATAAACAATATACTAAATTCTTTGAGTTGCACGTTGCCCATGAGTAGATCTCATAGGTTTTGTGATTGTATGGACTTGTTATATATGTAGAGGTGGAGATATGTTTGCATATACTGCATTTTCCGCATGATTTTGTCCCTTTTGTAAGGGGGTTGGTGGGTGGGGGGTCCATAGTAGAATCCCTCGTGTGGACTAGTATGTCTTTTAAGTTTTGGGTTCTTTTAAACGCGATTAAGGGAGGTCTTTCTAGGCCAGGAATGGAACTAACCAGAGGCCAGAAGTTAGTCACAATCTTTTTAATTTTTTGAGAATGGGGGGTCAAAGTAAGGGGCCAGATAATATTGGTGGGGGATGTTTTAGACTGGGATTTAAGGAGAGTTTCTCTAGGGGTAGTATTAACTCTTTTAAGAGCACTGTCCAGTACTCTGGGGGGATACCCTCTTTGTCTTAGGTTGTTTACAAAGATGTTTGCATCTTTTTTGAAATGATGGTCCAGGGAGGAATTCCTTTTTAGTCTTAGTAAGGATGAATAAGGCAGGTTATTTTTTAAGGGGTAAGGGTGAAATGAGGAGTAGTGGAGGAGGGAGTTGGTGTTGGTAGGTTTAGTATAGTTTTTTGTTCTAATGTGGCCTTCATGAGCAAATACTGATAAATCTAAGAAGTTAACCTCCTCACTACTGGATTGAAATGAAAACTGTATTTTGGGGTGCCACGTATTGCACCACTGCATAATTTGATCTGGGCCAATGGCTCCATCTAATAGAATTATGACATCATCTATATACCTGTAATACCATTTGATGTGTTTGAAATAGGGGAAATGTGTGTCTGTAGTACGGAATTCCTGTTCTAGAGCTCCCACGTATAAGTTGGCCGCAGTTGGGGTAAAAGATTGTCCCATTGAAATGCCCCCTATCTGTAGGAAGAAGTCATTGTTATAGGCAAAATAATTGTAGTCAAAAATTAAATCAATAAGCTCCATCAAATAGGAGGATGATGGAAAATGCGGTGGTGGACGAGAGTCCAAAGTATTGTGTAATACATGTCTGGCTTCTGTAAGTGGTACATTGGTGTACAAAGATGCGATGTCCGCAGATATGAGGATATCTGTGGGTAAGATAGGGGTACCATCAATTTTATTAATGAGATCTCTGGTATCTTGAATGTATGATGGAAGTTTATGAACGAAAGGTTGAAGAATGTTGTCTAAAAAGATACCGAGGGGTTGTAGTAAACTGTTGGTAGCAGCTACAATTGGCCTTCCTACAGGAGGCCTGGTGGGTTTATGAGTTTTTGGAAGTAAATAAAAATATGGTGTAGAAGGATAGCGATTAAACAAAAATTCGGCTTCTTTATTTGTTATTTGGTTGCTCAGCAAGCCGTCTTGTATTGTATTAAAGATAGTGCCAGAAAATTTTATAGTAGGATCCTGTGGCAGCTTCCTATAGTGTTCGGCATTGCTGAGTTGTCTAGTAGCCTCTATGTGGTAATGGGCCCTATCCCATAAAACTAGAGAGCCCCCTTTGTCGGCTGGCTTGATGATCACCTGGGGGTGATTACCTAATTCTTTTAGTCATTTTATATCCCTGTTGGATAGATTAGAATGTCTTTGGTCATGGTAGTGATTGATGGATTGTACCTGGGATAATACAGTCTGTTCGAAAACTCTTATTTTGTCAGAGACAATGGGGGGCGTGAAGGAGCTGGGAACCCTAATTTTTGATATTGGTATAGGAGTATCATCTGTTTTATCTTTGAAGTGTTCTTTAAGCCTAATTGTGCGAAAAAGGGTAGCTAGATCTTTGCGGATATTAATCTGAGAACAATTGGGGGTGTGAACAAAAGAAAGACCTTTATTTAACAAATCAACATCATGCTTAGACAAAACTAGACTCGAGAGATTAACCACTAGGTTACCCGCTTTCGACCTTTGCCCCTTTGAAAATTTTGTCTGGGAGGAAGTGGGTCAGAAGTACCCTCCTTGTTTTTTTGGCTCCTTAGGGCATATTTATTGCTATTGCTGGAGTTGGCAGAGGAGTCTGAAAAAGCACCAGCTTCATCCGTGTTGTTGGAAGCCAGGGACTCTCTAGATGTGAATCGGACTTGTTTATATCCCATTCTAAAGTTGGGTTGGAATGCCCATCTAAAGATTTTGTTATTAGCAAAGTCCGTTTCATCTCTAGTGAACTTGGTAATCTTATATTTCTTGATATCAGCGTGAAGCTGTTCACATTGAGTTTTCATGGATTCTAGGTCACAGGAGGGAATGGAGATCTCTGGTTTGGACATCAAATTATCAATATTCTTTTGTAATTCCTCATATTCAACAGCAGAACGTTGGATAATCAGGAGCATCAAATCTTTACTACACCTCAGGAGGATTGATTGCCAATTTTTCATAAAGGAATCATCATTGTAATACATGCCAGGAGGGAGAGTAATTCTAAGACCTCTAGGTACTAGTTTCCTTCTGACATATTCAGATAAGGTGTCCATATTAAGTTTGACCTTCACCTGTCTTAGTTGTTTGCTGGTCAATTCTCGAATGGCAGAAGCTAAATTGACATCAGCATTGGATGCACTAGTTTCACTCCCATCAAATAAACCTCTATCTTTTATCAAGTCATTTTCTTGCTGTAAGTTAAATGCTTCCACTAGTTGTGGTTCCATATTGCCCCAAAACAAACGACCAAAGGTTGAAGTAACAGTACAAATATACAGTAGGAGTGGGCTGTCCCACCAATAGCATAAAGGAGGGGTGAATCAAAAGGAACAGTGTAGCATGAATGTAAATATCAGACAAAATAGATTCTCAGGTTCCAACATAAGCATTTATCAGTGGCATTAAGGATAATGTAAGCAATATCTGTTATCCTAACATAGCATACATGCTGTCTTTTTAACTATTCAAAACAATATAATATACAGCAGATACGGGCAGTAAACTCACATGCAAGTGAGTGGACGTCGTAAAGAGGCGGAAAGGAGTTCCTGCGTCATCCAAAGGGGACACAGTCCCGGATGTCTCCCAAACAATAACAAAGTTTCACTTTAAGAAATAATAATCAAGTCCCATACAGAGACACCAATATATGTAATGATTATGTATTCTTGGGAAGACATTCCATGGTCGATTTAAAATAATGCGCGCCTTCGTTTCGCCCCCGGAGGGGCTTCCTCAGGACCAGTGGGCGTGGCCAAGGTAGCGATGTTGCAGACGTCAGAAAACAGGAACCGCACTGAGATACAATATATACAAAAGCATATCTAAGTATCTACTACAGATTCGAAATGGGTAACAGCCCAGGGCAATGGAAAAAAGGCATATAAAGATACATAAAGCGTACATACCTAAGCATTTCAAACACATCAAATGGTATTACAGGTATATAGATGATGTCATAATTCTATTAGATGGAGCCATTGGCCCAGATCAATTTATGCAGTGGTGCAATACGTGGCACCCCAAAATACAGTTTTCATTTCAATCCAGTAGTGAGGAGGTTAACTTCTTAGATTTATCAGTATTTGCTCATGAAGGCCACATTAGAACAAAAAATTATACTAAACCTACCAACACCAACTCCTCCTCCACTACTCCTCATTTCACCCTTACCCCTGAAAATATAACCTGCCTTATTCATCCGTACTAAGACTAAAATGGAATTCCTCCCTGGACCATCATTTCAAAAAAGATGCAAACATCTTTGTAAACAACCTAAGACAAAGAGGGTATCCCCCCCAGAGTACTGGACAGTGCTCTTAAAAGAGTTAATACTACCCCTAGAGAAACTCTCCTTAAATCCCAGTCTAAAACATCCCCCACCAATATTATCTGGCCCCTTACTTTGACCCCCATTCTCAAAAAAAATTAAAAAGATTGTGACTAACTTCTGGCCTCTGGTTAGTTCCATTCCTGGCCTAGAAAGACCTCCCTTAATCGCGTTTAAAAGAACCCAAAACTTAAAAGACATACTAGTCCACACGAGGGATTCTACTATGGACCCCCCACCCACCAACCCCCTTACAAAAGGGACAAAATCATGCGGAAAATGCAGTATATGCAAACACATCTCCACCTCTACATACATAACAAGTCCATACAATCACAAAACCTATAAGATCTACTCATGGGCAACGTGCAACTCAAAGAATTTAGTATATTGTTTATCCTGCGGCTGCTGCGGGGGCCTTTATGTCGGGGAGACCACCAGGGAACTCCGGACAAGAATTTGTGAACACAGATCACGCTTTCGAACAGGGTGTGACAATTCCATACTTTACACTCACTTTAAAGTCCATAATCCCTCCCACGACAACTTTAAAGTATTGGTATTAGAGAAGGCTCACCCAAAACCACACCAAAACATAAAACAATTACTCCTGCAGCTTGAAAATAAATGGATAGTCAATTTACAATGCGAGGAACCTCAAGGGTTAAACAATCAATTATCAATCAGTGAACTCCTTGTGTAACATCACCTGTATTAGCTCTACTTAAACCTGGTTCTCTCGCTCCCTTGCGCCTCCTGCCCGATATCCCAGCGATATTGACAGCACTTGCGGTGCCTGTGTTTCCCCATGCTTAGGTATGTACGCTTTATGTATCTTTATATGCCTTTTTTCCATTGCCCTGGGCTGTTACCCATTTCGAATCTGTAGTAGATACTTAGATATGCTTTTGTATATATTGTATCTCAGTGCGGTTCCTGTTTTCTGACGTCTGCAACATCGCTACCTTGGCCACGCCCACTGGTCCTGAGGAAGCCCCTCCGGGGGCGAAACGAAGGCGCGCATTATTTTCGTCGACCATGGAATGTCTTCCCAAGAATACATAATCATTACATATATTGGTGTCTTTGTATGGGACTTGATTATTATTTCTTAAAGTGAAACTTTGTTATTGTTTGGGAGACATCCGGGACTGTGTCCCCTTTGGATGACGCAGGAACTCCTTTCCGCCGCTTTACGACGTCCACTCACTTGCATGTGAGTTTACCGCCCGTATCTGCTGTATATTATATTGTTTTGAATAGTTACAAAGACAGCATGTATGCTATGTTAGGATAACAGATATTGCTTATATTATCCTTAATGCCACTGATAAATGCTTATGTTGGAACCTGAGAATCTATTTTGTCTGATATTTACATTCATGCTACACTGTTCCTTTTGATTCACCCCTCCTTTATGCTATTGGTGGGACAGCCCACTCCTACTGTATATTTATAGGTCAAAAGCAAGCTACCAAGTATTGGGAGCTCCCTCCTCAGGTTTGGAAATTAAAAAATGACCCGGGTGACATGAGAAAAAATGCATTGCTTGAAAGTATTAAGTCAATTGCTAACGTTGTCTGCCACAGGTCAACAGTGAGCTATAACAAGTGTCAGGAGCTCACTCCCGAGTTGAAATTAACAATGACCCAGGTGAAATACTAAGTGCATTGCTTGAAATATCAGATGTATTGTTCTTATTAGTATGATTTCATCACGCCGACGCGTGCATGCGCCTGACTGACATAAGCGTGCACAATACAGGAACACCTATATGTGTATTCCATGCCGTCTGTATTTTAAACCCGCCGGCTATGATCATTATCATTCCCAATAATACTATATTCCCCTTTTTTTCTTTTATTTTTTATTCATTTATTTATTTTTAAAATATATTACCATTTTAATTGGCATAATGTACATATAGCAATAGATCAATTGGTTATCCTATTGCTACCAGTCTAATCTACATGTAAATATTTTTCAGTAATTCATTCAACATACAATGAAATATTTCATTAATTAACTTTCAAAACCTGATATAATATATATAACCATTTCCCATTATCCATATTTATTTATTTATTTATACATATATTTTATTGCATTATTATTAATTGAGACCTTTTCCATTAATCAACCATGTCAATTAATTAATTCTAATTTATTGTCCTATCCTTGTCCCCTTAGAGACCCCCTTACTCCTCCCTATATCACAAAATGGCTGCTCAGAACCCAGTCTGAGCCTGCCAAAATGGTCGCTATTCACCCCTGCAGGGTAGCAGCCATGTGGCCAAGATGGCGGCCCCAGGCAATAGCAAGGGCCGCACTAGTGGCCATTAGGAGGGCAATGCAGGCCGAGGTTAGCCTGGGACCTGCCAGCCACAGTATGAATGAGAAGTTATGCTTGGGGTCACCACAATACAAGGAACTGTACTAAGGCTGCACTTTATGGTCGAGCACCCACCTCGACCCAAGCAGGCCTCGAACTCATGACCTACTGGTCAGAGAGATCTTAGGCAGCTGATCTTAGCCAGCTGCACCACATCCCTGGTGTAGCCAACAGGAGGGAGGGGACGTGGAATGCCAAGCCATCCAGCCTCACCTCACCTCCTCCGCAAGAACGCCCTCCCCGCCAGCAAGCCATGCAGGGAGGCGAACAAGCCACGTGCGGCACCCAAAAAGGCGATCCCGTTTGGAGACGGCAGCAGCCGCCCAACTGAGCCCCCCGAAAACTGCCGCACGGGGCCGGACGCCGGCCCCTACCAGCGGCAGCTGCAAGCGGGGGCGCCCCGCCCAACGCCGCAGCGCCCGGCAGGGAGGCCACCCGCCCTGGCTACAGCCCTCTGCACCGCCGCCCGCGCCAGCAAGGCCCGGGCGGCGGCGCGAGAAAAGCGGGCCAAGGGGTTACAACACGGCGGAGGAGGGCAGCGAGAGCCCGCCTCCGGCCTACCTCGGGCCCCGCTGCACACGTGCGTTCCCGGTGAAATTGGGGAGCACGGGCGGGGGTGAGGTGGCGCAAAGCCCCGCTCCCCCAGGCCCGAAGCTAACCTGAGGAGGAGACCGACCGTCTCCTCCAATGTCCGAGCTCCGACTGAGCTCTTCAGGGGGCTGGCCTTCCTGAAGGGAGGCCACGCCCCCTTCCTCCCAGAGGTTCTAAGAACCTCCTCTTTCTCCGTGGGAGGGGGCAAACTCCTCTCCCTCTTTAGCCTTTGGCTAAGAGGGAAATACACTTCAGAACATTTTGCTATTCCACTGATTTTTTGGGGGAAATGAAGTTTTTACCAATATATTTTTTAACTAGAACAGGGATTTCTGGGAGTTGAAGTCCATAATGGTATGTGCCACAAGAGGCAAGGAGAATGGAGAGAAACATGATGCAGCAAGTGTGGCTGTGCTCGCTGCTGAGCCCCATTGCCCTCACCATGGAGAGATTGCTGCTTGTGCTTGCAAAAACAAACAGTCAGAATTCAAATGATGAAAATTAAGTCCAAATCAATGATTCCCGAATTTAGCTGAAAGATTTGGCAACTTGTGTTTCAATCCAGTAAGGCTTCAGATAGTCAGAAAATGCACCACAAGCTTGGAAATGTACATATTTCCTAATGGAAATGGTGTACAGGTTCATGTTTAGGTTCGAGAAATATGCATTGGGTAAAACTATGGCAAGAGTAGAACTTTGGTCAAGGAAATTTATCTTCCATTTCCATTGTGAAATGCTCAAACAAGAATAGTGTATGCAGCTAAGATAGAACATTTTCAAGGAATTCATAAGTACATGAATGAATAGCTCCCTGATAATACTGCTGCTATCCTGGGCTGCCAAAATGACAAACACATGGGTTATGGAGCAAATCAAGGCTTAATTTAGAGACTGATGCACCTTGGACATATTGTGAGAAGACACAAGTCACTAGGAAACACAATAATGCATGTAAAACATGGAAGGCAGTAGAAAAACAGGAACACTGCAACTGTATAGACTCAACCAAGGAAGCCACAGAGCTAAATTAGCAACTTCTGAGCAGGGCTGTTGAGAACAGATTGACTTGGACGGGGTTACACTCCCCCTGAAGATGCAGGTTCGCAGTCTGGGTGTGATCCTGGATTCATCGCTGAGCCTGGAACCCCAGGTTTCGGCGGTGACCAGGGGAGCATTTGCACAATTAAAACTTGTGCGCCAGCTGCACCTGTACCTTGGGAAGTCTGACGTGGCCACGGTAGTTCATGCTATTTTTACATCCCGTATAGATTACTGCAACGCTCTCTACATGGGGCTGCCTTTGAAGACTGCTCGGAAGCTTCAATTGGTCAATGGACAGCAGCCAGGTTGATAACAGGAGCAGCACTCAGGGGAGCGTACAACTCCCTGTTGTGCCAGCTCCACTGGCTACCAGTTTGCTACCGGGCACAATTCAAAGTGCTGGTTTTGGCCTTTAAAGCTCTAAACGGTTCTGGTCCAACTTACCTGTCTGAACGCATCTCTCCCTATGAACCATCAAGATGCTTAAGATCATCCGGAGAGGCCCTGCTCTTGGTCCCGCCTGCTTTGCAGGCACGCCTGGTGGGGATGAGAGACAGGGCCTTCTCAGTGGTGGCTCCTCAGCTTTGGAACTCCCTCCCTAAAGACATCAGATCGGCCCCCTCCCTCCTGACATTTCATAAGAAAGTCAAGACTTGGCTTTTCAAGCAAGCATTCGCAGACGAACTTTAATTGAGATGAAGGATTAGTATGACGACGAAACGGAAACTAATTTTAAGATTGTGGAGCTGAGATTTGTATTTTGTAGTTTTTAACTGTTTTATATTTTTTATGTTTCTATATGACTGTTTTTATCTTGTGATGTATTGTATATGGGCACTTGTTGCCGCTTGTTCACAGTCTCGAGTCGCTTTCGGGCTGAGAGAGGCAGTATAGAAGCATGGGAAATAATAATAAATAATAATAAATAAATTTGAAAGTCTGTCATTTATAGGGTCATCATAAGTTGAAATCAACTTGGTTTCAACTTATTTAAAAGTCCAACTGAGGAATCTCTTTTTAAAAGCACTTAGCAGCACTTTACCACCAGATGGTGCTATAAATCAATTATTATTTTATTTTTATTTAATTTTTTTGTTGAACAACCTTTTCAAATTTGCCCTTTCACTTTCACTATTTACTGATGAATTTGTTCCCACACATCTAACCCCACTCTAATTTTTGGTGGACAATTTAACTTGAAGAGCAGAGAATCTGATTCTGTTTTTAGTTCTTTGAGAAGTCAAAGGATCATAAATACTCTTAGAACAATTTGTCACAAAGAGTTTCAGCGAAAAAAGAAGTATCTAATGAAAGCACCAGGAGGTTTCAGATTAATGAGATTTGTTAAAAAGGGAAGAGGAAGAAAATCACCAAGGAGTACAAAGAAGGAACTAAAAATTTTAAGAAAGAAAGTAAGAAGGGCTAAAGATCAGAATTAGCCCGGACTTGTAAGAGAGGAAAGGGGAAGCAGCTATGTTTATAGCAAGAAGAAGAAGAAAAAAGCAGTAGGTATTTAAAGAGTTGTCAAAGCTTTTATCTAGCTTGTTTTCTGCTGTTTCAGATAGTAAAATTAGAGCCATTTACTTCAAATTACAAGAAAAAAATAATTATAAAATTACTAATTAAAATAAGTAAACCAGAGAAAGATTCCAAGGAAACATTAGGAAAAGGTTCTTGGTGGCTAAAGTACTGCCTCAAAAGGGAGTGGGGTCTCTTTCACTGGAGGTCTTTGAGCAGAGTTTGAATGTCATCTCATAAAAACATAAGAACATAAGAAGAGCCATGCTGAATCGGGCCTCAGCCCATCTAGACCAGCATTCTGTGTCACACAGTGGCCCACTCAATCTCTAGCAGAAAGGAGGGCAAACCCTCACCTGGGTACCGTCTGCCTTTCACTGGCACTTGGATGTCCATTTCAGTAACTACTGATTCCCTTGGTATCCATGAATCTGTCTAATCCTGCCTTCAAGCTGTCCTTAGAGGTATTTTATTGGTGAATTGTTGTGCTGATACAAAACTAGATTTCCTTCAGCTGGATTCCAGCTCTATGAATCTATAGAATTGAACAATGATAGGAGCTCCAGATAACACTATTAAATTACATATAGCAAATACACAGAACACCACATCAACAAAACGTAAGGTGAAATTCACAAAATTGGCTGGGTAGGTTTTCAGTTACATCTTGAATTCTGATAGCTGATTTAGCTGTCGGATCTCTTCCGGCAGGACATTTCATAGTCTTGTCCCTGTAACCAATCTGGCCGCCATGTTTTGAACTAATTGGAGTTTTCAAACTTGGTACAAAGTTAGCCCAATGTAAAATGGATAGCAAAAGTCCAACCTTGAGGTTACCAGCACATACACTGCCATCTTTAGGTCCTCCAATTCTAGGAGGGGTGCAGCTGGCATATCAGCTGAAGCTGATAGTAAGCACTCCTGACCATCACATCTACCTGGGCTGATATTTGGAGAGACGGATGCAGGAGCACTTCTAAGCTGTGAACACAATCTCTCAGGGGGAGTGTAACCCCATGCAAGACTGGTTGGCACACCTCCGCCCCCAGGTTAGGACCCTTGATGGCATGCACCTCTGTCTTACCTAGATTCAGTTTCAATTTGGTTTTTTATCTAGCCCATTACTTCCATTAGGCATTCACTCAAAGGAGAATCTTTGTGCCCAAATCCAATCTTAAAAACCCAATCTTGAAAACATTTATATCTATAAACACAACACATAAGAAATGCTAGGTACAAAACATATTGAAGTGCCCCACAAAAGAGGAAATAGGAGTGAGGGAAGCAAAAAAGAATCAAATAAAAAGATATGGTCCATCAAACTATACGGTCCATCAAACAATTCATTCATACTAGTAAAGAAGTATGAATGAATCGTTTGATACTTAAACTAATGGACCTGAGCACCCAACTGTTCTTTATTTCCTATCAGTTTTATGTGTGTGGCTGTTACATTTATATCTTGACTGTATGTGCCTATAAACAAGTATGAATAAACTGCATAGTTAGGATCATCAAATGGGGAAGGGAATTATTGCATTCCCCTCAGGCCAAGAGAGTGTGACTTGCCTAAGTCCATCCGGTGGTATTAATGGCAGAGCAGAAACTAACATCCTAGCCTCCAGAAATTGAGTCCAACACTCAAACACCACATTGGTTTCCATCAAAATGAGCATGCCCACAATATTTTATGCACTTTCTGCAACATTATTTCTTTCTTAAGAATGATGTACTCTCCCATAAATTTGAATTCTATTTTAAGAATTCCAGTGAAATAAAATTTTAAAAGTATCTGATTATGGGTGAGCGTAAGCTGACTTATATCTTTGTGAAAATAACTCCTTACACAAGATTTATTATTTGAATCAAAACATGTAAATTTTCAAGGCAACTTGATACTTTATAGCCTACTTATAAGCCTATTTACTATTAAATATTCTATTTATCATCAATCATAAACTGGTAAGCAAAACTCTAAACACCCCTTTAACCTTGATTAATAAAAGTACTGAAATTTTGTACCCAAAACTCTTACGCAAACCTGTTTTGCTTGAGATGGGATAATGCCTGCCTTCTCTATCTTATTACCACACAAAGTACTTTTGAATGTGCTTTGAGAATACTCCAAGTGCATTGGCCTTAGTGCAGCAGCAGGGATGACCTTTTAATGTCTTGAAAGATGCTACAGCTCTTAAGCCACTAATAGCTCGCAATATGGTCTTTGCCAAAAGGGAAAATACACCTGATTCATTTTAAGTTATTTCAAGTATGTCTCCAGTATTTTCTGACACAAATGGTGATTTGCAGACAATGCCTTTGATTGCTTTCTTAATAGGCAAAGTGGGCTTTTCAATCCCACAGCAAAAATTACAGTTTTGTGCCCCTGTGAAATTAATGTGCATTTTTCAAATTGATGGAGTTCTTTAGAAGGTGTGAAACACACCTAGGGTTACTCTGACATAGAGGGAATCAGGGCCGTAGCTAGGATTTTGGTTTGGGGGGGGGCTGAGACTGGGTGGAAGAGGGTCTACCCTAGCAAACCTTTTGTATTGTTATCCCAACAACCCCGTTAGTGTGGGATATAATGAGCATGGTGATCAGATCATGATATGAATAAACATAACAGTTTAAATAATGTACCAGTAAGGCCTTCTCGCGGACCACTCTGAGAATGTCGGGGGGGCTGAAGCCCCCTTAGCCCCCCCCTGGCTACATGCCTGGAGGGAATGATCTGTATATACACACTGACTGCAAAGCAGGCAGCTTGCCATGGAACAAGGGACATAGCCAAACCCGAAATGTGGGCCAGGAGCTGGTGGGGCCTTTGCATTCACAAAACCAGGAAGGAGATTATGTCCTCATTTCCTGCTTTGTGCTGGAAGGCAGGGAAATTCTCCAGAGAAGGTTGTTGAGCAGCATGGTAGATTGCAGACATCCTGCATGATGTAGTGTTTTCAACATTGAACGGAGACTTTGGAAATCAGGATTTGACCGTGGAAACACACTTGGGCAAGTCACACACTCTCAATCCCAGAAGACCCTCGGGAGGTTCACCTTAGTCAGAAATCACTTGAAGGCACACAAAAGCAAATATATATTACAGTGAGAAGGGGAAGAGAAGAAAATCCTGTCATACTAGTGGTTGGTTTAAAATATGCCATTGTATTCAGTTTTTTGAAGGGTTCCTCCTTTGCTCCTCTATGATGTCTCCAGTCTGTTGGCTTATACACTCATTCTGGATTAGGATATTGTTGTGACAGGCAGCATACTTCTTGTTCATTAGCCAAAGTGTGTAGTTGATGGACCACATGAACTCTTAGTGATTATGTGAACTCTTAATGAACGATTTCATGAGCCAACATTAGTTCATAGATCCAGAACAACAATGTTATCACATTCTTTGTAAATCACTTGAATGAACTGTAATGAGAACTTGCCATTGAAATCAGCTCAGACTTTCAATCTGTTTGCTCCAAGGATGAGCTCTATTTCTCACTATAGCTGCCCATCATTTAAAATCCACACCAAGTGTTTTGTTTTGCACCAGAATAATTTAGTAGGAATAAGTGCCAAATTACAGAGATTGCTGGATATAGTACCAGCGCAGATCACCATTGTTTGGGTGTGTGGTGCTAGTTTTCATGTGAGGAAGGTGCTTCAGCTAGTTGGAGTATGAGTCAACTTAACATGTGGAGTCAGTTTCTATCTGTTCTCCAAGGAAAATATCAGCAGCTCAAACAATAAAATGTACTCTTGCAGTAGAAAGAAACAGAATTAAGACTGGAAAGTCGAATGAGTGCTTATTGTATTATTTAAATATAAATAATATATGTTATATTTTAATATATATTATTTATATTTAAATAATATACATTTAAATATATTATTGTGTACAGTTAAGATTCATGTATATGGAAATACAAGTTTAGTAATAAACCTGAGTGGAATTTTTATGGTCAATTATGAGTGGCAGTACTTTATTTTAATAAAATAAGATTTTTGTTAATTTGGTTAAAATTATTTATTGCCCACTTTCCATTCACGAGAATATTGAGGTAGCATACACATAAAGCAGTAAAACCATAAAAGAAACAACAACAAAAGACCTGGTTGAAAAGAAAAAGTTTATTCTTATCACAGCAATGAAGACTTCACAAGGATCTCCAGAGGATGGTCATCCCAGAAGCAGTGGATCATATCTTAAGTGGACTTCTTATAAGAAGATATTTAGTGAAAACTCTTAAGCAGAGTTACATGGAAGACTATTAAATATGATATTATAACATTGACTTCTGACTGACTGTTGTGCATTTATTTTTCCCCATTGACCAAAGAGCATTGAGGGTTTTTTTTCACTAGATTTCAACAGCGACTTGCAAAGTTAGTTTTTTTTAAAGTAGCATTGCAGTCACAGAAAAAACCTTACAGGCTTCATTTCCCCATGAATTCTACCTTTCCCACTCAGATCTACAATGATACATTGAGTTAAGACTTTAATTCATTCTGTGACTGAGCTCAATCTCAAAATGAATTTTCCCTTTGAAATGCATTGAAATGCTATTAATCTGCTGGTGTTGTCCGTAGACAGACATCTCCAAGGTCATGTGGCCAGCAATGACTGCATGGAGCATCATTACCTTCCATCTGGAATGATACCTATTGATCTACTCACATTTGCATGTTTTTGAACTGCTGGGTTGGCAGAGCTCACACCACTCCTTGGATTAGAATCTGCGACCCCGAATTCAAATCTGCGACCTTTCAGGAGCCAAATTTGATTTACATCAGAGACCCTCTGTTCTTATTACAGAATCAGGAACATTCTGTCATGTTTCTGCCTCAATCCAACAAGGAATGTATGTATGGATGCATACAAGGTGTATGGATCCAAACCCAGCTAAAGATGCTGAGGTTTGTTTTGTGATTGAAAAGGCTGTATAGTTGCACCTCACTAGAATTGCATAAAGACTGATTCTTATACCAGTTTTTTTTAGTATATAGTTTATTGCATTAGCCACAAGGCCATATCAAGCAGAACAAACCATGCAAAAGAAATACATGTATCAAGCGTTGAACAGTGGTTCCGTAATGTGCAACAGTACATTACGGACTGATTCTTATAAGGAATGCAGAACTGAACATGGGGATGGGCATAGAGGTATGCAGAATTGAACATGAGGATGGACACAGAAACATTTCTTCTGTAACTAACATGCTTTGGAAAAGAACTGTTCCTTGACATATATTCCAGCAGCCATTTGAAAACACAAGCTACCTGGAGAGCCAGTTCCCCTGGCACTTTGACCCTGACAATGGTACCACCCATGTTTCATGTTGTTCGTTAGGGTGCAGTGCATGAGACAATTATGAGAACCAAGATAAAAAAATTAGTTCAAATTTCTGAATAAAAACCATAATTTAATTGTGCTTTGAAAGAAGTACGCTGTGCTCACAATCCAGACAGGTTTATTTCTCAGGCACCACTCAAATTGGGGTTATAAAGATGAGACATCCTTGTCAATCACTAAAAAAAATTGGGGCTACAGTTTCCACAAATCCCCTAGCTAACATTATCATTGCGGAAGATGGGGAGTTGCAGGCCAAAATATTCCTTTTTCTAAATTCAGCTGTGCTTTCTTGTGCATTTAGCTCCCAATAAGACACAGGCTAAATGAGATCCCACATAATCAAACTTGGCTAAAATGACAGAATTCTTTCATTATAGCCACTTCTTTTGAGACCATGCCCCCATCCACAAAAAAATCTCCCTCAGCTGACAGGTTCCCAAGATGCTGCAGATCAGACTGCCAGGAAATGGTAACTGCAGTACACTTCTGGTCAAAGGGCACATTGAGAGATCTCTTGGGATCCTTCATTAGCAGGTAAAGGCTTTTTATTTTAAGTTTCAAACTGATGCTTTTAAGGAAAAGTTTTAAGAGGTTGCTGTATAGTTATAAATTTGATTTTTAAAGCTGTGTTCAGCCTTTTGGTATATGTACTTCAAATGGTTTTTTTGTAATGACTCTCCAACTTCGGTCAGAAAACACGCGTAGATAGAAGCACGGTCCAACACGATTTTATTGCAGGTACAAAACTTGTGAAGCTAAAGCAAAGTCCCGCCACCCAAACACACCTTATATACCCCAGACCCCCCCTCCCCTTGCCCATGCAATGTCCAGGGAGGGTTGCACCATATACGGGTGAGTCAGCAGTTCCCATAGTCCAGGGGATATGACCTCATGAGGCTCCGAGTCCGCATAATTAGAACAGTGTCCAATGTCCATGTCCAGAAGAAGTTACCTCACTTCCTTCATGACTCAGCAGGCACCTGGAAGTTGCATCACTTCCAGTCTGACACAGCATAGTCTCTCAAGAACTAGAGCAAAGGTCAGCACAGCTCTCACAGAACTGGGACAAAGGTCAATGCCACCTCAGGGCAGGTTGGGAATCTGAACTTCCTCAAAGCTCAGATTTCCCAGCTCTGACAGTTTTTGATATTCTTAATAGTTTTTTTTAAAAAAAAATCATGTTTATTGATAATTTTCTATATACATAAAATTAAAAAGATTGCATCATGAATGACAATCAGATAGAAAGATAGAAAAGTAACGGGGGAAAAAAGGTATAGGGAAAAGAAAAAAGAAGAAAAAAGAAAAGAGAGAAAAGAGAGAGAGAAAAGAAAAATATAAAAATAAAATTTCGGTCTTGCTTCCGGGCTTCTTCAAGGTGAGGCTTCTCCTTTTCTTTCTTCTTAAACTTTTCTCTTTCTATATTCCTTTATTCTCCCTTCCTTCTCTATAACTTCTTTCACGTTTATGGGTTTTTCTGTTCCGTTATGTCATATCTTGTCGTGGTTTAAGTTATTATTTTTTCCTTATTTCTTAATTAGTTATTGGGGACCAGTCTGTCTCCTTCTCTGGTTTCCTTTTGTATTTTTGTAAAAGATATTTTCATGTTCCATTTGCACAATCTCATCCAAAAGGAAGTGAAGGGAGAAAGTGTGATTGTAAAATTGATGATAGTATGATAGCTGGGCCCCAGTGCTGCAAGTGTTACGCTGATAGCGCAACAGCGGTTGTGAATGAGGAAAGGGAACACGTGTCTGACCTCATGGTCAAAAGAGGGGGCCGAGTGAGACCAGCCGGAGTGAAAGATGTAGAAGGGACAATTCCAGGAAGATAGTTCATTGTTGCATTACAAGGAAGTATAGAAAAGAGGGGAGAAATACGAGGAGTGGTGTAAAATCAACCTCATCCAGTTTATTGAACAGTTTCAGACAACGGAGCTGGCTGTGACTTTTTTCCAGGGAGGTAGAATTATTACCCAACCCCCTCCAGTTTGTGGGCAGGCTGGATGTGGGCTGGGAACAACATGGAAGCATTTAATAATCTTTTCAGTCTGATTACTGATTTCTATCCCATTTAAGGTCTTTCCAAGCCATTTCCCAAACTGCTGCTTTTCATTTCTCATTAAAGACATGTTACATTCCTTCACTGCTATCTGTGTCCCCCTGCATTAAATTGCTTCAGTGGTATCATCCCGCCCCTGCATTCTGCGTTCCTGAAGCACTGTTCCAGAAACAGCGTAACGCTCGCAGCACTGAGACCCAGATATCATACTATCACCATGAAATCTTTCACTCTTTGGGCAACAATATTTTTCAGTGGATGTCTGAAAGTAAAAAAAGGTAAAGGTTAAATCTAGTTGTGTCCGACTCTGGGGGGTGGAGCTCATCTCCATTTCTAAGCCAAAGAGTCGGTGTTGTCCATAAACACCCCCATGGTCATGTGGCCAGCATGAGTGCATGGAGTGCCATTACTTTCCCACAGAAGTGGTACTTACTGATCTACTCACATTTGATGTTTTTGAACTGCTAGGTTGGCAGAAGCTGGGGCTAACAGTGAAAGCTTTCCCTGCTCTACAGATTCAAACCACCAATCTTTCAGTCAGCAAGTTCAGCAGCTCAGAGGTTTAACCCACTGCACCACCAGGGGCCCCAGAGGGTCTGAGAGTAGCTCTGGATATTATAGGAGACAACTAAAGTTTGTAGCAAATGGTGTTTTAACTCTTTCTGGATCTTCTACAGTTGATGTCCACAATCAGCTCTTCCTGAGTGCAAATAAACCTCATGGCTAGGCCTTAGCATGTTCTCCCTGGTACCACAGTCAGACTCCACAATTGTATATTGCTTTGAAGCACAGCAGATAGGAACACTGTTGCTCATAACCCTGCACAGGAGCTCATATCATTAAGTAACTCTTTTGTTCCATGAGGGGTGGGTAGGGTAGTGTAAAACCAACAACACACTCCTATTTCTATCAGCAGGGACATCACTTTAGAGGCAGTTGAGCAGAAGCAGCCTCACCACACATCCATGAATGATTAGTTACTGCAACAAAAAAATTATCACATGGGGGGGAGGAAAGGTGTGGAATGTACCGAAAACTGGACAAATTGAACCTGCTAGAGAAGATGCTGTGATAATTGCTTTAAGGATACCAGTGCTCATTGCTTGAAAGATACCAGTGCTCTTCCAAGCGGTTAATTCATTATTTTTGCAATCTATAAAATGGCATTGGTGAGGGCTGATGGAATACAGTTCCTAGGCCCCTGGGGACAGTCTATATCAAGCTCTGATATACATTTTGCACCAGCTGTTTACTGTGATTGTCACAGAGCACTTCAGATAATTAGTATGGTTCCCATTCTGGAGGCGTGGTGGAAGCAGAATCTTGCCTCAAATTGCTAATATCCAGTTCCTTAAAATCTAAGCTGCAGATCCATTATTCTGAACATTCTCACCATGATTGCAATTGTGACATTTTATTGTACGTGTACACAAAAGGCTAAGCGAAGTTGAGACTTGCAACCCAGTTTCACTTGTATTCCCACTTTGTAGTTTTCACATTAAATGAGGGACATTTTCATTTCTCAGGATTTGGTTATAGCTATGATCTCAGAACCAAGCATCTTTTTTGATGTATTTTTTTTCATATGGTCCAAAACTAGATGTTTGAGAACCTCTGTTTTGATGGAGATTCTAGATACTCATTGTTTGTGTTGGGTTGCTGTATGTCTTTGAATTCTTTCAGAGTTATAATGACCCTAAGACAAATCTATCATTGTGTTTTTGTGGCAATATTTGTTCTGAGGGTGCTTTCCATTTCCTTTATGTGATGCTGAGAGATTATAAAATAGCTGCCATGGCTCAATGCTATGGCATCATGGGAGTTGAATAAGGTCTTTAGCCTTTTCACCAAGGAGTGCTGGTGTCTTGCCTAACAACAAATCCTAGGGCTCTATAGCATTCACTCATGGCAAGTAAAGTGGTGCTAAACTGCATTAATTCCACAGTGTAGATGCACCCAAGTACAGTTACCTAAGTAGCTGCTCTAGAATCTCATCACTATCTTTTAAAGTAAATCATTTAAAAAGGTACCTTCTTAATAAAAAAAGTCTTAAATATTGACTTGCATATTTTGTTTAAAATACTTTTAAGAATGTTGAAATGCCCCCAAATGACTTCCTGTAAATTTTAGGAGTGTAGTGCAAATATTACTTGTGAAAATAACACAGCTACCACACTGATTTCTAAAAGTTACATCACTATAACCTTGCTATGCCCCAACATATAATCTTGTGATTCCCAAATAGATAGTATGATTACTTAGATTTCTTTTCCAAGCTACAAATCTATAGGCTGACTAATCCTTTGAAAAAACAACATATCCTCAAAATATCTTAAATTTTGGAAATAAGCAATATATTTGGGGGACGGGGTTCTTGCTCTGTGACAACAATGGGGACTATATGCAATACATAGAGGGAGAAATGGCAGACAAAAGTAAATGTATCTGTTTGATAGTTTCCATTGTGGTGCACTAGATGGTGCTGGAACAAAAAGGATGGTTGTAAATCTGCAAGCAAATTCAATTGTGCTTGGCACTTAATGCAGTGAAAAGTTCTACATTATAGTCTTTTGTAACCTGCAGACCTCTAGATGTTTGAAACTGCATTTTCCAATCTTTGTGATGTGTATTATAGAGATATAAAGGATGGTAATGTGACACATCACAGGCACCTGGTTAGGAAATGCAAGTTTGCAGTATGATGTTAGTGAATATCTTTCTCCTCCCATCCTCCATATGGATACAGCAGCAGTTTAATAAGTCTGGATTTAGATCCCAATGTAATTAAAAATAAGTTTTAAAACTTTTTTAAAAACATTGTCAGCAGCAACAATCATACAGTGGCCCAAACATTTATACATTCTTTAACAGCTAAAATTAGTGATAGCAGTTATTTGAATGCTAATTAAACATGTTTATATTGAAGAATTAATGATATAGTAATGATTTAATCAGAGTTACAAATTTCATTTTAAATTGCAATTTTACGTATGGTGCTCAAATTGTGTGTGTGTTTTTTTTAAAAAAAATTAATTTTAGGACATACACATACACAAAAACAACACTTACAATTCCCACCACCACCACAAGGATTATATTCTTTCACATAATAATCCTTTTGGAGAAAAGTCTTCTAGATTTACATACCATTTTACATTTATATTCTATTTCCTATGGCCTGATCTCTAGACGTATTCATAATATAATTCTTGACCCGGTTCCATCTTTCATCAACTTCTTGCATTCTATTTTCATTACATTTTGAATCATTTAATTTTAAATCCATAATTTCTAATTCCATTTGGTCAACCATATATTGATATCATTTATTTACTGTCCCACTTTGATTTGTCTTTCCATCCCAATACTATCGCTGCTTGTGTGCACTCAATTATTGCTTCCTTTATTTCCCTGTAATTTCCCATTCCCTTTCTTTGTACGAAGACTGCCATTTCTTTTTTTATAACCCAATCAGTCCCTAATATTTGGTTTGACGCATTTTGTATTGTCTGCCAGAAATATCGTACCTGTTCGCATTCCCACATCATATGCATAAACCGCCCTTTCTGTTGACATCCATGCCAGCACTGACTGGTCCCCTTTATATAATAGTATGCTAATTCACAGGGTGTACGATACCACTTATGTAATATTTTCCTCCTCATTTCTCTTACTCTTGTATTCCTTGTCATCCCTATTGTCTCTACCACTTGTCTCATATCATGTTCTATAATTTGTAACTCCATTTACCACATACATTTCAAGTCCTGTATTGTACATGCTGCTCAAATTGTTGTACCTGAACTGCTCACATTGTCAAAGAATAAAGCTGCAAACTCACTTAAATTTTATCTTGTAATTTCTCTACGATTTGAATCTTTAATTCTGTTAGGGGTGTATACATATACTTTGAGGGGAAAATGACCCTCCCCCAAACACCCCCATCAAACATCCAGAATGATAAGCTTGTTTGGGGACGCCCCCTGCATATGCACGTGTAAATATTTATGCAGTTAGGAGGAGATATGTATGTGGAGCTTGTTTTCAAAAGTTACCAAATCCATCTGAACAAATTTTACAGAAATTGAAAAAAAAATATTTAGGATATGCATTTTTTTGCTATGAAATGCAATTTTCCAAGCCCTATTCTGAAGTGATTTGTTGCATTTCGATAGTTTTGATCTGTACATAATATCCTAATCCTACCCAACAATGTGCTGTCACCTAAAAATGATTTTTATTTTATTTGTTATTTGGCACCTTTTGGAAACAAACTCCACACGTATCTGAAAAAAACAATATAAAGTTTAAACACTGTGTGTGTGTGTGTGTGTGTGTGCATATGCCCTTTCTCTCAGCCTCTGAAGAAAGCAATGGCAAATCCCCTCTTACCAACAAAATCCCACAATAGGGTCACCATAAGTTAGAGATGATTTGAAGGTACTTAAGAGCACATTATATGCATATGTATTCCTCCAAAGCCTTCAAATGGACATCCTGGCACATGTACATATATTTTGAAATCTGAATCCATAAGTGCATCTATTAAAATATGTAACACATTTTTTGTTCCTGGGTTATATATGTCATTTCCTAATTGGGTCTCTCATAAAAACATGGAAAAATTATTAAAGTGCCAAAACTTTCAAAGTAAGTATCACACTATTAAACAGGAACCTTTTTTTTCAAAATTTGTTACATAATGTTACTGCTGTTCATTTCAGTTTTTGCTACCGTTGCATGCTTCACCCCCAATCCAGTGAACACACTTCATTTGAGAATGAGACAGTGGATGACATAAAGGGTTGAGAAGGAGGGAATATTTTTACATTGGGAGAAGAAATGTCAGAGTCTGTGGCATATAGAGAGAGGACATTTCTTGTATCTTCTAGCCATTCTCCCTACAAGAATGGAACCACTGGCTCAGGAGGCTTCAGCAAAATTGTTGGAAATGAAAAGAGAAGAAGGTGGGATTATTTACCTTTGAATATATTTTAATGGATTGTAACTCATTTTTAAATACTTTTATGTTTAATTCTGTTTTAATGTTTGCATGTTTGTATATTTTAAATTGTGTGGCAATAATTTTAATGTAAGCTGCTTTGAGTCTCCTTTGGGAGAAATAAAGTGTAAACATAAACAACAACAACATACTTCCTGCCATTTATTTCAAGGCCTTTTCATAGTTTCCTGATAATCTAACTTTTTTGCAGTCTGCTGTCTGCCCTACTTCCTTTTCCCAAAACAATGGCAATTGCTCTTTATTTTTGTTGAAAGACTGAATTCAATTTTAGTTTTCAAAAATCTCTTTGAGAGATTAGCACTATTTTTATAAGTTTTTATTAGGGTGTCAGTGTTTTTTCCACAGCGTGAAATCAAATTTTATGCATATTCTCTGTGTGTGTGTTGTTAGTCCCTTTCTGATGCTTCATTTCAGAAAAGCAATGCAGGAAGGGGAAGCAATGTACCTACCGACAATATAGTCAGCCCTCCATATCATATCCATTGATATTGCAGGCACATATTCCAATAACCATTGCTTTAAAAATTCAAAAAGCAAACTTTGATTTTTGCAATTTTATAAAAGGGCACTATATTATATTGTATATGATGAGACTTCAGCATCCATAGATTTTGGTGAGTTCTGGAACCAATCTCCAATAAACTCAAAAGACCTACCATAAACTGATTTTAGGGATTTATAGACTCATTGCTAATTTTCTGGAGAGTTTTTTTAAAAGTTGTAGGGTGGCATTAGGGACTGTCTGAGAAATGGAACATAATGGAACACATTTGCCAACATAACTGGAAGTAGTGGACAGGGGTGAAGGGGGTTGCAGTCTCATATATTACCATAATCAGGATCACAGGTGAGATGCACACAAATGAACAAAAACATGTCATCTTTTTGTGTAAAGTCAGGAGACTGTTTGAAGAGGGAAGTATCAAGATCCTTCAAGAAACAACATTCAATCACCCAGAGAAGGACATTTCTGCTCAAAATCCATTTTAGCCCAAGAAACCTTTACATCTATAGGTGTATAAAATAAGTATAAAAATCAAACACTAACTGATAGAATTTGTAAGACTGTTAAACAGGTTTATTTTCCCTTTTAATGAAGTACAGTTGAAACATCTTTTGCAGAGTCCATTGTAAGAGCACTGGACAACACATTTGTATAAATTTCTAAAATAGCCACTAGGTGATGTTCAGAAAACTTTTACTGTTGACAATTTTTTCAGGACTCCAACATTGAGCTGGTGGGGGGCATTTGGGGGTGGATGCCACAGTTTAAGGAGCAGTGGCCTGGAGAATATTCACAAATGTAAAAACAGCTTGTCTGTGCCTGTGTATTTCTGCAAACCAGGCTTCCCTAAACAAAAATCCTCCACATGTGCCTGCCATTGCTCATCCATGGCACATCAGGTTTGGAATGGTTGGGCCATAGTGAGGCATGAAGATATTCAGGTAATTCATTTACAGCCCGCCTGTTTAGACAGGATTAAATATCCATCTGCAGATTTATTTTTAAAAAACATACATGGTTAACAAGCAGCTTTGTTTTAAAAAAAGAGCGGCCCAAACATAAGCCTTCATATGAAGCATCTTAAATCTACCATTTCACATAAATGTTCTTGCACTGAGCTTCGTAGAAAACCTTATGGAACATAGGAAGAATAAAGTCAGGGGAAAGAACATTTTGGATATATTGAAGAAAACTGCTAAAAAAGCCTTGAGTCAAGGAAAAGGAAGACTTTGATTCTTTGAAATACAGGAGCACTGCATTGTGCGCAGATTTGATGTTTTTATCCATTTCTGCATCACAAAGAGGGCAGTGAAGACTGCGATTTGACCAATGGCATGCTGCGTGCTGGTGCTGGTTTGGGATATAATGAACGAAGGGGCCTGCAGAAGGTGAAGAGAAGGCCTTTCGATACATTTCTTTTGTGTATGGAAGATATCAGAGAGGAATGGATTCCTTAGAATTCCTTTCAAACACAATAAAGAAGGGACAGGAGTTTTGCTTTACCTTGGTGGTTTTAAATTTGCAGCCAAGGCTGAACTTTTCCTTGTTCCATTTTCCTACTTGTATATAAAAATGTATATAATTCTGGAATCTAAATTTCAGTTTTTAGCTTTCACAACTTGTGTCAATAGCTTTGGAATGTTTGGAGTTAATGACTTCTAATCCAGGTGACTGTTTCAATAGCAAATATTCTTCTACCAGCCCTGTGGAAGAAGCCAAAGCATCAAAATAAGGTTGACATTCTGCTTCTTATCCTTTGGTTCCACCCTTTGATGGCCTTGGCTGGCAGAACACAATATGGGAAGGAAGGAGCAGGCAGAGTTTATAATTTAGTGTACACTTTAATTCCTTATTTAAGGAATAACAGACAAATAAGAAATGTTTGTGTTATTCTTGAAAATGGCTACATGTCAGGATAATACACTTTCAATACTGTGATGGCACGCCCGAGCCTTTGTGAAAAAACTATAATGTCTGGCTTTACTCAGGGGCTATCAGATGCCTTCTGTTAAGATTAAGATCCTTTAACACACAGGGGCACGTTAGGCAAGGTGAATAGATAACCAAATGGGTTCACTGCAAACAAGATGAATAAAGGGTTAACTTCACCCGGGACTATCATAAGGCAACTTAAAACAACACATTACAAAAAGAGCCTTTGCCGGCTGTAGTCATCTTTCTGGAGTCTGCTGCCTCTGGTGCAAAGTGATGGTTATACATTATCTCAATCTTCTTTCTTGTGAAGCATAAGCTGGTCATAAGCTTCTGTTGTCCTTTAGACTGATGGTATAAAATATTGTTGAATGCAGGTGCTAAGGTGTTTTGGGATTTCTAGGCCTAGGGTTACCAGACAATCACAGTAGCTCTGCTGTAGAAAGAGTCCAGCAAGAGCTCTATACATGGAAATGGAATAGACCAACTAAGGCTGGCCTCTGGGGGATGTTATGCTCCACTCAAAAAGTGATACAAAGGAAGGTATCTACACTATTGGGAAAATCTATGAACAGGGGGAACTAAAGCAGAGGAGAGGAAAAGGCAGAGCCAAAACTTCACAAGTGTGATCTGCTTTTACAGTCTAGCTACAGAAAACACTCATGTATTCATGTCGAAATTTTAGTCAAAGGTTGATCCAAAAAACCTAACTTATCCATGGATCTATATAAGTTCCTTAACTCTTATTTTAAAAAATAGGAACCATCCCTTTTTCTGAGCAGAGAAGCACAAGGTAAGAGCTTGGTGCATTCCAGGAGAACCTCAGAGAAGCACTGACCTAATTTCATTTGTCAAATGTGATGATACTTCTGGCTTTCCACATACTTTCTGCTCTTTTAGCAATTGAGATATTAAAGCTAGGAAGAGAGAGAGAGAGAAAAAAAAGTCTAAGCACATCCAGCCATGCCATCATCTGCCACTTTGCTCTCATAGCTAGGAAGGGAGGGGGAAATCCTCCCCGTTTCTCATGAATCTTTTTTCATTTTCTCTGGGCTGGATTCAGAGAGCAGCCACACTGCTAGTAGCTGGGCAGAAGGTGAGCATGATGTGGATTGGCCAGGTGGCCAGAGCTTGGCAACATTCAAACTGGAAGCAGGGGCCACAGCGGAAGAGGTTGAAGAAAAGCAAGTGAGTCATGGAGCAAGATTTTGAACCCAGAGAAAACAGAGGTTTGATAAACAGATTCAATGCTTTCACAATCAACTCTAAGTGACCACTGTAAAGATCCAACATATCAGGATCACATTACACAGCCCTTTGAAAATTCAGGGCATGTATCAAGACTTGAAACTTTTTTGATACTATTAAATTCCATTTCATATAAACCTGGGGATTTATTATCACACCTAAAGCTCATGTGGAAAAAACACCCAATTAGCCTCAAAGGTGCTGCCACCTTTCTCCCCTCCCCTTTTTAAAGGGATATAAATGTAACTAGCAAAATAATAAATTGATAATGATTTTCTTTATGGTTGGAATAGGAACTTGTAACACAAAGACCTAAATAAATCCTCCAAACAATCTTTATACATAATTTTACAGTGAATTATGACTTAGCGTCATTTGTGAAAGATTCAAACTGTCTCTTAAATTAAGACTTGGAAAAAGCATATCCAAATTACTTAAATATTTATGTTGCATTACTTACCAATCAGAATTTGGTAAGCAATGCTTTGAGAATTGATTAGTGACTTGTGACTACAAAAAGAACAAGCTGCAACTCAGCAAGAAAACGCAGGTCACCAAACTCTTAGTCAGCTCTTCTGAAATCAATGGAAGCCATTTAATGGCTTCAGTGAACAGCATCCCAAAATGCCAGATGAACATGTTGGCTGTTGCTGTTAGTATGCCAGCTGCCAATAGGTGTTAGCCCTTATGCTCAAACTCTATTGGGTGTGAATTTGAACTTCTTTGAACTCCTCTTTTCACTTTCTATTTCTCAGGTATTAAATGCAAGAGTACTAATAATGTTGTTTAAAACAATTTGGAAAAGTAAAACAGCTGTTTTTGTACTATTATTTGAAAATAGTGCCTGAATGAATTAATGGGTAAGTAAGGTGTGCTGCAGTTGCATGAAATGAACTTGTGGGCAGTCTTTGCCAAGCAAATAAAATGACTGCATTAGGCATAAACATTATTTTATTTATTTATTTATTATTGAGGCTTCTATGCCGCCGACTCCCGGGGGCTCGCGGCGGCTCACAAGAGCCAGGGGCATAAAAACAAAGATTAAAAACATAAAACAACTGAACAATTAGAGCAATAGCAGAACAGGCAATAAAACAAATGGAGCAGCAACAGGAGCCACAACACAGTACCCAGAGCACGCGGGCCTACTCTCCGAAGGCCTGCCTATACAGATGGGTTTTGCAGGCCCGCCTGAATGGGAGTAAATCCCTCAGGGCTCTGGTTTCGGCCGGGAGGGCGTTCCACAGCGTGGGGGCTATGACGGAGAACGCCCTCCGGCGGGTAGATGTCAGGTGTGCCGACTTTGCTGATGGTATTTCCAGGAAGTTGGCATCTTCAGACCGTAGTGATCTCGATGGGCAATAGGGAGTGAGGCGGTCCCTCAGATACGCTGGCCCCAGGCCGTACAGAGCCTTGAAGGTAAGAACCAACACTTTGAAGGCGATCCGGTGCTCAATAGGCAGCCAGTGCAGATCCTGCAAGACGGGTGTTATATGGCAACCTGCTGGCGTGCCAGACAGGAGCCAGGCGGCAGTGTTCTGCACCAGCTTGAGCTTCGGATCGCCGACAGAGGAAGGCCATCGGCGAGCGCGTTACAGTAATCTCGCCTTGAGATGACCGTGGCTTGGATCACCGTGGCCAGGTCGTTCCGGGAGAGGTAGGGGGCCAGCCTCCTTGCCTGGCGGAGGTGGAAAAAAGCAGCCTTGCTGACCGCAGAGACCTCCTACTTGGGGAAAACGTTATTATCCCCAGAATAAACATGAAGCTTTTTCATTGTTTTATATTCAGAAACAACAGTGCTTCTTTGTATAAAATTAATTATTGTTTCCACCAAGAAGAAGGAAAAACAGAAAATTCATTTTTGTTTTCTGTTCCATGCAAATAGTGGGTTTTAAAAAATAAATACACCTCAATTCCAATTTTCCCAAACACTGTGTTGCATTATTTTAGGTTAACATTAACTAACTGGTCCAACTAAAGATATAACATAACGTTAACCTAAAAATTGGTAGTAGTTAGCTATGTCTTTTACTCCTTCTACTCAAAAGCAAAAATAGGAAACACATTCAAATCTCCTAAGATTATATTTTGACTAAAGAAGGAGAAAAAAGATGTAGTTTCTAGCACAGTTCCTGTGTAATGTATAGCTTGACTTTAAGTATGTTCACTATAGTTACATTATTTACCTTAGCATTTTTGGTAGGCTTTTATGATTCAAGAAAAAGTAGCTGCTTAACCTCTTAAATCTATTTGACTGAAACATAACCTCAGGCAGAAAATATCTACAATAGCTAAGCAAGAGCTGTGGTCAGCTTTGATAATGATGACAAACACAGAAATAGTATATGCACAACATTTTCAGAATGAGAAATTGATTATATACATTGAAAGGAAGCTACTGATTGGAGCTTTGGAAACGAAGCAGCCTGGTCTTTACACATAATACAATGAAGTGGGTGAATCTCATTTTTGAATGCTTTACTCTGCTAAAAAGAAATCCTTAAAAATAAGAGACTGTCACAGCAAACAAAATACAGTCAGATTTCTCATTATATCACGTGGTTCTTCCAGCTATTGCAACTCACATAATCTCTGACCAGTGACTGTTTATGCTGATTGGATTTATGGGTGCTGAGCATCCCTTAACCTTTGGAGGTTGATGGGTTTCTCACACATTCCATGTTTTGTTAACAAAGGTCCATCCTCCTGCTTCGTCCTGGTGGAGGTGCAGACACAGCTTCATAGAGAAACCATCCACATCCTGAAGTCTGAAATAGCACACATTTGTGGAGCTTGGAAACAGATCGAGTTTTTTCATTGGAACAAAAGCTAAGGAAAGGTCATAACTTGCTCCTGCTGAGGGAGTCTTCAAAGTCATCAGCATGCACACAGAGTGATTGGAGAAGTTATAAAGTAAATTTCAGCCATTTTGTCCTTGCATATGAAAAAAAAAGGATTTTCCAGTTTGTTCCCAGCAGGAGAAAACCAATCTTTCTGAGCAGATAGCACCCATTCACATATTTGGAAGGGTTATAGGAAATTATTCTGCATAGAAATACACCTGATTTTTTATACAACAGGATGTGTGTGTGTGTGTGTGTGTGTGTGCGCGCGCGCATGCATGCAAAACATACTGCTCCCAATAGCCAGTTATTCTTATGCAAAATTGCTGGGCTTCTTCCCCGCTCCTCTCTCTCACACACCCCATTTTGCAGAAAAAAGACCCTGGAGACATTTGGAAAGATCTTTCTTTGTGGATAACCTTTTTGTATGAAATCTCAATCTTTTATACAAGAAACAGCATTTCTGGAGCATTATATGTTGTTGCATACGAACTGTTGATTTTTGTGTGGAGAAAAACAGCATACATACAAAAATGTGAGGCCACTTAGAAACAGCAGCCAGTATTCTGTATCCGTAAATTAGAGTACATCTACACAGATTATTCTGAAAAGAGGAAGGGATTAGACTGGTGGCAGCTGCATGATGCATGGAGCTGATTCGAATTAAGAAAGGCCTTGAACTACATTAACAAAATTTATTATTTATTTATTTGAAACTTTTGTACCCCGGCCTTCTCACCTCGACAGAGGGACTCAGACCGGCTTCCAGAAAAATTCAATGCTATAAAATTTAAAAACATCTTACAACATCATTATTAAAAATACATTAAAAGTACAATACATAAAAACCAATTCGCCACTAAACACAAGTTCAACACAGTCTGAGACGTGGTCATTCATTTCAGACTATAATCAATCAATCTTGGCCTATTCTTGGAATGCTTTATTCCAAAGCCAGGTCTTCGCCAGCCTCCTGAAGTACAAAAGGGAGGGACAGATCTAACATCACTGGGGAAAGAGTTTCATAGTCGGGGTGCCACCACAACTGGGCCGGAACCGTATAGAGTTTTGTAGGTTAAAACCAGCACATTGAATTGTGCTCGGAAACTAATTGCCAGCCAGCGGAGCTGGCGCAACAAGGGAGTTGTATGCTCCCTGTACCCCGCTCCCATTAATAACCTGGCTGACAAACATTGGACTAATTCCAGCTTCCAAGGAGTCTTCAGAGGCAACCCCACATAGAGAGCGTTGCAGTAATCTATACGGGATGTAACCAAAAGTTACATGTTGTTCCAATTTTTCCCCAAGAATCCATAGCCAACATGACTTTGGATCCATGTAAACAGTTGAGATAGTTCTGATATAGAACTGCAACTGTTTACACAGCCATCCTTATGGTCACCCTTCTGCTTTGATCATAATGCCAACCTCTGGGCTTGAAATGGCTGGCAGTTATCACTCCCCACCTGATACCTCATCACACTAGATAATGAATCAACTTTAAATCTGGTTTCTGCCTCCTGCCGAATTCTGAGGTTTGTAGTTTACAGAGGAGCTTTTATCAGCCTCACTAAACTACAAACCTCAGAATTCTGCAGGAGGCAGAAACCAGATTTAAAGTTGATCCATTCTCTAGTGTGATAAAGTAGCTGGAGTGACACTGGATGGGGTGCAAAGGGATGAGTAAAGGAGGGAGCAATTCCTCCTTTTGCCCTCTCTGAGGTGTCATGGCTGATGTTACTCCAGTAGATGAATGATGGCCGCCAGTCATGTCACACCTGCAGGCCATGTTACAATAAGAACAGGAGAAGGATGGTAAGGGTGGCCATCCAGCAGCATTGAAGAAATTAGGTGTTGCTAGATTATCAGGACTTCTCACATCTGTAGCAGCCTGGAGGTGGCAATAAGAACTCTCTCACACATCCACTGTAGACTAGTGACTTAGAGTAAAGACAATCCTGGGACTAATTTGTAATTCAACATTCCTGCTTGGGCTAGGATATACTGTCCATGTAGAACTCCATTCAATTTATTGTATTTAAATAATCTCTTCTGGCCTGACTTACTCCCAAAGATGACAGAAACATCATTAGTTCATGTTCCAATTGTTGGCAGGGAAGACCTCTTTTTCCTCATGTAGCTGATGTCTAGTAAAGTAAGCTGGGAAAATTATTATGATGAAAATAATAGTGTCACAATTATGACTAAATGATTAGTTATCATGAAAAAATAAGTTACCTATATTTATTGCTCGGTAACCATTCTATATTCACAATAGTTACTTAGACAAGGGCATAACCTGTTTTAAATGTGGTTTTATGTTTTTATGTTTTTATCAGTTGTAGGGCCACATGTTGATGTCACAACATGCCGCCCATGTATTTTTGCTGTGATCCGCCCCGAGCCTGCTGGGAGGAGCGGAATACAAAAGTGAATAATAAATAAATAAATAAATAAATAACTCTCCTTCACAACCTACTTTACTGAACATCAGCTGCAGTAAGGAAGTCCATTCTTCTTGTGACTGGAGCTTGTGTGAATTTTGTTAGGTTAAAGATGGAGCGGGTTTCAGAAAAGAAGATATTCAGCTCTGCATACTTAACCAAGTATCTGAGACAAAATAGGGGCCAGTATTTTAAGCCGGGAGGGAGGTGAACTTAACATTGAAAGGGTTGCTGTGAGTTTTCCGGACTGTATGGCCATGTTCTGGAACAACCTGGAAAACTCACAGCAACCCAGTGATTCCGATCATGAAAGCCTTCAACAACACATTGAACATTGAAATACATTTTCTACATAAAACTCCTGCATGTAATCCTGTTCAAAAGAATTTCACAAAACACTGTTATCCAGACAAAAACCACATAAATCCCCCCATGGTGTTCATCTTTGTGACTGCATTTTTTCCATGTTGGAAAAGCCAGGAAATCAACTAATGTTTTTCCATCTTTATCAGGTACAACCTAAAAGAGATCAAGATGTTTTGTTGCCTAAGGGAAAGGACCTTATCTACTGCATGAACAAAATCAACTTACTCCAGAACCCACAACAGGGCAGCGTTCTCCGATGTATAAATGGGTGGCAGATAATCTAATCAGGGTTTCTTTTTAATATAACTAATATATGGCTTTGCAGTTTAGAATAGAAATGACACCGCTTTTAAAATAATTCCTTCTTTTACTCCTAAACAGAATTAAAATTACGTTCTGGAGAAATTCATGCCTGTCTTGTAGAACTCCACTAAATATTAACATTGCTTGTGCTAACCATAAATGGGCCAGCCTCTCCCCCCCCCCACTTTGGTTAATGATAATTGTCTTCCCATGGGCCCACTGTGGACAGGAAGAAATAATTTTCTATCTTTTTAAAGCTCAGGTTATGCCAAATTTCATTCAGATTTTATCAGAGCAGTCAATGTTGCATAAGATTTAAGACTGAAATAAAAGTTAAGATTAGGGCAGCCACTCAATTTACCATTCACTTTCCCTACAGAATGGACAAGTGGAAAAGTGACACTTCTGCTTCCGATATGTTAATATAATATTCTAATTGGGAAATATCTAACTGCTTCTTGAATCTTTTTATTTTATTTTATCTTCTGGCTTTCAACAAATAAGTCATGACATTACTTTTATCACAGAGCATTTGTGTGTGGTAGCAGTCAATTTTTACTTATTTTAAAAGTTATTTTGTCTTAGGATGGAATTAACAGTTTGAAACCATGTTAACTGCCATGGCTAAAATGCTATGGAACACTGGGATTTGTAGCTTGGTCAGGCAGCAGCACTCTTTGGTAGATAGGACTAAAGGCTATGTAAAACTAAGACCATAGCATTGACCCCTGGCAGCTATTTATTTATCATGTTAGAAGTGAGTTGGAGGTACAGATATAATGTATTTAAAAACACAAACAAAATTAAAAACTTGACATTATGCTAAATATCCTTTGACCAGAAGCTGGCCATTTGGAATGCCTCTGGTGTCGCTGTAAGAAGGTCCTCCAGTGTGTATGTGGCAGGGCTCAGACTGCATTGTAGTAAGTGGTCTGTGGCTTGCTCTTCTCCACACTCACATATTGTGGACTCCCACTTTGTGATTCCATTTTTGAAGGTTTGTTCTGCAACTCATGGTGCCAGAGCGCAGTCTGCTCAGTGCCTTTCAGGTCGCCCAGTCTTCTGTATGCTCAGGAGGGAGACTCTCATCCAATATCAGCATGGATTGAGGTTCCGGGTTCCTGGACTCTCGCTTGCTAAGATGTTCCTGCAAGTATCTCTGTAGATCTTAAAAAGCTATTTCTTGATTTAAGGCATTGGTGTGCTGGTTGATATTTGAACAGAGGATGAGCCAGAGATGTCACTGGAACCAAACAAACAGGGGAACATGAGAGAAGCCTCCCCACAGAATCATAACACATCTGAGCGTCCCCTGGACAACATCTTTTTAGATGGCTGATTCTCTCATACCAAAATTGATTTGCAGCATGCAACTTCTGGCAGTTAAAGCGGTGTCAAAATGCATGAATTCTACAATGTAGTTGCTTCTATAGCTTCCATATTTTTTTAAAATTTTAATGAATAAAATGCTGAAGGCAGATAAGGAAGGCATACAATTGTTTTATATGAAAGCTGTATTTCCCATAAAGACCTTCTTCTCCCAATATGTATTTGACTTGGTGATCTGGTTATAACTGACTATTCTCTGAGCCCCATTTCAATTCTTTCCCGCATATCTTGATGTGATTGATCTATGTTGTGTTTACAGTATGACCCCTTATTCATAGATCAATATCTACAGGTCCACACACCCATGCTCCAAAAAGTATTTGTGGTGTTTGTGGGCTGTATAGTTACTCCAGTACAAATCCATTGTATACTTCTGGTCCACATATAGTCAAAATACAGATTTCGCTATTACCTACAGATTCAGGTATCCAATTAAAATACAATTTGTTGTTATTGACAGAGATTGCAGTATAGCTGAATCAGATTCCCACATTCTTTAGCTTTTTATTTGTGTATAAATACATGTCAATACCACAAGATGGCACTTTCTTACTTTCAACACATACTATTACAAACACTAATCTTCTTCAAGATGTTCAGAATGTAGACTTGGAAACTTTTTTAAAAAGCAAGACCTTCTACAAACAGTTTGTATGTGTATGTTGGATGTATAATAAATAAGGTCAGATAATAACTTTAAAAAAAGAATTTACAAATATTCCAGATAAGAAAATTTAAATTACAAAAGCAGAATTCATAGTAAAGAAACATAATTACAGTTTTCAATGGTTAAAAATGTATCTAAATGGCTTAATAGTAATTTAAAATATATCTTTGAGCGCTCATCATTTCCTTAATCATCAAAATTTTGTCCACCTTGTTCTTTAAAAAACTAAACAAAAACAACCCTGCAGTTAGAAAGCCATCTGGATCTTATTATACCACAAAAACGTAATAATGTTTGTTACCCAGCTCTGATGGAATTAAAATCACATTCCCATCTATGAAGAATGGTAACTTTGAAAACCAAGGCAAATCCAGATATTTTTGGAAAACATACGAGCCAGCTTTAATAGTTCCAAATACAACTCAAAGGTAAACACTAGAAAACTTATTGTTGAAAATGGTGAAGAATAAAGAAGACTGCACTAATATAGTGCATAAAGATGCAGTGTCTAATCTGTCCTTCAAAGAAAATGTCACAATTTTTCCCACAGGATTGTCATGCTTTTAAAGGTAAAAATCAGTAGAAGACTATAGAAGTACTTGTTTCTTCTTATTCCCATTCATCAACAGGAAGCAATGTATTTCTGAGGTTCTATCTGGGAAAGAGTTCTCAATGATATAGAAGGTTCTTTAACATCATCTTGTAGATAAACTAAGAGGCAAAATGAAGTTTGCTAGTTGTATTCTGCCCACTTGTATCCGTTTCTTCCAAAAAGAAAGACTGAAATAATATTTTAACTGAGATCTTTTTTAAGCAGGAGAGAGAAGCAATTAAGGCAGTTGATGTCTACATTTGGATTTCTTTCTTGGTTACATGTCAACATCTCCGTCGTAGGCTAAAGTCAAACACTTCTGTTGAGGAGGAACAGGTTGTTGCTGTTTTGGTTTTTTACTAAAAGAAAAGAAACATGTTGTTTGACAGCATGTTAGAGAATTATGAATGTTAACTTTGTAATAAAAAAGTACTGTAGATACAGCCAAGGTTAAATGGCATTGAATCAATGGGAGAACTAAGCCCATGATGTTTAAAATTCTAAAATCAATAGAACTTTGAAAGTGAGAAGGTCAGGATATAAATGTTTTAAATAAATAAATAAATAAATAAATAAATCTACTATTTACTCATAATCAAAAAGCATTACAAATGGCAGTCAAAATCGTGTGTGGCAGTTACAAATGTGCAGCCTGCAGTTACATATGTGTGACTATTGTGTATTCATGGTTGCTACATAGCTCCCAGTTTATGAGCTAAATAAGAACCATGTATGAGGAAATGGCCACTGCAATCAATTGACATTTGTTTCCCTGTCATTCAGGAAGCAGGCCACTGTCATCCTACCCCCTTGCAGAAATGATCTCTGTCACACAGGGGAATTGTGACAGGGATCTTATTTTTGCCTGTCACAATGAAGATTGCTCATAGGAATGAATGGAAACACCTACCAGCTGCTTCCTGAGAAACAGGAGAACAGACTCCTGTCAATTGTAGTGGCTGCTACCAGGTCAGTGGGGTAGAATTCACTGCATAGCACCATAACTGCAATGCTTACATGTTTGTAAAGATCACACATAATTCCAGCCATTATCTAGCCTTTCAGAAACTCTTTTTTCCTCTTGCCACTGCAATACTTCTCATAACTACACTATTGCTTCTAAAAATATGACCTATCTCTTCAGCATCAGCACCGCTGTAGCAATAGTATCAAAGACATTTCTAGCTGGATATTCAGTCATTTCTTCAGGCTAAAAAAACCCCAAAACCCCCACGATTGAATGGAAAAGTTTTAAAATATCATATAATAAAATCTTTTGGGATGCCACATTGTTTCCTAACTGTACTTAGTGAAGAACTAACTGAAATGTTGTCTTTACAAGTTACATAGTTTTGATTGAAATTAATGAAACAGATTACATTGATTTAATTTGAATGATTCCAGCTGCAATCCTGTGTGTGAGATACATATATAAGCACAGTACTTACAGAACTACATGGTGAACCCCATCCCAACCCTGATCCAATTTCCATTGCAGCCGCTGGTATAGACTGGGCTATATTCCCCTTTAACTCATGAAGCAGCTGACTGCCACTTCCACACCATCCCATCAGTAATCTCTGGTGCAGCAGACAGAAACAGGACCCCTATTGTAAATTCCCCCTTGTGCTGGAGATCGCTCATAAGATGGGAGGGAAGGCATGTCACTCAGTTGTTTCCTGATTGACAGGAAAACAGATCCCTGTCAATTGCAGTTTCTGCTGCCCGGTAACAATAACTAGGCATTGGGTGACTTTCACTGTCCCTATGTAGCCCTTAAACTAGGGACTATGTGGGGCTCAGGAATACATAACAGTAATGTGTATACAGTAGGCATGGTTAGGTCCAGTCGGAATCTTCGTAATTCAGATTAAATTCGGATCAAATTCCTTTTTGAAGCGATTTTGAAGCGATTTGGGAACTTAGAACTATCCTTGCCCTTTCAAAGCAACTGTCACCATGTTTGTTCCGACTCAGGAAGTGAATCGGAAAGAACCCAGTATTTGGAGGCAAGCAGGTGCTTGCATGCTGTGATGCTTGCCTCCAGCCAATGAGGGGAAACCATGTGGGAGGAGCGGGGTTTCGGCATGGCAGCCATTGCCCTTTAAAAAGGCTCGTATGTGCCTCGTGGCCTCATTGCGAGCTGGGGACGTGAACGGGAAGGGACTAGGCAGCTTAGGTGGGAAAGGTGCCATGTCACCGCTTTGCAAGGGAACAACAGGGTTGGGAACAAATTGGGGAAATCGGCTGGAAGCAGGCCTCTTGACTGCGAGGCTTCCTTGTGTGGGGGGAGGGAAGAAGGGCAGGGCAGGGTATGGCAGCTGGGAGATGTGTTCTTCCCTTGCCTGCCACTGCCAATTTTCCTTTTTGAAGCAGTGATTTTAACTTTCAACAGACCTCAATCCCCTTTGAGTTACACTAATAATTTCCTTGGGGAACCACACCATACCACTTTGGAGCCCCCTTTGTCTGCTTTGGGTTACAGGCTGTACTTTTGGAAACTAGAAATCTCCTAATCTAATCATTTCCTTGGGGAACCACACAATACCATTTAGGAGTCCCTTTTGTCTGCTTTGGGTTTCACGTTGTACTTTTGGAAACTAGAAATCTCCTAATCTCATAATTTTCTTGGGGAACCACACAATAAAAGTTTGGAGGCCCCTTTGTCTGAATGGGTTACACGTTGTACTTTTGGAAACTAGAAATCTCTTGGAGGCAGCACATTTCTTCTTGTAATATTCCTTATTAGATTACTGTAATTACTTTAAAAATTGTCAAGAACCCAGGGGTTTTCTAAACATGTTGAAAGTTAGTATGCTGACAGAGGAGAATGTTTTCTACCACTATGGCAGGTTTTGTCAGTAGCGGTCTAAAAATGAGGGAAAGGGAATCCCCCAAGTTTTGCCTGTCCCATTTGCAGTTTTTTGCATATTGCACTATCACAGCCGCCATTACCAAAACAATTTGGAAATTTCAGAAAATTCCGACTTTTGGGGGGGAAATTTCGGAAATCACTTCTGAATTGAATCGCCAGTGCCCCCTACATCCGAAACAAGTTTTGAATCATTTTTCCCCCTTGATCAAACAAGCCTAGTGTATAGCTCTAGGAGTCATGCATAACTGCCATAAAGGATGTTGGCCTACATCTTCCTTCCCAGTGTGTATATCAAAAACTGAGGTGGCTATCTACAAATAATAGAAAGGAAACAAAGGAACAGTAATATGGGATACATACCAAACAAGATATGAGGTGAAAATCAGGGAAACTAGAATGAGAAACCCACCAGCTGATACTCCATAGACCCAGATTTTCAATCTTCCATCTGGAACAGGTAAGGAAAGAAAAACCCACAGAAGAATGTAAATTTCAATGATTTTGTTATACCATAATAAAAATGTACTAAAACTACTAATATGAAAAAAACCATTATATACAAGCCAAGGTATTGTTCAAGAGATGCAATACTTATTTCTCATTCTCTAGAGACAGAAATTCAAGCACTACACTCAGCATCCCACAAATCAAAGTGAGTGCAAAGTTACAGAGGAGGGAATTTTCATTTTGACTTTTGTTCATCTGGGAATATTGCTCTCACAGATTTATATGAAAAATATATTTCAGTGATGTGAATAACCAAAGGCAGATTCCACCTTCTAGCTAGCCGCTGAATGCTCTCTGAATGCTCATGTAATTTACAGCTTGCTGATTTAGAGACCAGATTCAGTTGATCAGTATCCATAGGCAGAGAAGACATGAATTGACTGTCTACTCTAGAACATGCTGAAGCCCTTCCAAAGATCACTGCAAGTCTTGGCTATGCTTTCTCTTGGTCAGTGTTGGTTGGTGCTATATACAAAAACCAATCTCCACATGAAAAAAACCCCTTCTGCATGCAGATCAGAGATAAGCACACAGCCATATTTCGGTCTATGGCTATTACAGTGTATTCCATCCCCTTTGGAGCAACATGTTAGACATAATAAATATTGTCAGCAGCAACTACTTGGTAAGTAAGCACAGGATGCTATACAAAATCATCCTGCCTGCCTACCCAATGATGATTATCACTGTCAGCTTGCACAATTGTACTCATGTGTTGGAAGAAGGGATAGTTTCACAAACACAGCACCTTCAGCATCTGTAATCGTATTCTACCAGGTAAGTGCCATGGACTGGCAACAAAACAAACTATATAGAAAGATGTTTGGAAATGTATAATTAGAGTTTACATATTCAGAATGTATCATTCTGTTAATTGATCCTTAAGACTGGTTCCTGTCCTTATTTCATGGCAGTCTCTTCTACAAAAGCCAAACATATCTCTCAGGACATCTGATGTACTGACTGAAAGTTGCGGTTGGGTGAATCATTGCCAAACAGAATCTAGATCACTGCACACACTGATGTTTTTTGCACAACTTCATAGTTCTGTTACTTATGTTGGAAATTGATTTCTGTATACAGTTGGCCCTCTGTATCCATTGCTTCTGTATTCATGGATTTAACCAACTAATCCAAAAAAGCAACATTGATTTTTGCCACATGCTGAGTTCTATGCAGATGTGTAGGTATACACTGTTGTAGCCTCCTGCCACTTCACAGATCCTCAGGCTCTCTATAGCACTTGTTTGAGTTGTTCACTATTTTATATAAGAACTGTGATTTTACTGTACCATTTTGTATAATGAGACTTGAGAATACACAGATTTTGGTATCCATGGAGAGTCGTGAAACCAAACTTCAATGGATACCGAACTTGTCCGAACGCATCGGCCTCTATGTCCCACCTCGTAATTTAAGATCATCCGGGGGGGGGCTGCTCTCGCTCCTGCCAACTTCTCAAATGCGGTTGGCGGGGATGAGAGGGAGGGCCTTCTCGGTGGTGGCCCCCCGTCTGTGGAACGCACTCCCTATTGATATTCGATCAGCTTCATCCCTCCTAACATTCAGAAAAAGAGTGAAATCCTGGCTTTGGGACCAAGCGTTTGCACCCTAGCACGACACGGCACTCTAGACCGCTCAGCTGGCAAATTGGTGGTTAAGATCTAAGACTTTGGATGGAACTTTGTTTTAATGGTGATTAATGTACATGATGTTTTTAATATTAACTGTATTTTAATGTATTTAATTCTAGGTGTATTCTAATGTATTTTAATTTTAACTGTTGTTTACTATGTATTGTGTGGCATCGAATTGTTGCCGTCTGTTAGGCTGCACTGAGTCCCCCCTCGGGGGTTGAGAAGTAGCTGGATATAAACACTGGAAATAAATAAATAAATAAATAAAACACCGAGGGCTTTCTGCAATTCCTAGCACAGAAGCGTCTGATCCATTCAGTATAGATTTAATTTTTCCAAATATTTTTGAAAAGGTGCCCCACATGTTTATTTTTAAAAAAGTCTTTTGACCTTGGTTAAAAGGCTGAATTGACCATCCTTTGAAAATGTCATGCATTTTTGAGTTGACAGGTTTATGTTTTGCTGCATTTGTTTTAACATCCGCTTTCTTGTCTTCTAAACCAGGTATCTTCATGCAGTAATCCAGGAAACCATTTGATCTCATTATTTCTGTATAGCCTCTCTCGCAACCACAGACACCATTCTAGGTAACATGAAAACATAAAACAAGTAAGTCAGTTCACTCCATAGAAACTCATCACAAAAGATGTTCTGTTGAGCAGTTACTGAATCTCCAGTAATCAATACCAAATGGTTTATTTGTTTAGATTTAAATCCCAATCTGTTTCCAGGATTTCGAACTGACTGCCCATATTGACTGTCAATATTGACTCAATGAGAACAAATCTATGGCTAGCAATCTTATTCCACCTGAAGTATGGGAATAGTATTTCCAGCAACTATTCGCTAAACCTCCAACTAGCCACAGTAACTCCCAAGATAGGCCGCTCCCACAAGAACCTGAATGGCCCCAAATTTCCCCCGCGGAAATTAAATCCATAATCCAGAGATTAAAACCAGGAAAAGCCCCAGGGGAGGATTTTCTTCCTGGGGAGCTCTTCAAGGACAGGACACAGTGGTGGGCCACTTTACTGGCGGGACTTTGCTCGCATATTGTCAAAACTTTGTGCATTCCCACAGGTTGGAAAATGGCAATAATAGTCCCGATCCATAAAAAAGGTACCAAAAAAGATCCTAAGAACTACCGCCCTATCAGCCTCATTGATATCACTGCAAAAATATTCTCCCGAATTCTTTTGGACAGGATTGATTGACTGTCAATATTGTAAAAACAAATTAAAAACCAACAAGAAAAAACCCTGGTAATTTGGGGATGTTTTAATTCATATGATTCACAATGGATGCTCTTTCTTTTTTCACTTTGATAAATGTATTACAACACAAACAATGGAAGACCAATCTTTTTTGAAAATAAATGTTTACAAATTAAAGTTTTTGTTGCTTAACCATACCAGTTCATTATTGCAATTCCCCATCCTTCTCCCTGTCCCTTTGCTGTTGTCTGCTAAAGTGCCCAGTGATGGCAAGGAGCTCTCCAGAGCTCCATGGACATCCATTGTGGCAGTTGTGTGTGTGTGTGTGTGTGTGTGTGTTTGCACAGGTTCAATCCATTCTTTTTTCTTTGGAGCTGCCAGGTGCAGGAAAAAGAGGATGGTAGTTTCAGCCTGTGTGAACCGTGAATTAGTTCAGATTACCCCCAAAGTTCAGGGCTCTTCCACTTTGTTTAATGTGAGGTTAAATCAGGTTAACCCAGTTTAGGAAGCAAAATGACACACCCTATCCTATCTCCCAAACAGAGATTTGGACAGAGGAAATCCCTTTGAGTTTATGGCTTTGATTCCATTTCCATAAACCATCTTGCCTGAATGGGCTATAAACTAGAAGCCCTGTTAACTTAGATTAGTAAACTCAAACATAACTTTCAATTCTGCACACAAATTCCATGCTCTGCAAAGTATTTTTGAGAGCCAAGGAGGTGTCGAGATTTCAGTGTAGGACTAGGACTTTGGAGACCTGGATTTGAATCCCCTCTCATCCATGGGGAAAACCTTAGGAGAAGGCAATGACAAGAAATCTTGCCAAGAAAACATTGTGATTGGTTCATTAGGGTTGCCGTAAGTCAGAAACATTCCTGTGTTCCTCTTCTAACCATTTTGCTACAAATCAATTACTACAACTTCCCGCTAGGTGGTGTTCAGTACATACCAAACAACATTTCTTCTGCATTAGAAAGGTTTTTTTTAAAAAAAATAAAATCTAAAGATAATTTATTGGCTGCCAAAAGTATTAATCCTGACCATGTACATTGTGATCTCCGGATTACCTGTGTGCAGTAAGAGAAGGGCTTCCTACAGGCTGGATTGCAATGCCTGATTGTAGCTGGTTGCATCCGAATGGAACAGCCGCCTGTAAAAACAGTTGTCAAGAAATATCATCTAAAATATATTTCAAAATAAGTTAGGAATGTCTTCAGGTTATTTTGCTATATAGCAACACTGCTGCGGCCTGCAGAAGTGCACATAGAATCCATATAACTGCATCAACTCCCAAACTCAGGTTGGGTTTTCTAAAAGACATCAGTTCTGCAGACTGATAAATATATTCTTTATACCTGACATCTCTTCAAAAATGTTAGCTGTATATTTTGATGTGTATATCCACATGTTGGAGTGTATATCCACAGGTAGAGCCAGTGTGGTACAGCCTTTCTCCGCTGAGAGAAGAAGGCAAAGCCAATCCCTCTCTGAACAAATTGTGCAAGAAACCTCCATGATAAGTTTATTTTGGGATCATCAGAAGACAAAAAGCATACAATATTCATGGTAAAATATTAATGTGGTAAACACGATTTGAAAGCATACAGATAACAGACTTTTTTGGATAGAGATAAGCAAATTAATCCAAGAAATTACACAAGCCATTTTAGGGATAAAAAGGAGGGCTAGTACTGTTCCCAATATGTTTCCTTTAATATATTGCTGTGTGATATTTCTAAACAACTCGTTTATGCAATGAATGCAGAAAAGTCTACTTTAAAAGCACCATAATTACAGCTGCTACTATGCTAACTTTTTCCACTTGTTTGATTATCATTCTCATATTTATTTATAGCCCGCCTTTTTCCCAGTTCAAAACATAAGAGTATTTACTTGCCCATGGAAAAATATTAAGGAGGATGCTAGTGTAATTTCTGTGGGAGAAAGTTCTCTCCTATATTCCAGAAAGTTCTCTCCTATATTCCAACCAGCTATAGCTTTAGCTTTGTGGATGGTGAGATAGAGAGAAGTGGCTCCTCAGAAAATTTGGTCCTTCAAATAACCTAGATCTGAACCATATAGGAATTTTAGGTCATAGTCAGGATTTTGAATTGTGACCAGAAAGGTAGGCAGCCAGTGGAGTAGTTGCAACAAAGGAGTTGTGTGATCCCTGTAGCCAGCCATGACTAACAATTTTTTTACAGCTTTTGGGGCCAGCTGTGGTTTCCATAGCAGCTCCACATATAGTACATTACAGTAATGCAAACTGGATGCACCAATGGCATATGTCATTGTGGTCTGCTCTAACATTTATTTATTTATTTAAAACATTTCTATCTTGTCCTTCTTGACTTCCATGGATGGACTCAGAACGACTTCCAACACCAAAGATTCAATGCCATACAATATAATCACATAATAAAAACAACATACATAATAATGGTAGGTTACATACCTGTGACCATCTTTCTTCGAGTGAAGCTCTGTGAATCCACACTTATGAAGTTTGCGCGCCAGCGCGGGCTTCTAACGGAAACTTTCCCAGTTTGAAAAGTTTTGGCGGTAGCTCCGCCCAGCCGGCCCGGAGGGCATAAAAGCGCCTCAGCGCGCGCCACGCCATTCCTACGCCACATTAGCAACTAGGAAAGGGTGGTTTGAGAAAGAGGGGACGGCCGGGCGGGTTCGTGTGGATTCACAGAGCTTCACTCGAAGAAAGATGGTCACAGGTATGTAACCTACCATTCTTCTTCGAGAGCTCTGTGAAGGCACACTTATGAAGATTTACCGAGCTAAGGTAAAGGAGGTGGGAACAAACCAGCCAGATTTAGAAAAATATATCAGGTTTATTGCAACCAGCAATTTGAATCAATAACACATCAATCATATAAATATGAGTGGAAGGCATGCTCCCACTTGTAAACATAGTGCAACAAGCACCATTCATGTCAGGCACGCAGGCCTCACAACATAAGTGCAACAAGCACCATTCATGTCAGGCACATAGGCCTCATAGCATAAGTGCAACAAGCACCATTCATGTCAGGCACACAGGCCTCACAGCATAAGTGCAACAAGCACTATTCATGACAGGCACACAGGCCTCATAACAGTGAGTGCAACAAGCACAACCTGAGAACAAAGGTGCACAACTGGTGCCACCTAAACCCGAAAAGCGGGTGGCGGTAGTCCGCCGACCGGTTCTTGTAGATCAAAAGGGCTCTTCTGACGTCAAGGCCTTTGATCGTCGAGCCCCTGTCTCCGGATAGGGCAAGTCCCAAGTCCGGGAGCACAATGTCAGTGTTCAAGTGGAACGGAGAGACCACCTTAGGCAAGAAGGTGATGTCCGTTCGCAGGATGGCCATATCTGCTAAAAACAACAGGTAGGGTTCGTCGACACGGAGCGCCAGCTCGGAAGGCCGACGCGCCCGAAGCAATGGCGACCAAGAAGGCCACCTTCAGGAGAGGAGCCGCAGGTCGATGGATGACAGCGGCTCGAACGGTGGGGATGTCAAACAGGACAGCACCAGGTCCAGGCTCCAACCCGGCATTGGTGGGTGCACTGGGGGACGAGTGTTGTTAACACCCCCCAGGAACCTCCACCACAGAGAAGGCCCTGTGTCTCGTCTGCACCAAACGCAACTGCGAAGGCAGTGGGACCGAGAGCAGGGCCTCTCCGGAAGATCTTAAAGTCCTTGATGGTTTTTAGGGAAATATACTTTTGGACAGGTAAACTGGGCCAGAGCCCAAGGAGTTGGCGTAGTTATAGCATGATATCAGTCTAACACATTCCAGTAGACCTTTATATCAGGGCCCAGACCTTATGGCAGAATTTCAAAACACTATATGGTCTGGAGGCCATTACTGTTCTTAAAAAGGAAAAGAAAGAAAGAAGGTGGTCAACTTTTGCTTTGGTTTTTATGTTTGTGTGTCCTGGGGTTGCTTTTTGTTATGAGACTCAAACTTCCGGAAAACCACAAAAATATTATTGGAATGTGAGGAAAGGGTTTGTTATGGAACTGTCAAACTTCCAGAAAATCACAAAATGTGTGGTTAGAGTTGGGGAGATTGTGACATTCTTGAGGAATCTTCAATCTACATCCCATAATATATCACCTATTCAGGATGTTAAGAAGAAAACTTCCCCTTCCCTCAAAAAACCACACTGTACAATTGACTTTTCTTTATCTTAGGAAAGGAAACCTCAAAAGTAGGATAATTGTCCCATCCTTATTTCTAAGTAGGAATTAATGAACTTCTTTTTTAAAAAAAAACAAAACAAAAACAAAAACAAAAAACCCATAGCTTTGTAGAAAAGATAATGAAAATATATTGATGTTATATTACAGCTCTTAAAAGTTCAACTCCATGATCATTAAAAACACATTTCAGCTGAAAAAATAAGTGATGTATGGAAATAAAAGTTTATCTTTTCCACTGTTCTGTTTTTGAGAAACTGTAGATTCCTACAAAAGTAAGCCTTTAAAAATATCCAGTGAGCTCATGGCAGTTGACAAAGGCAGTATTTTCTTTTAAACCTTTGTGTGCCTGACTCCCTTGCAACTTAGATCCCCAAAGCAAAACTACCCTTTGTGTATTTTCTGGACTTCTTTTTTCACACTGCCTAGGCTGGGCAACTACAGAGCTCAGAAAACATTAGTTGAAACCGGAATTCCCACAATCCTCCCTGGGGACCAGAAAAGTAATTTTCCAAATCCTGGGCAAGACATATGGCAGCATTCAGGAAGAGGAGGACAAGGAAAATCTTACTATGTGCCAACATGCACCACATGCATCTGCTATGCAAACCTCTTATGTGAAGCATATGGCTAGATGTCATTGACCTCAATATACTGAAGGAAGTGCTGACATTTTATTGGCAAACACTTCAGATATGAAAATACCTGTCTCCATTTTCTCCCCTTGGCTATGTTCAGGAAATACAAAAAGATAATTCATTTCCCAGATTTTGGTCAGGAGATTCTGGGGACAACTCCCAAATCTTTTTAGAAAACAACATTCTAAGAAGTTTTTCTCTCTCAGCCAATCTAATAATATGTAGCTATTATGCAGGTCTTTTATTTTATGTTTTCATGAAAGCTCAAAATCTTTTCTCTCTCTCTCTGGGAAATAAACATTTATTTATCCTTAATTAATGAAGAAAGGTTCAGCACCCTGACTTAAATCCAATGGCTTGTCCCACCCAGATTGAATAATTGACTCCATGAGTTCAGCCTTAATTCAGGACAGTGCCAAAGTCTCTTTCACACTATGCAATTATGGTGTTAAACAAACTGAAACTGAATCCAGACTAAACAAAGGTGCTTGCCATCAAGGGTCCTAATCTGGGGAGTGGGGATGCAGATGTGTCAACCAGTCTTGGATGGAGTTATACTCCCCTTGAAAGACTGTGTTTGCAACTTGGTAGTGCTCCTGGATCCATCTCTCCAAATGTCAGTCCAGGTAGATGCGACAGTCAGGAGTGCTTACTATCAGCTTCGGCTGATACCCCAGCTGCACCCTTTCCTAGATTTGGAGGACTTTAAGAGGGTGGTGCATGTGCTGTTAATCTCAAGATTGAACTTTTGTAATATGCTTTACATTGAGCTATCTTTGTACCAAGTTCGGAAACTACAATAGGTTCAAATTACATCAGTCAGATTGGTTACAGGAACACCCAGAGGTGTATCACCCCTATTCTAAAGTCGCTCAATTGTCTGCCGATTAGTTTCCGGGGAAAGTATAAGATGTTGGTACTGACATTTAAAGCCCTACATGGTTTGGGTCAAGTTACTTACAGGGTCACCTCCTCCCGTACAATCTGCCCCGAACACTGAGGTCCTATGGGAGGGGTGGGCATCTGCTCCAGCCTGCCAGAACCCAACTGGCAACCATCATCCAGAGGACCTTTTTTATCAGCCACCCCACGGCTGTGAGACAACCTGCCGGTAGAGCTCTGACAACTAAATTAGTTCCCAGAATTTAAGACACAAGTGAAGACCTCTCTCTTCTGTCAGGCCTACCCAAGCAGTTTAAATGATGCATTTTAAACTTTGATTATATATCTAACTTTTGTTTGTGCATTTTAATATGTATTTTATGGAACTATGTTTTAATATGTGTATTCTATGGAGTCTTTTAAAATTATTATGTGTTTTGATTATGTCTTTTAGCAATGTTGTAACCCACCTCAAGCCGTGAGGAGACGCGGGTAAGAATTAAATTATTAATAATTTTGTTTTTATTGTCTATTTTTACTGTCATAGTTGCCTCTTAAAGAATCCTGGGGTTTGTAGTTTGGTCAGGAAAAACAGAGGAGCTTTCTGACTGAGGATTCTAAATCCTCCCTCATAAACTCCAAATTTTAGGATTCCATAGGATGATAGTAAGACAATTAAAATGGAACCATAATGCTATATATGTGTAGGGTGAAAGGATTCTGACACAGCCCAACAAAACAACAGAACATGAGGGAATTGTTTATTTATCCTATTTTCCCTTCTCAGTCTTATAACTCAGCAGGAGTTTCTACTCCATTTCGATAGCGCAGATTTGGAGTAACACCTACCTGTGACATTCACCCCATCTGATCGCTGGCACCATGCTGTGCGTTCATTATCTTGCCAAAGACTAGTTTTCCAGACATAATTATAACACTTCCCACCTATAATCCAAATGAAGCAACAGTGATCAGTTTATATTTACTTTGCAATGCAACACACTTTTCCTTCAGAAGAAACTAGAAGTTGGTTAAGAGCCACATAATTAAGCCAAGCATACCAAAGTATGAAAAAAGGAATTGGTTGGTGATTTCTCTAGGGGTTATATAAATGCAATCTCCGGGGAAGCCAAGTGCTCCACAAATACACATATAGCATTATATCTCCCCCCTGGATTTGGTCAATGGGGAGGCTAGGTGTGTAGTGAGGCACTGCACAACCAGCTAAACAGTGATGGAAGAAAAGATGTAACTAATCCCACTGAATCCCAGGATATGAATTGAATGACTGAACCAAAACACTAACATGTATAACATCTTGGCCTTGTATTCATATCTTTTTCTCACTATTTTCATATGTTTGTCTCAATATTGCCTTATGAATTATTTCTAGAACAAATACATCACAACATCAGTCAACTCTTCTTTGTGATCCTGAGATAAGAAGGGCTGAGCTTTAACTATTCCCTACCAGAGCAAGGCCGAGTCTCCACCTCTTGTTCAGGGCAGCTGTCTTGGTTTTCAAAAGACTGAATTATAAATGTTCTTGACCGAGATTGTCGACCCTTTGTCTCAAAACTCCTGCCATCTATGCATGTCAATTCACAGGGGCTCCACTCTGACCATTCTGTCAAGTGACAATCACCTTTAAACAAGAAAAAAGATGGGAAAATTTAATGAATTATGGTTTAGGAGAGTGATGTCCTTAAATTCATCTTAGTCAAATTTTAGGAGATACTCAGAGGGCCCCCTAGTCCACCCTAGTCCACCCTTGTAGCAGGAAACACAAATCCCTGACCAAGCTGCCATCTTATTGCAAGTATCTCGCCCCTGAATTTTCTTCCTAACATGGAGTGTGGGGTTTTGGTAGAAGTGGCAACTGTTGGAGGAAAGCAAAAATATGGGTCAGGATACCCCAATCTACCATTCTGAAAGCAAAGACTTTAATAAACAAAACACCTATGCCTGCACTCCAATAAAATCAAGTAAGAGCTCGATCCTGTTATAGTATTTTTACTAACAGCTTCAGGGGTGAAAACCTGGCTCACCCATTGGCAATTAAGTCTGCTAAGAATAAAGTAATGGTTTCAGGGCTTAGGATCTAGTATGGGAACATCATAAGCAGTGTTATCATCATGTTATTTTGTCACCACTACTAATCACCTAGCAGTCAGAGGAACAGGTAATGAGAACAATCTTTGCTCTTGTGCTTACTAAACTGCTACCATGTCAGCCAGTCATGATAAGACAAACAAACCATGCCATTCCATTCTAAACATTGCATCAGATCATTATGAGAAATACAAACCATTAAGAATTGAAGTCTGTGTTTCTTTATTTTCCTCCTTTCCCCCATTACCCTTTCCATTATGACTTTTATAGCAAAAGAGGACAGTGACTGTTTTGTTCTTTTTTCTTATGTGATGCTCCTCTGAGCTCAGAAAAATAACTTTTGTGGATTGCAGCTCCTAGAATAATCCAAAAAAGCCACTCTTCCAAGTTCTGAAATTGCCTCTAAAACTGGTCTAGAAACTTTAGCTGGTGGATCTGCTAAACAAGGTAAACCAACTTACAGCACATATAGGTAACTATTTTGTCTGCCTATTAATAGTGGGCTAGATTTAAGATTTCATTAGTACCAAAATCTCTAAACAACTGGGAAAATGCCTTCCCAATTATATACTAATCCTTATTTGGCCTTGATGGTTGCCTAGGGAGCAAATCTCCTTCACACAATAGTACCATGAGTTAGAAATATCCATCCCATAATTGTCCATGGTTTAACATTTAATATTGTGTTGCTCATTCTGTGAAATATTCTTATTTCTGTTATTCAACATAGATTGACAATTATTATTTTAGGTGCAACGTGAACATGTAACAATTAATGCCAGCTACATCCCCATGTAGTTTGTTCTCCCCCCCTCCCCAAATATAATTGTTAGGTGGTTTTTGTGTGTGTCAGGAGCAACTTGAGAAACTGCAAGTTGCTTCTGGCTTGAGAGAATTGGCTGTCTGCAAGGATGTTGCCCAGGGGACGCACTGATGACATAAACTAGTTTAGAACTGAGATAGCCTCCTTGGACTGATGTGGAAAGGTGTAATAGAGCTAAGAGTCATTCATTTATTTGAAGGCCTTTCATCCCAAAAACCTTGACAATTTCTTGTGGCAGTTTCTTGTATGTATAAAAGAGGAAGGGGGACACATGAAAAACTTAAGTTATCACCCTATTGAACAAGAGTCCCCCAGTGCAATCTTCTGGGGTTACTCCTACAGAAAGGAATGTTGCTACTGTAAAACACTCGAGTTAAGAAGCTCTTAAGAACTTCAGTCTGGTTGCTGTCCTTAAATTTTAAGTTTCCTATTATCCTGCATCAGGACTTTATCAGGATTTATATGGCCTTTCCTAATACATGAGAGATCTAATTTGGAAAGGTTTTATAGTATGCTATAAATGCGAATATATCTGTGACATAAAGGTAACATGCAGAATCAAGGAGATTTACTTTGCCTGAAAGCAAAGGTAGGGATTTTACTTCTTATGAAAATTCTGTGATCCACTGGAAAAGTTGATGGTGGACAGAGCCACATTTAACTGTGTCCAGAGCCATAAGTAATAAGAGTTTTTGTTCCCATTTTCCTTGTGCATGTCTCTTATTTCTGTCCCTGTGCTACTGCATTCCTCTCCACATCTCTTTTCGTGCCATTCTTCTTTTATTTTTGCTTGTGCTTAGAGGTATAATTCTTTGCTATGCTTCTTCTAGAAGGAAGCAACAATTGTCTTCACACTACAGAAGTTGAAATCCTATTTGCAAATCAGGACTTATGCTGCTCAAAATTCACATATGGCTGTTTTGTAAACAAAACAGCATTTTCTGCAAATGACACATTTCATGTGCAGGAAGTAATGTTTCCATGCAGAAAGTCAAATATCCATGTTTGAATTTGGCATAGAATAAATCCCCAATTATAGCATTTTCTGTGAAGGAAGCAACAATCCATGCTGTTTTCTGTAGAAAAAAACAATATGTCAATTTTGTGCAGAATAAATGTCAGTTCGCAAAACTTCTCATTAGTTTAGGGTGGTGCTCATTAGCATTTCTGAACAGACATAAACATATATTTGTAAATATTTGAAAGTGCCTTTGTGTTGAACCACTTCACTCTTTTTGCCACTAAACTTCCCTCTATACCACTCTAGTCCTTCTTCCTCCCCATCACTCTGCCAGCTGAACCCACCCTTTTCTTTCTGTACTGTACCACCTTGGTGAAGATTCTCCTCTCATTTATGCTGGGCCTCACAAAGAATAAGGCTGAGGGCAGCATGCGGTCTATAAGCTTTAGGTTCTCCACTTACACTTAAATGCTGGTAGCGTGTAATTTCCAGCCAACTTTCATGTGGTTTACAATTGAAGAAGAAAGCGAAAATTTATTGGCTTAGGAAACAATATACAAGCAAAATTACAGGAACATATTAACTGTGGGGAACGTAACTATTCAGGGGCAGAGAGTGGCATCAGTTTAGAGTTACCATGTCAGAAGTCCAATAAACCTACAATAGGTTTTAGTGCAGGCTTTAAGGGAGCTCTCCAAGAAATCTTACTCAATGGATATAGAAACCACCAATAGCAGGGTGGTATTAAAATAAGAAAACAAAGTTCTCCAAGCAGTTTACCTGGGCAAGGCACAGAACATGGGAGATGCAGGGCACTGTCTTTAGAAGGAAGCTCTCCACATAATGCCCTTTCTACTTGCTTAGATGCTGCTGATAAAGAGCCATCATGTACCATACACGTGAGGTTCCGTACTTGGATTCCATCTCCACACTGTCCACCCTAAGAGAAGTAATATAGGTTTATGGTACAAAAATAGTTCTTATTTCATTAATAATAAATGCTAAGCAGACCATATGGATCCTTTCTGCTGGAAGCCACCCAGTTTTGATAAATATAGTTTTGTCTTAGATATTGGTTTATTTTAGGATCTGGTTTGTTTGTTATTTGAATGTTCTGTGGCATTGAATGTTTGCCATTTTTTGTTGGACTCTGCCCTGATTCCCCTCTGGGAGATAGGGAAGAATACACATGATGATGATGATGATGATGATGATGATGATGATGGTGATAATTGTCAACAAGACAAATTGCGTCCTTGCATGCTTGAAGTGATAAAAAGATGGATGAGGTCTTTCCGACATCCTGTATTTGTGCCCAGTCTTGCAGAACCAATGCTGTCATAAAAGAATGCAAAGCTATCCTGGGCTGTCATAATTTTTAAAAGTGCACCTCTGGCCATGGCAAAGAGGAGGATGGAGGGTTTTTTTTAATCACCCTTGAAGCCTGTATTGAATTTGAAGTAATAATACACATCCAAGAGGGCTAAACATTTAGCCATTTATACTAAGACCATTGCTGGCATCCTGATAATTCAGTCAAGTATAGAATAATTTTACAAATTTTGAATGGTGAGTCAAGACAGACAAATCTCATTGATTGAATTTTACTCTAGTCCAGACAAACAATAGGGTTTAAGTCTGTAGAGGCAGAAGTTGGTTTGTTCATTTCTTAGAGAATTCTGTAATTGTGTGCATACAGAATGGAATATACACATGTCCCTGTAAGGCACATGCCCCGTCTTCATCCCTGCCATATTTTGTTCCAGGTGTAGTACAATTTATCTGATGCAGGGAAAGCTAAAAAGATTTCATCCTGTCCATATCCCAAGTGAAAAAAATGAGTGTGGAGAATCCAAACAAGTCAAAAGTTAATGATTGATGATGGATGCAATGTTTTAAATGAAGCATGATCTAAGAGAGAAGAACCTGTCTATGGCAAATCTAGGCAAGAAGAATGCAGCATGAAGATGGAGAGGGCACACAGTCTGCCAGTGCTGACAAAGCAAAGGTAAATGTATTTGATGCTACCAATTCATGCCAGCGTTTACATTTTCAGACCATTAAAAAAAGTAATCACCCCAAAGAAGAAAAGTCATAGTCAGCACTTCATTGAACAGCTTTAAACTATACTGTTTCAAGGCCTCTCGATGTACTGTGACAGGCTACATAGTGTTCTTAGTGCAAAAGTCAATTTCCTAGGTGGCAGAATTCTCTGAAATTAAATCATGCTTTGATCTAGATTTGAAGCTGTAAAAAAGATCTATGGCACTCATCTGAATGCTATTAGAAGTGTACATTCCATTGACCTTTGCCATTAAATTACTTTTTAATCAACTGCTTACTTGCATGTATGATGAATTCACTGTGATAAGACACAGATTTCCCCTCCTTATTTTCAATAATATTAAAATAACATTGCCGTATAACTTTTAAAACACATATTAAACAGCCTCATTATTCAGCAATACGTGACTAACAAACCAAGTTCACCTGATGCCCACAGTACAAAGAGATTGCTCTATCAATCACTGCACAAGAGATACCTCGACTTTGCATGGGGACCACTCTCCAAGGACCCAGCTGTAGCAGGGTTTTATGACACAGTTCCTGTCTTGGGTGAGTTCAGCTGGACAGGGTCTTCCTTCTCCTTGGGCTGGCGTAATTACAGATCTGGTACGTAGCATCTGGCCTAAACAAGAAGAGAAATTGGTCTTATATGTATATATTACACCTAGTTTTCTCATGCTTACCCTCAAGTGCTTACAAACTCTTTGCAAGAGACAGCCCCAATATGCCCCAATACCAGTGGAGCCCTTTGGGCTTCTCACAATTCCCTTATGAGGTCATTACTTGGTAGTCCAGCTTTTGGAAGGTTCTTCTCTACCATTTCAAAAGAAAAATATGGTCCTAACATGGTTTAGATTACTGGCAGTAAGAGCTTTAAACTAAATAAGATGGCACATTGAGACCTAACTTTTTATAATTTTGGCCCCACCCATCACTGTTATGTGAACTCTAAGTGGTCCTTAAACATGAACCTGGCCCTCAAATTGAAAGGTTCCCTGCTCTTCCAAGATGCAGTTCTCAGGTGTACTGTACCCAATCAATTATGAACTCCTCAAATTTTTGGTATGGATCAGTACCTCAAAGAATCTGTCACAGGTTCACATTCCTGCAAAAGCATGCTGTCTTTTATTTCTTGCTCTTTGTGATTACTTTACTCCCCTTTTCATTTCCCATTTCTTCCAGCTTCTCTGTTCCTGTCTCCTCTTTCTTTTGTTTTGGTTCTCAAAAGGCTATGGTTTCTGCAGTTTTATTGCAGCATACAGAATTAATCCATAATTGCAATTATAGCTACCTCCAAAGACATCTTTCAGTACCATAGGTGCTCAAATGGTGGAAGAATCATGAAAAAACATGTTCTGAGACAGGTAATGGGGGAGATGCATGTGCAATATTAAACTATGTTCTCTGGTAATCAGGGTTTTGATTTTTGATTTTTAAAAAATTAATCTTTATTAAGAATTTTTTTCTAAAATTACAATAAAACATCAAACGTGTATAGAAAGCATAGTGTAAAGATAAAGAAAGAAGCAATAGATAAGAGGAGAGGAAGTGGGATAGAGAGAAGAGATGGAAAAGAGTGTAGAATAGTGAATGAGTGTGAATAATAATAAGAATAAAGTGTAATCAACGTTTTTTTTAAAGTGCTAGGACAACTTTCTACCATTTTTTTAGAAAAATAGCAGTGGGCATGAGAAGAATGTCGGCTCATTACTGTTGCTCAAATAGTATTGATAGAGGAGTTTCACAATGAATTGTGGATCCTAATGACACATTATGCGCTAATACATTGAAGTACTATCCCAAACACGAATCAAGGAACATGAAAGGCACTGCAGACTACTTCAACCAGAGAAGTCTGCTGTAGCAGAGCACCTGATGAACCAACCTGGACATAGCATATTATTTGAGAACACAGAAATGCTGGAACTCTCTCACAACCACCATGCCAGACTACACAGAGAAGCCACTGATATCCATAAGCATGTGGACAATTTCAACAGAAAGGAGGAAACCATGAAAATGAACAAAATCTGGCTACCAGTATTTAAAAAGTCTAAAATCATAACAGTAAAACAACACTCAAACACAAGGGAACTTCAGATAAGAAATAATCAGGGATAGCTAACCACTTCTCAACAAAAGATTCCTCCAGGCACTAACAAGCCACTCCAAAAAACTGCCAGGCCATCAAATGCTAATCAAGGTGGCCAACTGAAACATTCACACCTAGCTCCAACAGACAAGAGTTCTTTTTCCCACTCTGGACATTCCACAGATATATAAAACCAATTTTCCTAGTTTCCAACAGACCTCACAACCTCTGAGAATGCCTGCCATAGATGCAGGTGAAACGTCAGGAGAGAATGCTTCTAGAACATGGCCATACAGCCCGAAAATCCTACAATAACCCAAGAACTATCCTGCTTGGGCAACAAATGGTGGAAAAAACAACAGCCATATGGCATCATTGCATTAAGAATTCCATGCTTTTTCTTCTCATACTCTGCTTTAGCATCAGCAGTTGTGGAAATGCTAGTACTAAATAGATGTACAAAATCCATACATGCAGAAAGAATGTGTGACAGACCACAGGACTGCACAATGTATAGGGTGTTTCAAACTGATGTACCCAGTTTCAAGGCATTTTACATCACAATGACAACATTTTACAATTACACAAAAAGCTATAAACAGTTTAAGGAGATATCACGTTTTCAAGTTTTACTAACTATTTTGAGCTAGAAAAAAATCTAAAAAATACCTCTGCAAATGGAGAATATCTCATTAGGCCTTATGTTGTGGGGCTACCATCTTGCAAATGACTGAGGCTGTTTGTGTACTGGGAGAGGCATCTAGCAGTAATCATTTGAAATGGTATGCCCCACCTTTTCAAGTGGGCAGTTCATGGTTGAAGAGATATAGTGATTTGAAATCAGTCCTATCTTTTTGAAACACCTTGTAGTTACACACTTGACAATGCTTTCTGTTGGAGCAGCAGAAATGCATCCTTCCTGCTTCCACATGTATGCTGATTTACTGCGAAACACTACACCATACAAATCTTTGTGGATGTGCCTACCTGTATGCACTCTGAATTGTTTATTTTTAAGTACAGCATATTTGAAACAAACATTAATAAATACTAGGCCTGTGCAATCAATGAAAAAAATGTTTTAATACTCATTACGAAATTAGAGAGTGGGGAAAAATGGTTTCTAAAGTGTTTACAAAATTGGACAGAGTCTGTACCATAACTATAACAAATTAACTACTTTTTGTTACTTTTGTTAAACAATTGTGCCAATGGGGAAACTTCAGGGCTGCTTTCTCCCTCATTGTTAGAGCAAATGGCATGAAACTTACAACAATTATGGTAGACATTTATTACTGTTAGCCCATCAAGTTTCGGAACATTTCACTCATCCACAGAGTTGAAAGAGGCTCCCAGGGCCATCCAGTCCTACCTTCTGCTATACAGGAATACATGATCAAGTATTGCATGCTGGAAGCATTTCTTTGCTAATCCCATGGCTGCCCCCACATTCTTTGAAAATATTCTGGATTCCTATGAGCCTCTCTTCTTTGATGATATATCACAAGTTGTTTAACTATCTGTTTTAAGGTAGTTTCAGCAGATTATATCCACATGGCTTCCTATATTATGTAGTTTGAGACTCACTTGTACACAGGATTTGGAAACATTTTCATACTAAAATGTCCAGATAAAAAACACCGGTACCACTAGCGGCATATTCAGGGACATGAGTGAATTGGGCTTCTTTTCTCTCACCCAGAAGAGGATAGGAAACTCGTAGGTACGAGGGAAAGTAAACCCAATTCTAATTGTAGCAGTGCAATCAAATGTCACTTGTGGAGTAATTTTCCTCAGTGTTGTACCTTCTATATATGTCTGACAACATTTCCCATCATTTTCAGACAACAGAATAAATAATCAAATATGCTGGTAGCTGTAGTCATAAGTGGGCATTCCACTGCAAATACTCCAGTGTTAATCAATGATATATTCAAGTGTGTTTAGCACTTTGAGGATGCTCAATGATACTCAAGCTTCCTTAGCTCAGAAATGCTCTCATGTGTTTTAAGACAGCGACAACACTTCTGTCTATGTGTTCTGAGCTCACAAAATATACTCCTCTCTAGTAATGGGGAAGCATATGAAGCAAAGCCACTGTACTAATTGGAGCATATTAACGTTCAGTGTCTGTTGACTGTAATTGGATGTGCCCTGTCTATGCCCACTGCAGTTCTGCCCACGTCCTCGCTTAATGAGATCAGCCATGGGCTGCTCAACTTGATAGAGACAGTCTTCTGCGGCCAGCTACCATTCAGGAGGCCCTTTCCATTACAATAACAAGATGCCGCCTAATTGGAATAGTGTTAGAGAAAACATTTCTTCTCCAGGCTGCCCTCTTTGTCAGAGCAGTCAAGGATTACAAAATGAGATTGCTGATACTTTAATGAATGGCATTCAGCAGCACTATTATTCCAGAAATGGTAACCTAATTTCTTTTCCTATTCACTGAGTTAGGGATATTTCACTGAAAATAAACAGGTTCTTAATGGAAATTGTTAAAGTGGTTATGGACAGTAATGGTCACTATAGAGCTTGCAATTTTTCAACAACAATAAATGTAATTTGGTTATAATAACTTAAAACTTCATTTGGGAGGAAGAGGAAGAAGGTGAAGAGGAAAGAAAGAGGGGGAAAAAACCTATAGTCATTGCTACTATGAAACATCGCACTGGCATAATTATTAACCTTTGTAGCTCTCCACACTGTATAATGTTTTAGGTTTTTAATGAAGTCCATCACATAGACAAGGAAGTATTTACTAGCGTGCACATTAGAGGTGTTTTGAAGTAAACACATGATTAACCTAAAAGAGCAACAAAGGTTGCTAAACCAGTCCCTAGATAATAAGTTACAACCTTCATTTACATCTTCTGCACGGCATCATTTTTATTATGGTTAATTATGGGAGAGGAAATGAGCTTAATAATAAGGATCTCTCTTTGTGCAATCATTCATTACGATCTCTCTTATCTTTATTGATTAACTCATAGCAGAAGAACATGAAAGCACCACTATATGCTAGTTTGTCATTGGTTTTATTACACTTTTGCTGAAAGAGATAGAACTTAAAAATGAATTTAATTAAGGAAATACTGAAGCATTTCTATGAGCGGCTGCCGATTAACTGAGAACAGCTGACACGCTTTAGTGATGCAAACATATATCTATCAGTAATGAAAACATAAATTAATCCAAACTTACAGTAACAACACTGTTTTTATAAAGAGTAGACATTATAAAGGGTATGAATTAGTGATAGAAATGTTATTATGCTCTATATTTGTCCAGAACATGACATATATTTTGTATGATTTCCAAGTTCCTATTCTTTATTTTACACATTCTACTTTTCTTCCCATTGTTTTCTCCTCTATCTTACCTTTATATAAAGTGTTATTTAATGGGCCATTTAAATTGGTCCACAGCAGGAATTTGCATGTGGCGTTTGAATGGAAATTGTGTCACAGAACTGAGGGAAAGCAGTTTATTTATTTATTTATGTCATTTTTACCCTGCTCTTCTCACCCCCGCAGGAGGACTCAGAGCAGCTCAGAGCAGTTCCCTCAGTTAGGATTATTTCTACTTCTGGCTACAGTTCTACGTGGTTTAACTTTCTCAGACTTCAGTGGAATTTACACAGCCTAACTGCTGCTGTGCATGGGATTCTAGCCAATCTAATTATTTTACTCACTCTCAGATTTAGCATTTTCTCAAGAGCCTCTGAGTTCCACTGGAAATTGATAAGGGACTCCAACGTTTTACAGTGAGAATGGGCTTTCGAGTTAAGCCTATGGAGACCAAATCCTAAAAAGCTGCTTGAAGTTAATGAAGCAATTTGCTTTTATCCATGCCGTGATTTGCATACCATTTTGCCTAATTTCAAATGTGGGGAAAATGTAATTGTAAACATACACTTGAGAAATACAAAGGCTCTGCTTTTTTTTAACTACATGCTGCTGTAGCGACTGGACCTGTAACAATGGCTGCACATTATTCATAATCATCTCTCTGTTACAACAAGCTCATTTTTCAACAACCATAGCGAGATATATTCTCCATTGTAGTATCCTATAGACGTGAGTGAAAAGTACGCGGAGGCCACTAAAAGAAAATCTGTTCATATGTGGCATTCCCATGTCCTTATTTACTTACTCCATTTATATCCCGCCCTTCTCACCCGAAGGGGACTCAGAGTGCCTTACAAACTATGGCAAAAATTCAGTGTCACATTGTGCACATAACAATAAACATACCATATTAAATTATAAAACAGTTAAAGCATATTAAGAGTTTAAAACATATAAAAAAGCAATACAGATTAAAACATAAGTGCCAAGTCATTATTTCCAACTTGTTGATTTCCCGTAGTCATTATTCAGACTGCTAGGTTAAAGTCAAGTTACCCTACTCCCCAAATGCCTGTGTACATGGATTTGGCTTTTTCCTGAAGACCAGGAGGGATGGGGCCAGTCTAATGTAACTGGGGAGTAATCCACGCCACGGTTACATCAAGGCCTGGATTACTGCAACGCCTTATATGTGGGTCTGCCTCGGTCACTAACCCGCAAGATCCAGATTGTGTAGAATGCTGCCGCCAGGCTCCTCACAAAAACACCAATGAGATGCCACATCACACCATTCCTGCAGCATTTGCACTGGCTGCCGGTCGAATACAGAGTCCTCTATAAGACCCTGACCTTGACTTTAAGGCCCTGCGGGGCCGGGGCCCTTCATACTTAAAAGACCGCTTGATCCTACCTGCCCACCCAAGAGCACCACGGCCAGCAAACGAGAACCTCCTCTGTGTCCCGGGTCTGAGAGAGGCTCATTTGGAGTCCACGAGACAGAGATCCTTCTCTGTTGCGGCCCCCCTCCTGTGGAACTCTCTGCCGCCAGACCAAAGAGGCTCCCTCGACCTGCCACAGTTCTTGGCGGCACTTAAGACATGGCTATTCAGGAAAGCCTACGCATAACACGGAACCCGCGACTCGGAATTCACCGAGTCTGATATTTTAGTATTTTAACCATTTAATATTTTAAATATTTTAATCGCTAGTTGTGTAAGTCGCCCAGAGCACAAACGTGGAGGGCGACTCATAAATAATAAAGTTCAGTTCAGTTCAGTTCCACAACAGAGTGTTGTATTATAGTGTTAGCAACAGCATTACCTCTTTCTCTTTGTCTTGCAATTCTCAAAGGAACACATATCCTACATAAACAAAAAGTTAGCAACCTCTATTTTTTAACTAGGTCATCAGAAAACCGTTTTCATCCAAGGCTATTAAAGCTTGAAGTCCAACTTTCACTGTCACTGTTTTGGAGGAATGTTAGCTTGCTTTATTTTGTTTGAATTAAGTGAGCAATAATTCAAAAGACTTCTTCAAAACAATGCAGTTTTTACAAGGAGGATTCAGAGGTCAGGATTTAGCTGGATCTACACTGCCGTATAATGCAATTTGAATCTGCATTATACTGTTGATGTAGACCCATATAATGCAGTTTAATTAGACCAGGCATGGACAAACTTTCTAACTTGGCGGTTGCATGCTAGGAAGGGGAGGATGGAAGAAGAAAGATGGAAAGAGGGAAGAAAGGAGGAAAGAGGGAGGAAAAGACAAAAAGGGAAGGAAGGGAAGGAGGAAGGAAACAGCAAAGGAAGGGAGGAAGGAAGGAAGGAAGGGGGAGGGAAGGATAAAGGAAATAAAGAAGGAAGGAAAGCTAAATGGGAAGGGAGAAAGAGGGAGAGAAGGAAGAAAGGAATGATGAAAGGGTGGAAAAGGAAGGAAAAGAAAGGAAGGAAAGGAAGGTGGGAGAAAGAGCAAGGGAAGGAAAGAGAAAGGAAAGAAAGGGGGAAGGAAGGAAGGACGAAGGGGTGGAAGGGAAAGAGAAAGAGGAAAGGAGGGAAAAAAGAGAGAAGGAAGGAAGAATATGATGGTGAGAGAAAGGAGGGCATGATCAAAGATCCCAAGAGGCCACATCCAACCCCTGGCCGGGGTTGGTCCATACTTGATCTCTCTGGCATTATTTCGTGAATGAAGATTCTTAGGAAGGACTCATCCCACGCTTTCTACAAGCGTACTGATGACTAAGGAGGTTGGATGTGTCCTTTGAGCCTGTGCAATGGATTTTTCTGGTGGGGCGCAGCATGCACAGAACTGGCCTCACCCTTTATACCAAAGGTTCATCTGCCAGGGCCTAGCAAGCTTGGACGGTGGCAGTGAGGTCCTCAGGTTTGTAGGTTTGATTTGAGTTTCCTTCTCTAGATGGTTGACCTTACAGAGTTAGATGAGCACAATTGAAATTAGAGTTTTCCTTCTTTTAGGATGTTTACCAAAAGGCTAGAGAGCCCATTCTACCCATCAACATTCTTTGTCAGACTCTTCGGTTGCGACCTGTCTGGCATGGGAGGCCCTACCGGTGGTTATGCCACCGCCAGCATAGCTCACAACTTCATTAGGGTAGGCAAGCCCTCCCCCGTGACAAGGGTGCGCCAATGGAGAGGGTTAAGAGCAGTGTTTCTCAACCTGGGGGTCGGGACCCCCAGGGGGGTCGCGAGAGGGTTTCAGAGGGGTCGCCAAAGGCCATCAGAAAACATGTATTTCTGCTGGTCTTAGAAAGCCCTTTGGCAGAGAAGGTTGAAGATCTCTCTGCTTTTCCTTCTCTTTCTTTTTGGAAACAAACTGAATTCTCCCACCTAAAGCTCTCCTCTGCTGTGATTGGGAGGCCTCCCAGCCAAGGGGAGGGCTCCCAGCCAAGGGGAGGATTCCAAGCGGGGAGGGGAGATCAGGCGTGCTTGGGTCATGGCAGCATGGTGCGCATGTGTGGATGAGGGAAATTGTGTGAGGTGGGATGGAGGCTCACGCCAGCTAGTTCCTTCAAGGCATGAGGGCTCTGTGTAGGAATTTTGACCCAATTCTATCATTGGTAGGGTGCAAGGGGCTCTTTGATTGTAGATGGACTATAAATCCCAGCAACTACAACTCCCAAATGTCAAGAACTATTTTCCCTAAACTCCACCAATGTTCACATTTGGGTATATTGCGGATTCGTGTCAAATGTGGTCCAGATCCATCATTGTTGAGTCTATAGTGCTCTCTGGATGTAGGTGAACTACAACTCCCAAACTCAAGGTCAATGCCCACCAATCCTTTCCAGTATTTGCTGTTGGTCATGGGAGTTTTATGTTCAATTCCATCGTTGGCGAGTTGAGAATGCTCTTTGATTGTAGGTGAACTATAAATCCCAGCAACTACAATTTCCAAATGACAAAATCAACCTCACCACACAAAAATACAGTTATGAAGTAGCAATGAAAATAATGTTATGGTTAGGGGTCACCACAACATGAGGAACTGTATTAAGGGGTCGCAGCATTAGAAAGGTTGAGAAACACTGGTCTAGAGGGTCATACTTGGTCTAGACTGACTACATAATGTAGATGTTTGTGGGGTTTTTTGCACCTTTGCTTCATAGGAAGGTGCAGACCACTCCCCCCCCCGCCCCTTCCCACACAAAACAAGTTATTTCACATGTTTATTTCTGCACAAAAAAATCACCCACATGCTTGACTGTAGATTAGTGTCTCTAATTGTGAAGAACATCTTCATGACCAGATTTTCTTAGGAGGGAGTCCCAACAGTATCCCCTTTAACTGTCCAGATTTGACAGGAAGAGTTGTTTAAACGCTTCCGCTATTTTCAAAATGTCCCAGGTTCTTTCCTTTGCCCCACTTTACCCCTTTCTCCTCAACTTATTCCAATTGTTGAAAACTCAGTTCAAAATGCAAAAGTAGTTCGTACTAAGCTAATTCATTTGTGGGGAGAGGAGAAGGCAGAATCTTGCAGCTTGTGAATAGTATCAAGAAAAAGCAAGCAGATGTGGCCTCTTCCTCCTTATAATGTTCCTCATTAAACAAGTTTTTTTATCTCCACCACATTCAAGTTTTCCTTGCTGAAATGTTTGGATAGAATGGAACTGCAGTGAAACTCTTTTTCGTGTGACTCTAACATCAACACTTTTCTTCCATTTTCCTATATGATTGTATTACCTTTACCTGGTAAAGATGCCAATGGAGCTTTGAAAGCCTGCATGAGGTATTTTGTGCATTTTTGGTTGGTCCAATAAATTTATCACTGTTGTGAGGATTTTGAATGCTCCTGTATTTTTCTTTTTTTGTAGAGGATCAGAAGAAAAGACCAATATTCTTTACATGCCTAATAGATAGTGAATGTTCATCTTCCCTCGCTAACAGTTATATCATGTCTTTGGAAGAAAAGTGGTCTCCCCTTAAGGATAGAGGCCATGACTTTCTACAGAATTGCTTCTTAAACTATGTGTTTCGACCCCAAATGAGGTATCTTATGCCAAATGAGGTATCTTATGTATCTTGTGTATCTTGGGGTCATGAAAAACATGGCTGATTTAGACATTTACACAAATCTGTTAGCAACAACATTCAGTGTTTACACTGGAGTCTGAAAAAGATACTTCAGCTACACTTCATAGAAAGGAAAATCAGCCTGTTTAGCATGCCTTGCAAATGCTGGTTTATTATCAGTAAATATTTGGTTTTTTATACCTATATTATATACCTATATATCTTGGGTCGTGTATAAAATTCTCTGAAAGAAATTGATCACAAGCTCTATACCCTACCTCCTGAGGATTATGAAACTGCAATCTTTAGATAATCACATTTCAAATATTAAAATGGAGATTGTTGAAGTATCTTCATGCTTTAAATCTGGTTACTTTGATAAAACCCAACATCTGGGATGCATACATCAGTGTGTGCAAACCCTGGAAAATCATATTTTGGTTCAGAGTTGCAATTGGGCATACGCTTAGTACTACAGTGGGGTCCATAATATCACCTTGTGTGCATGTACTTGTATAATATACTTTTGGCTGGGGTTGATTTCCCTAAGCACGATTTTGATCAGAAATAAGTGAACCATTCACACTGTTCCTCTTAGGTTTGTCTCCTCTTTTCCATCCTTCTGTAGTCAGTATAAATAAATCATTACAAAATGAAAGGGGTTTTCAGGTTTCAAGGAGTTTTCTGAAAGAGGCAGCTTCCTCTGGGATTATGTCTTAAGTGGTATCCATAAGATCAGTTTATTTTCTTTCTTCTCTCCCGTCCCCCAGCTCCTGCCAATCTTTCCCCACTCTCTAACATTCCACAGCAAAAATACTTTCTTTTTACTGAATCCTTACTTTTGAAACCTATTACTTTATCCTTGAGTAATGAAATAAGCATTTTCCTTGGATACTCCATGAGGTTACATCTACACTATCAATGTAAAGTAAGATTGAAAATGTTTAACTTCTGGTCTTTGAAATAAGACAGTTCAGAAATTATAATTTTGTGGCAGAGCTAGAGACTGCTAATAAGGAATAAAAGAATTATCACAAACTAGGAGGCTGTGTGGGCAACCCCTAACAAGTGCTGATGTTTGTCCCTTTAAAAAATGCAAATGAAATCAGTTGTACTGAAGCACCAGCACACTATGCATAGCATAACTTAGATATTTGGAATCGGTGCCCTTTGCCCTCCAGAACTGGATTCAATAATACTAAGAATTTGGTGGGTTTTTTCACATGTTGAATAAGCTTGGTAGATGGAATAGGGGGTTAGCCACCTATAGCTTGAACGGTTAAACAGATCCTGGTTCAGGAAGAGGTGGTATAAACTTCGGTCAGGTGTAACTATAGCACATGTCCTCCTCACCCCACCCCCAGCCCATGGTTCAGTAGCTCCAGCCCACTCATGGCTATTTATTGGTTTTTGGAAGGAAAAAGAAGGTGTAGATAACAATCCAACTCTGTTTCTGCACCCAGGCACATAGCAATAACATCACATCTGGGGCTGTATGCTCAGTTACAGAAATAGAGCTGGATGCTTCTCTGCACCCTCTGTTTTCCACTGGCTAGGATATAACTATCTTGAATGGAAGGGCTCTAGTAGTTAAAAAAGAGGGTTTTCGAAAGGGAAAGAGATGTGCCGTAATTCTACATAACAGAACTTTCGAATACCATTTCCTGATTCAGAATCTGTTAACAATTAAAGCTACATAAGAACATAAGAACATAAGAAGAGCCATGCTGAATCGGGCCTCAGCCCATCTAGTCCAGCATTCTGTGTCACACAGTGGCCCACTAGTTGTACACAGGGATCTCTAGCAGAAAGGAGGGCAAAACCCTCACCTGCTCCCGACCCCCCACAACCAGTACCCGGGGAAAATCCTGCCTGCCTCCATCAACACAGAGGTGGCACTTGGATGTCCATTTCAGTAACTACTGATTCCCTTGGTATCCATGAATCTGTCTAATCCTGCCTTGAAGCTGTCCAGGCTGACAGCTGTCACAACCTCCTCTGGAAGTGAGTTCCATAACCCAATGACCCTCTGGGAGAAGAAATATTTCCCTTTATTAGTCCTAACTTTCCTATCTTGGAGCTTTAGGGAGTGCCCCCTAGTCCTAGTCCTAGTGTTGTGTGACAGAGAAAATATTGTTTTCTTTATTCACCTTTTCTATCCCATGCATGATTTTATACACTTCGATCAAGTCACCTCTTAAACGCCGTCTTTCAAGGCTGAAAAGACCAAGGCGTTGCAACCTGATTTCATAAGGGAGCTGCTCCATCCCTTGGATCATTTTTGTTGCCCTTTTTGTACCTTTTCCAGTTCCGTTATATCCTTCTTGAGGTGCGGTGACCAGAATTGTACACAGTACTCCAGATGTGGCCTCACCATAGATTTGTAGAGAGGCAATACAACATTTGCCGACCTATTTTCGATTCCCTTCCTGATCATACCAAGCATAGAATTTGCTTTTTTCACTGCTGCAGCGCACTGGGTTAACATCTTCATTGAGCTGTCCACCAAAACCCCAAGATCCCTTTCCTGGTTTGTCTCAGAAAGCTTTGATCCCATCAGTTGATAAGTGTATTTGGGGTTCTTTGCCCCGATGTGCATGACTTTACACTTGTTTAGGTTAAAATGCATTTGCCACTTTGTTGCCCATTCACTCAATTTCGAGAGATCTTTCTGGAGCTCTTTACAGTCAGTTTCATTTTTAACTACCCTGAACAGTTTAGTGTCATCTGCAAACTTTGCTACCTCACAATTTACTTCTACATCCAGATCATTTATGAATAAATTAAAAAGTAACGGTCCTAAAACTGAACCTTGGGGTACGCCACTTCTCACCTCTTTCCATCCAGAGAAGTGTCCATTTATTATCACCCTTTGTTTCCTACAGTTTAGCCAGGTTCCAATCCAGGACAAGACCTGATATTCTTGCACCCACCTTTTGGTTGATATTCAAGCAGTGCTTCTTGTAGGTCAGAAGCGATAGTTTATGCAGTTCATCCCAAGAGAGGGCAGCCTCTCCATTTTTATCCTCCTGAGCATTATCAAAGTTCTTGTTTGTGATAGGACTGCTTTCATTGTTAGGTCACCAAGGGGTTTTTTTATATTTACCCACTGAAATCTAACATAACAGTATGGACTGAATAGAGAAATTTATGGGGTTGCTACTTGCAGTAAGTAAGTGTCACTTGCTTCAATCAGGCAAAATTAACAGTTGTAAGGTTTCACTTGATATTCAAGGAGTCCATTTTTGTCAGCATTGCATCTCATCCTAGGGAGCCATTTTACAATGCATTGTTATAATTCTAAAAATGCATTCCTTAGAGAAGGAGAGAGTTATGCCCTTAAAGTCTCTTAAGCTTTCAAAAGCTTAAAGAAACTTACACAAGAGAATTTATGAAGTATGCCTCCTTAAGTATCCACATACTGTTGTCATGCTTTAAACTCTTTCCATTACTGATAGTATATTTTGGCATTGTGAACTTTTTTCAATTTTTTCAATTGGTTTTGCAGCTACTCTTACTACATTACAGAACATGTTTTGTATGAAACACTGAGAAGAAATTCAGCTCTGAAAAGCTGAATTACTTTCATTTTTCTTGGATATTTAGAAGCTCTGCGTCCAAACTCATCACAATTACAAGCAATTACTCTCTTCAGGGACGAGATGAGACATTCTACAGGAAGAGGCAAGAAATGCCTACAGTTAAAAATTGACTATTCTAAAGGAATCTGCATTGACACAGAAGTTTGCATGTACATCTTTAACCTTCACAACATCTGGATATAAGAACACAGAAAGTTCTTTTAGGGGATTTCAAAATAGCAATCTATGCAGGTCATTTAAAATTAAATATAAAATAATATAATAAAATGTTACTATTATATTTTAAAAGGCTGTTGTATCTTATCATGAGAAGACATCTCACTAGAGAAGACAATAATGCTTAATGAGGCAAAAAGCAGCAGGAAAAAGAGGAAAGTCTCATTACAGATGGATAGACCCAATCAAGGAAGCCATGGCTCTGAGTCTACAAGACCTGAGCTGGGCTGCTGAGGATAGGAGAAGGTCTCCCAATCATGAGGTTGCCATAAGTCAAAGACAACTTAATGGCAGTTAGCAACTGTGTGTGTGTGTGTGTATTTGTGTGTGTGTGTATGTGTGTCAGATATTGATAGTATTGAGAGATATAGTGAACTTCCATCTGTGAAAAATATTTTTTCCCTTCAACTGAGTTGTGTTTCTTGAGCTGAAGACGGGGTTTGTTAATTAGTAATGTGTGATTAATTTAGTTTACTCTTAACGTGATACTTCCTGAATCCATGTGCATGGTGGTTTGCTTCAATTTTCAACTTTCAAGAAAGGCATCTCAGGATAAAGGTTTCTGGTGCAATCATGGCAGTAGGAGTTTACCAAGGTGGTGGTGGAGGAAGGCACAATTCCTTGCTTTTGACCCTCTGTTATCAGCAATGACTACCTGACTTCGCTTAAAGGTGAGGCCAGCCCCAACTTTCCCCAAACAAATGGCTCAGGGCTAGCTTTATTTCTTCCTAACACCCAGTTTAATGCTCTCACTTCATAGAAAATAACATTTACTTAGCTCTGATTACTATAGCACTCATGATAAAGCACACATAATGGCAGAGTGTCTGTGGATAGTACTTTTGTTACCCCTTTCCCCATTCCAACTAGTCCTAGCAAACACGGAGGAATAATTATGCAGCAATGACTGGATATTCTCAAAACCATAAGACATGCTATTCAAACCACAAGCTGTATTTTAAAACTGCTATTGGAAATATAGGCAGAGAACTATAATACAAAACATTTCCATTAGAGTTTGCCTCTGAAAAATCACAAATAATGATAATAATCACCATGAAGAAAGTCACAAACAAGAAGTCAGGGGAAAAATAACATTGAATTTAATCCCTTTCTCCTAAAATCTCATGCATGTCAATCAAATTATTCAGCTTCCTTCCCTTCACACACACACACACTTTCCATTATGCAGCACACATTTTAAGTCCACATTACATTATGCCAAACACTATCTTTATTAAAGTGGCTGTAGCTGTAACAAATGTACTTAATTATACATTTATGGTTGAGAAGATTTAGCAAAACAGATTCAATGGAAAAATTTAAATTCTGGGCAAGTAACTATGGAAGAAGGCAATCTTTTCAATAGCCTGGCACCAAGCTCTCTAGGGTAGCATTTCTCAACTTAGGGGTCTGGACCCCGGGAGGGCCATAAGGGGGTGTCAGAGGGGTTGCCAAAGACCATTCAGAAACACAATATTTTCTGTTCGTCATGGGGGTTATGTGTGGGAAGTTTGGCTCAATTTTATCATTGGTGGGGTTCAGAATGCTCTTTGATGGTAGGCAAACTGTAAATCCCCGCATCCACAACTCCCAAATGTCAATGTCTATTTTCCCCAAACTCCACCAGTGTTCACATTTGGGCATATTGAGTATTTGTACCAAGTTAGGTCCAGATCCATCATTGATTGAGTCCACAGTGTTCTCTGGATGTAGGTGAACTACAACTCCAAAGCTCAAGGTCAATGGCCTTACAGTAATTTCTGTTGGTCATGGGAGCTGTGTGGAAAGTTTGTCCCAATTTTATCATTTTATCATTGGTGGGGTTCAGAATGCTATAAATCCGAGTAACTACAACTCCTAAATGACAAAATCAACTGCCCCTCAATCCCACCAGTATTCAAATTTGGGTGTATCTGCTATCTGTGCCAAATTTGGCCAGTGAATGAAAATACATCCTGCATACATGGGTGTTTCGTATTGGGCAGGTTTTCATCTTGGAAGAGCCCTTACAGTTATGAGCTCTCAAAGCAACAAAAGTACTGAAAGAAACAGATGAAACAGAAGAAGCAAATTCCACGCACAACTCTAGAAGTGGGATTGACTCCTGAAAGTCAATACCCATAGGCCCAGTACCTGGAAAGATCCAGACCTTGCAGTAAGCTCTGGATCTTTGCAGGTGTTTTATTAATCTGGAGTAAACTGGGAAATCCCAGTTTACTCTGAATTAATCCAGATTAACTTGAGGCATCATTTGGACACCTCATTTTAGCTCACAACCCATCACAGGTTTTGGACCTCTGTAGAAGGGCACTCAGTCTGTCAGGTGCTTCAGTCTATAAGTTGTTTCTTGAAACATTATTGAGACTGGCAGAACTTCATGGACTAATGGCCTTGAGGCTGAACAATCATTTTTTTCCAGTTCTGCCTTCTGGGAACATTCAGTCCATTTGACCAAAGATACCACAAAACAGAGCTGTGTTCCTATATATGCCTAATGATCCAAAGTGATAACATTGTTGATGGCACTGAGCAGCTATTCAACTTCCAAGAAAGGCATGAACCAAAGTGTTTTAGCTGAAAAAAGAACTAGGAACATGTACCTTAACATAAAAAACCTAAATGATTATTATACTTACATCATTTTAGAAAATGAAGCTGGTAAACAGAAATGGCATATTCATTTTAATGTGTTTTGGGTAAAAATGCTGTATGAGTTTTAGATAGTAGATATAGATTTTCTTACCTGCAAAACCACATGTATGTGAGCATTCCGACCAAGCTGACCACTCCAAAAGTTGGCAGTTTACTACACACTCTACATGGCAGTCAATAATTACTTTTGCAGGTTTTTCCAAATTTAGCTACAAAGAAAAGCAGAATAAGTCATTTGTCACTGATGGTAAGCAAAAGTGAAATAAAAGGATCTTGACATGTAACACACAGGAGATACCACTTTAACTTTCAACCCAGGTTCACCCAACTCCAAGTTGGGACATATCTTATATTTCAGTAGGGCAGCACTCTCTTCTTTTTAAAAAAAATAGGGTAGCAGGCTAAAGTTTATTTTGTTTACTGTACATACTCAAGTATAAGCCGTCCAAGATATAAGCCAAGCCACCTAATTTTACCACAAAAAACTGGGAAACTTATTGACTCGAGTATAAGACGAGGGTGGGAAATGCAGCAGCTACTGGTAAATTTCAAAATAAAAATTACATTAATTGAGGAATCAGTAGGTTTAATGTTCTTGAATATTTACATACATAAAGACAAGACTGTCCAACTCTGACTAAATCATTATTTTAACCTTCTTCAACGTAAATGTGCTAACGTATCCTTCCAATAATCACCATAGTTTATTTTAAAAGGAGAGGAAGGCGTACACTGTGCCGAGAGAAGGAAGGTGTGCACTGCGTGTGAGAGGAGGAGAGGAAGGAGAGCTGGGTTGCTGTGGGTCATGGCAGGAAGACATGGGGCTGAAAGAGGTTCCTGCCAGGACCCTCACCCAAGTATAAGCAGAGGGGGGCTTTTTCAGCCTAAAAAGCGGCTGAAAAACTAGGCTTATACTCGAGTATATAATGTATGGCACCCTGCTTGTGTGTATTTGGCTTCATTTCGCTTGGCTGGTGATAGCTACATTGTAGAAAAAACTATAAAACCTTCCTACTTAGATTACTTCTTCAGTTCAGTAAAACTGCAACAGAACAATTACTGACAGCAGGGGTGGGGTGGGGGGTTATAATTAATGGAGTATACATGAGTGAAAAGAGTTAAGAGAAGTAAGATGAAACTTATGGAAATTAGAGAGGTAAGGAAATGATTACCAAAAGGCTTGGAGTTGGTTACATTGAGTTTAAGCTATCAGTTAATAGGATCATATATCTTTTTTTCATTTTCCTAAATAAATTATGGTTCATAAATGTGTGTATCTCTCTGGAGATTCTAGGATAGCCTGGGTTACTTCATGTTTGCTTTAATCACACAACCAGTATGTAACAGAAGGACTCCACCACTTTTCATGGTTTGTAAATGTCTTCCATTAAAAGGTGTTGAGGGGTGAACTCAGTGATTTGGGGATTTCCTTAGGGCCCTTCTACACATGCATTAAAACCCAGAACCAATCGGAATAAAAGGGGGTGGGGGTGGCTAAATGACGTTTGGGAAAGGTGCAGGTGGAATTGAGTTAATAGCTGAAAAGCATGTGACTGCTCCAGCACAGATGTTTTAAAATCCTGAAACAACTGAGCGGGCTGCCAAAAAATGGAACCAGTGATACAAAGGTGGCTAAAGAGAAGCAAAATTGGAAAGCAATTAGAACTCTCTGAAACTATTCCTTTCTTTCTTATAATATTAAACAGAGCTTGAATTAATAGTTAGGTGAAGAGCAAGGTAAGAAATCTGCTTGTGTGTACATTGGATCTCCACAGGTGCACATATGAGGTCCAGTGCATCTCAGAGAGATTTTTTTTTTTAAAAAAACCCTGCTGGGTATACCTTGTCTACCCTGTACCTTGATCTGCTTCAAAGGGAGATGTGAGGACAGCTCGGGACCATTTCCCAGGACCGACAGGTATGTGTGTCGACTTACTGTCAAGTTCTGGAATTTTTTACCCTACTTTCAAAACCCACATTTTGGTATTATCTGGAAGCTTCCTTAGTGGTTTCCATAGGGCATAACCTTTTATGGCAGAACTGGGGGAAAGTAGATTTAGATTATCCTAGTTTGAAATATACTGCAGAAATGAAGACAGCTTGGGATAACAAGAAGTGGATTTTGATGCAGAAGGATTGTAAAAAGTGTGCAGTTTGGATGTTGCTCAGAAAAAAAGTCTTGTGCTCAGGATCGTTTCAGTCTAAAAGTATTATTTTTGCATCAGTCTCAGATTGACAGAAAAAAATAAACAGGAAGGCATATTGTGATGCAAGTTACTCAAAAACACACTGACATCCATACAAAGGACCCACGAGAAACCTTACCTGCTCACAGTAGTTCTTATTTACTGCTTTCCCATCACTACGTACACAGCTCAGAAGACGATTCCTAATCCCTTGTCCACATGTTGCATTTTCATTTAATTGGCACGTGCTCCAGTCTAAAAATGCACCAAAATTGCATTTAGTTCTGCCAGCCATTGCTGCAAAAACATCTTTTTTTAAAAAAAAAAACACAGTTAAACTATCTTTGTTTGATATGGATGTATAAAAGCCAGTAAGAGATTTTTTTTTAAAAAAAGCAAGCAAACAAACATACATTGTTTTAGATGGTGAAGTCTTTTTTCTTAAATGCTACAGTCCCTTTGAGCATGCTGAAAACTATCCAGCATTGATAAAATATATGATTTAAAAACAGCTCATTTTTTTCAAATGCTGTGCTTCTTTTCCTGAATAACAAAGTTAGAAACATTTTCTGAAGTTCTGCTTCTTCAAATCATACGTTGTCACATTCTCCAACTGAGTGTTGTCTGACAAAGTGAATCATGTTCTCTCTCTCTCTCTCTCTCTCTCTCTCTCTCTCTCTATATATATATATATATATATGTTCCTCAACCCCGTTTAAGGGGGATGATTTTATTGTATCATTCTGCTAAAGTTGTGTTAAATATTACCATAAAGCATAAGTACTGTAATTGGAAGTCTTTTCAGTCTTCCAGATATAAGGAGTATGATGAACTATCTAAAAGTCTACCTCAATGATCTTTAAAATGTTTAAAGTGTATAGATATGTGTGCTTCCTCAATTGGTTACCAGAAACATGAATATCAAAAAGAAAGTCAAGATCACAACCAAAAAAAGACTACAGTCATACAGTTTCATTCTTTGATTAAATAGCAACTTTTAGGAAAGGAAAAGAGCACATTTTGATATGCATGTAGCATGGGTTAAAGAAGGACACATTCTCTCTTTCTCAGATTAAGGTTTACAAAGGCACAAAAATAAATGTGAATACAGATTAAATGTATGTTATATGCATTTAATTAGCAGTAAGCACTATGGAGAGCAAAGGGATTTACTTCTAAATAAACATGCGGTGGCCTGTGAGGAGATATTAAATGAAAATACAAGCCATGCCACTGAGTAAATAGAATGTAATTTAAAATAGGAAAGCACTTTTGAATGCAAGCCAGCTTGTTAAAAATTTTGCTTATTAAATCTTTACGTAGTTATTTCTTTCTTCTACAGCTGTTTTCATTATTCAGAATGCTTGGTTTTCTCAGCCTCCAAATGACTAACACGAGAAACTGAACAAAATTAGGGAGGTGATTTATCTACATGATTCAGAGGTGAGGACTTGGAAAAAACACCTAGCAGTCTTTTGAAGCTATCTAAGGTTTTGGATCATTTCCCCAGTGTCATTGCCGCCATCATTTCTAATATTGTACCTAGGCACTTCTCCAGATATATAGAAACATGATGGAAAGTGCATACCTGTTAAATTGTAGTGATATTGAAAACAATTATGGTTCAGAACACAAGGTCGCATTTGTGAACTTTCAGGACAAGTCTTAGGTTTTAACGGAGATCGCAACACATGTCGAGTTCGTGTTTCCATGATGTTGGGGTTGCATGGCTAGGACAATAAGAGACAAAGATGTGCATACACATTAACAGCTATTTGTTTGGCAGGAGCTAAGACTGATGGGTTAATTGCTTATTAAACAGCATTTCAGGTAAATTTTTGATATATGTTACATAATCATGCCAAGTTGTGTGATGTCCTTCACATCAACCTGAGAGCAATTTAAAAGGAATGTGTATGTATAAAGGAAAGAAAACACACATGTGATGAAGGGTTTCTTTATTATAGTTACCACAGCAACCACTAATGAGTCAAAACTTGGTTTTCTTTTTTAAAAACTTCAGTCAACTCATTAGTTTTAGAGCTGCAGAAGGTGGAACCAAAAAGAAAGCTATGATAATGGCTCAAAATTTCTACTTGTGCTCCTCTCTAACTCCATTCTGGCAAGTTTCTGGCAGACTCACTTCAGGTTCCATTGCCCATCAATCCTGTTAAAATAGAAACTATTTTTTCACCCAGGCTTTCTTCATATGGTAGTTAGGAAGTGCAGTTAAGTGTCTGGCCGAACCCAAAACTTCTAGTCCAGCCAGTACCACAAACAGAAGATATATTTTCTACTGTATAAATAGCACCTTATAAACAACCACCCCACAAGCTTCTTCAGATGACTAAAGAGAAAGAAACAGTGACTTGTAGATACCATATGTCAAAGGCAGGAAGGCTGGCATACTGAAAATGTCAGACTGTTGATGGTTCTGTCTCTATGAAAATTAACAATGGATTTCCTTAACTGATATGCAGAAGTGCCCTGTAAATAGGGCAGTGATGCCCAAGCTTAATAAGACTATCAAGTCAAGTCAACTTTATTTGTATCCTGTCCCATCTCCTCTTGGGGACTCAGGATGGCTAATAACATAGATGGCAGCTATTCGATGTCACACAAATACACAAAAATGCAAATAAATAATAAATGAAAGACAAATAATTAATACAATAATTTATCATAACTAAGACATAATAGCAATTAACGAAACACAATTAACTCTCAACTGATGATGGAGACACATATCTCCACCGTCAGTAGAGTAGCATTTTTCCATCTTTGCCAGGTGAGGAAGTTGGCCCCCTACCTTTCCCATTGCGACTTAGCCACAGTGGTCCAAGCCACGGTCATCTCAAGATTGGACTACTGTAATACTCTCTACATTGGCCTGCCTTTGTCGGTGATCCGGAAATTGAAACTGGTTCAGAATGCGGCAGCTCGGCTGTTGGCTGGTGCTCCCATGAGTACCTTAGGGACCGCCTCATCTTATACTGTCCCACTAGACCGCTGTGCTCTAAGACAGGACATCTTTTGGAGGTCCCAAGCTCTAAGATGTACCACCTCACTGCTACACGGAGGAGGGCCTTTTCGATTATAGCCCCCACCTTATGGAACGCATTGCCTTCCAATGTTCATGCCCTTCCAGATCTGTTGGCATTCCGGAAGGCATGCAAAACACTCCTGTTCCAGCAGGCATTTGGTCCCTAAAGATGTTTGATCCTTTGGTCATAAAACCCTCCTGTTTTATGTGATGTATAGTTCCTGTTTGATTAGTATTTTATTGTAGTTAATATTGTTGTTCTTATCGTGTTTTTATCATGTTTTTATCTTGTGATTTTACTGTTGTAAGTCACCCTGAGCCAAACGGGAGTGGCGACTGATAAGTGCAAATAAATAAATGAATAAATAAATGAATAAATAAATTTGCAGCCACTGAAGATTCTGACAGAGGAGATGTGGAATATAACTTGGACTCACTGATAACTTCCATTTGGAAATGCAGCAGGAATGAAAGCTAAGTAATCTGTTCTGATCTGTTTTGAACCTACCACCAAATGAAAGTCAGACCCGAGAAGAGCTGACTTGATGTGGCGGCAAGGCTTGCAGTCAGCACTATAGTTAACTATCCTTGAGGAAGAAGACAAATAATGTCCAAACACTAGCCTGAAGGAAACTGTCTGAGGTTTATCATTTGAGACTGGGTATGAAGACCAAACAATAAAGATGAGTTCTGCTAGTAGTACTTCAGAGTTTGCTTTTTGCGGACTCACTGTTTCAGGGTTTTCTGGGACCTGGCCTGGTGAGTGAGCAAGTGAGGGAGGGAGGGTGGGTAAGCGAGTGAGGGTGGCAAGGGCAGCAGCATCAGCAGAAGCAGGAGCCAGGCCACCTCTTCCAGGCTCCTGCTTCTGCTGCTGCTTCCGTCTTTGTGGCCCTCCCTCCCTTGCTCACCCACCCATCCTCCATTGCCTGCTCGCTCCTCACCAGGCTGGGTCCCAGTAACAGAGCTAGGACTTGGCCCAGTGAGTAGCGAGCAAGAGGGGGTGGGTGAGCGAGTGAGCGAGGGCGACAAGGGCAGCAGCAGCAGAATCAGGAGCCTGGCCACCTCTTCCAGGCTCCTGCTTCTGCTGCTGCTTCCGCCTTTGCGGCCCTTCCTCCTTCACTCGCTCACCCACCTGTCCTCCCTGGATGAGTGAGCGAGGGAGGGCTGCAAAGGCAGAAGCAGCTCTACTGTATAGCATCCCTATTTTGCGGATTTTCACTTATTGTGGGTGGTGCTAGAATGTAACACCCATGATAAGTGAGGGAACACTGTATATATAAGAAATGTATCTCATATTAGCTGGAGGAAGACACATCAGACTGACATCATTTACTTCAATTTCTTTCCAGATTCTATACTATATTAATAAAATGATGATGTAGTTTAAATCTCACTGTGAATTCCCATAAAATAATGAACTAACTTAAGCCATCATATACCGTAGCACTGCCCTCCTACTGAGTGTCAGAGCTATCTACTGAGTTAAACCCCACTGAACACAATCAATATGTGAAACATTGCACTGAAAATCTACTCCCTATCCTACATTTGCTAAAACGTAACATTCCAAGAGATCCATTCAACAAGGTTGTTGTCATATTTGCAATTAAAATTTGTCTCCTTGCAGGAGGATGTATTTTCCAGGCACTGTAAAACATCTTGACTGACCAAAAAGACTCAGCTCATTGTTGGAGTAAAAAAAAGCATGTCCCTGTCCTACTCCGGGGCACAATTCTGATCAGCAGCCAAGTCAATAAGCAGGAATGTCAGTTATTTAATAGTTTCAGAAGCTCATAAAGGGCAATTATGTCAGGATATACTTGTATGTGTCTTAACCTGCAATACTTCATTCTGATGCTAGTGACACTGGGACTAATGAGGTTACCTGAGTGATTAAGAGCTACAAAATTATGCCTTACAGAATAGCAAATTCTAGACCATTTGATGTCGATAGCAGCACCATTATTGATTCCAAATGAAGTGAAATGAGACAAGTAATAAAACAGAATTGGAAAAAACTGCTCTATGCTTCTAAATACTGAAATAAGCACATTAAAAGTTCAGTCTAATGTTCTTGATTGTATCTAATTGATGTGAACAAGTTTATAGTAACTCACTAGGGGAAAGACAAGGGGAACAAGGGATTAAAAAGTGGCAGGAGCTAGATCAAGAAATGTGTCACATATCCTTCCTCTTTTTATAAATATTGAAGGGTGTTTTCGCAGTAACATTCTCCCATAAATCACACAAAGGGCTCTATTTTCCCATTTAAAAGCTCATTAAACTACCGATACAGAGTTTTGAAAACTAATGCTTTATTGTTTTGCAGCTGTTATTGAAGACATAACTTGAATGAGAGAGGGGGGAGAGAGGGAGAGAGAGGGAGAGAGGGAGAGGGAGAAGGAGGGAAGTGGGGAGAAAACTCTCCTTTTATTAAAGGAAACCTTTAACTCAAAATAATCAAATTTTACAGTGGCTTAGCTTGATGCAAGTCTGGCAATGGGCCAATGGACTGCAGAGCAACTGTGTCTGAACCCAATTACAATGTAAGACAGAAAAGCGAGACCAAGCCCCAAATGGTTTTACATTTGGATATCTGCCAGGGGACACTCCTCTCCCCAGCTTTGATGTCCCTAACTTTAGTCTCCACAGCTTTTGTCTGAGTTATGCAACTCTTATCCATTAGACTGTAGCTCCCTACCATTTTGTGGTATCATTTCATACAACAAATCATTTAAATGAAAGCTCTGATACTCACCGAAGACTGGCCACCCTGATATCAAAGATCTCCCATTACTCTTAATTACCTGCAAACTAATCCAGTTGCAAGGTATTCACAAATTGCTAATTACCTTTTGTGCAATTAATTTGATGGTTTGTCCTTGAAGGCCAGAATAATAGCATAAATGGTTTGCCAATAAAAATAAAAGGAAAGCCTCTGGAGATATGAGTCCAATTAGATCTCCACTGCATTTGTTTTGTTTTGTTAAAATCAATCAATGTGCTGAAGAAACATGAGACGGGTCATCTTTTAAATTACCACTTTGGCTGTCTTCAGCATGAAAATAAGCATTTTGGATAGTTTTGTAGAGCAGGAATAGTTTTATCTCTGAATCATGATTAATGGTAGCATATTACATATACCGATGTAAAAGTCACATTAAAGATGGGTTGGGCAAATACAAGTCAGAATAGAAAGTACAGAAAGCAAACAAAATTCTGTTCCACTCAGGGCCCTGCCACACAGACTGGGATTTTATATTCCATTTCCCCTTGGCATTGAGGCCCCACACCAGTCCCAAACTCCAGGATTAGCTGGGGTGGTGGCTACATGCTGTCCCAGGTCGATCAGAGGTCAACTCAGGAGGGCATGTAGCCAGCCCCCAGTTTCCTGTTTTCACAAAAAAAAACCATTCCAGAGGGGCCTGGCTGCAGCCTGTCAGGTGCTTCAGTCTACAGGTTGTTCCTTCTACCTCAAGAAGCTCTCCAGATATCATACAATGATGATATCTGACTAGAATGGCTTGTCAGCGCAACTACTGAATGGCATCCTGCTAGCAAGTTATGATGTTGTAAGATAGGCTTACTATCAAATTAACCCTTTTCGTATTTACATTTTCAATTGTCATGATCACACATGTCTACAAAACTCTCCTACAATGTAAGTTGCCCTACACTTTCGTCCTGGCAAGTGGGAAATTAAGGATAACCTATCCATCCCTCTCAAATCAGTGAGCTGTTGTGCTCACTGGTGGGAGAGGGCTTTGCTTCTGCTCCTTGTGCTACTGCTCACTGATGGGAATGGGCTAAGCTTGTTATTTTTCAGTGCCCTGTTTGCCAGTACTACAGAACTCAGCCCTTAGTAGAGCTGCCTATATTTTGGAGGTCAGATCATGAAGTAGATCAGGGCTGTCCAACTGGCGGCCCGGGGGCCGTATAAGGCCCCCCAGCCCCTTCCCTGCGGCCCCCTAAGCTTTTAAATAAAAAATAAAAATAAAAAATAAAATAAATAATAATATTTTAAAAAATTACCCATTTCCGGGTTCCGGAGCAAGTATCGCGAGACTACGGAAGCCACACGGGATTTCGCTCTCAACGTGAGATCACGCCTGCGTTGGGAGCAAAATCCTGTGTGGCTTCCGTAGTCTCGCGATACTCCTGTTGCCGAAATCTTGGCTACTTAATCCCTGCGGCCCACGCAGACGCGATTTGGACCTTCTCGGCTGCTGCCTTGGTCGGTTGTCGCCTCTGCTCGTGGTCCAGCTTCTCCTGGATCCTGCGCGTTTGGGAAGGTAGGCTAACCTTAATGTTATTATTATGTAATTGTGTATGGATGCCCCTTATGTATTCCCTCCCTCCATTCCCCCTTAGTAAAAGATTATTTTTGATTGTATGGATGCCTCTTATGAATTGTAAGTAAATTGGAGCTGGGGGAGGGGCGGGGGCGGAGCCAGGGGCGGGGGCAGACCCTTCGGCCCCCCAGGTCATCAGTGACCAGAATTCAGGCCCCTGGGCCGGTAGAAGTTGGACAGCCCTGAAGTAGATCATTGTCATGAAATCAAGACTATGTATTCAGTTCTGAATATCAGCCTAGTGTTTCTGTGTCATCAGTTGCAGCATTCTGGCAACATAAGGCTGGGTTTCCCCTCATATTTGCCCTGTAGGTGGGCTGTGTGTGTTTCTGTGAGAAAGAGAGAGAACAGAGGAATTCCCTAACTCTGTCTACTGTGATTTCAAGAACTTAAGTGGACATAAACATGACATTGCTATTTGTTTTACTTAAGGCCTCAGGCAGTGTACCTCAGCATAGTTTGAGAGATAAACTACTTCAAGCCACCTATAATATGAACAAGAAAGAAAGGAATCATTTTGAAAACTGTTCCTTTGAGTCCCAGCTCAAACATAGATTTAATATTCATATGGATTTTCTGCTTAAACAGAGTGACTAATATTTATACTGCAATTTGGTTTTGGATTCACATAACTAAGCAAAAAAGTTGCAGTTTTTAAAATGACACATTCAAAAGGGTTGTGTTTAATGACAGATGTCACTATTGGCATGCTCAGCAGCCTTGCCTATTGTCACATCTATACATAAATCTACTACTTGTAAAAGCAAAATAGGGCTAGATCAACCCCACATTAGGAGGAGTTCTACTTACATATATTTGTACATGTCACCCAGAGATACTTTCTAAACACAATGAATGTGAAAGTGGAAATATGTATGATCCCAGAATGTGCCAATGCTTGCAGTTTGTTGCTGGGCATATCAGCAGCAGCTCTGTGGTTGGCAATCCACTCTGTTTACAACTCTGCTCATGAATATTTGAGTAGTGAGAAGAGAAGCTCTGAATAACATTTATATTATAAGGCTTACAAACCATTTTTTTGCCTGAGAATTCAAGCACAGCTTTTCCATTCCATTAACCATCATCAAGCAAATACAAACTCTTATTTAATTTGGTTCATTTATTTCAAATTTATTTCAAATTCCTGATTTTTTTTCTAGTATTCAGGGAAGCTAACAGAAAAGATCAAAGTATTTTTCTTTATTTTTAATAAACATAAAGATAAAACAATGTGTTTACACATATAAAATATACTTTTTCCAGGTCTTTTCTCTGTGTTTATATGACCCTGAAAGATTATTGTGTAAACTACTACACTTTGTGAAATGTTTGGTGAAAAAAACTTAAGTACAAGGAGATCAATTTTTGGTCCTAAAGTAGACCTACTTTAAAAGCTGTAAAAGCCCTTCACCAGTTCCAGAGTCATATTTAAACACAAACACTGCATTTGTTGAGGATATCTTCATAATTTTGACTAATGGAAGAGGCTTACTCCAAACAAGCAACATAATTTCAATCACTTTCAAATCCATCATCAGTATCAGCCTGGAACGTTTCTGGGACATCACCATACACCTACAAAATGGGCATCTAAGTACCAAAATATATCCCATTGTCTACTACATAGACTTACACGCCTTTAGTTTTTACCCTGAATACACTATCAAATTAAAAATATATAGCCAATCACATCTGCTTATACGCACAAGACAAATACACCAACCTCATGGAATTTCAAAAACCATTTGTCAAGCTACAGTAGCCACTAGCCAGTATAGGAGATGAAAAGAAAAAATAAACAAGGCAATACTTGTATGCAAGAATAATCTATTACAGAACAAACAGAAAACAGGAATGTTCAAAATCCCACTAGTGGTCAAACAATACAGTGTGCAACTGATACCACTCAGCTGTTTCATCAATTGACTACAACCTATTGTGGACAACCACACTGTCCTATCAAAGGATCTTAGTGGTAGGCCTTTACATACCTACAGATATCCCCCAATCTCAGATCTCAAAGATTCACTTGCGTATAGGAGGACACTAGGCTTGTTTGATTTTTTTTTTAAAAAGGTTCAAAAATTATTTCAGATGTAAGGGGGCACTGGTGGTTCAGATCTAAAGTCAATTCTGATTTTTACAGGAAATTTTTTTTCAAAATTTCCGAGACTCCCGAATCCTGCATTAATGGTTTCAAAGTGTTATTTCCTATTTCATTGGGTGGTCTTTACTTTGAAAGTAGTTGTTTTACACCAAAAGGGGGGGGGTGAGCAAAGGGAAGAAATCCATCCACTCTGGTTAAAACCACTGGGGGGAAAAGGAAAGGAATTCATCCACACTGCTTTAAACTGACGCGGGAGAGAAAGGAAAGGAATCCATCCACACTAGTTTAAACTGACATTTTTTCTGCTGTTTTTTCTCCCTTCCTGTCTCCTCTTTCATTATCTCTCTTCCTTTCCCCTTTCCTTTTCTCCTCCAAATCCCAGCCCGTTCAGAAACACGGGGGGGGGGGGGTGTCGGGCATTTTACTAGGTTCCCTGGGTATGTTGTTCCCTTGCAAAGCGGTGGCATGGCACCTTTCCCATCCAAGCTGCCTCGTCCTTTCCCGTTCATGCCCCCGGCTGCCATGCCAACCCCCCAACTCTCCCCATATGGTTTCCCTTCATTAGCTGGAGGCAAGCATCCCAGCATGCAAGCAGCTGCTTGCCTCCAAACGCTGTGTCTTTTCTGAATAACTTCCTGAGTCGGAACAATGATGGCAATAGTGGCTTCGAAAGGGCAAGGACTTCTGGGTTCCCAAATCACTTCGAAATCGCTTCAAAAAGGAATTTGATCCGAATTTAATACAAAATACGAAGATTCTGACTGGACCTAACCATGCCTAGAGGACACACAACATGGTTGGAGAAATAGGTACAAAACCTTGTACTCAGGAAATGTCACCACACTACTAATCACATCACCAAAAATATCACTTGCTCATCCTTTAATATGATGGAGAAATTATTATGTAGTTAAGCCTGATGTCTAACCATTGTTACACTCAGTTAACAATTAACAAGAAGCATTTTGTCACATGCAAATGCAAAACATAAACATGTATTTAGGAATAAAAGAGAAGAAAGGAACTGCTAGAGCAGTGCTTCTCAACCTGGGGGTCAGGACCCCGGGGGGGGGGGGAGGGTCACAAGAGGGTGTCAGAGGGGTTACCAAAAACCATCACAAAACAGTGTTTTCTGTTGGTCATGGGAGTTCTGTGTGGGAATTTTGGCCCAATTATATCGTTGGTGAGGTTCAGAATGCTCGTTGATTTTGTCTGTGAATTATCAATCCCAGCAACTACAACTCCCAAATGTCAAGGTCTGTTTTCCCTAAACTCCACTGGTGTTCACATTTGGGCATATTGAATATTCATGCCAAGTTAGGTCCAGATGCATCATTGTTTGAGTCCACAGTGCTCTCTGGATGTAACTGAACTGCAACTCCAAAACTCAAGTTCAATGCCCACCAAAACCTTCCATGTTTTTCTGTTGGTCATTAAGATTCTGTGTGCCAAGTTTGGTTCAATTCCATTATTGGTGGAGTTAATGCTGTTTGATTTTAAGGGAACTATAAATCCCAGCAACTACACATTCCAAATGACAAAATCAATCCCTCCCCATAACCCCACCAGTATTCAAATTTGGGCATATCAGGGATTTGTGCCAAATTTGGTCCAGTGAATTATAATACATCCTGCATATCAGATATTTATATTATGATTCATAACAGTAGCAAAATTACAATTTTGAAGTAACAATTAAAATAATGTAGTTAATCATGTTTATTATGTTAGAATTTTAATCCAAACCATTTTAGGCTAATTTTGCATGTTTTGAGGCACTGTGTAGGTGCCATTTGTAAGCCGCCTTGAGCCTCCCCCGCCCCCTCTTTTGCCAGGGGAAAGAAAGGTAGGGTATAAATAAGGTTAATAAATAAATAATAAATTTGATGCTTAGGGGTCACGACAACATGAGGAACTGTATTAAGGGGTTTGTGGCATTAGGAAAGTTGAGAAACCCTGTGCTAGAGTATACTACTGCATTGTTGGAAAGGAGTAATAATTGCGAATGTTCTTGAGGTATGGATGTGTTGTGTACATTAATACAAGTATGCCAGATAGCTCTTATGGTCCCAACTCTAAGATTGCTTCAGGAGAGTTCTCCAACTAGATCTTCATATGGCCCTTATAACTGTAGGCTACCAAGGTTGTAATATGCTTACCAGCCCTGTAATTTATTGAAATGCTTGCATATGGTACTTGGAACATGATGTTTAACAAGCTATTCATAATGAAATGTGCAACTTGAGGCTTGCACAGCAGAAAATGCTTCTGTAGGGAAGAGATCTGACCAGTTTTAACTGTGTAATGAACCATTCGTAACAATCTGCATGCAGATGTGAACACTCTGTAACAATTTAATAAGCTATTTACAACATAAGCGGTGCTTAAAAAAATGTAGCTCCACACAATTAATCCATAATGGTTTCCTGAACTCTTGTGCACTTCCCTCCTCCCTGAGCTGTTAATCACCAGCAAAGAATAACAACACATACCCAAATAACAGGAAGGTTTGAAAACATTTACGCCTGTTCTGAACAGTTCTTGTGTTAATGTATAACAATGTGTTATTGTGCAGGTAATTTTCAATATTGATTAGAGCATTTATGTTTTTTACATCTCCGACTTCAATGGTATTGCTTCACTGATGTGAATGGTCATGCTTCTCCTTTGTGAAATCTCAGATTTTCCAGAGTGTATGTGAAGTGGAAACTACTTTTTGCTTTTGAGTGTTAAGGAATTTACCACATTTGGAATGGGACAGATCCTGTGAAGTGCTATGGTGGATTGTGTGGAGTACTCTACTTTCAATCAAACCCATAGAATGTTGTATAGTGACAATTTCATCTACTGAACATTAGCCAAACTATTGCATGCATGCATGTCTGGCTTTCCATGTATTAGATATGGGGCTAAGCCCTTTTGGCAATATGGTTTAAACAGTTACATTCTTCATTAGGTAAAGTAAAGGTTTTCCCCTGACATTAAGTCCAGTCGTGTCCGACTCTGGGGTGTGGTGCTCATCTCGATTTCTAAGATAAAGAGCCGGCGTTGTCCATAGACACCTCCAAGGTCATGTGATTGGCATGACTGCATGGAGCACCGTTACCTTCCTGCCAGAACAGTACCTATTGATCTACTCACATTTGCATGTTTTCAAACTGCTAGGTTGGCAGAAGCTGGGGCTGACAGCAGAAGCTCACGCCGCTCTCCAGAACTGAACCTGTGACCTTTCAGTCAACAAGCTCAGCAGCTCAGTGCTTTAACCCACTGTGCCACCGGGGGCCCCATTCTTCATTAACAGAATAATAAAATGAATTATTGGTCCAAGGTAATGACTGATTAACATTGGGGATTATATTACAGCAAGGGTCAGAAAACGGTTGTCCTCATGCTTTTGTGGCTCTTAATACCTACATTGGAAAAATATGTGTCATTTTCTTCTGTTGCAGTTTCTGAGTCTGAAGGGATCACTGCCTTCTTGTCAAACCAACTCAGGGCACACCTTCCCAAGCTCCAAAATAAAAAAAGAGAATGCCCATCCAGGTCTTTATAGTTTTTTTTGCGTGCTTTGACCATGCCTAAACCTGGTGAAGTCGACAAAAGGCACGGGGGGTGTTGGGCTGCCAATTTGGCTCCCAAGCCTGCTAAAGATGTTCAGCCCTGCATTGGAGAACTCTTTAATTTCATGGACCTCATGAAGACCTCATGAGAGCCCTGAAATAGGAGAACAATTTTGGCTTCTCAGAAATCGTAAGTTGTGGCTATGACAACGGAAAGGGAAGGAGGAACAGAGGTTTCTTGTGAACCATTTTGAAGCATAGGGTCAAACCCAAACATAAGGGTCACATCTTGTATATTAACTGAGAGCTGTCATTTCTGATATTTCTGCCATTCAAGCCCAACTTAAATTTGGTGGATACAAAAATAAATCGTACTATTAATAAAAACATATAAGATGATAATGCTCTTCTTAGTTGTTGTTTTTCCACTTGGACTATTAACACTAGGGCAAATTCAGAACTTTGAACCAAGAGAGAGAGAGAGAGAGAGAGAGAGAGAGAGAGAGAGAGAGAGAGAGAGAGAGAGAATTTGAAGAGCTAAATACAGTGTTAGTTTTATGTGGCGCAAGCATACTGAAATGAATGGGAATTATGAATCAAAACTAGCAAAGGTCTCATTGATTTTGATGGCTCTCTTCTAGGTAGGACTACACTGGATATCTAGGTGAGACAAGAAAGGAACTTTTCTAACACTAAACCTGTGACTTGTGTCTGCTTTCAAAGTAACCCATAATATGTCAGCAGCACGGATTTTATTTATGAGTCATAAACTTACTTGATATTCATAGCTACTACGAAAGGTGCCACGCCATCGCTCCACAAGGAGCAGTAGGAGTTTTTCATTCATTCTGTGCCTTATGCTCGAAATTTGCATAATTAAATGAACCGGTATCAGACCCTGTTGAATTAGCTACTGTAAATGTTAACAGTTGATGGAAACACAGAGGCCTCACAGATCTCATACTGTGGGTTATCAGCTGTTGTAAGCAAGAAAGCTAACAGCTGATACAATAAATCTGAGATAATTATTTCAGGGACTTGTAGTGCAACTTGCATATTAACTCAGTTTAAGAATGCTTTGATGAATTTGATTGAAGTCAATTAATTAAATTTCCAAGTCAGATGAATGCAGAGTCAAAGCATTGCACGTTCTGCTGTTCAGAGCTGAACATTTAGCAAGAGATGATAGACTTTCAGCTGCCTGTGCAGAAGCACCAAATCAAATGATGAAGTGTGAACACACTGTTGTATCTGAAACTAATATGAAGTCTCTGAAGAAAAATGTGCTTCCATTTAATTTGCCAATGCTTATTGAAACAGACAGGAAAGATATTCACTCTTGATGTAACACTTCTCAAAACAATATATCGACAGGAAGAAAAAGACTGAATATTTGGTTGGATTATTACTCATAACAATATGATATTGATAAGGGCAGAATTAGAGTTAAATGATGCAATTAAGGAAGTGTTTAAGATTAATTCAATCTTCCTTCATGGGGCTAGTGATACAAAAATTCGCTGGGACTCTGGAGGGAGAAGGACACTTCTATTGGGCCAACCAAAAATACATTATACAAGCTTTCAAAGTTTCACAGGCTTTTTTATTTGGAAAGATGTCAAAAATGCTTTTATGTGTGATTGGTGAAACAGTAAGCATCCTGTTCCCTGTGCTGTGATGTCTCCTTTGGGAGCATGTCTGTGAGCAGTCCTTGCGGACCCTGGGATTTGTCATGAAGGGAGCCATCATCATTTGTCTCTAACTACACAGGCCCGGATTACCCATAAGGCCAGACTAGGCCATGGCCTCGGGCGGCAGGTTTTGGGGGCAGCGGTTTGCCCCCAAAAACATTTAAAAACCGCCCCCTCGCAGCGCTTTCCCCTGCCCTCTCCCGAGAGAGTCATCATACCTCGAGGAAGGGCAGGGGAGAGCGCTGCTGAGGGGCGGGAGAGGGAATGGCACCCTCCCTCACCTGGGCCACCCCCTTGCAAAGGAAGGAGGTGGCAAGGAGGAGGAAGGGAAGCTCCGCCCCGCCGGTGGGCATGCATGCATGCACACGCATGCCCGCCAACGGGCTTCCCTTCCTCCTCCTCTTCCTGGCCGCCTCCTTCCTTTGCAAGGGGCGGCCCAGGCGGAGGAGGAGGGCAGGACTTCCCTTCATCCTCCTCGCGCCTTCCTTTCGGTCGCGGGAGGAGGAGGTGGACGGAAGCCCCGCGGCACCGTGGGGCTTCCGTCCGCCGTCTCCTCCACCTCCCGCGACCAAAAGGAGGGCACGAAGAGGAGGAAGGGAAGTCCTGCCCTCCTCTTTGCGCCTTCCTTTCAGTCGCGGGAGGAGGAGGTGGACGGAAGGCGCACAGCACCGTGGGGCTTCCGTCCGCTGCCTCCTCCTCCTCCTGCGACCAAAAGAAAGGTGCGAGGAGGAGGAAGGGAAGTCCCGCCCTCCTCTTCGCGCCCTCCTTTTGGTCACGGGAGGTGGAGGAGGAGGCGGACGGAAGCCCCACGGTGCCGTGCGGCGTCCGTCCACCTCCTCCCGCGACCGAAAGGAAGGCGCGAGGTGGACAGAAGCTGTGGGGCCGGTGCCACGTGGCTCCTGTCCACCCCCTCGGGCCCTCCTTCCGGTTACGGGAGGAGGCGGCGACGGAAGCCGCATGGCCGGGGTTGCTGCCGCACATGCGCAGCAGCACCCTGGGGCGTGGCTTTCCGTGCCCTGGGGGCGTGGCTTTCCGTGCCCTGGGGGGGCGGCGCGGGGCATCTTGGCCTCGGGCGGCCGAAGAGCCTAATCCGGCCCTGTAACTACATGATGACAGAAGACCTCTGTAATGGCTACTTGGAAGTCTTCATACCTGTGAGACTTCCATTTTTTTAAAAAAAACATAAAAGAAGGGAGTGATGCATGCATAAATTACAATGATTTGGGAGGAGCAAAGCTTCTGTAGTGTGATGAGTAAAAATGGATTATTTTAAACAGTAAGAAATTCATGTGATTGGGGTGTATGCATCCTCTCAGAATCCTGTATGCATCTTGTAAAAAAGTGGGATGTATACTGATTAAACATTGTAAAGTTTAAATGTTGATCAGAAGAAACTGTGGAGTATTATCAAACACCACCACTTTTCCTCATTTTGCAAAAAAAAAAATTATATCCTAACCATTATGGTCCTCATCCTTCTGATCGTCCACTATCACCTTTCATACATGATCTCATAGCCAGCATTTACAACTATAATTGAACTTATAAACAGAAAGGTTCAACAGCATATTTTCCATACTAGAAGTTTCTTATTCAAATATAATAAGTTACTGGGCTTCTCTTTCCACACATCTCCTAAAAGGGCTTATTTATCTTACCCATTATTTTCACCTTGGACTTCTTTTCTATATGTCCATCTGTCTATTCACCCTGACCAGTCTCACAGCCGTTGTAGCCCATTTCTATATGCCAATGACACTAAGCATGCTTACAAATTAGATGTTCAAGCTTAGTGGACTAGTAGATGGTACACATATGTACTTCAATTTACAGTTTTGGGATGTAAATAGATTGTATATTTAAAACAAGTGCAAAATATGTTGAGCGGCCACAAGAATGAAATGGTAATACGATAATTACAGCATTATAATTTATATGGGTGTTTCAACCTAGGGGGATTAATATGTATATCTTAACAATTTATCAGAAACAAAAATATTTTAAGCTTTAGGTAGTATCTCTGTCATGGTAACCAGAAAGGCATTTCCAGACATCATGCACACTCTTTAAATCAATGCCTGATGGAAAAATACATGCCATTAGCACATTGCCATTATATCAGGACAGGTTAGGTCAGTACTAACATGCCTATAAAACTGTCTTCAGTATTCCCATGCAGCAGTGACGAATTTTTACACTTTTAGGCAATGAAAACATGCTAATCAAGGTTTCTACTCTGAATTATTCTAAATATTTACACTGTGTGTGCCTTATAGTCTAGAAGCTTCCCAGATGTTTAGAATTTAGATCTCTGCACCTGCATGAACTTACACTAAGGAAAAAACAGAAAAAATCTGAAATAACACAGAACTAATTAATTTTACCTGTGGACATTGGCTCCAGTGACTCCAGGCAGACAGCACACACTCGCCAGGACAGTAGATTATACATTTCTGTGTTTCAACAGGAATTTCAGATTGATTGCATAGCATATTGGCCACAGTTTCTTCACCACCTTCTTCAGTGGTGTTTACACATCTGCAGGAGAAAAATGTGTGATTGGTCAGCCAACCAATAATAAACAAAGATCAAAGAGAAAATAAACCAATATATTATAAACTATATTATAAATGGTTTAACTGCAACCAGTCATATTTGTGTGCTTTGTTAGTAAAACTAGTTGTTCAACTAATCACAACCGCCCTAGCTATCTCCATTGTTTCTAGCTAGCCAGCTGAGGATATGCAGAAGTGTAGTCAAAAATATGAGGAGGGAAAAGTTGGGGTGGATACAGCAGCTGATATACACATAATTGAAATTAAATTGGAAATGTTTTATCTCTTGATTATCTCTTAATATATGTTTTGCCCCATATATCATAATGATCCAGAAAACTGAAAGGCAACAAATATGGCATATTTAATTCCTATTATAATACTAAAATTCTGGTTTTAATTTTGGTATTAATCTAGGCAGTAAAGTCATCTGAGTGAAATCAGAAACACGGTATGTTTACTTTCTATGAGACACAATCTCTACCCCACAAGCTAGAATTATTTTCATGTACCACTCCCAAAGGGTAGGTCAGAAAGGTTGCTTGCAGACATCACATGCATATATGTATGCTTTAAATAAACACATGAGTTAAAAACAATGTTAATCTCAATTAAATTGGATCCACCAAAGTCAATGAGAATTACCAAGTGGTGATAAATAGCTCCCTTTTGTTTCAATGGATCTACTGCAATTGAGACTGATATTAGATTTAGCACATATATTTGTATAGCTGCTTTTCACCTATTCCCTTTGAATGATCTCTTTATTATGTAGACTAACAAGGGTCGATGGGAGCCTCATTGCTTCTAGAATAGCTGTTCAACTTCCTTAATAGTCCAGAATCAATTCCTACTGTTTTCATTTCTACAGACCTGTTTTTCCTAGTTTGAATTCCAACTCCACAGAGAAGAGAGTTTTGCTCACTGTTGGTTTCACATGGAGACCATGGTTCTACTTTCCAGGAATACCGATTGCATTTGCTGTAACATGGGACTGCTTCATACACCTTCCAGAGAAAACACACAAAATTATACATAAGCTATCATCCATGTGAATATTCTCCACAGAAATGCTTTGGCAAACCAACATTAAAAACAATCTAAAACAAACACACATTTTACTGAGAAATATGCTGGATTTTATTCACCATTCAGAGAATATTGCAATGTTTAAATTCATTGATTCATTACACACTTACCAAATGCTGTGCAGAAAATGTAATATGCATGCAGTTTCTTTGAATAAAAATAACAGCTTTTTCCAGCAGCCTAAACAAGAATTCCATTGCAATTTCATTTCCTCTGATGGTTCATGCAACATCCATCAGATACTCACTCTCATAATTATATAACACATATCTTTCTAGAAAATATTATTCATGGCACATCCCAATTCTCTGTTTTCTATGCACAAGAAAATTTCAGGAACCCTTGGTGCTTAGCTTGTAGTAACGAAATAGAATTGTATGACTTTGAGACATTAATTTCTATCCAAACAGATATGTAAAGGTATATTTTAATTTTAATTTTGTCTAGAATGTATGCATTCCATCTATTTATCTATCTATCCAGCTAGATAGCTAGCTATATAGGGCAAACGGCTGATCATTTACTTGAACTCTTTTCCTTCTGATACTTTCCCTCTTGACTCTTAATGAGCCTCTCTACATTCCCTGCGATGTAAGCACTAACTGCTTTTGCGCCATTTTCTCTGATTGTTATGAAATATTTCCTTCAGTTTTCCAGTGATTTAGAAGGGAGTTTATTCATGGGGTTAAGGTGTACTTTAAATGCAAAACTGCCTAACAATGGGTTATCAACAGTTCTACACGTCAAAGTAGGTGAAATGCTCTGTCCTGAATGTTACCATAGTGTCCATGGATATGAATGAATTTTATCACTATGGCCACAGACCAGGAGTGTAAGCCATTAAAACATTATACCTGTCACCCCATTGATTGCCAGGGTTGATTCAGCTGATATGATTGATTAGGTGAGAGTCCCCTTCCTCCCTCAGTATTCCATATGCATTCCTCCTGAAGTTGTGTGATTGATGGAAGAGGTTGACCATCCCAGGTAGAAGGAGTTTACCAAGGTCTCCAGTCTCGGATCCCAGGTTTACGATAGCTGTACTACCCTGCTAGAACCTCCATGGATGTGCCTTTAACTATGCATAAAGTTGGAAATATGTGTCTGCCTCTCTAGAGATTCACCGGATATTGGGACTGGGTAGTGGCAATATATGACAACAAAAGAGATAATTGGCTTTTGAGTGAGTGCCTGTTGGTCTATTTGTATCTGCATATGCTTCCAGTCCTTTCCAACCGTCAGGTGGCATGATCCATCCTAGTCTGACTGACAGCAAGATCAAAGGGTTAAATCTTCTCCTTGCCAGGGTCCCTGTGTTAGCTTGCTGGCTCATTTGTTCATTCATTAAAAAGAGCTACTGCAGATCAAGATACATGATAAAAGTCACCTCTAATTTGGAGCTCAGTTTAATGACAGCAAGGAGATTAAAGTGATCCTTGGGGCTCTATAAACACAGGTGCTTGAAAGTTTGAAGACTTCTTTATCAAGAATATTGACAGAGAGGGGGAAAGAAAGAAGACAGTCTGCCAGTTCCTTCCCTGCAAAAGGCATCCAGGGCATCCTTCCTGTCCCTGATATCTACCAGACTTGTAGGATTATATCTCTCTTCCTACTCCGCTATCATGATAGCTAGCCTGACTAATTATAGAAGATGCTATCAAGAGGCCCTGGTTTTGAGAAAAGAGCTTTCTTTCTACCTGTAATAGTGGGACAGTTATTGATAAAATAGTTTTGGATATTTGAGGGCCATTTTTTCAGTTAAAATAATCAGAAGAGGAGTAGGGATCCATTGTGGAACACCTTGTGACTCTCTGCATTCATCTTTTTCACATTTGTGCTCCCCAATATGTATGCATTAAACAGATTTCACTTTTTTAAATGCCCTCTCCTTTTGAGGCAAGAACTTCTACAAGGCATCAGAGAAATGAGATCGAGAAGGAGCTGCGGAATGAAGTTTAACATGAAATGATGGAAGAAAATAAAAGTGGAGAAGGAGAACAAAAAAATCACTAATAATGAGAAATCTATGTGCCATAGTAATAGAATGGAAACAAAGAAGAATAGATACAAAGAGAGCCATTGCTCCATTCCAATTATAGCGATGGAGTACACTTTATTTCAGATCATGAAAGCCTGTTTTTCTTAATAACAGAAAGAAAACAGGAATCAGCTTCCTGGCCTTCCAGCTGTTGCAAGTTTTTCTTTGTCCTTTTCATTTCAACACTATACTATACTGTCACAGCAAATGAAAATTTGAGATCCCAAGCTTGCTAAGAAAACATACAGTTCTACCCTCATTGACACACAAAGTCAGAAACATTTTTCTTTGATTTTTCAGAAAATTCTTGATTTTCTTTTTTTATTTGAAAATTTCCCTTGTTGTGGTCCAGGAAAATATCAAGGTTGCAAAACCACAGGTGAACATGGTTTGGAACTAGTGAGATAGATCCCCTATAGATACAAACGTTGTATCGTAGGTTCCAGAGCAAATATCAACTAAACTATCATCTCATAGGGCAAATGTTCTTAACTTGAAATCTGTAGTGTAGCCTTAATAATTTTGGCTTCTTAAAGAAAACCATGCAGATATATTTTAAGAAGCTGGGACTTCAGAGAGAGATAACAACACACATTATCCCTGTGCATAGTACCCTCTTGACACAGATTACATCATAAACTTTATTATTGTTGTATTCCTTCAAGTCATTTTCCACTTAAGGCAACCCTAAAGCAACCCTATTGCCGTGTTTTATTGACAAGGTTTGTATACGAGAGGGTGTTTGTTCTTGCCTTCCTCTGAGATCTCCAAGGACAAGCAGATATTTGAACCCTGGTTTTCAGAGTCATAGTCCAGTTGTGAGGACGCTCCAATTCTCCGTAAGGATCACACGCAGACGGTTCACGATCCAACAAGATTTATTGCAGGTACAACACCCATAAAGTCAAAGCAGTGAACCGTCACCCAAACACACCTTATATACCCCATCCCCCCTCCCTCCTTTCCCTTGCAATGTCCAGGAAAGGTTGCATCATGTCCTGCTGACTCAGTGATCCCACAGTCCAGAGGATATTACATCATACCCTGCCTGAGTCAGCATATTCACAGTCAGTGTCCAATGTCCGGTAGGGGTTGCGTCACATCCGACCTGACTCAGCACTGCTCCCAAAGGATTACCTCACCCCAGGGAATTCTCCAAGGTCCGGCATCAAAGCAGGTCAAGGCAGACTGGGAGTCTGAGCCTCTTCAAGGCTAAGATCTCCCAGCTCTGACACCAGTACTCAAGGATAAGCAGGGATTTGAGCCCTGGTTTTCAGAGTAATAGTCCAGCACTCAAACCACAGCACCATGTTGGTTCTCTTACAGTTTACATGTGCAAAAATTCTTACATAAAATCAACAGAAGTATTTGGTTTAGAGCCAGGATAGGGCTAATCAAACTAAGCTATTTTGTAAAGAGACCAGACAATGGCTAGCATATGAGGAGCATTCATTAAAGATTTCCCATGACCCATTTCCTGTGGACTGAGAACAATGAAACTTGGCACAGTTATTAGTCCTTCTGTACATAGGTGCCAGCTAGGGACACACTTCTCCCATCTTTTTAAGCAACTGTAAATACCTCACTTGTAGAAATCAACAGGTTGCTATAAAAGCCACGCTGCGACTTCGGAAATCAGAGTCCCATCATCTGAAAAATGCTTGCCTTTCAAAAATAACTCTATTATTGGAAAGAGACAGAATTCCGATGGTGCGAGGTTGGGTGAATAAGGAGGATATGGTAGAATTCCAAAGTCACAGAAGCATGTTTTGATTTGGGCAACATATGAGTTGTGAACTGGTGTACTATCTTGCAGAAGGAGGGCACCTTTGGTGAGCATGCCACGTCTCTTGGTTTTGATGGCCTCCCGCAATTTCCGCAGAGGTGAAGCATAGTATGCCCCAGTGGTCATGGTACCATTTGCTAGGAAATCCACCAATATCCCTCTGTGCTGGTCCCAAAATACTGTATGATCTTGCCTGCAGAGAATTGGGCATATGCCTTCTTTGGTGGTGGTGAGTCACGATGCTTCCATTTCATCAACTGTACTTTAGTCAGGATCATACTGATGGACCCAGCTTTCATCCTGTGTGATCAGTCTGTTGAAAAAGTCCTCTAGGTTTCCATGGCACATCATCAATAGAGCCTGGGAGCATTCGACTCTTTCGGAGTAAGCAGCTGGGGGACCCAGTGAACTGATACCTTATGCATGTGAAGATGGTCTTGGATTATTTTTTCCCATGGTTCCACACTAATCTTTACATTTTGTGCAAGGTGGCAAATGTTTATGTGGCAATTTTCCAAAATGGCAACCTCAACTTTCTAGATGGTGAGATCATCAATAGCAGAGGGGGGGGGGGGTGTCACCCTGGAATTGGAACTGTTTGCACCGAAGTCCGACCACATTTGAATTGACAATGCCAGCTATTGACAACATCATATGATGCAGAATCATCACCATAAACTTCTTTCATCTAATCCAGGGCTGTCCAACTGCCAGCCCTGCAGGTGTTTTGGACTTCAACTCCCAGAAATCCTAGCCAGTTTACCAGCTGTTAGGATTTCTGGGATTTGAAGTCCAAAACACCTGCAGGGCCAGCAGTTGGACAGCCCTGATCTAATCGAAGGTCTCCTTTGGTGTGCGGCTTTTAAAGTAAAGGAACTTGATAATTGCTCTGTATTCCACTTATTCCATTTTCAAACATCACACCACTTCAGCACCTGTAAAATCAAGACTGTTATCAGTTTTGAGTTGTAAATTGACACATAACCTATAGAGACGTATATCATTACACATGTGCAGTTTCAGCATCCTGTGAAAAATAGAAGTGAGTCAGGGGAATTTTTTAATGAACATCCCTCGTATCTCCCTCCAGCAAAGCCCCACTCAAATTTGGAGTGTGGGGCAATTTTCACAATCCTCCTGCTCCCCAGCTGCCTTTTCATACCTTCTGTGAGAATCTTTCCCTTGTCAGAAAAAAATCCTGGGAACAAGTTGAGCTGAAGTCACGCCTTTTCCTCCGCTCCTTAAAATTTTTATTTGTCAGCAAAAAAGCAGCAATAGTATCAGACTGTCATCATGGTGCCAAAGTTTTATTTCCTCCTTTGCTCATTGCTAATGCTGGTTCAAAAAGAGGCCTTTTCATACTACTTAGATATGGCCCTGTAATACCACTTTAATTGTCCTAATTACATATGATGGGGTCATGGCAGTTAGTGTGGTATCAAAGTGGTGTAATTGTGAAACCTTTTATGTTGCACCTTGACATCTGTCAAACAAAATTCAAGGTAATATGCCAGTAATTATCTCAGACAGACAAATTAGCTGCACCTTTGAAGTTGTCAAGCAATTTCTTTGAGTCAAACAAAATGAGGAAAACAGTGACCAAAATGGAACCAATTTGCCCATTAAGAAAGGAAGTGTCATATAAGTTCACTGCTAATACTATTCCTCAATGCAGCACAGTTATCAAGTTGAAAGCAGAAGTGTTTACATTGTTAGCATGCTTGTAATATTGCTTAAAAGCTGTCAAATTTGGATAATTCATTTTTGGCACTCTGAAAGGTAGTTAAAAGTTTTGTGTAAATCAAGAAAACATTTCCATTTCCCTGTCTCTATAGTTTCTTTTATTTGCTCTTCCCGAGCCATCAACTCCTCCTGAAACTTGACTAGGAAAATTCTTGGATCTTTTAGATTTTTATACCTGTTTTCTTTTCAATACATCAGTAGTATTAAGATGTGTATTGATGAAAGAGTGCTCAAAAGCAAATCATGACAAAAATGTATTCAGAGGGCCTTGGTATCTGCTGAGGTTGGATTCCAAAACCACCTGTAGCTATTAAGATTGTGCAATCAATGGAAAAATGTTTCAAAACTCATCACAAAATTAGGGGGTGCCACCATTTCTTTTCTAAAGTGTTTCTAAAGCATTGTTAGTGAAAATTTCATTACTACAATAAGAGTAACAAAATTTTGTTACTTTTTCGTTATAGTAATTGCGCAAAGGGGAAACCTCAGTAGATTTTCTCTCTCTCATGTTTAGAGCTATTAGGGTGAAACTTGCTACAATGGAAGGATATATTTCCCATTGTTAGCCCACCAAGTTTCAGAATGCTTCACTTATCCAATAATTTTTGGGAAATTTTCAAAGCTTTTATAAACAACATTTATTAAAAATTACAAGAGCTATCTCCTTGAATTTTCTATACAATGACACAAGATAACGGGATATTTTCAGCTTTCGGGCTGAAAAGGGTGGGATAAACGTGTGGTAAATAAATAAAATAAATAAATCATACCCCAGCTTTCAGAAATATTGATACTTTTTACTGATTTTAGGGATTTAAAAAAAAGTTTTGACAAAAATGTTTGTTTGTTTGTTTGTTTAAAAAGAGCCACAACCACCATCTTATTCAATGTCGCTAGTATTAACCAATAGGATTTCCATTTAGGGATTTCTTCTCAACCTAGCACAGAGATTTACTTACTAGAAGTATCAGTCAGTCCTCTTTGTTGTTGCAACAATTTATTAGAACTCTGGCTGGCTGCTGCTATGGAGGGGCAAATCTCTCCCCTATCCTGATTAGGGCTCTCTGATGCTGAGCAGAATTCTGGGAAATGTAGTTTAGGGCAGGGTCTTTTGAATTCTCTGGCATAGGGCTCCTTGCTTTCCCAAACAATATTTCCCAGAATTCTGTGAATTCTTAGTCTTTCCCCCAGTGAACTCTGCTTTCCCCCTGCTTCTTTTCTCTTCTAATGGTGAGAGATCATTAATTTAAAGAGGAATTGCAGCCTTTTTAGCTTTGCTTTGCACTGAAAAGGAAACAGACTTTGGGAGGCTTTCAAGGTTTACAAAATTCAAATGCAGACGTATTGGGTAAGTTTCAATTCTTATGTTTTTGGAACAGGCCATGTTCACGTGTCGGATACCAAATTGTAAGTATGAATTTAATGAATTTGATTGACTTATGAGGACTAAAGGTTATTTTGAACAGCCTTAGTAGCTATCAAAATCAATGGATGCTCAAGTCCTTTTATATAAAATGATATAGTAAAATAGATGAGCCATTGGGGAAATTAAGCTTTTTTAGATTTTTAAAAACATTTTCAAGCTGCAGATCTCTGAATATATGAATACAGTGATTATGTATACAGAGGTCCAGCTTTATATTCTTTTTTGCACCATGGATACAAAAACTGTGGATACAGTGGGCTTGACCTTAAAAGGCTCCACAAAAATACTTTTTATGCCAAATAGAATAGAGTTTGCCTATTACAAAAATTACACATAGAGGTTAGAATTAACATTTGTCATAAAAGAAATATATGAAATTGCATGAATGTACTATCCTTTCTACATGTGGTCCTGCACCTGGTAACCAGACAAAAAACCAGTTTTAATTGTGGCAGTAGGAAAAGTCCAGGCCCCCCCGGGGCAAGACTGTTTTCCTTTAGTTTACTTCATTTAAAACTAAACATACTAAATACCAGATGAAGACTTTAAAACAAATCTCTGGTTTTCAATTGGGAAATTTTAGTGCTGCCATCTCGCTTTGTTTTCTAGAGTTTTATTGATCATAAAAATAAGGTTAATATTTCTTAAGAAATCTGAATGAAGGATTAACTAGAAGCAAATGACAAGACAAAACAACGAGCTTTCTCCGCGGTGGCCCCGGCATTATGGAACGCACTGCCGGACGATGCCCGTGCCATCACGGAGCTTGCTCCTTTCTGGAGGGCATGTAAAACAACTCTGTTTAAGCTTGCCTTTAAGCTTCTCCAGATACCATGACCATGTCCTTTACTTGATCAAATGTTTTATATGCATTTTATGTAATTTTTATGTATTTATTAGGCATGGTTTCGAACCCAAAAATAGGGAATCAAAAATCTAATGGGGGGGATTTTTTTATTAGTAATAGAAAGACTTACAAAAAATTTCCCCAAAATTTCTAAAATGTGACGCAATTACTTACGAAATTCGTTAGTAGTTCTAAAGTAGGCAAAGCAGGGAAACAGGACTGACACTGTTTTAAGCACAGGCAAATCAAGGGGCAACATTTCCCTTGGTTTCCTTGCAAGGAGATATAATGCATTAATATATTATTATTAATATTATTAAATAAAATAGTTGCCAATGCCCACCTCTGGTGCAGGCCTTGCTCATCTGTAGAGTTCTCCTCACTCCAGCTTTTCCCCATTCAGTTTTACCATAGCAGTCTAGGACCTCCGTTTGAACTCTATGGCTTTTCTTGATTCTGAACTCTTCCTTCTCCTCTCCGTGCTCTTTTCACTCCTGCTGCCCTTCTCTCAGCAGTTCTTATGTCCTTCTACTCTGTCCTTCTATCTAAACCCCCTTCCTGGGTGTTTAAATCGCTTTTTTTGTCAGTCCTCCAGCCCCTCTAGGAGTCCCGATCTGGATCTCTCTATGGTTTCTGGCTCCTTTTTCACTTCCTGGAGGAGGCCCTTCACTCTAAATTAGGCTCCAAGCATGGAAAGGCCCCGATTTGACTGTGAGTTATGTCTGCAAAGCTATTTTGGAGGGGAAAATTTTCCTGTTGGGTGGGCATCCGAAATAGTTACTAATCTAACGAAAATTTGGGCCCAGAGAGTGCGGAAATGAAAGTCCACTTCCGGGATTGGTCCTGCGAATCGTATAAACTTGAAAGTCCCATACATACGAATCCCTTCCGATTTCTTTTCATTTTCATAACTTTTTTCTCATGCCTAGTATTTATGTGTTTTATGTGTATTTTAATTGATTGTTGTGTAAACCACCCCGAGCCTGCAGGGAGGAGTGGTATACAAAATTGAATAATAAATAAATAAATAAATAAATAAATAATGAGACATAGAGAAACAACCCGATGGAAATTCAGTAGGTAATCGTTTCATAAATTCAGCCAGATCTTACAGTTCTTACTTATTCTGATCCCCTGGGGACATATCTGTATTGTGGCTTCCTGTTGTTTACAGGAAAGACAAAAGAGAGACAAAAGAGAACTGGAAAAAGCCAGCACAGGTGGATTGTAGAAGTTAGATGCCCACTGGATAACATATTCATTATTGTGAACTCATTTCTGTGAGAACAAGAATGGCAATTCAGACACAAAATCTGGATACATTTGGGAAGCTAAATGCTATACCTAAAGCAACATCTTTATCTGTCAAATACCTATGTGTTTGATGTGAAAGATCTAAATCTGTTTGCACATGTTATGGTTTAGAGTTGTTACTGTGTTTTGCTAGATTCTGATTTATCTGTATCAATTAAGTATATTCTGTGGGTGATAATTTTCTTATCACATTTCAATTTCCCAACATTCATTCACTTAGGCGACCCTTTTTGTAAATGATAACTTATTGGATGTCTGTCTACTCAAACATTGAGAGCACTCTGACATATCTACTACCATCATGAGTCATTTTTCTCTTACTTTCTATCTTTTACACTGACACATTAATGGGGGCACATCAACATGTCCTCAATAATGTACTAATACCAAAACACTCACTGTTAATATCATTTGGATATGTCAACTGTGACCATTCAGGTGTTGTTAGACTGCAATTCTCATCAATCATAGCAATCATAGCGAAATATAGGAGATCAAGGAAGTGATAGCCAAGTACATCTGAGGTGGGGGTTAAGGGGACAGTTGCTTTCTCTTCTCCTGGTCTAAAATTTTCCAGTGAAGTTGTATGCCAAGACACAAATTTGTGCTTTCCACCTACGTAACCATGAAGCCAACAGGAAATTGAAAGTTACCAACAGGAAGGCCAAAAGCTTGAACACCATTTCCACCCTAAATATCTCAGCATCACCTTAGATCGAACACTAACATTTAGGAAACACTGTATGAACACCAAGCATAAAGTAACTGCACCCAATGACATCCTGCAGAAACTTACTTATAGTATAAGGGGTGGAGACCCAAAATTTATAAGAACATCAGCCCTGGTCTTGTCTTACTCAACTGCTGAGTATACATGCCCCGTGTGGCATAAATATGCTCACACAAAGCAAGTGAATATAGCACTAAATGAAATGTGTAGAAAAATCACAGGATGTCTTAAAGCTATATCTGCTGCTAGACTTTATAAGTTAGATGGCATTGCCTCCCCCGCCCCCCAATGTGTGGCGGACTATTGCTGCTAATTGTGAGAGAAATAAGGCTGAAGAATGTGAGAGCTATCAACTGCATGGCTATCTGCCTCTTCCCAGTAAACTTAAATAAAGGAAAAGTTTTATGAAAACCATCACCCCCGTTAATAGTCTTCCAACAACAGCAAGAATATCTGTGTAGGCAGAAAAATCAGGCAACTCCAACTGAATGGCCTCCTATGGGGGGGTCTTTCTCCAAGGGCAAACCAAGAAATGGCAACTTGGAAGTCCCCGGACAGACTCAGAAGTGGGCAGAGCAAAAGACAACCTGGCAAAATGGCACTACCTAGAAGAATCCTCCACCTTGTGTGACTGCAGAGTAGAACAAACAACTCCACATCTGTATGTTTGCCCACAATGTCCTGCCTCATGCACAGAGGAAGAATTTCTTAAAGCTACAGACAATGAGGTTGCTGTTGAATGTTTTTGGTCTAAATTTATTTAGCCACTTGTGCTTCCTTTATTTTTTATCAGTTTTACACTTATTTATGCAATGCTTTTGACAGACAATAAATAAATAAATAAAAACAAAGCATGAAGAGGCACATAATACTCCAGCTACAGACAATGAGGTCGCTGTCGACTGTTTTTGGTCTAAAATTATTTAACCACTTGTGCTTCCTTTATTTTTTTAATCAGTTTTACACTTATTCATGCAATGCTTTTGACACAGAGCAAACAAACAAACAAACAAAACAAAGCATGAAGAGGCACATAACACTCCATGAGAAATTCCTGGCGGTCAAACTGGTGCATCAAATGGCCAATATTACTGCCTCCCCTGTGACAGTGTCCTTTTTTATTATTATGGATATGAATTCTTTACAGACAAAAGATATGAAAAGAAGTATGCCAGTGATCAGCATACATTCCATGTTGGTTGGAAACCAAGGTATTAAAAAACAAACAATTAAAGCCTTTGGTGGGAGAAATCTCAAAGTCTCTCTAGCTAATTATGACATTTAGAATCCAGCCAACTCAAATTTGCATAGTCCCATTTCAGAAAGTCTACAAGCTAACATGAGAGCAACTCCTGCATGGATTACACGGCACTTGCTTTTCAGAAGGATTTTGCCTCTTGGACCAGTCATCCTCAAAGTCTATGGGCTTTTTGAATTCCCCTTGTTGGCAGTTGTCACATCCTCTCTCTTAAAACTGAGGAGCTCTAAAAACAATATGTGATGTAAAGACGTGTTTCCTTTTAACTGTCCTGACCTCCTCCTTGTTATTAAGCTTCTATGGATGACTCAGGTTTTAATTCAACAAGAGAAGGAAAATATTTTTACCTTATTCACACCATGCACAGTTTAAATACACCTCCATTATGTCTCATCTATTTTCTAGGTTAGCACATTGCGACATTTCACATAGGGGTGTTTTCTGCATTTAATTATTTTGCTTGCCCGTTTTTGTGCATTGCTTGCGGCCCTAATATACTTTTATTGAAATGTCATTGCTAGAATTATGAGGTCATAACATTAATGTATAACAAATATGGTCACATTATAAATTTATATTAAAGTAACATGATATTAACCCCCCTCCAAACACACACACCAGTTTCTTTTGTGTAGATTCTCAAATTAGGAATAGAAAAATGACACATGTGTTATGTTGTTGTTTTTTTAACCCAAGTTCTTCCTTTTGAGTTTGTAAAGCTATTAATGCATTCTCAGAAGAAAAAAATGAACCACATGTTCACAACTATCTGTAATGGCCAAATCCAACATATATGATGGATATGGAGGGAATCAGTAGCTACTGAAATGGACATCCAAGTGCCACCTCTGTGTTGATGGAGGCAGGCAGGATTTCCCCGGGTACTGGTTGTGGGGGGTCGGGAGCAGGTGAGGGTTTTGCCCTCCTTTCTGCTAGAGATCCCTGTGTACAACTAGTGGGCCACTGTGTGACACAGAATGCTGGACTAGATGGGCTGAGGCCCGATTCAGCATGGCTCTTCTTATGTTCTTATGTTCTTATGTTCACAGAATTAATAAGATCCGTTTGTACCTACCTGCTATATACCTGATAAAGATGAAGAGCATCTCCAGGATCACTGGAAATCAAGTGATAACTAATCTACACTTTTGTGTAAATGGTGACTCTATCAATTTAGCTTTCTTATACATTCATTTTCATAGAAATCTGAGTACTTTCCATAAAACTTTCAAAGAAATAAAAAAATTTAACCAAACTGGACAAAATTTTCATCCATCTCTCTTTCTGAGCACAGAGCTAGCTTGTGTTGCAGAAAACTTATATCCAAAGACAGACTGACAGATAGATGATAGATAGATGTATTAAAGTCCTGTTCAGGTGTTGAAGCAGGGGTTTATAAAGCCCTGGCCTTCTCCATTATTACCTTTCCTTACATGGAAACTCATGTGCCTTAAGTGAAGAGTTTACCATGCAAATGAATGATTCCATGTGAGCAAGCTCTCTGATATTCCAAGAAGAGGAACATTTCCTTTTTAGATGTTTCACTTTTTCCCCACAAGAGGAAAGCAATGACAGACAGGGACCATATTCTGTTTCCATGTCCCGAAAAGCACAACGAATAATGCCTGAATAGAGCTTTCTCCCTCTCTCTGTGTGTATACTGTACATGTATCTCTGCATTTGTTCAAAAACATCTATAAATCCCATTCCACCAGCCATTGAGTGCATGTTCTCTCCATCATCATATGTCCAAAGGTTTAACATAGTTCTGGTTCTTGAAAATGCTGCTCAGTTTCTCTTTTGTTCTGCTGACAAATCATGGTGGAATGCTTCATTATGAGACACACTGTCTAGTATATTAGGTAAATTAAGCATGTGTCTATTCAATAGAAAGCTTCAAAGAATGATGGACAGGTACTCCCAAAAATTTGAAAACAATTTGGAAACACTTTTAAAAGAGGGGAAGAAAGTACATTTGTATAGATATGAAATGAGTCTTCATATTCACACAAATGTACTCCTTTCCCTTTTTTCTTCTCAACTCCCACCTCATCCACTTGTTACTTGTGTTCACTCCAGGGCACGGCTCCATGGGTGATGTAGGGTGGATTCAGCACAGGTTGCTGCTGTGGCAACATGGAGGTTTCCCGTGCTGCCATTAGAAGCAATAGAGGGAAGCTGTGTAGTCCACACTTTCCCCCATGGGATATGTGAAGCCAGGCAATATGGGCATGGGGAGCTAGGTTACCCCCACCCAACGATGCAGGGCAATTCTGGCAGCCATGTGGCAAGGTCACCAGAGAATGGATTTAAACTGCCAGAAAAAAAGATCACATCTGAACATTAGGAAGAACTTCCAAATAGTAAAAGCAATTCAACTGTAGAATGTGTTGCCTTAGAGTGTGATGGAGATTTTTTTTAGCAGAGCCTGGATTGTTATCTGTCAGGACTGCTTTCCTTGTGTATTCCTGCATGGCAGGGGATCAAACTGGATGGCCCTCGGGGTCTGATCCAACTGAATAAGAATGGAAAACGGAATGTTGGTGGACAGGAAAAGAGATTTAAAGATGGGCTGAAAGCTAACCTTTAAAACTGTGGCATAGACACAGAGAACTAGGAAACCCTGGCCTTTGAGCGCTCTAACTGAAGGGCGAAAGGGAGAAATGTGCCAAGAGGAAGGTGTGTCAAATGAACCCTGATTGGGAACTTCCACCTGGAAACTGATGTCACTGTGGAAGAACATGAATAAGAATCCACATTTACTTATGTATCCACTGCCAAGACACTGCACTGGGAAGGCCATCATACTTCAACAATGAGAGATCACCTAAGAAGAAGTAGTTCCAACTCTATGATTCCATGTTTTAAGTGAGGATCATTATCACCAGCCATGTCAAAACATAGCTGGTTATAGTGATACTTATTCTTCATTACCTAAATGATATGTTTGATTCAATAAAACATCATGGCTATTACAAGAGCATTTGAAAATTACAAGATTTCTAAGTGCTAGTTAAGTATGTCATAGGAGGAAGCTACAAAGTCTTGTGAATTAATGGCTGTTTTTAAATGATTTCCTTCCTAATGCAAACAGAGATTAAGGCTCTTACAGAGGACGAGTGCTACAATTGGAAAGACTAAAGAATTAGCCTCTTCCACAAGCTAATGTGAAGGATAGGTTCAAAACAGAATTGCTAAGATATTTTTAGATAGGGAAAAGTCCCACAAACTCAAGAAAAAGGGAAAGACAGGCAGTACAAAAAATAGCTCAAAGAGAAGTGGGAGTCTTGAATTTTGATAAATGTTACCCTCGTTTTTTAAAAATGTGTTAGTGGTTAAAGTGTGCATTGTGGAAATCTAAAGACCCATGTCTTTGTTTATATATATAGCACATGTGCATGTACACACATGTACCTCCGCTGCCATGCATGCCTGCTATATATTAGTTGTCTGCCATTTGATTTTCTAGGTGATGTGTGTATAATTTGCTTATATAATTTACATTAAAATTTTCTTTAAAAAACCATTCCTGTATATCAGACTGGATAGCAATAATTTCTGTCTGAACTAATAATGAGCATTTGATATGCAGACTGGCTTTGCCACCAATCTAAAACCGTTTTAGACAAATGTACATTCATATAATTCTAGGCACCAACACCTGAACACTCAATAGTAGGCATAGTTGATGCTCAGCACTTCTGAAAATCTAACAATGGCTTAATATACTGGTGACTTATTGTCCCTTGAGGACAATATTGATTCCGATTTCCTCTCGGCAAATATTTCAGGCTTCAAGTCAGTAAATCTTGATATCCCTCTCAAGAAAAGTCAATATCTTCTTATTATATTAAAAGTAACCGATGACTGGATCAGATGGTTAGCACTGGAACACTGAAGAAAGCTTTTATACCACTTCTATCAAAATGGCAAAAAATTAATACTTGTCCATTCCTTTTAAGAGGAATGTGGCCATGTGTGTTAAAGCATCAGGGGAAAAGAAATACAGAGAGAAAGGGGAAACCCCACTATAAAATACAACCAGAGCTAAATAATCAAGCCCTTTGGAAGAGTTAGCTGCTACAGCATTGATTTACTGAAGCACTGGGTCAGGTGGCAAGATTGTATGAGCTTAGATATTAAACACTACCATTGAGACTCTCCACGTGTGTTATTCACTTTGTTGGATTTGTTCTATCCACTTTCCTCTCTTCCCTTGAGTGACCAGAGTTCACAATCAGACAGCTGTTAGCATGAATTGATTCTGTAATGGCTCGCTTCTATTGTTATGCTATAGGTCCACATGAAGCCCAGGCGATTTCTTAGAAACCTGAACTTTGGTCAACATGGCTTTCAAAGAGAACCTCATCGAGCACAGGTAGCACAGAATTAATAGAGACAGCTGTTTAGATATTTCACAATGTCTGTAGGAGTCAGTTCCCCTTTAGCAAAGAGCATGGTAGTGAGCTGTGGAAATGAAATCCCAAATCCCAAAGACAAGACCGTTGTCTTTGATAAAGGCTTACACAGTGACCCTGTGCAATTTAGTTGTCGAACCCTTGAGAGTATTACTTCTCCCTAGGTACTCTAAAAAGTCTAGCTAAGTGATTCAGAAAACCTACATCACAATAGTAACACAATGGCTCTATATTACTGAGCTTCATTTGCTTTATTCTGTTTTTGATATTTCAGATGAAGTTGACATAAATAAAACATGTAATCCATACACAAGAACAAAAGTGAAATGGAAAGAGCAAACAGAGTGTACAGAAGGTTTAGTCAATTTGTTGAACATTCCAGTAAAATTCAAACTCAGAGTTCAGAAATTTCTGAGCTAATTGGAATGTCTAAAGTTTGAAAATATGTCATTGGCATCACATAAATTGTTATTACATGAAGGATAAATAACTTATGAAAGAAACAGCACACACTAAAGGCTGGAGCTGAATCTAGTGTTAGCCTCCATATTTGATCCTCTACACTAGAAAAACCATCTCCTACTTCACAGAAGGAAAATAAAAAAGGCAAATTGATGAGGCTCAGAGACAGTTCACATTACACCACATAAGCATACTGTTGTTAAGGACAAATACACATATACAAAAATAAACTCAAACATATTCAAACCCAACTACCAAAACACACCAGCAAAATATATCCAGAACATAAACAACGCTACCTACTGTTAAAACCAATAGAATAAAAAACACACAAAGAAAACTGCATTTATTCCCTTCCACCTCCTTCTGCTCCAGTATGTTCTCCATCACTGTTAAAATCACTGGGCAGTGGGCAGTAGTAGAGTCCCATTCTCTGCCTGGATGGGTGGATAGCTTCTAGTACATGCTCAGCCTTTATTTGATGGACCCAGATGCATCCTTGGACAATAAAAATGGCACCAAAGTTGGGTGCTTTGTTCTCCAATACATCCGATGTCCCAGTAAACAATTGTAATAATTGTATTATAATCCAAGAAGGAATCTTTTTTTAAGTATGCAATTTTAAATGCATAGGGTGCATCAATAATGTACTCTACAGGCACTGAACTGGGAAGACAACAAAATCATTTCCTTCTGGATTCAAATCCATGGACAGTACTGACTAACTCAAAAATAAATAATATTAATTGATGTTAATTCCCTTGCAATTTTGACTTTGAAAGAATTTCTTTGACTCCTTTCATTTAACTACCAGTTTCAGAAGAAATCCTTAAGCTGTAATCCTATATGTATTTAACAAGAGGTAAGATCCATTGCACTTAACATGGCTGACTGGGTGCCTGCTTGCCTCTTTTCTTATCTACTGTTGGCACAAAATCAAACCAAACAGAGCTGTCCATCCCTAACATACATTTCAGCTTCGAACATTCCCCTGAAAAAGAACAGAAACTAGCTCTCTCACAAATAACTGTGAATCTGTTCAAAAAACTGCTGAATCTCTCCTTTACATCTGATATTTATGCCCGAAAGTGTGCAAACACATAGCTGTATCCAAAGGCTTCAGAAAAATCCCTATAATAACTACCAAAAGAGGAAATTGCTTGTTGCAGAGCTATTTTTTGCACTTACCTGTTCAGCTTTCTTTTCTAATGTGTACCTTTTGGTTGGGTAATGTAGCTAATTTCTATACATCTCAATTTCATAAAACTTTGGGTTCCGTAAATCTCCCTGGAACATGGACATTTTTACAAGAATGTTGTATTTTGTTCCTTTGGCATTCTCCCATTACAAATGAAGCATTTGCAGATGTGATGTACAGCCTTCTGTTTGTCCCACATGAGATCAGAAGATGTTATCTTCAGAGATTGGGGGAATCCTGCAGATATAGCCACAAACCCCAGCTTTTCTAAAGACCTTTATCTAAAAGTAAGTTGCACCACTTTTTTATACAGTGTTGTTTCATTTCCACATCTTTAATGCCTTATCGCTTTCCTAATTTCAAGGTGTTTTGCTCTTGATTATTTCCAACTGGCTGCATGACTGGCCCACAAAGTCAACAGGTAACAGGAGAAGTTAAAGGAAGGTTTCCTTTTGATTAGAGGAAATTGTGCACATTGTGAGATCATCTTCAAGGTTATTGGTACTGATGAACAGACTGATCAAAAGTTCTGGGAGAAAAAACAATCCAGTTGTAAAGCATCCCCACCCAGGCATGTAGCAAGGGGGGGGCCCTCGGGGGGCTTCAGCCCCCCGAAATTCTCAGGGTGATCTGCGATAAGGCCTTACTGGTACATTATTGTAGCAACCCAGTTCTCTTTCGTGCCTGGAGGGCAGGGGGCAGCACCGGGGGTCCCACTGGCATTGGAGCCAGCTGATTCTGAGGAGGATTTGGAGGGGCTGGAAGAAGGGGATTTTGAGGTAGCTAGGCCTTCTTCCCCCACAGAAAGCCTGGCCTGGGATGATGGCTGGCCCGATCCTTATGAGATGCAGGAAGGCCAGCCGGAATTCGAAAGCAGTGATAGTGAAGATTATGAACGGCCGGGGGGGGGGGAGGTTCACAAAAAAGAATGTGGGAAACAACCGAGGGAGAGGCCCGGGAAGCAGATGGGGAGTTCGACTCTCACGAAGATAGGGAACCAGGTGCTGGGAGGCAAGGTCGAACCTTTGATAGGAGACGGAGCATTGAGGCCAGCAGGAGGGGTTGGTTTCACTGCCTAGACCGGCCGAGGTCCCGCAGCACAGATTGGAGGAGGAGAAGCCTAGAGCGTCGGGGGCCTCGCCAAGGGGATTAAGTATAGGATCCATGGGAACAGATCCTCAGTACCTCGGCCACGTCTATCCTATGCAGACGTGTAGCGAGCCAAGACCACGTAGCTAAGTTTTGGGCTAGTGGCCTGCCAAGGAGTGCCTTGGATCTTGCAACCTTGCTTTGTTCCCTGATCCGCTTGTGTTGAGCGGAGCCTTGCCAAGTCTTTGGAAACTTCCATGCCAAGTTTGTTTTTGGACATTACCTTTTACCTATTGGATTACTTTTGATACTTTTATGGACAATTACCTTTTCTACTGTTTCTTATTCTTCAATAAAGTAGTTAGCTGATTACCGTCTCTGTGTGTGTGATTAAGGGGCCGGCCAAGGTCTTGCATCGTGACAATTATTTAAACTGTTATGTGTATTTATATCATGATCTGATCACCATACTCAATATATCCCATATGCATGGGGGTACAGGGACAACAATACAAAAGGTTTGCTAGGGTAGACCCTCTCCCACACAGATTCAGTCCCTCCGAATCAAACTCAGCCCCCCCCCCCCCGGAATCAAAATCCTGGCTACTGCCCTGTTCTACCTATCTGTTCAGTAAGGCCAAACATTAACCCATAACAAAAACCCAAGCTAAGCCTCATAGTCTTGATGATTCTGCCTTTGTTTTGCTTTCAAAATTTATTTGTTACTTTCTTAAGAAGAAGAAGCATTTGCAAATCTCTTCTAGATAACCATCTAGCAAAGAGGCACATCATATTTATTTATTTATTTCAGACTCAGGACGGCTTACAACATATAACTATTAGATGCTAACAACAATAATAAAAACACAATTAAACATTAATTAAAATGTCATCATAAGTTTTAAAAGTCCATTTAAAAGAGACAACTCCAAGTCCAGAAGGAAAGTGCTTTCTTGAACTATTAATTTAAGAGCTAGTATCCAACTTTAGCTCACATTTGGCCCAGTCTAGATCCAGTTCCTGAGTTTTATATACTTTGTTTGAAACTCTGCTTTGCAATTCAAGCAAGTTGAGTTCCTTCAACTTCAGATAAACATCTATGCATCATCTCTTGAGAAAGATACCTGGGGTTTCTTTATTTTTAAAAATTATTATACTTGATGGGTTTTTGATGGCATCCTTATTTTTTAATCTGATGCCAAGCTCATGGTTCCAGGGTCAGAGATACAGTGTATTTTTCTACTGAAATATCATGTTTCTATGTTTTTCTAAGACCAAGTCTGCATATTGAAAAGATAACATATTATCACATCACACAGTGTATGGTGACTATAAAACAATCTATGATTCCCCACACCTAATATGAGTATTGTGATGTCAATCCGAGGCAGGTAGGCATGTAATAAGCTTAATGTACTGCGGAACATTAACCAAATACTATCAAATGAGTACGAATGTTGTCATTTATACAGTGAAACCTTACAGTAAAATTTCACTGTCAAGGTTCTCCCTCTAAATTTCTTAAAAACAGGTTACTGAGAGGGGGGAGTCTTCATTATTATCTTAATCTCCATATATGTTCACTATCATTCCCATCAATACTTCAAAATCATTGTTGAACGGCACATCTTTCAGGTTTTTCTAGATAACACAATTCTAATGAGTGCCAATACACTCCTGCCACAACCATACTGCACATAAATGTTGGAGCTTTTTTATTTCCTTGCAGACTGCCAATTCTCTCACACCAGAAAAAAATGGAATTAGCACATGTAGTCCCTGGTTTTATTCAAACTGTTTGGTTCACTCATCTGTCTCCCTTTCCAGATGAAGCCATTTGCAAATACATCTGAGTACTCAAGGACAGTAGGCCCACATGTTTCAAGTGTCTGTCTGTATTCACACCAAATTTAGATGCAACAGATGCATCCCTCAACACTGGCTACAATGCAAAATTTTCTGATTCTGCTATCTTAATAGGAGGTAGATGACAAGTTAATATAAAATTATGATTACAAAAGGAAAAGGGTTCTTAGTACTATCTTCCTCTTTGGGTTTTTTAAATTTCTCATGAATGTACATATTTCTTCAAATGACTCTGTAAATCCTGGGTAACGGACTACTGGTAGTTATTTATAGAAACCAGCACCTATTCATATTAAAACAATAATGGATTGAGGTAACCATCCAGGAAAGATAACATGAGGCAATAGAAGGGGAACATACACCAACTATTACATTTAAGCCAGAACAGGGTTATAGCAGGAAGCTGCTATAGAAAGGCAAGAAGAGAAAACCATTTTAGCTTTCACAAACAGGTTCCAAAAAGTCACAAGGAAGGCCATTCTTTGTGTTTCCAGCAGACATGTTTGTGAAGATAGATTGAATGAAACAAGGAGTCCCTAAAAGATCAAAGAGCTCTGACAAACCCATGTAGGAGGAGTTGGGATAAACATTGGATTTCAAACAATTACTTCTGCTCTTCTTCTTTCCTTTTTTGTGGTCTTTTTCCACATTATCAGGCTGATTTCAAAAAGTCTGTTTCCTATACTTACATGTCTCTTGAAACAGTTTAATGGGTTCTTAAATATTCAGAGATGAGCATCACTGTTCACATGGGTATGCTCAATGAATAGGAAATAATTATTTCCCCAATAAGACACAATGGCAGAAACAAACTCTCTTTGGGCCTCACCATCACACATCAATCTGGAACCTTGGTGACTATAATCCAGCCATCCCTCCATTCATATTAATAGCATTAGACTGTTTTATTTTCTGCAAATCTCATGGTTATTCTTTGTGGGTTTTTTAATCATCTGCTTACAATGCGTTAAAGTGCTGGCATCCTTCCATGGAGCTTAAAAAACGAGCTGGTGTAATTAAATGTGAAAATATGGGATAAAATATTCTCCAAGTGATTGTTCATTTCAATAAACTCCAGGTCTCTAATTAGTAGCAGCAGGAGTTATGAGACCCCTAAAGCTTTGTGTGAACAACAAGCTTCCAGCCGGTAAACTCCACTGTCCTTCCCTGAGCTGGTGCAGTGCTAAATGTTTTCAAAGGATCAATGGGGTTGAGGCGGGGAGAAAAAAAAACCTCTTAACGAAAACGACTGTGCCGAAGCAGCTTGCTCCTGAAGAGCCTCTGCTTCCAAATGATGGAGCTGGCATCTTTCCTGCAGTGCTGAAGAGGTCTAAACCCTGACCTTCACCATCACACCCTACTTTGTGTCTCCCCATTAATGCAGTTTAGCCTCCTTGAAGAATCCCTCGGAAGGCCATGCTACTGATGTTAGCTGCACTTACAGGTTGACTCCAGAGGTTAAATATGAATTGCTTATTCTAAAATATTGGCAGATCTAAAAACACTAATGATTTCTTGTATCTATGAGGTGACTGCACATATTACCAACAGGAACCCAGCGGGGAAAAAATAGCACGGCAGATTTACTGTAACTAAAGGATCACATGCTGCTTGCTACAGAGGGAAAGAAAAGCACTAAGCATCCTTCCTGCACTTTCCCTGGCAGTAGTTGGCATCTTTCAGGATCATATCCTCTGCTGCTGAGAGTACAGGCCGATTGCTCTATATAGAGCAATTAATCTTAGATTATATGAAAAGCCTCAAGACATTAATGTGCTGTACTTTATATGTGCTTTTAAAATGACAAATGGCTAGCTCTCTTAAAGGTAGTCCATTTATTTATTTAAAAAGAGTCAGGCGCCTCACTTTCACGATCCAGAAAATATTTCATCCCAAGTGGCTCAGGTCTTTGACATGTGCAAGGGGGAATGCTACTCTCACCAACATTTTTAGCCATTAAATAAAAGTGTTACTTTGCTGCTGTGTACAAGGTTCCTGTCAAGGTACTGGCTTATTATTTGGGAATCCATTGAACATTTGAGCATTTTCTGCTGATTCCAGAATCTTTGGGCACCGTCATTTTTGCTTCTCCCCCTTTGTCCTCATAACATAAGACAGGCATAGCAAAATTTCAGCAGAGACTTTAAAAAGCTACATGCGGTGGGACTCTGAGGCGGAATTACGATGATGTGCTCAATAAGAAAATGCTAAAGAAAGTAGAGTCTCTCCTCAAGAGCATTCAAAAGGGATTTTTTGGGGAGGGGAGAGAACAATAATTTTGGTCTCCCACAAGATTTTTTACCTGGACAACTCTGATATATAGAAATACTTTGTGCAAAGGCAAAATAGAGTCCTTGTCAAATATTATTGTAGTAGGTAATAAAGTAGACCCTTGTCAAATAATATTTTGTAGGAAATAAAGCCTAACTATCCATTCCAACTTCCAGCTCTCAATTTCCTGCCATTCTCATTCCATACTCAATCCCAATGTCATCATTTTTCTTTCCTATCTGACATTGCAAATTCTGTGGTTATTGACCACACTGAATATTCACTAGTCTGGTTTTTTTGGGGAGGGGACGACGACACGTGGGGGTAGGGGAGTTCTCTCTCTCTGTTTCTCTCTCTCTCTCTCTCTCTCTCTCTCTCTCTCTCTCTGCAACCATTTAGATCAGTAGTTCTCAACCTGTGGATCCCCAGATATTTTAGCCTTCAACTCCCAGAAATCCTAACTGCTGGTAAACTGGCTAGGATTTATGGGAGTTGTAGGCCAAAACACTTGGGGACCCACAGGTTGAGAACCACTGATTTAGATTACTCAAAATGTGCTAATGCCTCCATCATGCTTTTCAGGAGTTTGTAAACTTTGGTTTCACACTCACAACTAGAGTCTGTTATGAAAATGAGTGAGAGACAGACTACAGCTTTGTGCATAAATGGGCTGGGCTAAGTAACCAATAATAATATTAGAGAGATTCTCTTGAACTGAATGAGAACAATAAAGATCAAGACAGATTGCTTTACCAACCTGAGCCTTTGTAGATGTCCATGTTAGCAAGGCATGACAAGCAAAAAAGGAGAGAAAATTATATATTCATTAGTTTTGTTGCTCTAGAAGAATACTGAAAGAGTACACACTCTGCTGGAACTATAATGTCTCTAATGGAAGGGTTGCGTTTGAGTTTTCAATTCTCCCCTCTTTCTATCTGAATAAAAAGACTAAACCACTGAATGAACAACATTTGTCTATATAACTGAAGAGATTCTGAAGGTCAGTGTTGCTTTATGGATAGGAAAATGCATAACACAATAAAAGGAGATCCTTACTTTTGAAAAATACAATTTCTCCAGGCTCTGATTTTTGCAGCTACATATATTTCATATTGGTCTTTCTTCCTCAGTTTGTGGGTGAACACACAACAAAAGTAGTATGCTTCCACCTTTTCCATCTGTGCCCTCCACCCACCCCGGTGAAACACCTGTTGCAACTGCAAAATAGCACTGTTTACACAGATCTCTCCTTTTACATATACTTAAAAGAATTGTTGCAGCTATAGTCTTGAATCTTCTTCAAGTTCTATAGCCTGAATGAAATATTACTGTAACAATGTGCAATGCTATAATGTGTGATCAATCCCATTTCTTAAAAAAATAAAATAGAAAGCACCAAATGCCTCTTCCAATGAGTCTTGACAGTCCCATAGAGAAAAGTCTGCCAGAGACAATTCCCTAGTTTTGCTCCTGGATGCTAGCCATCTCCTCTCACCCCTACATTCTGGAAATAATAGATAGTGGCACCACATAGAAATAAATTTCTAAGTAAGTTGAAAGTGAGCAAGGAACTTATTATAGCTTGTGTGGAAGCAGATGAAGTTAGAAGCTGTGAAGAACCCAAGGTTGCATGTCTGAAGGGCACAGGAGATAACAGATCTCTAAAAATGATGAGAAGAGGATAGTGGGAAGAGATAGATGAAGAATGAGGGAGACATGCAAAAGTTAATTAAAACAAACGTGATTGGAGAAGTGAGGAGGTGAAATGCCATGAAGAAGTACACACACAAATAGCCCCAAAGACAACTTTATAAGAGGAGGAGAAAGTCAGGTTAAAACAGAGACACTGAGGGATAAATACCCACTAAGAGTGAACGAAGGGAGTGCTACTGTAGGATAGGGTATCAGGAAAAAGGAAAACAGCAAAATCTCACTGGATTAGCATCTATAGCACACCTTCATGAGGATTGCTTTGCAAATTAGGTGAGTGCATTGGCTGCATCCTATTCATATGTACTAATCGTCTATGTGTAGGATCAGCCAACAGTAGCACACCGATTTCCAAACAAACAAGGAAACAAATAAACCCAAACAAATTAGTACAGTTTGCCATATTTTCTGTGTTTTCTGTCTCTCTCTGGAAAGGAAAAATTATCCCCAACTCCTACTTTATTAATAAAACACTAACTAAGCGTGAGCATTTTCTGCCTATTTAACTCCAATCATACACTGGAGGAGAAGACAAAGTAGAATCTGTATGTGAGTTTTTTGGAAGGAGTGAGATTCTACTGAGAAACAGCTTAAAGTGCACAGCCAATGAGAATCCATGATTAGCTCACAGGAAAGAGTTGGCCAAGGTGTGTGCTTTTTATTGTGCAGTTATCCTGAATAACCACCTATAGAGGATTTAACCTCAAACTCTGCTCCTTTGGGGCTTTCCAGTGGTGTTCCCTGGTGGGTACCTGAAAGGTCAAAAAGTCTTTTTTTCTTGTTAAATTGAAGTTTTGCCTGTTCTTAGTGCCTTTCTCTCTCCACAGGAATTCAGGGTTCAGATTAGATAAATCCCAGGAAGGAAGTCATGGGATTAAACTTTCCATAGGGCTTTCAGGGAAAGACAAACAGTTAAGACAGCAGAGCACAGGCAATGAGTATATAACTCCTAAAATAAAGATTATGCACGCCTCAGCCAACTTGTTTAATTAAGTGATGCAGAGCAGCACTTCAGGGCTAAATGTGAAGGAATTTCCCAGAAATTCTCAATGATCCTTTGAAAGAGAGGAAAAAACAAGGCCTCTCTTACAGGAAAGCCAAGGGCTTGCAAGAAACAACAGATGGGGCTTCCATGGAACAGTATTGAATTTCAAACAGGAAATAGAAGCTCCCTCGAAAGGTGGCCTGTAAGAAATCCAGGATGTCCTATAATCAAGTTCTATTGCAGTTTCAAAACCCTATGAAACTCTCATGCACTTAATTCACCTAAATCCTAAAACAATATCAAGCAGCTATGGATTCGCTTGACAGATTTATCCGTTAATTGTTGTCTGTGTCCTAAAAGTGCTGTCTGTTTATGGTTGTTTCATGTCCAGCTTGAGTATATTTCATTGAGTCATAATGATATTTGAATTCAAAAAAATGAAGCACTTTGTTTACTTCCTAACATAACACAGTGAAAATGTGCAAAGCTGATGTGGGGTTGTAATTACTATAATCAGCCAGTCAATTACTACATTTTCAAAGATCTTATTCACTAACTGTGGGGGAAAATGAACAGTTTTTAATTCAAATGTGGTTAGAAATAGAGGGGCTTGATCAAGCTTTATTCACTTCATTTTCTTCACAGGAAATACTGTATCTGTAAATTTTCAGAACCATATGAAAATGTGGTATTAGTCACAGATAACTGACTGTAGAATATACCCACAGCATTATGTTAGTGTAAAGTCACAAAAACCAACTTTTTAAATTTATAATTAAATTTTGGATACTACATCCAATTGTTAATTTCAATTACAATACATGATTTTGAATCAATGAAAATTGGGGAAGTCAACATTTACAGGAATGTATTTACCACTGACTTTAGGCCAGCTGAAATCCAAATATAGATTTGGCTTTATCATAGTCAAATGTATACGTTGGATTCCAGTCTTTATGAATGATTAAAGAACAAACCAAAGACCCGCTAAACAATTATTTAGTCAAGCATGTAGAACAGGGATCGGGAACCTTTTTGACTTAGAGAGCTATAAAAGCAAAATATTTGGAAATGGAGAGCCATATAATATATTTTAAGACTGAATTTGTTTCTTTAAAATTATGTTGTTATAATACTCACCATTAATGTGACTTCTGGTGTGCTTCGGTTTGTGGAGGAGGTGGAGCAACAGCAAGAGGAGAAATGGGAAGGGCACTGGGCTTGCTTGCCTAATGCTCAGCTAGGCTGCCGCCCTGCGTGCTCCCATTGAAGGGACTTCCCCCTCCCATGTCTCCCTGCCTTCCTCTGCTCCGCCATGCCTGTGGCCTTGTTGTGGCCTTTGTTCCCAGGCCGTGCTTGCTGGGGCCATGCCTCCCCCTCCCACGGTTTCCTCGGGCCCGGCGGCTGCCTGCAGGACCCACCACGCTTCTGAATTCTGAGCTTCCAGTGGCGGGCAGAGGCAGAATTTCCTCCGCAGCTTTCCCCACCTCCTCCTCCTCTGACACGCGAGAACTCCCACCAGAGGGGAAAGGAGGGGCCAAGAGGAGGATTGTGAAGGAGGAGAAGGGGTTTCTTTCTCTCCCTTCCTTCCTCCCGGAAGGAAAGTGGGAGGACAGAGTGGGTGGGGACTGGAAGAAGATGGCACACGGTGGCTGCTGACACGGGAGGGGAGGGGAGGGGAGAGAGAGCAGGCCCACTGGCCCCCCATGCTCCCATTGATTACCCTTTGGCCTAGATTACCTTGTCACTCTAAGCCTTTTTGCAGAAAGACGGAGGAGAGAGAGGAGTCAGAGATATTCCAGAGATGCAGAGCCTTCCTCTTTCCTTCTTTACATCTCTACCACAGCATGGAGGCCAGACTTCATGCTCTTTAGACTTCCCTTTCAAGACCATTTCCTTTCCAATGGGGTGAGCTTTGTCACACAGAACCCTTTTTGCAGAGAGACAGAAAGGCAATGGGAGCACGGGGGGTGAGCAGGCCTTATCTCTCTTTCTCCCCCTCCCCTCCCATGTCAGCAGCCACTGTGCACCATCTTCTTCCAATCCCTGCCCACTCCGTCCTCTCACTTTCCTTCTGGGAGGAAGGAAGGGAGAGAAAGAAACCCCTCCTCCTCCTTCACAATGCTCCTCTTGGCCCCTCTCTTTCCCTCTGGTGGGAGTTCTTGCGAGAGACTTCTCACTAGAGCGGCCTTCTCCTTTTCCTCCTCCCCCTCCCCCTCCCTCTGTGCGCTCTCGTGCTGGCTCTTGTGCCACCGCTGGATCTGCCTGTTTTTCTGGCTGAGGGGAGGAAGAGGAGGAAGGAAGAGAGGAGGAGGGGAAAGCTGCTAAGCTGCGTGCTTGGAATTTAGGGTGAAGGTGTCAGGCCCCAGACCTCGGTTTCCCTAGTTTCCCCAGAACCACACTGAAGCCATGTTGGCATCCAGGAATCCTCTAAGCCTGTCTGCCTTTCCCAAGTGAATCCAGCACCAGGCAGGCCGGTTCAAACATTCAAGGCCACAACTGTTATGCCTGGTGATAAGCAGAGACGCTGGAGACCAGAAGTTGGGTAAACTCCTTTCCACAGATGTGGGCACTAATTGGGCTCAGATACCTTTGCTATTAAGAACATAAGAACATAAGAAGAGCCATGCTGAATCGGGTCTCAGCCCATCTAGTCCAGCATTCTGTATCACACAGTGGCCCACAAGTTGTACACAGGGATCTCGAGCAGAAGGGAGGGCAAAACCCTGACCTGCTCCCGACCCCCCACAACCAGTACCCAGGGAAATCGTGCCTACCTCAACCAACTCCGAGGTGGCACTTGAATGTCCTTTTCAGTAACTACCGATACACTTGGTATCCATGAATCTGTCTAATCCTGCCCTGAAGTTGTTCAGGCTGACAGCTGTCACAACCTCTTCTGGAAGTGAGTTCCATAACCCAATGACCCTCTGGGTGAAGAAATATTTCCCTTTATTAGTCCTAATTTTCCTGCCTTGGAGCTTCAGGGAGTGCCCTCTAGTCCTAGTGTTTTGTGACAAAGAAAATAATTTTTCTTTATTCACCTTTTCTATCCCATGCATGATTTTATACACTTCGATCAAGTCACCTTTTAAACGCCGTCTTTCAAGTCTGAAAAGACCAAGGCGTTGCAACCTGATTGCATAAGGGAGCTGCTCCATCCCTTGGATCATTCGTGTTGCCCTTTTCTGTACCTTTTCCAGTTCCGTTATATCCTTCTTAAGGTGCGGAGACCAGAATTGTACACAGTATTCCAAATGTGGCCTTACCATAGATTTGTAGAGAGGTAATACAACATTTGCTGACCTATTTTCGATTCCCTTTCTGATCATGTCTAGCATAGAATTTGCTTTTTTCACTGCTGCTGCGCACTGGGTTGACATCTTCATTGAGCTGTCCACCAAGACCCCAAGATCCCTTTCCTGGTTTGTCTCGGAAAGCTTTGACCCCATCAATTGGTAGGTGTAGTTGGGGTTCTTTGCCCCGATGTGCATGACTTTACACTTGTTTAGGTTAAAATGCATTTGCCACTTTGTTGCCCATTCACTCAATTTCGAGAGATCTTTCTGGAGCTCTTTACAATCAGTTTCATTTTTAACTACCCTGAAGAATTTAGTGTCGTCTGCAAACTTTGCTACCTCAGAATTCACTCCTACATCCAGATCATTAATGAATAAATTAAAAAGTAACGGACCCAAAACTGAACCTTGGGGTACGCCACTTCTCACCTCTTTCCACCCAGAGAAATGTCCGTTTATTACCACCCTTTGTTTCCTACAGTTTAGCCAGGTTCCAATCCAGGACAAAACCTGTCCTCTGATTCCATGGCTGAAGAGCTTATTTAGGAGCCTTTGGAGAGTGACTTTGTCAAAAGCCTTTTGAAAGTCAAGGTAAACAATATCAATTGGGTCCCCTTTATCTATGTGTTTATTTACACCCTCAAAGAATTCTAACAAGTTAGTAAGACATGATTTGCCTTTGCAGAAACCATGTTGATTTTCCTTCAGCAATGCCTGTTCTTCTATGTGCCTAGTAATTTTTTCTTTAATAATGGTTTCCATCACTTTGTCTGGAACTGAGGTTAAACTGACTGGTCTATAATTTCCTGGATCACCTCTGGATCCTTTCTTGAAGATCGGTGTTACATTTGCCTCCCTCTGTAGCACCCATGGGTTCGTTCGTGCCACTGGGAGGGGGTGAGGCGCCGGGGGTCCCGATGCCATTGGGACCCGCACAGGCTGAGGGGGACTCAGAGGACGAGTTGGAAGGCCCAGAGCAAGATTGGTCAGCAGTGCCTTTGCCCAGTTCACCTGTAGAGAGTTTAGCATGGGATCTCGAGTGGGAGCATTCTCCCGGGAAGGAGCGTACCAGGTGGTGATGGGAGGCAGCGAAGCAGATAGCGGAGATAGTTATGAATTCCCAAACGGCCGAGGTTCCCAGGACCTGGCCGAGCAGCAGATGGAGGCCAGCGGCTGGGAAAGTTCGGGGGAGGCTGCTTCTCAAGGAGATAGCGATACTGAACTGGAAGAGCGGGGCCGTTCCCATAACAGACGCAGGGACATAGAGCAGGGCAGGAGGAGCTGGCATCTGTCCCTAGACCGTCACCGTTCGGAAAGTAGAGACTGGAGACGCCGGGCCCTAGATCGTCGAGGGCCCGGCCGAAGGATTAAAACGGCCCCGTGGGAACTGATCCTCAGTTCTCCGGCCACGTCTGAGCTGAAGGGCGTGAAAGCGGAGTGAACCACGGAGCCTAGTGTGGCTCGCCTTGGACCAAGACCGTGCCGTGTTATTGATTCGCAGTGCTGCGGATACCTGATCTGTTCGAGTGGATCCGGGAACTTGCCAAGTTTATTGCCACGTTTGCTTTTGGAATTATCCTTTGGAACTTTGCTTTCTTAATGGGACTACAGCTTTGCTGTTTGCATTATTCTTTGATCTCTTCAAGAGAATTGCCTTTTGGACCTTTTTATATTCAATAAAACTAGTTAGCCTTTGCTACGTCTCCGTGTGTGTGTTAAAGGGGCAGTACTAAGTCGGTGATCGTGACACCCTCCAGTCCTCGGGTACAGTGCCTGATCTTAGAGAAAGGTTATATATCTTAGCTAGAAGTTCAGCAATTTCACACTTGAGTTCCTTAAGAACTCTGGGGTGGATGCCGTCTGGACCTGGTGATTTGTTGACATTTAGTTTAGTAAGGCATTTGAGAACATCCTCCTTGTTTATCTCTATCTGTTTTAATTCTTTTAATTCCCTCCCGGAAAAAACTGACTCAGCTGCAGGCATATGTTGTCTGTCCTCCTGTGTGAAAACGGAGGCAAAGAAGTCATTTAGCCGCTCAGCAATCTCCTTGTCTTCGCTGATTTTCCCTTTCTGACCATTGTCGTCGAGTGGCCCAACTGCTTTTCTAGTTGGGTTCCTGCTTCTGATGTAGTTAAAGAAGTTTTTGTTGTTTTTTAAAAAAATATTCTTTGCTATATGTGCCTCAAAATCTCTCTTGGCTTTCCTGATGGTTGCTTTGCATTTAGTTTGCCAGAGCTTGTGATCCTTTCTTTTCTCCTCGGTAGGAAGAGCCTTCCATTTCTTAAATGAGTTTTTCTTCTTTCCAATCACATCTTTTACTTCATTTGTAAGCCATACTGGTGTCCTTTTGGACTTTCCATGCCTCTTTCTTTTTATTGGAATGCATTTTAGTTCGGCCTGTTTTAAGGTATTTTTAAACAGTTTCCAAGCATTTTGGAGGGATTTGATTTTTTTTACTGCTCCTTTTAGTTTGTTCTTTATAATTTTTCTCATTTTGGTGAAATTCCCTTTGTGAAAGTTTAATGTCTCCGTGTTAGTTTTCGCTGACAGTTTGCTATCCAAACTTACATTGAAGATTATTGTGTTGTGGTCACTGGTACCTATGGGCTCAGCTACAAGGACATCTTGAACGAGATCTTGTTCATTAGTTAGCACCAAGTCCAGGATCCCCTTTCCCCTGGTTGGTTCCCTGACCATCTGCTCAAGGGAATAATCAGCTAGCATGTCGAGGAACCTTGTCTCTTTTTCATGCGTAGAACAAGAATTTGGCCAATCTTTTTGGGGATAGTTGAAGTCCCCCATTATGACTAATGTATTTCTTTTTGAGGCCTGTTTAACTTCACTTTCCAGATAGCAGTCTGCCTCTGGAGTTTTGTTTGGAGGGCGATAGCAGATCCCTAGTGCTAGATTAGTTTTTTGTCCTGGGACTTTTATCCACAATGTTTCTGTAGGTGAGTTTGAAATTTCTTGAAGTTCTAATACATGAGATTCTAGCTCTTCATTTATGTACAAGGCCACACCGCCACCGTTTTTCCCTCTACTGTCTTTCCTGTACAGTTTATAACCTGGAATCTTTGTGTCCCATTTGTTTTCCTCCGTCCACCAGGTTTCTGTTATGCCAATAATATCAATATTTTTTTTCTTTTGCCAAATATTCCAACTCCCCTATTTTTGTTCGAAGGCTTCTAGCGTTTGCGTACAGACATTTATATTTATTTCTCTGGTGCACTTTCAACTTTGGCTGTTTGTGAGAATTTGTAGAAGGCCTACCATGTCCTACCTCTCGACTACTACTATCTATCTTTTCTGTTGACTCAGCCATTTGTGTATGGATTTCGTCCTCCATACTTGGCATTTCACCCTCTCGAATCGGAAGGTGCCAAGCTCCTGTCGACTTTCCCCTAGGAATCAGTTTAAAAGCTGCTCTGAAATCTTTTTAATATTAATCGCCAGCAGTCTGGTTCCATTTTCGTTCAAGTGTAACCCGTCCCTTTTGTACAGGTCTGGCTTTCCTGAAAATGTTCCCCAGTTCCTAACAAATCTAAATCCTTCCTCTCGACACCACTGCCTCATCCACGCATTGAAGCTCCTGAGCTCTGCCTGTCTGGCTGTCCCTGCGCGTGGAACAGGTAGCATTTCCGAGAATGCTACCTTTGAGGTCCTGGACCTTAATCTTCTACCTAGCAACCTAAATTTGGCTTCCAGGACCATCCGCTTAGCCTTCCCAATGTCATTGGTACCAACGTGTACCACGACCACTGGCTCCACCCCAGCACTATCTACCAGCCTATCTAGATGCCTCGTAATGTCTGCGACCTTTGCACCCGGCAGGCAATTTACCATGCGATCATCACGTCCATCACAAACCCAGCTTTCTATGTTCCGGACAATCGAATCACCTACTACAAGAAGCCCACCTCCTACCACCCGTCGAGAAGTATCTTCAGTGCACGAAGATATGGGCACAGCCTCTGAGGAAGGGGTCCCAACTAAGGGAGCCAGTCCCTCTTCCTCAGACTGATGTTCTCCCTGCCCAAGACCCCCATTTTCCAAGGCAGCTGGAGGGCTGCTCATCACGGAGTGGGATGCTCCTATTGCATCTCTGGAGATCTTATCCTCCAGCCTCACTTCCTCTCTGTGCTTCTCCAGGTCTGCTACCTTGGCTTCAAGGGAAGAAACACGTTCCCTGAGAGCCAGGAGCTCACTGCAGCGAACGCACACCCAAGACTTCTGCCCGGCAGGCAGATAGTCATACATGTGACACTCGATGCAAAACACTGGGAAACCCCCCTCCCACTGCTGGCTGACTACCTCCATTTCTTATTAATATGTTTTTTGTAGATTAACTGTTTTGTTGTGGTCTTAATTTACTTAATTTAATTTTTTACAAGTCTTTGGATATTTCTTTTCCGACTTGTTACAAGTTTATGCTGCTAACAAAGACCTAAAGCAATACTAGAATCTAAACAACAAATTTACCCCAGGAACTTACCAGTGCTCCTTTCTTTCTCCTTTATTTATTTTCTGTTTTATTCCTTATTTGAAAGTAGTCTGCTTGATCTGCTTCTCACAAGGACAGTTAGCTGACTGATTTAAAAAACAGAAACTAGGCTAACTCTTCCCACCTGGCAGGATGTGAGTCAGCAGGGAGCTGCTGTAGCAGGCCTCACCCCTTCAAGGAATGTGCTTAAGGCAACTTGGAAGGGAAAAACAACTGCTTTTTGCAGCTGCTAACAAAGACCTAAAGCAATACTAGGATCTAAACAACAAATTTACCCCAGGAACTTACTGAGGTCTGAGGTAAGCTAAACAGCAGCTGTAGTCCATCATGGGAACCATGACACTCGACGTAGCTACGTCGCAAGATCAAAGGGTTACAGACCTAAAACCATTGGATCTTGGAAAGGCTCCCCATCTCGAGCCAACTTTTGCATCTCAAGATCATGGATTCCTGAACGGGCCTTGCGGCCTCCCTGCTAAAACTTTGCCTGTCCAGCTCGCTGGCTGCCCTGTTTGGATCTAGCCTGCTTGGGCATCCACTTGCTTTGTTTGCTTTGCTCCTGATTGCTACAGAAAGACTTTGCCTTTTGAATCCTGCTTGAATCCTGGTTGCCATGGGACTATAATCAATTGCTGCTATTATTGAACATTGCTGCTACTTTACTGGTGCTGCTTTAAAGGCATCTTAGAGTGACTTCTAGCCACTTTCCTATATCCAGCTATTCTAAATAAACCTGTTGTACCTCAGCTGAACGTGTGGTTTATCAAGGGAGGTTTCCAAGTGCCTGGAGGACGACAGAAGGCGGCGCACGCAGGTGAGCCATATGTAATCATCGAAAAAGCCAGATATGGCTTGCGAGCCATACGTTCCCAAACCCTGATGTAGAATGTGGAAATATTCAATTAAAATTATCACATAGGTTCAAGATAAGTATTGCCTCTACATAACAATTTTGGTGGGCAATGAATGGCAAACTAAAGGACAAGAAAACTGAGCAGGACAACTATGTAGATAGCTTCCAGTTTCTAACTAATATATTTACAAATAATAATCTTGTTCAATCCAGAATAGGAGTTTTAGAGCAAGAAAAATATTATGTATCCGCTTTTGTTCTGCTCCCAGCACTGCATTTCCCTTGCCATGTATAATTCAAAAATAATTAGAATGAAGACAAACTGTTATGACACATTGTAGCAAATGACAGACTCATAGTACCAGTGAAACAATACTTAATTTAACATAATTGATAGGGGGGGAATAAATAACAAACTAATAACAATGTATTAATGTTTATGTTACTCAGATAGATTCAGCAGTAACTAAACAATGTCTAAAATGCTAGGTATAAATCAGATAACCCCAGAAGTAATGAGCTAACCTATTTTCTAAATATTTTGAATCAGCCAAATGCAAGTGCTTCTTATAATGAAAGAAAAGGTTCAGAAAATCATGTCATCAATGTTCAATTAGTTTTCATATCTTGGTCCATGAAAGAATATGTATTATTTAAAATGTGTTTATGATACATTGGTGGTTATTGCATTTTTCTTATCTTATTTTCCAAGGACTTTATTGCTCGCTGTTCCACAGCAGTCACACAATCACAGCGAGCAGTAACATACCAGCATGGGCACTGTTACTATTGCACACCTCTGCTCCAATTTGCCACTGTGATCCTGCACCCCTACTTCTGTATAACCTCATTATCCTCCCATACTACACATCTGTTGCTCCATAATTTTAAAAATAGTTTTAAAGCCATTTTGCAGCTCCACTATGCTGAATAGAAAAATCATATAAAATTAAAATCCAAAGATTACTCATTGGGAATAGCAAGGAGAGAAGAAGAGGAGGACAATCTCATCCTTGGCATCACTTTTGTGCCAGTATGTCCCATCGCAGATAGTGTTGCATGGGTTTATTATGGGGTGGAGTCAGACAGGCAATGAGATGCATACAGTATTTATTTATTTATGTAATATATTTATATCCTGCCTTTTATGACCCTGAGGGGGATTTAAGGCAGCTTACAACATAGGCAATAATTCAATGTCTATGTATTGTACGATAGATGATGGTCCTGCTTCAATGTCAATTTATTATCTTCCTATGATAAAGTCCTAATTTATTTTCCAATGTCTATTTTGCAATTATATAATAGATTTACATTTCTTGTGGCTTTATATAGTGCAGAATTCATCAAATGCCAAGTAATGCTGCATGAGAAGATGCACATTATTGTAATTTATACCGTCAGACCCCACAAAAGCAATGGGAGCAAAGTAGAAGTGTATGTAAATGCAAGTGATCCAGTGGGTTTACTCTAGTGAGAAGTAGAAACTGGATTTAAGCCTTGATTGATATATTCTACAAAAAATAAAGGCAAGAAAAGAAAAAAGAAGGGCCTGAACTAAAACAACAATAACAAAAAATACTGAAATGCTGATGTTCTCTTTGATATCAAGTGATATCTGAAATGCACAGTATAATTATCATGAGTTGAATAGGCCAAGTATGATTGTTGCCTTACAAATGTCATACGTATACCACTTTCTAGGCACATATCATTAGCAACTGTTCTCACTCTTCTTACCTGTAATTATTTGTGTAGAACATTTTATTATCATAAAATTAGATATACAGTGTTCTCTCGCTACTTTGCGGTTCACTTTTTGGGGCCTCGCTGTTTCGCGGATATATATATCGTGATATTTTCGATGTTTTGTGGGGTTTTGCCACTGCTGCTCTCCAAGGCGCTTTCCCTCCCTCCCTCCTTCCAGCCTTGAAGGGTCTTTCCTTCCTTTCCATCACTTTATTTTAAGTTTATAAAGACTTAAAATAGTGTATAGCTACTAAAAATAATATATAAATATTAAAATAAATAGAGCATGCATACATCATGGTTTTTCACTTATTGCGGGAGGTCCTGGAACGTAACCCCACCAATAAGTGAGGGAACACTGTAATGCCTCATACATTTCAAATAAGATGTAGAAGAGTATTCCAAAAGGATTAATTATATTCTAATTGTAATTAAATTCATTTTGGCATGACTGTATGATAAGATTTCAGTGATCTGATTAATCAAGGAGTCTCTTGGACAGTACTTTTGCTAGGGAATGAGAATGAAGCACAAAAGGATCTGATTGAACCAACAGTGCTAAGTAAAAGCTAGCTCTACTTTGTTAATCCTGTTATGTATTTAAATTTAAAGTTGCAAATAAAGATTCCCTTCCTGCTGTGCCCAAGATTGTAGAATCCACAGGTTAAACTGCCCTTTAGGATAAAGATTTATAAGTGTCAATTGCATTTAGCCATTAGCTTGGGCCAATAATAAAACATTATTCCAGGGGGCTGTTGGGAAGCATAATTTCTGGAGTACTGTAAAGCTAATTCATCTAAAAAGGAAATGAGATCTTGCAAAGAGCTCCAAAGTGACCCAGGGAACCCCCCCCCCCCCCAAAAACCCCTACATGAAACGGTCAGTGTAGAGGGGGCCCACTTTGCCTATACAACATTTCTTTTCCCCACATGTTCTTGTCCAACACACACATATGCATCCTGGCAGAAAACCTACTGTTATAGTCCCAACCTTTACATTTGAATGTACAGCATATAAATACAGCTGTATGTATGCAAGTAGGACTACAGTGCAAGTTATATGTGTCTATGAAGGTATTCCACATACAGTAGAGTCTCACTTATCTAACATAAATGGGCCGGCAGAATGTTGGATAAACAAAAATGTTGGATAATAAGGAGGGATTAAGGAAAAGCCTATTAAATGTCAAATTATGTTATGATTTTACAAATTAAGCATCAAAACATCATGTTTTACAACAAATTGACAGAAAAAAACCATTCAATACATGGTAATGTTATGAACTAATTACTGTATTTACGAATTTAGCACCAAAACGTTGCAATGTATTGAAACAGCTGTGGATCTAGGAGGGAGGCAGATTGCATTGGATAATACAGAATGTTGGATGAGTGAAGGTTGGATAAGTGAGACTCTACTGTACTTGAAAGCCATCACCTTAAATATGTTCATGTTGTATGTGTGGGCTTTGGGGACAAAACTCTTTCATGCAACATACTTTTGGGCAGACTACTCAATGTGGCCTCACTCATGTGGTAAGTTTTTCACACATTGTGGTTTAGAAATAGTACTGTTGGGATAGATGGCCCTTGAGGTTTCTTCCTACACTATCATTCCGTGATGAACACCAGACTACACCAGAAGCCACATGCAGAAATTCTTTCAACAGACAATGTATTTTCCCATTTTCTTCCTATTTCATCTTTCAGTCTTGGAGGTTTCCTGGAGTAAGATTCTATTTGAAAATAGGTGTAGAAAAGTGGCAAAACCTTAAACAAGGCAGGTGGCAACCAGACCAAGAACCTCTTTATAGTGATGGCAGTCTTGTAGAATTCCATCCCTAGGAGCTCTACCAGGTGCCAATACTATTATCTTTTTAATAAAGGGTGTACTGGAGTTGTGGCTGGGTAACATTTAGCCTCATTTTTCTAAATGTCCTTAGAAGCATTGCTAAAGTACAATACATTATATAGATTTTACTAGGGGGAAAAGCCTTTTACCTGAATAATGAAAATGTGGCTTTTATAATACTCCATCCCTGCCCCAGGATGATTGGTGCCATAGCATCTGTTGGTCACCCTATTTGTCTATGTCTGAAATATTGCATAAACATATTGTTCAGCCTGAGAAGTGAAAAAGAGAGGCTTAGGAAGTGTATCTTGAGGATTAACTCTGCTAAGACAGATGACTTATATTATTTGCATTCCCTCCTAAGTGAACAGCCAGATGTTGATTTATTCTTTTCTCTTCCATTATTTACTGGTAACAAGCAACCTGAAATGTATTAAGCCCAATTTTCCTTTACCATCACGGAATCTACTTTTTTTTGTTAATTGCAAAAAATGGCATCAAGCTTCATCAGATTTTCATCAAAGCATCTTAACTTGCAGTTGTACCATACAGCAAATTCTAAGGACAGGCGTATTTTTACTCACAGTTTTATGACTGACAAAGTGGATATGATTTTCATGGCAAACGAACAATTAGTTCCAATACAGACTGCAACAGGAAGAAGATAAATATGTAACAAAATTTAATAACTTTTTTTGTCTTAAATTCAACTCCTTATTAAACTTTTTTTAAAGCATTTCAGGAAAAAAATAAGAGAAGAATTATAGTAAACTGTATATTTGACTGGCCATTGCAACTTGTGCTCTTGGAGAAAAGAAACTCCTTACGCAGTAACTTGAGTTTCTTTCCATATAGGCCCATAGTAGAGGTATGCTTGGGGGCAATAGGGCATGTGCCACAACAGCTGAAGATGCTCAGACCATGTATATAAACACATCTCAAATGGGAAGCATCTAGTCAACATCACATACAGCTGGTTCAACAGTAGAAGTGCTGCTTCTAGGCATTCAACTGACACAAAAAGAATAGAAAGTTACTCAGAGGCTTCCAGAAAACTCCAGCGGGACTCTGGTGTTTTGGGTATATGGACAGCTGGATCAGGTGATTCAGTGACCTCACGTCAAAAAGACCCACCACTGTGCTGCCAAGCCAGAAGCAGTTCCCTGCCAGAACTTGGCTAGTGGCATCACTTCTAGTGATCGCATGGCTGGGTGCCCCACTAAAAGTGACATTGGCAGTAGGAGGCAGCAGGATGTGCATGGTGTTATGTGATAGAGATTGTTCCAAAAAGTCCTGCTTCAATGCCCAGTTTGCCTGCCTCATGCAATAAAGTCTTAGTTTCCCATTCTTATCTACAGAAAATACAAATAGCAGTAGATGCAACAGGGGAATTCCACACAGTGAGATTAATAATATGTTTCAAAGATTTTCTCTCTTTCATTGCTTGGTGAGCATCCATTACATCTGTAAATTTTCACATTCCCAGGGAGCTTGTCCACACACCACAGCACAGTTAAAGGCTTTTTTTTTGATATTTGAACAACTCTCATTCAGACATAAAACTGTGAAGGACTGCTAGGGGAGAAAGTGATGAGCAACTAATGAAGTGCTGCTTACTATTCAAAAAAGGAAGGGGAAATCTTCTTGCTTTAAGTCAAGCTGACAGCATAAGAGGGCTTTAACTTTCACTGTGCAACAAAAGAGTAGTAAATGAGCTGGTAGTTTCTGAGACAACCGACAACAATTTGTGCATTTTCACTATTTTGGATAAGCTAGATAAAGTGAAAAGCTCACAGGATATATTGTGAAGATGATGGTGGTGTCATTTTGTAAGCACATGTGTTCTCCATGTTTATTCTGACAAAATGCTTACACTGAGCAGTATTCTGGGCAATGTACATTGGTTTGGGGTTTTTTTTGGCTGAATTGGCATTCTGTGCTTTGGGAGTACATAAAGCAGCCCATATAATTCTTCCACATATGACATTGTAATTTGTACTGACACACAGAAATTGGAAGTGTTTTTCTAGCCTATGTATATCAGACCTCCTCTCTTCTTTCATCACATCAACAGCCATGTTGGTAATTTTTTGGTACACCTGAAGGACATCTTGGACATCAAAGTCCATGGATATTTCTGTGCTTGGGCTTCAGGATTCATTTGGGAACCCTGATTGAACCTGAAGTGAGGATCTTATCTCAAGGTAACAAGATAAATGTTGCTCCAGTTTTGTGATATTGTAATTGAACCTTCATAGATTTCAAAAAAGTGATCTGGCCTGAAAGCTACTTCATAATCTGAGAGTCCCTACTTGGGCCTTTTAGCAAGCATGGCTTGATCATCCATTGTATCAACCCATTCAAATTCTTTTCTCTTCTGCATAGAACTATTTAGTTGGTTGCTTGATACAAAGGCTAGCTCCATCCACATTCAGTGAATGGAACTTTTTATATATATTTCAGACTGTGTCTAACCCTTCTACACTGCAATATAAAATCCATATTATCTGCTTTGATAATTTGGATTATATGGCAGTGTAAAGGGGCCTCTGAGAGAGGGGGGGTAATTTATTTTAGGAAATAGAAAAGCTGCAAGGTCCCTACATCCTCTGAAGCACCATGCTTTTTAGCTTTTTGGGGGGGGGGAGGATAGAAATAAAGAAATCTCCAGGAAAAAAAAAAAGTACCAGATTTTCTAGATCTCTCCTAAAACTATAAAGTTCCAGACATCACAAGCAGAAGTGCGTACAACTTCAATCTGATTTTTCAATTCTAACTGGACTGTGTGGTCCACCACAGGGAATGAACAGCAGTTGATCAGTTCTGATATGTCTCTGAGAGAGAAGTGTACTACATAGTTCTATCTTTCAACAGAGAGGAATTACTAGGCAATTCAAGATGAATGGTTTAAGTGTAATAACTACTGCCTTCCAACAACTGCCATCTGAAGTGGTTGCTTTACTCTGCTTCATGATGAAGCCAGCACTATATACATTTAGGAATTTTTTTGCAGTAAATCTACATCAGGATTATGTACACATATTTCTGCAGGCTGAGTTACACCTTGATTTTGTGATGCCACCTTTGTGTTAAATGGCAATGTTGAACAAATTTATGCTAAATCCACAACTAAATGTGCATATCCAGATAAGACAGCTGGCACCTTACCTCTCAGAGGAAGCCTTGGCTACAATCATCCATGTGATGGTCACATCTAGGCTGGATTATTGTAACGCCTTGTATGTTGGCCTTCCCCTGTCGACTACTCAGAGGATCCGCATTATTTAGAATGTGGCTGCCAGGCTACTTGCAAAAACGCCTTTGAGATGCCACATAACTCCAAGTCTGTTACACTTGCACTGGCTTTCAATGGAATTCCGGGCCCTGTTTAAGTTGTTGGCTCTGACCTTTAAGGCGTTTTATGGTCAGGGGCCAGCATATCTCAGAGACCTTCTCTCCCCTCTTCGCTGCCAGTGGTCACCACGACTCCTCCAACTAAACTTACTATATGCTCCAGGCCCCAGGGAAGCACGTCTCAAGAGCATGAGATGTCCGGCCTTCTCTATTTCTGCTCCTGTCTTGTGGAACTCCTTGCCTCCCCACTTGAGGGCTATGTGTGACATGCGACCCTTTGCTCAGGGACTCAAGATCTGTTTTTTTACCTTCCAACCCCCGAAATAATAAGACAGACAATAGTAATTGGATCAAATTTGGGCAACCTTTATTTAAAAGTTACCGATTTAAGTTTAACCTCACTAAACTCAGGTGTCAAGGGAACAAGGTGTGGCCTAGCCGAGGTAGCGTCCGTGAGCGAACCCTCCTACACTGCTAAACTGAGTCCCCTAAACAAAACTGGGCCCTGAGTCCCCTATGAAAATACTTAACCAGACTTCCAAAATTTCAGGACCAATGGTATCCCCCTTACCCTTAAACAGCCGTCCAGGTAAGTGTATTTGTGCACTGGCTCAACCAACTTTGAAGAGTGCACGAGTGAATATGGGTCTATGGATTACCCTAAACTATTTACGCTGTCCTATTTATAGAACCGCCATCCCAGAATATCCCAATAACAGTACAGGGTAGGCAAAAAACACTAGAATGTAGAAGGGGAAAAATTCCTACTGGGCCCCTAAGGCGACCACTATACTGTCACCGGGCGGGAGTGGTGGGTCAACACCTCAAATGGGAATGAAGGAGGAGGCTGCCCCAACACCATAGGCAGCCTCCGCCCATTCCCCAGAAGGTTCCATCCAGGCAACCAATAGCCTCCCTTTGTGGGAGGAGGTAATAACCTTTCCCCACCCACTGCGCAGGCAGGGAAAGGGCATTAGCAGAGCTTTTAATGGTTAAAGCAGTCTATTCGGTATTTGTTGGAATGTTTTTATGCAATTTGTTTTATGTAAATCGCCTAGAGCATTTTAATGGAGGGCAATTAACAAGTGAGAAACTGAGAAACTGAAACATGCATTCATGTTCATGCATTTAAATGCAGGACTCCAATTCAGCAACCCTGGATGCCTCAATTCCTCATAGCCTACAGCTACTGAAAGGGGAGGTATGCATGTTGAGCTGGCCTGTATCATCTAATAGATCAATAATAATAATTCAGCAATATAAAGAAGGCAAATAAAATAATACGTGTTTATTGAGAGAAGACATTTTAAAATAATATACTCAATTATCAACTAATTCTAGGGTAGACTGTGTTCAGCTGGCATCAAAATATTGATGAAATGATGTGATATCACCTCTGTAGTTGGCAAATTTCAGTTTTCAATTTGTGTGTGTGTTTTTGGGAAGTTGATGAGGCAGTTAAGGAAAGCAAGCTGCTGAAATACTAGTACCTCTTGGGCTGTTTGGGGGGGGGGGGGGAATCACTCCCAAATGGAAAATAAAATAATATAAAATAAACATGAGTGGGCCTGGAGGGTTCAGGGAGTCCTGGGGGCTTTATGATCCCAAGGGCCACATGCAACCCATGGGTTACACTTTATATTTTCCCAGTTATAGTTAAATATAATCTTTTGAACAAGCTATATTTTCTACATGTCAAATACTAGATAAAAGACTAATAATAACAAATTACATACGCTGTGCTATGCTGTTTTCTGTAAAATTCATTAACACAGATGCTAAAAGACATCAATCACTATCAGTAAAGCAGATTTGATTCAATTTTCACAGCACAAATATCAATTGGTTTTAAATTTATCAAAGGAGGCTTCCCCCAAGTACCTGTGGGCTGACATGCAATATTTTTAGCAGAAGTATGTCTGTAAATTAGTAAAATAATATGATAAACTGTCAGCCCAAGAAGTCTTTACTGAGCTTTTTCCCCCCTAAGGAGATGAAAACCAGTATTTCATAAATATTTGATTGCTGAGATAGCTGTAACAGAATATTACAAAATCTGATTATTTCTTTTCTTCTTTGTTTTTTGAAGCTATTTACCCATGTGCTAGCAGAGTTCACCTAGTTACATACCTGGGTATAAACATGGAGTGATGTTGTCCAACAGTTAAATAGAGCCTAGAAGTTTCTCTCCGACATGAGCCTCCTCAGAATTTAGAGTGAGCCCTCCACATTCATGAGTTTTATCTTTGCAGTTTTGATTATTAGCAAATTTACACCTCACTGCCTGCCTCCTGAAGTTAGGATTGCCATGTGAAAAAATGGTGGCGGTGGTGGTATAACTTCCCAATTGAACTGGGCTTCTGAATATGGGGTACTCCATTCATACAGCAAAAGCCTTGCTTTCAGGAGGTGAGTGGTGAGGGATCCCTCTGTGTCACCACCTTCCAAGGACAGGAATGCCAACCAATGTTTCCAGGGCTGTCAGATGATTAGCCTTGGGGGCGGGGGGTTGAGTCATTACCCACCACTCCCCATCTCTGTCTTTGCTAAATTTGTTCATAATGGATGGGCAATGAGTGTAAACACTGGGCAAAACACATGCAGAATTTTCATCTCTGTGTGCTATCTTTCCAGTCAGCTTTTCAGCTGGGGGATGCATGACAACCAACCAATTTTCTTTCTACCCATATTACAGCAATTGGAAAAGATACTTTTTGAGATTACCATTTAGACCCCCCACGGCTAGCACATCTATTCCAGCTGAGGGAAACTGAAAGTTACATTTCCCCACTCCTCTTGGACCCCAACCTTTTCTTTCCTTTAATCATGCCTCTTTGCTAGGCCAACACTTCAAACCAGAGGTGGACAACCTGTGGCCTCCTATATGTCATTGGAATCACTGTATAAATCATGGGTTATTCTGGTTGTGGGTCAACAACTGTTGGATGATTATCTACCCTCACTTTTAAAAATCTTGCTGCACCATAAAAACACATTCCTTATTTATATATCTCCCCTATTCCCCATTGCACTGCCCTATTAATTGGCATCATCAGTAATAATGTCACGAAGCCTGCAATGCAATGCAAATTTGTCTAATGGTTTTGATTGCTAGATTGAGAGGTAAGGCATTGTGGTAGACCTATCATAATTGTAACCTGTCTTTAAAAAACTGATAATCAAAATTTAATTTTTAACAAGGAATGCCCTAAATAAGAAAGAAATTACTGTAGCTAGCACAGTTCTTTGATTCTGTGTAATTAACTTTTTGTGCCTTGCACTTGTATCCTCATATAATAGCCCATTCTTGCTGCGGTTGGAATATTTGTCAGTGATTTAGTAGGAAGTGAGTAGCTCTCAGTGCTATGAAATCTTCTCTTTCACCACCTTAATCTTTGTCATCTTCAGGCAATCAAATGTGATGATAATAAACAACCTCAATAGGGCTACATCAACTAAATCAGAATAACAGAACCACCACAGCCATTGTTACTTTACTATATTTTCATCATAAACTGGCAAATTCTTAGAAATTGATTTTTTTTGTTTTTAACCTGTTGCCATAGAAACTTTATATTCATCAAATACCTTGATTGGGAAGAACACACATGGGTTTTGACTCAGTCAAAATTTTATAAGTCAATTTTTTGAATCAGTAAACATAAATATCGTCAGGCTGAGTAAACCAAAGCACCAAGCCAATTTGCTATTCATTTTAGTGCTAAGAAACACTTTTTGAAACTATAATGAAACTAAAAAGAACACCATTTCCAAGCGAGTGCCCTACAGATATTTTGGACTAAACAAGCAACCATCATGAAGGGATAGTGAGTATTACAGTCCAAAACATCTGAAAAACATCTAGTTGAAGAAAGTTGCTATAGAGAGCATTGTTCTGTAATCAACATGAACAACTGTATATATTTTAATATTGCAGATGCAATTCTGCTAATAAATGAGGAATGTGATATGTAGTTAAGCTTTAAAATATGTTTTAAATAAAGTTAATGTAATTTCCAAAGGGCACACATATCAACACAAGAAGATAATTAGTAAGGGCTAGTTCCATCATAAAACAAAGGGCCTGTCTGTATTGGCCACATATTCTGAAGTGAGATAAAAGTTGCTCCTGGGCATCCAGGTGATGTCCTGGGACTTTTGCCCTTTAATTCAGGGTAAAATCAACCAATCTGATTTTAACATGCATTAGCAAAATCTTGGAATGCTTTCCTGAAACATCAGAGGAGCTCCACACTTCAGTGTATTTGTGAATAGCCGAGGTGGTGCTTATTGAAAACCGGCCCTGCCATTCACACAGGACAGTGCAACTATCTTGCTTTCCTCATGCTCTGTAGCATGAGGAAAAGTGGGTGGCACTTATCTTTGCTGTTGCTTGTCACCACAGTGGCAGTCAAGGATCTTTGGAGATGTCCTGGTCATCATAGAATTTGCACATTGCCCCCTCCTTTATCAAATCATGTGGGTGCCTTTGCTGACGTGGCAAAGAGGCCCAATGATGGCCAGGAGAGCTCCATGACCATTGCTATGGTGGCATGAAAATGACAAAAGTATGAGTGACTGTTCCTTGGAGTCAAACTAGATTCAGACTAGACCGTCAGGACTCCACTCCCAACACTGCTATAGTTCAGCAGCAATCCAGGGCTGCTCTGAAGCAGCAATGTTTCAGACCAGTACCAGATTTTCTGACTCATATGAGGTGAACGACTTAAATAGGAGAGTACTTTTTCCTCATATCCAAATAAGCCATTCCTAGTCTAGAAGGCTGTCATGGTTCTAAGCATCTCACCAAGTTATCTGTTTGATTGCTGAGTGTTCTGGCTATTTACTAATTTACTGGATGGGCAACTCCAAAGTAACAAAACTCACTACTTATGATCCTTGATCTTTAAATCACCTTTGATTTGGACAACCCTTCAAACAAAAACTGCCTCAAACAAGAAGATTTTTCTAAAGCTTCATTTGAAATTCCATAAAAGAAGACGTGTTCACCCTATAAGTAAAACAGCTTAAGTAGAAGGCTGTTCAGAGTCTGATCATATGTAAGCCATGTTACACAACACTTACTATTTGGCTTCTACTATATTGCCAAGTGAACTCACCACGGGTCAGCGCAAGAGAGGCGCCCCCAAAAAGAGATATAAGGACTCCCTCAAACAACATTTCAAGCTCAGCCAGATTGATCACCAACAATGGTCCACCCTTCGGGAGACATGGAGACACATTATCCACAATGCTGCAGCCTCTTTTGAGAAGTCACACCAAACGAGTCTCGAAGAGAAACGACGATGCAGAAAGAACCGCAACTTGGAAACAACATCACCAAAGGAGACTTTCTGCTGTGCTTTCTGCAACTGAACTTGCCTATCTCGGATTGGCCTTTTTAGTCCTCAATGCGCTTGTAGAAAGGGTGGGATGAGTCCTTCCTGAATCTTCGTTCGCAAAGAAAGAGCCAAGATATTGCCAAGTAATAATACACATAATTATTTGATTCAAAACATTCTAATAAAAGGAGAGCTTTAAATGAAGAATGTGCTTCTGCATGCTTGAGGTCAGACACAATATGAATTTGGGTCTGATAGTCACATGCTAGGAATTTAATTCTTTGCTAACTTTGTTCTTGTAAGAAACAATGAGTATTCAAGAACCTTTGGGATATAAGAAAAGAGTAGCATGGACACACATGTTCCCATGCAAATAAGAAACATTTAATATTGCTCTACTGCCAAATTTATTTGCCAGTTCCACATATAAGAACACATTAGTCCATTCTCTAGATTTTTTTCCCTCAATTGAACCACTGGCCAACTATTAGTCCAATTAATCCAGTGGTTTCCAAACATGGTTCTTCAAATATTGTCTGATTGCAACTTCCTAAATCTGCAATAGCAGATCCAATGGTCAGTGCTTGGGGGAACTGTAGTCCAACACGAGGGGTGGGGGGTAAGCTTGGGAACCTGTTCTCTAATGATGTGAACTGTAATCATAAGAACATAGCATTTCCTCCAGTGATTGATAGGACAGGGCTGTACAGTTTTTCAGCAAACATGAGCTCATAGATAATGAAATCTGTTTTACTAAAAATAAAGAGAATATTTCTCTTCCTGCATAGTATTCCATAATGTTCAGTAAAAATCCAACTTTTAACATAATTAGAATATGTAACAAGTCTATTCTGAAAGTGTACAGCATTATAATAGGAAAAGGATAAAGAAAAATTTCTAACCATTTATGTATTTGCTTATTTTGGAGAACAAAGATCCAATCAGCCCCATTTTGTCTGGGAAGAAGTTTTGTGTTATGAATGCTCAGACCATTGAATCTAGAGACTTGCTGAATTGAGGTATTAGCAGCAATCTTAATAGCAAGGATTATGAAGGAACAGTCATGAGCATGATCAGTACGCAGGTTATGACCCATATAGAAAAGTAGAACAGACAAATATTCTATCCATGTCACTTCTCTATGGTAAGAATAAAAGAAGTTATTACCTTTCTCTCAAAGTATAATTTAATCTAACTTGGAAGGAGAGAGAAAAACCCCACACATGTACAAATTAAGACAAAACAACTGAAAGCTACAATTAGAACAGCGAGGGAGGACATAGATAATAAATTGTATAGTGTATCTCCCACACAGTGCTCTCAAAGACATTGAATATTTTCCTATTATAAAACAGCAGCCATCCATGCTGCTAGAATAGTTATAATATTCTTATTTACTGGTAATGTCTTCAGTCATCTTCCAGTTCAATAGCAACATATCAATGACACCTCCTTACTAGACCTCCCAGCATTGAATTTAATATGATTTAAGCCTTGTCTTTGTATTTATAGGTTCTTTGTCTCCTTTTGAAATACAGTTCTATTGTATTTGACAAATGTTTTGGAAAAGAATGCCCCGAGTATTCGTATTTCACATCTATCATCCTCTGAAATATTCCCATGAAACTTTCAAATTTCAAAACATTCTGTTTTTAATTGCAGCATTCCAACACTCATGAATGAAAAGGAGTAAACTATAATGGCTTGCGAAAGTTACCGGGTTTGAACTATAACTACCAATCTTTAATTTTAAAAGTGTGATCGAGCCTGATTACTAATCTCTATGTAGGGCTGGGAAGGAACCCTGCATTAAGCCCTGGAGAGAGATTGGTACCAAATCTCTTCCACAAAGCTGTATAAAATCCACATTGAATGGAATTATATGGCAGTGTGGATTCAGATAACCCAGTTCAAAGCAGATATGTTGGATTATCTGCCTTGATATTCTGGGTTATGTGGCTGTATGGAAGGGGCCTTAGAGTAGATAATACGAGATGAAGTATACCAAGGGTCTGACTTAAATATAAGAGACACTTCCTATATTTCCATGCAGTATCTAGGTGACAGCATTACAAATCAGAATCTGGTTTGAATTTCATTTCTGCCATTAACTCCTTCAGACAACTTAAGCAAGTCACTATCTCTGCTTCCTCGGCCCTACATACAGTATACCAGATAATAGCAATAAGAACTACCTTGCATGTGAAGGAAACTCACAATCTTTTGGCACTCATTTTACACAGGTAGATTCCATGAGAGCCAGCATGGTATAGTGGTTTGAACAGTGGATCCATTCTTGAATCCCCACTCACACATGCAAAGCCACTGGGTTACCTTGGGCAATCATAGCCTCAGAGAAGGCAAAGCCAAACCCCATCTGAACAAATCTTGCCAAGAAAATCCTGTGATTGGGTCAGTTGGAAAGGACTTAAAGGCACACAACAACAACAAGAACCTCCATTCAACTATGTAAATTCTGTATGCATTGTATCAGACCAGAGGTTATGTAAGCATGTCACAACAAATAGGGTGAATACCTATGGGATCAACAAAAGCCATTGTGCTACAATAAAATAAAGGTTTACACCCTCATCGTGTTGAGGATTTTGTGTACATGAAGTGGTAACAATCCTAATTATATCCATTTCTAATCCTTGTTGTAACACAACAAAATGTGGGCAAGTCAAATGGCAGTGAACATTTCTGCAAAACACTGCCATTTGACTTGCCTACATTGTGTTGTGTTGTGTTACATGTCCATGCAAACAAATAGAAGTTATAGATAGTAATATTTCATTGTACAAAACAAAAAAGAATGTTTAACATGAGGAAATAGTACGGAACTAAATTTCCAGCATGGAAAAACCCTAGAATAAATACAGTTAATAACTGCAAAGCAGCTTATTTGTGATTTTTTATTATAGTTGTGCCCAAAGGACTTAGCTGCATTTGGTTGAGCATGCACAAACATACAACCTGTTCCCCTAAAGAATATTTTGGTTAAATTAAAACAAGTGGGATTGTGTGACAATTTATCACAATAAGAACAAACTGTTCTGCAGTAATTTGATCCTGCATTTTCATAAGTTAATGCCACAAACAATAACTGATTTCCAAATGATTTTAAAGGTATCAGCAACTTTTCTTTGCCACACAATCTAATTGTCATAATAGGTGTTTTTCCTTTGAAGAGAGACATAAAGTGGTAAAACTAAGTTTGAACTACTTTCATGTTTAGTGCGACACTTATATCAGCGACAGGGATAAGGTGTTTGGAAGCCACAGCATGCAACAACTTTGTTACACAAATGAAGGTTACAGATAAAGATCCCTGTGAAATTTTCAATACATAGCTGTATTCACTTTATAATATCTTCTTAAATGTGTAGCAGGAATATTTAACTAGAAGCTAGTAATATGCCAAACCTATTCCTTACTCAATAGACTTACACAGAATTTTAAATACATATATCAGTTAAAAGCACTACTTCCTATTACAGACTGACCCTATATTATGAAATAGGAAATATGGCATAGAATGGAGTATCATATGACCATAAGTATTTAGGTTTTGGCACTGACTTGGATAGTGGTATTGGTCATTCAGGACACAAGAAGCCTTGCAATGCTGTCTTTCATCTTTAAATCTCAAGAGAAGAGTGTTCACACCACAACATAGATTCTGTGGAGACATCTCTTCAGTAGCAGAAGCTGTCAAGCATTTTTTATTCAATAGGTAAAAGTCAGGTGGGTATGTTAAAAAGAGCTCAATCCAACATTTCACAAATGAAACCAAGACACATGTGGTTAAGCAACATCAGTGTGTCGGTAAGATGGCAGAAGTTATTGATGAGGAAGAACACACAGTATAGAAGAGGCTTTAACAGTTTGCCTCTGCCTCAGCCTATTGGGAAGGGTAGGATTCTACGTGACCATTCCTCTTCACTTGGCTGGGTCAATTGAGTATACATTACTTTTTCAGCATGATCTCAGTTTGAACCAATTGCAGGAAGTGGAAGACAAAAAAGGAAGAGGACGACGACAGAGGAATAAGTAAACTTATAATTTAGCTGAAGGGTGCCCAACAGAAGAGTACTCTACACCAGGGACACATCCAGATAGCCCCTTAGAAGCAAGAGTTCTCACTTCTTCAAGTGGGGCATCCAGATGATGTCCAACAGAAAAGTGATTGCATGCACCACAAACCAGGAAAACCCTGGTTTGTAGTGAATTAATTAGATAGCCCATTATATGTGCATCTTTCTGAAAAGCCCAAGTCTAATGGGATGTCCACATACCCATTCTGTACCTTCTGGGCTCCTGGAGCCCAAATGGTGTAAGACTGCCCCTATCCTCTCCTCAAATACATTAAAAATAGGGACGAAAAGTACAAATAACTTACCAGCCTCCATTAGGGCTCACAGCACAGTCCGTGGGATTGTAGTGCTTCAGCCTGGTTCTCAAGCTCATGATGCTGGTTTCAATGGGGATTCTGACAGGGAATTAAATGTGCAAAATGAAGTTGTGGTTCCCAGTGCCTCTGTAGATAAGAATTCTTTGGTCGGGGAAACAGAAGTTTCAATTCCTGATAAAGTAACAGGTTGGAATTTTAATGAGCCTGAAGGGGAGTCAGAGGAGTCAGATTTGGAGATAGATTGCAGGGTGGATTTCTGTGAGAGAAGACAGCTTGCTCAAGGTCAGCGTAGGAGTGAAAGAATCAGGCAGAAAGCTAGGAAAACGAAAACAACTTTGATTCTTACTTAAAGTGGAAAAAACAGGCCAATGCTCAGATTCCAGGCTATGTTTAGAATAGACATCATGTTCAAGAAATCTTGTTCTTAGCTCATGGATTATGGATTGCCTAGTACCTTGTTCCTTGGTTTCCTTGTCTTGTGATCGTTGGATTGCTTTATTTTACCTTTGCTTCAAGTTATTGGATTATTAACAGCTTTATATTTTTGTTTCTGTACTGATTAACTTTGCTGGACTGTTTATCATTGATTTGCCTTTACTTCCTTTTAAACCGTTTTACTGGAACAATATTTTGCTTCAATAAAAGAACTAGTTTTTCAAGCACTGTCTGGTGTGTGTGATTCCAGAGGAGTAATTCCTGCCTGAGGTGCAACAGGGATGTACCATTATGCACAAAAAAACCAAGGGGGAGGCAGGAGCGATCCCCTCAATTGGTTTTTTGTATGTAATGGTCCATCCCAGGCACTGTGCTATGGGGTTTAGTGGAGAATTGTAAGTTATTTTTGCTATTTCCCCCAGTTTTTAAGGGGTTTGGAGAGGGGGTGGGGACTATCTCCTTGTTTTCCTGGTAGGAACCGGGAGGACATGTAGACAGTGCCCGCAGAATGCATGGGCTTTTGGGGTAGTATATGGAATACAGCCAACCCCAACCCAAGGTTTTAAAACCTGGATTGAAGCGGATGTTACCACTGTCTGGAACCAGGCCTGTACAACCTGTGGCCCTCCAGCTGTTTTGGCACCCAACTGGAGGGCCGCAGGTTGTGCAGGCCTGCTTGTAGATTTCAAGTAACGTAACACAATGCTAAAGCCAACAAATAAGAGGGCTGGACTAGAATGCGACGCAAATGAAATACTATAAGATTGCTTCCAGCCCGGGAGGACATTTGTATTATTGATGTTATTGAAATGCGGAAACGCGAATACCTCCCGTCAAGACTGTGCTCGGTAGTTATTATACTACAAACCTGGGGAGGAGCGGTTTGAAGTGAAAGCGCCCTGAGGAAGTGTTTTAACGTGAAACAGCCATCGTGGCGTCGTCATCATCCTTTCAGCCGTAGGCACCAGCCTAGCCGGTGTTGTGCCAGCTCTTCCACCCATCCAGGCTCCCCCAAGGACTCAGTCTTCGGTCCGTGAGTTATTTGGCTCCGGACCACTCATAGGGTTTACTTGGACTCTATGTTTGCATCGCTTTAGCCCTGGTTTATGTTCTGGGCTCATTGTGTTGAATTGTGTATTCTTGATTACTGAGAAACATATAGTTTGTATAAATCCAATATATTGTGATATAGATATGATGCTCATTATTCTGTGTTCAGCGTGACACTAATTCTTATGACTGCCCACCAGAATATATTTTGATACTTTTGCAATCTTATAGTGTTTCATTTGCGTCGCATTCTAGTCCAGCCCTCTTATTTGTTGGCTTTAGCATTGTGTTACGTTACTTGTTCCTAGTGAGTATATTGTGCGTTGTGTATTGCAATGCTTGTAGATTTCCCCTGCAAAAGGTGGCCAAATAAGAAAAATGTCTTCCTTCTTCCCAATTGTGAAGTGTGGTTAGTCATATTTCCAGGACATAAGCATTTTTAAACATGTGAATAGTGTAGTTTATTTTGGAGGGGGTATAAACTATAGCCATATCTACACAAGTTTTAAAAAGCACACTCATCTTAAAGCTGGCTATTTTCATGGGACCTCCTTAGATGTATCATTAGAATAGCTGAGGATTGCTGCAGATTGAGGTGATTGTGGTGGCGTCCACCTAGGGGACATTGGTACCTGTTGCCTCGGCTCTCCCCCCCCCCCCCCCTTCCAACCTCATCACACAAGGGGAAGTGTAAGGCAGCCGGCAATCTCAGTAGATTTCTTGGAAGGACAGGATGACTCCTGTCTTTCACCATCAGCTATTTTTTTGGCAGTAGAAGTTTTGGGTTTTTTTGTTTTGTTTTTGGCAGTTTTGTCACAAAGCCACCCTGGAAGTAGTTCTCTGGTATGTGATGGGAGCTGGCAGGCTCCGTGGCAAAACTGCTAACCTCTCCCCCCCTTCCCCAGCCCAACTACTGCAGTAAAATAGCCTGTGTAAAGAGGTCCTAGATGCTCAATGCCTTCTTGCAATAATCCAGACCTTTTAGCTGTTAACTTATTTTTGTTTCACAATAAGCAAAGTTGGGGGAAACTCCAAAGTTTGCAGGAAACTTTGGAGTGTTCTCAGGACTTGCAGCCATGTGGACAGCTGGATCAAGTTCACTTCAGCCGCTCCATTGTCCACCTACACATCGCTACCATTACCCTTTCATTGCACTGATCAGAACAAAGAAGGGGATGGGTCATCCATGTGTCACTATCACTGCTCCTCACTGGCTGAAGAGCTCCTATGAGAGCCTGTCCTTCACAGTTGTATGAGGGCAGGTCAATAAGTCAGTGACTTTTTGAATGAAACAGGTTTTTGGATAAAAAAATCATTTTATTTTTCAACGTAGTCTCCTTTGACCTCTATACACTTTGTCCAACGTTTCTCCAATTTTTTATCCCTTCCAAAAATAAGATTTGTCAAGGTCATCAAAATAGGTATTTGTTAGTGAGGTGATTTCATTGTTGGAAGCAAATCTCTTTCCGCTGAGCCATTTCTTCAGGTTTGGAAACAAAAAATAGTCAAATAGGACTAAATCCGGAGAAAAGGGCAGATGAGGGAGCAATTTATATCCCAATTCATGGATTGTTGCCATGGAAACTGCACATGTGTGCACCCTTGCATTGTCAGGGTGCAAAATAACTTTGTTCTTGGCCAAATGCGGTCGGGTTTTTCAAATCCTCATTAAATTGACCCAATAAGTTGGCATAATATTCACCATTGATTGTGTTACCCTTTTGAAGGTAGTCAATGTGGATTATACTGCGTGCATCCCAAAAAAACGGTCGCCATGGCTGACAAACCCAGCTTGGCCAGCTTTGGTGCTGATTCACCCCGGGAAACCCACTGTTTTGACTGTTCTTTGGTCTCTGGTGTGTTGTGGTGGTTCCACGTTTCATACACGGTTATGAAACGGCACAAAAACTTGTCCATATTGAAGTTGAACAACGCCAAACACTCCTGCGAAATTGTCACATGATTGCGTTTGTGGTCGATTGTGAGTAAACACGGCACCCATCTTGCGGAAAGCTTTCTCATACCCAAGTGATCATTTAAAATTGAAACCACTGAGACATGTGAGATGTCTATGGCTTCCACAATCTCTTGCCCTTTCAATCTCCGATCAGCTAACACTACATTGTGAATTTTTAAAATTGTTTTTGGGTGTAGAGACCTCAACTGGGCATCCAGAATATTTGGCATCTTCTGTGCTTGTACAGCCACAACGAAATTCAGTAAACCACTTTTTTACCATTGAAATTGATGGTGCAGAGTCCCAATAGTATTTATCAAGCTTAGCCTTGGTTTGAGTGATGTTTTTTCCCCACAAAAATAATGCTTAATGAGCACACAAAATTCACTTTTTCCATTTTCTCCTCTAATCACACGGTAGTCCGTTATCAATGGCTGTCAAACACAAACTAAATGATGCAGCTTGTTCAAATTTTGACAGGAGTCAACTGACAGATGCCTGCTGACAGCAGCAGTGTTGCCCTTTCAGTTAAGAGAAGGGGAATTCAAAAATTGACACCCCCCCCCCCGTATCTGCTGAAGTCAGAATGGGGCACCTATGCAGTCCACATAGGGGTTGCATACTGCTCCAGACTGATCCTGGATTAAACAGCGTTGTGTAGACAACACAGCCAAAGAGTGTCTGAATGGAAATGCAGTTTGTCAAACACTTCCTCAGTCAGTTCTCTGTGATAAGCCTGGTTTTTGCAACCATAAATGAGAAGCCTATGTCTGTGCTGCTCCACTTCAGATCGAAAGTGGGAGCTCTTATGATTGAATGCTTCTCTACAGTTTTTTTTGTTGGAAAAAATCCTTGTACTTAAAATGTCAGGTAGAAGGATAGGCATGAGCACTTCTCCCCGACATCTACTTTTCTATATGTGGAAAATATATGACCTCAGTATGATGTGGCCAAGTTGAAAAACAGATTTACCTCATTTTGTGCTGTTTAAGAGCAAGCCCATGGTGATTAGGGAGCTGCATCACACACTATGGCACAGGCTGCGGCTTGACACCTTAGCTGAAGCAAGAGCATCGCAGCCCACCACATCATCCATAATTATCATCTCGCCACATTGGCCTGGATCATTAGCAAGCAGTGAAGAGCCTAAGGTGAAATAGCCTCAGATGGAAACGTATAAGCAGCTACCTTTGCAAGATGTGATTATGGAGTGAAGCCCACAAAGCAAATGACAGGAGCAGTTTAAGTGCTCCTCTTATGCGGGGGGTGGCACAGATTAGTATGCTCTGCAACTAGTGTGCACCAGACTGCACTTTGGAAGTTATTTTCAACTCCACGAGCCAAATGTTCCTTATCTTGTGTTTTGCATGCATAAATTATCCAGTGGGAAGAGTTGACAGGGAAAAAATTGCTGTGGACATGAGGCGATGCTGAGGTAACATTTTTAGAAGAGGTGTACATCTCTTGGAGTAACATGGAAAGGTTACAATTCAGTTGAGTATCCCATTGGTGCTACATGCCATTTTGTACATGTCACACAATCTATCTGTGAAATTGCTGAAAGTCTTACAGCCTTCCCTGGCTAGATAAATAAATTTATAATTTACATAATCCCAAATCACTTGGGTGGGGCTGATGGGAGCTGCAGCCAAACATACCTAGAGAACAATAGGCTCAGGAAAAACTCACTGAATAAATGAAGTTTGAAAAACAATGTCTCTTCCTTCTATTGCTATTTTATTTTATCATATTATCGTTTATGACACCTTCCTCTCAGCATGGGACCCAAGGCAGTTTCTACCATTTTAGAAGACAGCCTCACAGTGTGGTATCTTCAACATTTGGACTACAACTCCTCTCATCCATAGCCTAGGTATTCATCTGAATTGTTGTGAACTATAGTCCTAGATATCTGCATGAAGCTATATTTGGAGAGGTAGTTTTAGAAAGATAAAAACATCAATAAATCCTGGCTGGCAAAGAAGAGATACATACATAAACCACTGTCTTAGCATTATCAAAGATCCCAGACCCTGGAAAAGAGAGTTCCTTTGCCGTCCATGCACAGCCAAAGCTATCTTGCCTTTCAGCATTTGCTGTGAGTTGAAGTGAAAACAGATAGCACATCCTCTCCTTCCCAGCCACTGATAAATAAAATTTCAAAAACAAAAACTTACATGCATCCTATCATTTCTACCACATAATTCAAATCTGCCAAGTTCAGAGCTGCTTTTAGATGCTACCCACAACTTTGATATAAGATGTGAGGCTATATTGTATTCCTTCTACAAATTTGTCCACATTTCAAAAGTACTGTGACCTTCAGGATGGAAGCTAAGCCTTCAAATGAGTGCAAATCAAATCAAATCAAATCAAATCTTTATTGAGAGACCATCAGTCATATCAATATATCTTACACCAATAAAACGGAATGAAGTAAAATATAGTAGGATAGAATGTAATATGATATAATCACACATGATCAATTCATCATCATCTGACTTTAAAATTGGTTTAAAACAGTGTGAAAATACTTTGGAGAAGACCAACTACTGTTCAGAAAAATCCTGACAATTATGGTGGGACAATCTTAACATTTCATCTTTTAGCCCGGTCTGAATATATCGGGCAGTTTAAGCCTTCAAATGAGTGTTGAAACCTAATCTGGGCACCCCACACAGACTCGTTCTTCATAAAATATAGAAGACCAAAGTTCAGAAAACCTGACAAGTGACAATCTAACATTTCATCTTCTGTTTACATCACACATGTATTCACAACCCGAATTTTCTTTAATATCTAGAATGTACACTTACAACAGTTGTTAAATATCTACTCACAGATTGTGTTGCTATGTAATCAATTAATTTTTTTTTAAAAAAACCAACCTGAATTATCTGTAGAAATGTGAGAGGTTAGTATAATAACTACTGCCAGAATGTGGGGAAAATCAATTTATATACCAAAAACAACTTAGCTAATACAGTTTTCCTTCTACCTTCTTCTAGAAAAAAGCATGGGAAAAGAAAAAAAAACAGCAGAGGTGGAGCAAATATCAGTTCACATGGATGTGTTCCAGTCCAACACAATATATGGTTGTTTTAGCAGTGCATTCTCACATACTGTCTTGCAGAAGGACAATGGAACAAAGGGATCATGAGTTAAACACAATTTCTTCTTCGAGAGCTCTGTGAATGCACACTTACGAAGTTTGCGCGCCAGCGCGGGCTTCCAACGGAAACTTTCCCAGTTTGAAAAGTTTTGGCGGTAGCTCCGCCCAGCCGGCCCGGAGGGCATAAAAGGCGCCTCCATGCGCGCCCACCCCATTCCTTTGTTTTCCTTTGTTTTCCGCCACTTGGGCAACATCGGAAATACGGCTGGTTGTGTGAGCATAGCATGTCCACAACCAGCTTCAAAAGGTGCTTATCCTGCGGTAGCAAGATCCCGGATTGCGACGGTCACTCGAAGTGCCTTCGGTGTCTCGGGGAGGGACACGTCGTTCCGACCTGTCGACACTGCCAGGCCTTCTCGTCGAACACCAGGCGAGCGAGAGCCCGCAGGCTTCAGGCCTACCTGACGGAGCGTGCTCTCTGCCCTCCGAAGATGGCGACGGCTGTCCCATCTGCCTCCTTGGGGTCCGAGGCGGCTGCTTCGGTCCCCGTCGTGTCGACCGCTCACCCGGCCGGGAAGAAGCGTCCACGAAAGGAGAAGAACGCCTCTGTCTCCTCGAAGACTTCGGGCGCCGAAGAGGCCCTGCACCGTAACCACCGAAACGGTCCAGCTACCTCCGCCTCGTCGGCTCTCGACAAGCTCGATGGCGCCGGGCCTCTCCCAGAGGTCGGCCATCTCGAGGACTCCTCTGACCGGGCTATGGAGATAGCTTTCGGAGGTCGAGTGAAGAAGCCCGTAGAGCCCAGACCAGAGGCCTGGTTCCTGTGACTCCGGGCAAGCCTCTGGAGGCCGCGGCCTCGAGACCTCCATCGCCGAAGAGGCGCAGGACTCTGACGTCATCGTCTTCAGTCTCCTGCCCCGACTCGTCGCCTATCCCTGTTCTCGCTGTGGAGACAGGGGTAGAGCACCACGTGTCGCCAGAGGACTCAGTCCAGACTGTCGTCCGAGTCCCATCGGGGCCGACCTCGGTCCGACAACTTTTTGTCACTTCGCCTGACAAAGGCAGACAAACCACGAGGCTCGCCTTGGCCCCGGCCGAGCGGAACCTCCCTCCTGTGATGACTGCGGCCCCTTCGACTTCTAGGTCGCCACCACAGGCACAGCCCCCGGCGAACCAAGACACGGTTCGGCCTTGGTCGGGTGACGACGAGATGGAAGATGGCGAGGTCCCTCGATCGACAAGATCGGGCTCCATCCTGTCCCTCAACATGGACAGGACGCCTTCCCATACAGGATGCGAAGTGGAACCTTCGTCCTCACCGACCGACAATGCAAGAGCCTTCGGTGAGCAAGTGGGCCGGATGGCGAGATCTCTGGGGATGCAGACCTACGTTCCCACGAGAGCCAGTGCCTGCCCCGTTTTCAGCAGGGTGCAGGTCGAAGAAGCGGCCCAACCACACCTCCCCATGCTAGAGCCACTGGAAGAGGTGGTGAAGGCTTCGTGGACGACTCCATCGACCATTCCTCCTACGTCCGGGCGTATCGAGGCATGGTACAAGATAGATGAGAGGGAGAAGAGCTGGCTACATGATCATCCGACCCCCAACTCGATGATCGTCACCTCCTCCCAGTCCTCGGGCCGAGAGTCTGCAGCCCCCTCAGACCAGGAGGGAAAGAGGTTCGACACGGTCGGTCGAAAGATTTACAAGGCTGGACTCCTACTGACCAAAATGGCCAACTACGGGGCGTGCATGGGAGCTTACCACCAGATCTTGTGGGAAAGGGCTCAACCCTTTTTCCAGGATCTCTCCCAGGAACAACAGGCTGCACTTCTTTCCATCTCCCAAGAGGCGCAGTCGTTGGCACACCACCAAATCCTGATGGCCCGCCATACGGGGGACACCTCAGGAAAGCTGCTGGCCCACGGTGTCGCCATCCGGAGGCACGCGTGGTTGAAGTCCTCTGGTCTCTCTTCAAATTCCAAGAAGACCATCGAGGATCTGCCGTTCGATGCCCAGGGACTTTTCTTTGCGGGCACGGACGACAAACTGAAGGCCACTCACGACTTCAGAGTCCTGACGGCCAAACTGGACCGGCCCCAGCCACAACCAAAGCCTAGGTACTACCAACGGGCGAAGTTTCAGCCCAGGCCACAGTACCGCCAAGCCCCACGGTCATATTCGGCCCCTCAGCAGCAGCAGCAGCAACAGCCGAGGCAACAACAGCAGCAGCAGGCCAATCGACCCCGCCAGGGTAATAAGTCAAGGCCTCGCCATAATAATGGCAATGGACAGTCCAACCGCCGCGTTTGACGGGGCGACGGACGACACCGCCTCGTCGCTAGGGTACCGCTGCCACCACCATGCCTCCCAGCCCTCGACCTCCACCACCTCACCCGCCATTCGGAGACCGCCTGGCCCGCTACATCGATGCCTGGCGACGCATCACCAGATGCATGGGTTCTCCGGATTGTCGAAGACGGCTATGCCTTGAATTCGACGAGCTTCCTCCAACGGGGTTCATCGTCGAGACAGAGCCGTCCAAGGTGATCTTGAGGAGGTCGACGCCTTGCTTCAAAAAAGGAGCAATCTCACAGCTCCCCCAGAGCAAGGAAAGAGGGGCATTCTTCTCACGGTACTTCACCGTGCCGAAGCCAGGCGGTTCCCTGTGAGCCATCCTGGACCTCAGAGACTTAAACGCGTACGTTTCGCCGAGGAAATTCAGGATGGTGTCAGTGTCGTCCATTCTCCCGCTGCTCCGGAGAGGAGACCACTTCGCCTCAATAGACCTTCGGGATTTGTACTTCCACATCTCGATCAGGCCGGCCCACCGACGCTTCCTCAGCTTCAAGGTGGCAGGAAGGGCGTACCAATTCAACGTCCTACCCTTCGGCCTCGGGACGGCTCCCGAACATTCTCCAAGTGCATGTCGGTCGTGGCTGAGCACTTGAGAAGGGAGAAAATCCGGATTTTCCCGTACCTGGACGACTGGCTGCTGGCGGCCCAGTCTCCAGACCTGCTGCATCACCAGGTCTCGACGGCACTACAATTATTCTCGTCATTAGGCCTGCGGCTCAACGTGGAAAAATCCCAGCTCGCCCCGTCCCAGTCCATAAAGTTCATCGGGACGATTTTCGACTCCGTCGATCAGCTCGCCTATCTGCCAGATGTCAGATTCCAGGCACTTCGACGAGAGGTGAACACCTGCACCGGCCCCTGCATCACGGCAAAGCAGATCCAGGTCACGCTGGGCCACATGGCGTCCATGATGGCAGTCACTCCGCTGGCAAGGCTCCGATTCAGGCCTCTACAGCGCTGGTTTCTCGACCACTTCGATCCGGTCAGAGAACACCACTCGAAGAGACTCTCTCTCCCGAAGGCGGTCAAGGACTCCCTCTGGTGGTGGACGTCCGAAGCCAACGTCTGCAAAGGGGTGCCTTTCCACACGTTGACCCCGTCCGCCACGCTGACGACCGACGCTTCGATGCTGGCCTGGGGAGGCCACATGAACAACTTGTCGATCAACGGCCAATGGTCGGCGGTGGAGAGACTCCACCACATCAACTACCTCGAGCTCCTGGCCATAGCCAAGACTCTTCGGGCTCGCCCCCTAGTCAGGGGACACGTAGTACTGGTCAGGACAGACAATATAGTGGCCATGTACTACGTCAACAAGCAGGGCGGAACGGGCTCGAGGAAGCTCCTGGCCCTGGCCCAGAGCCTGTGGGAGTGGTGCGTCCTTCATCAAGTGACCCCCAGGGCCATTCACCTCCCGGGAGTCGAGAACAGGGAGGCGGACTCCCTCAGCAGAACCGGCTGGTCGTCCCACGAATGGATGCTGCATCCGGACGAGCTCCACCGTGTCTTCCAACGGTGGGGATTCCCAGACGAGATCTCTTCGCATCGCCGGAAAATAACCAACTGCCAGTTTTCGGTGCCAGGCTTGCCCCGATGCACGCCGGGGTGCCTCGGGACGCACTCCTGCTCGACTGGACGACGGGTTTCTTCTACCTCTTCCCGCCGTTCCGCTTCTTCTCCGAATCGTCGAGAAGATCCAGCTCTCGGGACCGATTGCATCCTCATCGCTCCCTACTGGCCGAGACAAGTCTGGTTCCCGACCCTGCTCCACCTAGCGGGCCAGGACCACATGCCACCCCCTCACCGGCCAGACCTGCTGACCCGGGATAAAGGGATGCTCCTCCATCCGGACCTTCCATCCTTGCACTTAACGGCATGGAGGATCCACCGGCGCCAGACGTCTCTCCAGCAGTAGCAGCGATCCTGGCAGCAGCCCACAAGGCGGCTACGTTGAAGGCGTATTTGGCTTGCATCGCCCGCTACGCGAAGTTCCAGTCTTCTCGATCCGCCGCCGTCTTCCCACTGTCGGTCCCGGCGGTCCTGGAATTCCTGGCGGAGTTGGTCGACAGGGGTCTGTCCATGTCCTCGGTGAAGACCCACTTGGCGGCCCTCACCTGGCAGAACCAGCAGAGGGATGGTCCCTCGCTGTTCCAGTTCCCGATGGTCAAGAGATTCCTGAGGGGTGTCAACAACACCCCACCGCCCGGTGCATCCACCTACACCGGGTTGGAACCTCGACCTGGTGCTGTCCTGCCTGTCATCTCCGCCGTTTGAGCCGTTGTCGTCCATCGACCTGCGGCTCCTCTCCTGGAAGGTGGCCTTCCTGGTCGCCATTGCTTTGGCGCGCAGGCCTTCCGAGCTGGCGGCGCTCTGGGTCGACGAGCCCTACTTGCTGGTTTTGGCAGCTAGGTCCATCTTGCGGCCGGAGATCAGCTTTGTGGCTAAAGTGGTGTCTCCGTTCCACGTGAACACCGACATTGTGCTCCCGGACATGGGGTCCCCCCAACCCGGGGACAAGGACTCGACGCTCAGAGCTCTCGACGTCAGGAGAGCCCTCTAGGTCTACAAGGACCGATCGGGCGGACTACCGTCGGTCGACTAGACTTTTTTTCTTACGCCACCGACAAGCTGGGCTTGCCGGTGTCGTCACAAAGACTCTCGAATTGGGTGGCCTCCTTGGTTGAACTGTGCTATCAGATAGCACATCAACCGTGTCCCCCTAGGGTCAAGGGTCGCTCGACTAGGGCAGTAGCCACGTCAACCGCTTTTCTCCAAGGGATCCCCCTAGACCAAATTTGTAGGGCGGCCATCTGGGCCAACCCCTCCACCTTCACATCACACTACCGGGTAGACACCCTGTTTGGAAGGGAGGCGGCTTTTGGTAGGTCGATTCTTAACCCCAAGGGCCCTCGGGTGGTGCCGAGTAGGCAGCCCTGTCTCTCCCTCTATGCACAGTTCGGTCGACAGCTACGGTCGGTCGAACTCTTCCCCTTCGGTTGTACTAGCTAACGTTTAAGTGTGTGCCGTGCCCCGGGTAGGGGCACAGTCTACGGGTAAGCGCTTTTACCCACTCACGGGTTCAAGTTGCACCAGTTGTGCACTTATGTTCTCAGTTGTGCTTGTTGCACTCACTGTTATGAGGCCTGTGTGCCTGACATGAATGGTGCTTGTTGCACTTATGCTGTGAGGCCTGTGTGCCTGACATGAATGGTGCTTGTTGCACTGTGTTTACAAGTGGGAGCATGCCTTCCACTCATATTTATATGATTGATGTGTTATTTATTCGTGTTGTGGTTGTAATAAACCTGTTCATTTGTTCTAGAATTGGCTGGTTTGTTCCCACCTCCTTTAACTTAGCTCGGTAAATCTTCATAAGTGTGCATTCACAGAGCTCTCGAAGAAGAATGGTAGGTTACATACCTGTGACCATCTTTCTTCGAGTGAAGCTCTGTGAATCCACACGAACCCGCCCGGCCGTCCCCACTCTCAAACCACCCTTTCCTAGTTGCTAATGTGGCGTAGGAATGGGGTGGGCGCGCATGGAGGCGCCTTTTATGCCCTCCGGGCCGGCTGGGCGGAGCTACCGCCAAAACTTTTCAAACTGGGAAAGTTTCCGTTGGAAGCCCGCGCTGGCGCGCAAACTTCATAAATGTGGATTCACAGAGCTTCACTCGAAGAAAGATGGTCACAGGTATGTAACCTACCAATCTTCCAGATACATGGAGCTTAATGAAACTAACTTACAACTCCCTTCGATAATTTAAAAGTATAAATGAAATGCAGTTATCGCAACTGTGTGTATTTAATGGGGGTGTTCAAAACTTCATTTGTACTTTGTTTATCAAATCTATTTCCAAAGATTCATACATACAACTTGATATTAAGAAATGCCAGGGTCCCCCATGCAAAAAACTTAATATTCAAAATATTGACCTATGACTTTCAGATGAATTATGCAAGTCTTGTAAATAGCTCCAGATCTCCTTTTCAGGTGCTACTTCTCCCCCAAAAGGGCTTGGTTTGGTTCCTTAAAGGGCCCTGAGGAGATGGTGAGGCTAGAGTGGAGGGAGAAGCCCTGCTCTTTCCCCAAAGGGGTGGGGGGCATGCCTGGCTGGATGTCCAGGCAAATAAGAAGCCCCTCAAACACATGGCCAGCCGAGAGAGAGAGAGAGAGAGAGAGAGAGAGAGAGAGAGAGAGAGAGAGAGAGACCACACTCATATTAAGACTTGAACACGGGAGGTGAGCAGAATTTTGGAAAATGTGGTTTAGGGAAGGGCCTTTTGAATTTTCTGGCACGGCTGACTTGGAGGCAATGCAACACCTGCATTTCAATAGTAACTTCCCCAACTTGGAGAGGGAAAACCCAAGTCTTGCTGATCTGGAGGCAATGCAGCATCTGCGTTTTAAAAATAACATCTCCAACTTGGAGAGGGAAAACCCAAGTGCTTTAACACAGGAAGTGAGCAGAATCCTTGCTTCCAGGAGCCTTTTGAATTCTCTGCCACAGGGGTCCTTTTCTTCCCAAACTTCATTCCCCAGAACTCTGCTTATTGCCTTGTGATGCCTCATCCTCCTCCCCACTGAAACTTTTAGTGGGGGAAAACTCGTGTTTATTCTCTAAGAGAATTTTGAGATAAAAGAAGGAGATTGTTGGGAACTGAATTGACCCTGTCAGGTACGTAAAGTTGAGAAGAAGTAACTCCAAAGTTTACCTAATAGGTTTCCTATTACTGTTGTTATGATTGTTATTTCAAAGGCTGGATGAGCATCTGTTGGGAGTGGTTTGATTGTGCTTTTCCTGCCTGGCAAAAGGGGGTTGGACTGAATGGCTGCTGGGGTCTTCCAGTGAAATAGTACTCTCAGGAAATGAGCCCCAGAAGCTCCCCCCTCTTGCACAATTACTTAATGAAAAAATAATGAAAAAAAGTTATATCGTTATAGTCACAATACAGACCACTAACAATACTTTAGTATTCACCCAGCTAATTGAATTTCTTTTCAGTGATTGCACAGGCTTAGTATTTCATACACAACCATGTCAAACCATCCCATAAAAAATAGCTGCCATTAAATTTATCATAGCACCATTATGTAAAAATAATTACATGTTTCAGTTTGCAAATAAGCCAGTTCTTTAAGATTGTCAAAGGTCTAACTTTCTTCTTTGAGAGAAAGAAACGCTTTAAAAGATTTATAGCACAGTTCATCATGCATTGGGGGCCTGTGAAATGAAGGGAGGTAACACAAAAGCTAAGTGTGATTAATGCTGCCCACAAGGTGCTATAGGCTACACAATTAAACATCTTGAATTCCCATTAATAAAACTTTAAATATGTTTAACACTATGCTAGGTGGCATTCTTATTGTTTTGATCACTATCCAAGGTGTGTGTGTGTGAAACTGATTTTATTGCAATCATTAGGGCATTTGAGCCCACAAGGACAGGGAGGCCTGCGGCCTTTCACTACAGTCCTAACTTGATACAAGTGGAAGTGAACAAGCTTTCTGCAGAACCTAAAGTTTCAGCAGGACTGCCAACCTGTCTAATATTCCAATTTCGACCCTGTAGGGAGATTTTAAAATGTTGAATGACTGGATATGGAATCTCATTTGCAAATGAGAAAGCTTAAAAGATGAATTGCTCAGGAATCTAGAACTGAAAGGAGGTAAAAAGTAAAAAGCCCCCCCCAGGGGAGGAGACACTTCAAGTGCCCGTATGTCAGCAATAATCTGCCCAGAGACAGCAGAACAAAGAAAGAGCCATACTAAGGGTTAATGTGAAGAATGTTACTTGCTGAAAAGAAAGAGTATAAATATATTTCTAACTGTGCAGTTTGGGGTGGTAGCCATTTGTTCCTTGATTTACATGGTCAAAGGGGCTATCTGTCTCAATGGTGATCACATTGACATAAAAGGTCTTGTTAAATGGATGTATCGGTCATGGCTGGGTTCTTCCACCTAATGGGCTCTACTACCTAAACCCAAGTTCCCTTACAGTACTTGCCTATTTTATGCAAGAATCAACACTGGAAAAGACCCCATGTCTTCCAGATACAATTAAGTCTATTGCCATTTTGTAATTAAACTACCCAATTACATGGTCCAGCTACAGTGTATGCCATGCGACATCCTGCATTTATAATTTGTTTTCTATTTACCTATATTAATAGCTGAGATTAATAAAGGTAAGTATGTAAACAACAACAATGATAATGATATGTACGGTTTAGGGTCCAGCAACAACATTAAAATATATTCACAGACAAGTTAATTTGGGTCATTTATAACTGGAAAAGGACAACTAATCCACAGTGTCCGATTCTACAAATATAAATCTCATCAACGTCTTTCCTTCCCCAATGAAAACTGGAAGGATGTGTTTTGAAGTTAGTGTGCTGACAACTATTAAAGTTGGCTATCTTAGACCCAGACTTGTATATATTTCATCAGTAGTACTTAAAACATACATAAAAAGTATTTCACAGTAAGCACAACGTATGTTTTATCATCCCTCTCAGTTCAAGCTATGCTGCAGTGCTGCCAATGATGGTATCAGGAAAAAGATAATAGTATTCCACTGTGAATCTGTAAGCTGTCAAAATGTCAAAAGATCTTTTGCCCTAAAACCTTTATTTGAAAAGGAAAAAAAAACCCAAGGTACTAGTTGGAACAAAGAGATGTGGCAATAACTATAATACAAGAGAAGTATTAGATATTTTACAGTGCACCCACTTAGATACACTGCCCACCACCACAATAATCTGTTTTTCTTGGCTTTTTGTACTGGCCAGTATCTATCAAACTATAGATTGTAAGCAGGATTCACAGAATTCAATGACCCCTCCCTTAAAAACAAACAAAAACAAATCCCCTAATCATAAAAGTTAGACATCACACAGTGTTGTCCTTCCTTTCCCCATGTGTTTTCCTTCCTTTCCCCATGTGTTTTCTTTCCTTTCCCCTGTGGATTTCTGTCCCTTTTAAAAAGCCCCAAACAGCTGATCTGATGATTGGGCTATCAAATGGATGTACAACTGATTAAAAGGAAGCACGAATGGAGAGCCAGTAGACTCTCTGAAACTCTTTATTTAACACTGTAAACACTGTAACATTGTAAACAGAACTTTAATAAATATTATAGGGCTGTGCAAATAAATTGTTTTTGGATCATAAGTTTGGCTCCTTAAAGTTGTTACTACTCTAGAAGAAACAGGAGCCCTAAGTGCCCCCCCCCCTCACACACACAGGAAACTGAAGTGAAGGAAGAGGAGAGAAAAGCCATTCTAAGCTGCAAATGCTTTGAGTGGCAGCCAGGTGCCAGTTCTCCTTTCCATTTCCAAATCAAGAGAGAAGAGAGGGATTTTTTAAGGAAGCCAGGTCAAGATACCTCCAGGTTGATGCCCTCCCCGGGAGGCCCCCTTAAAATGCCTTGGAAAACTGTCTTATTTCATCTAGAGCAGTAACAACTTTAATGAACCTGTCTGGAAGGGCCCTCTGTCAGCATGATCTACTTTGCAGGCTTGTCTAGGCATGAGGCAGGGACAGGAAGGGGCATATATGATGCCTTCAGTGCACTGGAAGAACGCTGGGATAGAAATGTAATTAATAAAGAGAATGGGTAAAGATGATTTGTCTTTCCTTTCAACGAGAATATAGTTGGCCAGAAATATTAATTTTGTAACTAACATATCTTTCAGGGACGTCTTTTGTTCTTCAAAATATTAAAAATACTTTCCAAATTCAGTTCATTTGTTGCTTTGCATCACAATACCTGCAATTAGATTCTGGAGCAACAGCTGATTTCAAGGTCCTATTGCACATGGAAAAAAGTCAGTTCTATTTCAATGTCTGTTTGCCACTTCTGATTTAAAATGCTAGTGTTAAGTGAGTATGAACAATGCAAGGATAAATTATGTGGAAGGTACTCTTAACAATGCAGAGTTTTGTAAATTATTGTGGTTGCAACCTGAAAATCAACCTTTGGTGCCTTAAAATGACTCTGCCTTGAAAAAAAACCTTCACTTACTAAACTTTGCAAATAGGGGAAACAATAAATAATAATTCATGTACTGGGGTCCATTTAGTTGCTTTAGTGAACTGCTGACCTTACAAAATCTGCATGAGATGAGAAAAGATAATATCTCCCCAAAGTTTCAAATCCATCAGGAATTGTGGAGGAATATCATTAAACACTAAAGTAAGAATAAACCATGACTTAATTTATCAGATCTCTATGTAAGGTATGAAAATCTAGTATCCCCAAAGTTTTTTTCACAAGGTATTTTTTTTATAATGAGTGGGTGGGAACTGTACTCACTGGTGTAATAAATCTGAAAATTGATAATTTTGGAAGAAAAAGTAAGAAAGAACAACATCTGATGGGATCTGAGAAATGATATGTTTTGCTTTCTAATGCAATAGGACATAATGGTATAAATATCAGGCCTGGTTAGGTTCGTCAGAATGCTTCCAAAATTGGAATGAATTCTGATTAAATTCACTTATGAACCGGTTTCAAAGCACTTTAAGCAACCTAGAAGTGAATTTGGAAAATTGAAGCTTTTCTGCCATTTCTTGTGAGTCGGAAATGATTCAGAAAGCCGTATCCAAACCACCCGCTTTGGACGTGGCTTCCTTTCCCCTCCCACCTGGGAGAGAAAGAAAGCCAGGTCCAAACTTGGTGTTTAAAAAACCCAGTTTAGAGGCAGATGCCTCCCCCCCCCCCCGGCATCAGAAGCAGTTCTGAAGCAGGGGGAAGGCATCTGCCTGCATTTAACCCAGTTTGGAGGTGGTCCGCCATTAATGAAGCCATTCCAAAATTTTGGAATTGATCCGAATCCATTTTGAATTTTTCCCCAGAAAATTTGGGAATTTATTCAGATTCGAAGCGCCCCCTTAATCCAGAACAAGTTTTGAACCATTTTTTGTGACTCAACCAGACCTAATAAATATATGATGCCTCCCACCCAGCCATGTGGGATAACGTACCCAAGGCCCCTTCTACACTGCCATATAAAATCCGGATTATCTGGTTTGAACTGGATTATATGGCAGGGTAGACTCATATAATCCAGTTCAAACCAGATAATGTGGACTATCTTCTTTGATAATCTGGATGATATGGACACCTAAAGGAATGCCTTAGTGGTCTTAACTAAAATAGCTGAAATGGTTTTTGGCTCATTGTTTTCCCCAGGGTACTGAACATACAGATAAATGCAAAATTAAAATATTACCCATATTAGAAAAACAACTGTAACAAATGGTCTCTCCTTTTACTTTCTTCCTTCTCTTTAAAAAAAAGACCAGACCCGCATTGTGTTTATTTGTATTCTTTTTGGAACATTGATTTTTGTGTCTTGACTATGTATACCAACCTTTTTGTGTGTGACTAAGTTAATTACTAAAAGTTTTATTTAACTGGATTTAATAGGTGGTAGATTAGAAGTGCTAATTTAAGGATGAATTTTTACTGATCTTGGACAGAAAAATTTGAAAGGATGTTCCACTTCCAAGAGACCTGTTATGCCCATTAATACCATCAGTACAGATCTTGGCTTTGTTATCCATGCAGCTTAATTTAACAGTTTATCATTAAATCCAGACACCCTATTGCAGGGGTGCTCACACTTTTTCAGCATGCGAGCTACTTATAAAACAACCAAGTCAAAATGATCTACCTACCCACTACAACAATGTGAAACCTATAACACAATATCTGCTTTGAACTGGGTTTTCTGAGTCCACACTGCCATATAATCTGATTCAAAACAGATAACATGGGATTTTATTCAACTGTGTGGAAAGGACCTCAGATAATCCAGGGCCGGCAGCACTTGGGTGGCATCGGGAGCCTGCGGGGTGGGACTGAGCCTTCCTCCCACCCTGCCAGCGATCTACCAGGATGCCCTACACGATCTACCAGTAGATCGCAATCTACCCAATGAGCACCCCTGCCCTATTGATTGTGGCCCAATGATCAAGGTAGCATTGTCAAAGTACCAGTGCTGAGTGAACATGATTTTCAGGACTGCATACTATTGGCTCTCTCATTTTCAACACTTACATCAGTATAACCATCTGGGACAGAAGAAATGCAAGTGTTTTTAGAAGGCTGAGAATAGGCTTCAGTTAATTATGAACTTCTATAAAGTTCACATTCTGTTTTCTAATTTGTTTTCTAATTCTTTATTAGGGCATTTCTACAACTGAGTCCATTGTAAGGCAAATGTTATGGTTTCTGCATGCTTTTTGGTGAACCTAAGGTGAACCAATTGTGGGGTTTTCTTGGCAATATCAGTTGTAAGTTTCTTGCACTAAAATGCTAATTCCTGTGCAGAAAATGTTGTTTTCTATGCAAAAATTATTGTGAACTTTTCACATAATAAGCTCTCAACTACAATATTTTCTGGGCAGAAAACAACATTTTCTATGCATACTATAGTATTTTAGAAAACACTGTTTTCTGTCCCACACAAAAAAGCATGTAGGGCAGAATAAGCCCAGACAGCAAATATTCTAATATTCCAGAATTTTAAAGCAGAGTTTCTCAATATTTTGGGGGCCATTTTTCAAATACCACTATTTTTAAAGATGTGGAATCTTCAGCCTCAACCTTGAAATAATTGCTCAAGATACCAAACATATCCAAAAGGTTCACTCTGGACAGTTTCTTTAAAGTCTGCACTAAAACCTGGAGCACATTCATTGTCCCAGTTATGTGGAAGCCACCCAACACCACTGGCTGACATATTATTTTAAATATTTTTCAACTCCATTGAAAACTCCTTTCCTAATTTCCATGATATGTAGCAGGAAATCAAGGGAAAGGGAGAAATCAAAGGCTCTTCTACACAGGCCATAAAATATGGAAGAAACAGGGATAAAGGGGGGGGGGGCTAAATGGTGTTTCACTAAAATGTGCAGTGATTTGGATAAACAGCTGAAAACCACATCACAAAGGTGCACTTAAAACCTGATTTTGGTCGAAAAATGTGCATATCCCTGTAGCAAAGGAAAACATGTGATTTTGTTCATATACCGTGGTGTAGACTGCACCAGTGCAACTGATCTGGTTTATAAATAAATGGAGCCATGGACACACAGGTGGCTAAATGGAAGCACAAATGGAAAGCAATTACAATGAGAACTCTCTGCAAGCATACCTTTGTTTTAATCTTTATGAAATTAAACCAAGCTTTAATTTACAATAGGGTGATGAGAATAATAACTAATCTGCTGGTGTGTACATTTAGATATCCACATGAGTGCATATGAGGTCCAGTGCATCTCAAAGAGTCAATTTTTAAAAAGCACACTGTGCTGGATGTCTCCCATTCATCCTGTTGATTTCTAAAATCTGCTGCAAACAAAAGTGTCTGGACAGCAGGGAACCATTTACCAGGACTGACAGGTCTGTGTTTGGACTTGCTGTCAGGTCCCACAATCTTTTGCCTCACTTATTTGACCTGCATTTTGACGCCGTCTGGAAGTGCCTCTATATGAAGATCAGGAATACAGAAAGCCTTGTGTATGCTTCCCAAATGTTTGAAAATGGAAGCCAATCTAATTAGTGGCATCTGAAACTTTTTGCTAGAAAAATAAGTTTACCAAGCTGCTGCTTTCTGTCGCTCTGCCCTGGAGGATAATCCACAGTTCATTAATCTAAGTTATTTCCCATGAGAAGCTCATTTCTGTTGACACTCGAGAAGATTGGGTGCAGATGTAAACTAAACAATTATCACCTGGGACACATAAAACAGAAAGAAAAAACCTGTTTTTGGATTCTGATCCTAGAAAATTGTGCTGGTCTAGTCAACATGAAACACAATCTTCCTAATAATGGTGCATATAAGCAGCTTTGGGATGTTTAGAAGCAAAAATATGGTATATCCAGTGTAATGATGTGCCTGGCTCAAGTCATTATAGAAGGGAGCAGTATATGTTGGTACTGATATTGCATAATCCCAGAGGAAGGTAATTCATTGACAAGTGAGCCAGGTCTACACATTCATAATATAAAGCCTTTTACTGCAGTTTATAAGTGAAAAGGTCACACATACCAGCACAGTTTTAATTCAGTGCAAAATCTAAAGCCTGAAACACATTGCAAAACTATTGGGGTTTTTTCTGAATTAGGTCTGTAGATTTGATAAAGAAATGCAACACATTTATGTTTAATGAGAGAGACTATAAGGGCTGGGGAACAGATAATAACGTAGAACATGGGTGGACAATTGGAAGCTCTTCAAATGTTGTTCAACTTCTGCCCTCATATTCATTGACCACCAGCATGCTCACTAGGGATGATAGTAGCAGAAATCCTATGGCATCTAAAATTTAGCACCTTCAGTTTACTTTGAGTCTACACAACATGTAAGCATATAGATATCTGATTAAATGCCAGCTTGTAATATTTACTGTTGCATTACATCTCCCAGCATTCCCCAGTTAGCATGGGTATCGAGCTGTTCTCCAAAAGGCATGATTTGCAAGCTTTGCAATGCACCAATCACTTCTTTCTGTGATAATTCTTCTGAAATGTCTGCACATGTATTAGTAAACCCATTTCCTTTATACTGACAAGCAATAGAGTCTGTTAAGTCAATTCTCTTTGTCTTCTCACTGACAGGTCCACTAATATCTGTTATCTTCCACAATGTTTACAGACTCTCACAGTGAGATGATCTGAATTATAACTAATTCTTCCATTAAGCCTTCTAATGAATATATATTGGTCCTCTGACTCCTAAAGTATCCACTATCTGATGTTTACTTCCTCTAGGTGTAAATTATATAAACCTCCTTTGTTTGCTGACCAGATTTACTCTCTGTTATTAGCGGAGGGTGGACAAATAAACAACTACAGGAAATTATTTTTGAATTGCACTTCAGATTAATATATGGCTGTGCAAGCAGCTATCAGTGCTGGTTTATCAGTCATTACTACATCTAGAAACAATAGCAAGTGACATATCCTGCAATAAAGATTTGTCCACTCAAATTATAACGTAAGAGCCTTTAGGTGCAAAATATGTGCAATATGAAATTTTCACTTATGTGATTTTTTTGGACTCCAGTAGGACTTTATTCTAAACAGTCATGTCCCAGCTTGTACACCATAGCTGCTGTAATGCTACATGGTTCTTTTAGTACATGCATTTAACAGTTATCTACATTAATAAAAGAGAATAATGCCCATTTGTCAGAGCCATAGCTCCAAGGGAATTGAAGTTTGACACCTGAAACATGCCATACATACTATGGCTTAGGAGTAACGGAATTTAAAGTTCCAGTGCCATCTTCAGTCACTAGATGGCATGATTTCCTATCCTGTTAAAGTACAGTGGATTATTGCCAATCATTGAGGTATTGTTCTAGGACTTGTGAATACCAAAATCTGTGGGTACCTGAGTCCCATTATACACAATGATGCAGTAAAACGTCCCTTATAAAAATGGCAAAATCAAGTCTTTGGGGGAAAAAACTTTCAGGCCATGGCTGGTTGAATCCATGGAAACAGAATCTATGGATGCAGAAAGGTGACTATATATGCTTCATTGCCTATATGCATATTTTTCCAACTAGTACATAGCTTTGCAATGTACATAATACAATTATTGTATCAGGCACTACTTCAAGAGATAATATCATATGGTCCCTCCCCTTGCTTTGGGGCAATCCTTCCTCATATGCATAAATTTGATAGACCTCGCCCTCATGAGTGTGTAAGTGTGCACTATGGTAAGGGGGCATAAATATCAGTGAGCATGGCTTCACTGAGATGATGTGAGCACAACACTTGCATATGTTACTGTGGATTGTGTTTTTATAGTGTTTTTACTGTGTTTTTATGATCTGTAAATGCTTTTAATGATTTGTGAGTCACCCCGAGCCAGTCGGAATGGGCGACTAAGAAATCGAAATAATAAATAAATAAATTCTGCCAACTACATAATTTTATTAGGTGGTTTCTATATATCAAACTGTGTTCTAAGCAATGTGAAATTTGGTACTTTACTGGTTTAAAGGATGCCTTGCCCAGAAATAATATATGGTGCAGGGCCACAAAAAAGGTATATAGGCATAGGGTTCTAATGTATTGCCCAATTTCTAGTTTTCTGTTTTAGGAAAATATCTAATAACTGCATTTGTCAGCAGAACATGTGGAATATACTAGGTTCAGACCTCAGAGCCCCATCTACACGGCACATTTAATGCAGATCAAAGCTAGCTTCCAAGTGTAGCATCTAGACAACAAAATCTAAAAAAAAACATGCAAAAGAAAACTCAATACACATCAGTGCTCAGCAATTTGTGTAATCACCATCTGGGCCCAGGTAGCTCAGGGGAGGGGGCTTTCTGAACCCTTTGCCAGGTGTCAACGATACTGGGCTTGATAGATCAATACTTTGATTACATTGAAGGCAGATTCCAAACCTTTAATTTGTGAGTTTTCTAAATGATTCCTATCTTGTTTTTTGACTAGGAAATAACATTGACACAGCTGTACTAAACAGAGATCAGTGGTATTTTCCAAGAAAGACTTCTTTGGATGGTATTACTTCATTTTGCTATCCCTGAAAAGGGTTTAGTTGAATGACTTATTAATTTTAGAAAGATGTCATACAAACAAGTTTGCTGTTGTTATTTTAATATATATTTTTGTCGTGTGCCTTCAAGTACTGTCTAACATATAGCAACCCTAAGGCTGTCAGCGCATGAGTACTGATACCCCGTCATCCTGGGGCCATTGGCATTGTCTCATGGGGTAAAAGAAGCTCCCCAATAGAGCCTTGCTGTTTATGTGATTTTTGGTGGAGGCACAACAGGGTGCCATGTGATCACCAGAAGCGAGAGCTTTTTCTGGCTGGCACCACAATATGGGTCTTTCTAATGTGTGGACAGTGGATTTCCTTAGATCAGTACAATCCATCTGTTCTGATGTCAAAAATGCCAAGGTAACTCAGAAGTTTTCTGGAAATTTTGGAGTAAATTGCAGCAATTCTTGGCTGAATTAATATTTTGAAGCAGTGCTTCTGCTGAATGGACTCTATGTCATGTGGACTGCTTGCAGTGATTCAAAGTGAGTTTGCTTAATTTGGTCCTTGTAAACATGGCCTGGTTGTGATGGAAAACCACCTACATAATGGTCAGTCATGCTACTGGCTTCATGAATTTGGCAGGTAGGATGTGCAAGCAGTTATGTATTGGGGGATATTTCACAGAATCACTTAGTCACCTTTTATATGAAAAGAGAATATGTTATCTGTAAAAAAAAGTTACATCCAAACTGTGTCCTTATTTTGCTCTGCTCATACATATAGTTGACCCTTGTGAGCTGCTATAGGTGTGCACAATTTGCAACTGTAATATCTTTGCTCATTATTTGTTTTTCTAGACCCATTACCTACATAGAACTTCAGTTCAATTTAAGATTGCAATCTAGCCAAGGTTTCTGTAACTCATAGAAAATCAGGACATGATCCAACCTAGATTAATTATTCAAGACTCGTGGTGTCTACTGCAAAGCATTCATGAGCTTAACGTCCTCCTAATAAAATCAATAGGGCTTTAAAGTGCTTAACTTCAATTTGATCATGTGGTATGAGTCACATAAAAGTTGCACCTCCTAACCATGCAGACTTCACTAACACATTTTTCTTCTTTGAGTTTCCTTATCCTGCACACCACTTTAATTTGTGTGTTATTTGCATTCTAGACAAAGCTGTATCCTCTATCTCAAATGTATAATGACACTCAGGGGTTAGCTGGTATAAAATGGCCAAAATATTCTGCAAATCTTCCAAAGATGCTTCAAAGCCAGCAGGGAGCAAACCATACAACTGAAATATTCCACAGAATATATAGAACAGAAAGGCCAAAGCCTCCCTTCTCATCCCACCAACATTTGGTGCTGCCTAGCACTCTACTGATGATGTGGCATGGTAGCATAAAAAAACCCAAAAATATAGCCACTCCCTGTAATTCTTTTGTATGTTTCTGCTCTGAAACACATTGTTATTTATTTATTTAAATTCATTTAAAACTTTTGTACCCCGACCTTCTCATCTCTATCGAGGGACTCAGACCGGTTATGAGACAGCTCACTTTTCTTCCATGACTTCCAGGAGTTGTAACTGGTTTCCAAATATTAACAGTGCTGTATGCCTTGTTATAATGCAAAAGTTATTTGCTTAAATTTTGCTTACTTATCTTTTCAGTGCCAAATTTGTGATCGTGAAAAATCCAGATTAGCACCAAATGTTGCCTCATAATAGGGCAGGCAATTCTTGCAATCCCAGAGGTCAATTTCTCTGAGATTCTCCTGGGATCCTATGAACTGATCAAAATGACAAGCGACAACTAGAAGTGATTGAAAATGCACATGTTTGGAAAAACATATTTTTAAATGTTAAAAATGGTGCTGGGAAGACTGAATGGCTGAGGGATATGTCAACATCTTTTGGGACCACATATGGTTCCAGGGCCACATTTTGTTCATCCCTGATGCAGTTATTCCTACAATTACAATGTGTCATGTCAGATTTATTAGGGTACACAAAATACTGATACAGACAAAAGGCAATTGTGAATTACAATGATAAATGCTTACCAGCTGATTTCTAGAATATATAAATATGTCAAGAGTAAAAGGCTCATAAATTGTTATTAATTAGGCAACAAATCATATCATTATATGTGGAGATGCTTGATGTATGCCCGCCTCAGTAGGAAAATGATAAATAAAATGGCAAGAAATACTCTCTTATTAAATTCCATCTCTTCAAGTTAACAATAATTCAATTTCTCTTTATTTTCTCAAACTGTATTTCTGACATATTTGTCTATAAAGGAGCCCAAGAGTGTTCAGCAGTATACCAAGAATGAAGGTATTATGGAAATGTTAATTTACATGCAAATTTCAAATCTGTGTCCTTATTTCAGTTTGTCTGTAACATATTAAAATACTTTAAGTCTTTCCAAACACTTCTTATTTTGTGAGAGGTAGGATATGTGTCTGAGCTTGAATGACTGAGTTCTTTGTTTATTTGATCTGCCAGCTTTTCATAATGGTTTGAGCACTAAATTACAACCCCTATAGTTGAGTGTTGAAATTTCCACTCAACCATGGCAACATCAGTGAGTTACCATGGGTAAATCACACTCTCAGGCAATTCTCTCACACTTTCACACTTACTGTGGGTAAATCACACTCTCAAACAGTTCTCTCACGCCAGAAGCGACTTGCAATTTCTCAAGTCATTCCTGACATTTAAAAAAACCAACGAATAAGGCAATGGAACTTGAATCTGACTAAAGCCCCATCTACACTGCCACATAAAATCCATTATCTGTTTGATAATCTGGATTATATGTCAGTGTAGAAGGGGCCTAAGAAAATCTAGGATAGGTTGTTGCCACAAGTTGGAGGTCCAGAGAGACAACATTTATTTAATAGTTTATCATTCTGAAGACTAACCTTCAATTGGATTTTGAGGAATAACTTTTTTTGTGTATATTAAGATTGAGTTATGGAATATAGTCGAAAGACTCAACAGTCATAAATTTAAATACGTTTGGCACTCCTTACTAGAGGAGATCCACTGAATCAATTGGATTTACCAATGTGCTGAGTCACTATTCAACAATTGTTTTAATTGATCTCCGCGAGTGACTGGAACCAAAGGGTACAGAGCAGATTATGGTCTATATTTTCCATATAAAATTGGTTAAGGCCAGGTTGTTTATCCAATATCTATATGGAGCCCAGTACAAGAAGACATTATCTTTCTCCTGCATTTGCAGAGTGCATTGTGCAAAACACAGGTTGGGTATCCCGAGACGAGGGGCCCTTTGTTTCAATATTCTTGGATCACAAATGAGGGCTAATGACTCCATAGAACAGTCTTATGCTCAACAGTCAGCAAATCATGTCATATTTTCTCCATAATTTCAGTCAGAAGAAAGTTGTAGAAATAAATGAGAACTTTCCCCTCAATGACTTTAACTGGAGAAAAAGTTCAATGAACTCAAAACCCTATAGTAGCATTTCATGAAGCCAACTATGCAGAACAGGTAAAAGAAGCAAAAGGTCTCAACATTATTATGTGCAATGAATTTCTGGCCATTATGCCACCAAATTGTCTCTCTCTCTCTCTCTATAGAGAAATAATATCCTTGACACCTCAGATATAGCTATGACATTTGACAACCACTCTAAGCAGTAATTGGGATTGGGTTCTAAACTTTTAATGAGATTCTCCATCTGACAACTTAGAAATATATTATATTCTTATAGCCAGTGAGCTGAGGAACTCTGCCCATTAGTTCGCACTCACCACTGAGCAAGATCCCAAAGATAGTAATAAAAATAATTTAAACTTCTTAATTTTATTAAACTATTTCCCAGGACCCAATATAGATAAAGAGCAATTAAGACAGATTGCTATGGAAGTTAGTTATTGCATATGAAATTTGGGTACGCCATCTCTATGTGTCACAAAACTAATTCTGGAAGGTTTGGAACTCCTTCCAAATGAGGGTCTGGAAAACAGTATAGATTGGTGGAAGTGTAAAAGGAAGGTTGGAAGATTTCTACTTGCAGAAAGTAGGATTTATTGGAAACCCTCCTATTCAATTTCCAGGAAAATGATGGAATAGAGAATGTAGATACTGTACAGATATGCTGCTATTGTTGCTATTAGGTCATGAAATGAGTAGAACCATGTCGAAGGGAGATGTTGACAAGTTGACAAGCTGGAATGTCTCCTGAGGAGGGTGACTAAAATGATCAAGGGTCTGGAGAACAAGCCCTATGAGGAGTGGCTTAAAGAACTGGGCATGTTTAGTTTGAAGAAGGGAAGGCTGAGAGGAGACATGATAGCCATGTATAAATATATGAGAGGAAGTCATAGGGAGGAGGGAGCAAGCTTGCTTTCTGCTGCCCTGGAGACTAGGATGCGGAACAATGGCTTCAAACTACAAGAAAGGAGATTCCACCTGAACATTAGGAAGAACTTCCTAACTGTGAGAGCTGTTAAGCAGTGGAACTCTCTGCTCTGGAGTGTGGTGGAGGCTCCTTCTTTGGAGGCTTTTAAACAGAGGCTAGATGGCCACCTGTTGGGGGTACTTTGATTGCGATTTTCCTGCTTCTTGGCAGGGGGTTAGACTGGATGGCCCACAAGGTCTCTTCCAACTTTATGATTCTATGATTCTATGACCTTTGTTGTAGATAATATTGCAGAAGCTCAGTAGCACTCATGTGTTTTGTCACTGGGGTTGTACAGTTCTTCCACTTCTTCGGCAATCACACTAAAAAATCCTGGGTCTAATTTCCTGCCACTAGGGCCCTCTGGGAGAAGCATGGACTTCCAAAACTGCAAAAACTAAACAAAACAAAAAAACCCCACCCCAACCCCACAACTGTTAAAATTGATGTTTCTGATGTTAAATAATCTGTAGGTTGGGTTTGAGGAAGAAAGATAATTGCAAACTATGTCAATGGTCAATTCCTGTTCCTCCTATTGGGAAATACTACTTGAACAACCCTGATATAAACAAATGAAGTGAATTTATACTTGAACCGAATCAATACACAATCCTAGCATCTAATGAATTAAAATGCACAACCTACAATGCACACTGTATGTGCACTTACACTGCAGTGAGCTAAAGTGAGCATGTTTCTCAATAAACATCTAATAGGATTGTATTAACAGTTAATTCAGATAACTCCAAATCATTGAGCTAACACTCAGCATCAAGCTTATTAACAGGTTATCCAAATAGTGTCAAGATGGATCATGTAAACAAGTCAGATAGGTAAGTAATCTATACCTACCATATTTTCCGGAGTACTAGATGGCTTTTTAGGCCTGGTCAATCTTATGAAAAGTCAGAGATCGTCTAGTATGCCGTGTATAAAAACGGGAGGCAAAAAAAATGCCTCAGCGGGCATGTCCAAGGTATGCTGCCGCCCGGGGCTGCTGGGAGTCGTAGTCTAGAGGCGTAGTCTGGAGGCTTCTGCCAGCCGCTCAGGTGGCCTTGCTTTCTTCCTGACTCTTCTGGCTGCCTGCAAATAGCGACGTGGGAGGATTTGGAGGGCTTTGAACATAGAGCAGGGAGAGTGGCGGGGACAAGTCCCTAGCAGCATGGCCTGAGGAGGAGGAGGAGGGAGGGGAGAGGAGGAGGGCAGAGGAAGGGTGCGGGGAGGAGGAGTGCCAGGTTCGCTGGGATGCCCCCGTCACTCTCCCCGTTCTGCTTTCAAAGCCCTACTCCAACTCCTTCAATGTTGCCATTTTCAGGCAGCCGGGATACCTGCGAATAGCAATGTGGAAGGTGTTGTAGAAGGGCCTTGAAAAGAAACTGGGGAGAGCAGCAGGGGCAGCCCAGCAGGCCTGGCACTCCTCTGTATGTCTCCCTCCAACCTCCTCCTCCTTCCCCCTCCCTCCTTCTCCCTCCTTCCTCCTCAGGCCGTGCCGCTAAGGGACTTGTCCCCACCGCTGCCACCGCTTTCCCCAGTCTTTTTTTCAAGGCCCTTCTCCAACTCCTCCCACATAGATTCTTGCGGCAATAGACCGCTTCATTCGAACTATCAAGAGAACAGGCACCTGAACAGGTGTCCTACAATTTCCACATAGTTGGAATTGCGTTGTATACAATGCTGGCAACTATTTTGAAGGACTGTAAAACTTGGTGGCATGTATAACTTTTGTATTATATGTAAATAAATAGTTGCCACTATTAAAGTTCCAACCCTTGTATTTATGGAGGGGAAAGAGGGTCGTGGAACTTGTTCAACCTGACTTGTCTCAGTGTGCAAGTTTCATTTCCTTGGCCCATCATCAATACAATTGTGTTTGTGGAATAAACAACTCCAAGAAATATGTACAATTAATTAGAAACTGGAATCCTCCAGATTTATTTTTACTATTTGATTGAATAAAACTTGCATATTAAAAACTCAACTATGGAAAAAAGTATGGTGTTCAGTCACAAGTGATATTGTGACGTAAGTGATTTTCCCAGAGAGTACAGCAACATGAATAATGTACATGAGGTATATACAATTAAAAAAATCCCAAGTATATTTATGAAAAGTTAAGATGGTATGACAGAAAAGACTAAACCGGCTGCCAGGGGGCAAGGAAAGCATTGATCCTTCTGTGCTCCTTTGTTCCTTAGATAAAGACCTTACAGTAAGTTCACTCTCAGTGTTGGCCATTGTCATGCTGATTTATTATACCCAAACCAGGAAAGTCTAGCAACATAGCACACTGTTCACTGGAGATTTGGTAGGAGCCAAGCTTTTTTCTTTAAAATACTGCTCCAAACTAATTGAATTTCAGTGGCCATGATAAAATAGTAACAACACTGTTTTTCCTTTAAGCAGTTTGACCTTCTCTGGGGGTTTTCTTTTTGTCTGGAAGAAGTCCACTAAATTCTAGAAGATAATTTCATCTACCATGGCTGCAGAGATGCAATGCTGTGTGTGTGTGTACATCTATGTATACACATACCACCCAAGAAATGCAGAAAAATGACCAGATATACAGGGTTAAAAATATAGCAGCTGAGGCTGTGAAAAGTTGGAGACTTTCCTCAAATGCATTGGATTCCTTATATAAATGCCTGCCAAAATTGTGTCATTTAAATAGGCCTTTAGCTTTTTAACTGGTGGTGGCAAAAACAGATATTTTGATGCAGTGGGCTATATTTTTAACTTTATTATGCTTTGAAAATATTGTAACTGTTTTAAAAGTTTTAAATGCATTTTAAAAACTTTTGTGTTGTATACTTTTAAAATGATATTTTATTTGAACTTATACTGCCTTGAGTTCCATCTTGGGAGGAACGTGAGATATACTTTTTAATGGCTTTGTTTTCGGTCTACTTAACAATCTAGTCTTGATGTTACAAGTGGTCATCCTCCTATCTAGTTCAATATATCATTTCAGATTTGATTGAAGGCTGAAACGTCTGGTGAATAAAAAAGGCTCAAGAAATCCAACACCTTGCAGATGTCCACGATGCAAGGGAATTCTTTAACACCACACAGGTCATCTATGGACCAAGTAATCATGGCATACACACTGTACGCTCATCAGATGGAACCAAAATTCTAAAGGATAAAAACTCATTCACAATACATTGAAAAAAGCACTACCACAACCTCCAATGTGGCCGCAACAACAAACCAGGGATGAGCTTGCAGCACTGCCTAGTTTGGAGGAAGTCAGCAAAGTTAGCAGCCAACTAAAAAACAACAAATCCAGCAAACCTGATGGTATCCCTGCTGAAATCTTTAATGAGGATGGACCTGAGCACACATGACAACTTCACCAGCTCATTGAAAAAGTGTGGGCAACTGAGAAAATCCCAACTGACTTCAAATATGCCATCATCATCATCCTTTTCTAAAACGGGGAAATAACAGACTGTGGAAACTATCAAGGCATCTCCCTCTTAACCTCAACTGGTAAAATCCTTGCAATAATCCTTACAAACCAACTTCTACCTATTTCAGAAGACATCCTCCCAGAATCCCAGAATGGCTTCTGCCCCTCTAGAGGAACAGTGGATAAGATCTTCACTGCACGATAGCTCCAAGAAAAATGCAGAGAACCAACTCATTCTCTGTACATGGAATTCATTGATGTTGCAAATGCATTTGACACAATGAATCACAGTGCTCTCTAGACCATCCTCCAAAAATCAGATGCCCTGATAAATTTGTGAACATCCTGTGGCTCCTTCATGATGACATAATGGCAACAGTCTTGGACAGCAGTGGCTTCCAAAGTGGCCCATTTAAGGTGGAATCAGGTGTCAAACAGGGATGCATTATTGCCCTAACCTTATTCTCTACCTTCATTGCTATGATACTGCATCTTGTTGATTGGAAGCTTTCTTGGAAATCATCTATCAGACAGATGGCAAACTATTTAACCTCAGCAGACTGAAAGCCAAAACCAAGGTCACAACAACGTATGTTACAGAACTCTAAAATGCTGGTGATAATGTAATCTCTGCTCATTCAAGCCACTCTAAATACCTTTGCAGAAGCATATGAAAAGCTTAGCCTCTCACTGAACATCAAGGAAACTAGAGTGCTCTTTCAGCAGACACCAGAAAATCCCTCTGCAATGCTGAAATAGTGTAATGTTAGAAAATGTTGACTGTTTCTGCTACCTTGGCAGCCACCTCTCCACAAAAGTCAACATTGACACTGAAATACAACACCGTTTGAGCTCTGCAAGTGCAGCATTTTTCCGAATGAAGAAGAGAGTGTTTGATGATTGAGACACTCCTAGAGATACCAAGATGCTGGTTTATAAAGCCATTGACCTTCCAACCCTGATACCTGCAAAACATGGAATGTCTACAAATGTCACATGGAACTTCTGGAATGATTCCATCAGCGTTGCCTCCAAAAAGTCCTGCTAATCTTTTGGGAAGACAGGTAGACAAATGTCAGCATGCTGGAAGAAGCAAAGACCGCCAGCACTGAAGCGATGATCCTCCGCCATCAACTTTACTGGACTGGCCAACTTGTCTGAATGCCTGATCATTGTCTCCCCATACTCCCAACTCAATAATGGAAAAAATAAAAACTTTGGCATAGAAACCAAGGACTGGGAAGCCTTGGCTCTTGAGTGTTGTAACTGGAGATCAGCTATTACCAACAGTGCTGTGAAATTCAAAGAGGCACAAATGGAGGACAAAAGAGAGAAATTTGTCAAGAGAAAAGCACGTCAAGCAACTCAGACCAGGACTGCCTTCCACCTGAAAATCAATGTCCTCTCTGTGGAAGAGAAACGTGGTGGATAATCCATCTTCAAAGTGAATATCCCCTTGGACTTAATTAGCCCCTCCCTCTATCCGCCCTACTCACCTGAATCTGCCTCGATCCTAAGTGCATATACTGCATCCCTGTAAGTTTACATTCACCTTCGGGTCCGTAGGAGATGTATGCTGGATGCGAACCATGTCTTGGTATGTCTGTTATTTCTTTGCAAGCTACTACTATGGAAATAGGTTGCTGTTGTATATTACTTTAATGTATGTTATTATTGCAGAAATGTGAATCCTCCTGTGTCACGCCTTGTTCAACTTGCTATTTACCGCTTGAGGAAGCCCGTGGAGGGCGAAACGGCCGGGCTCATAATTAGACCGTTGCGGCCCCTGTTCGACACGCCTCCCGGAGCCTTCCTTGGATGTATAATAACGCTGTGGGATCGCCTGGGGATTATTTTTGACATTTTGGGTGTGTAGACCGTGCTTGCTACAACCTACTTGCATAGGAACTTGCTACGGGACTACTGACTATCTCCGTTTGAACCTTTCCATCCGGTCTTCACATACCCCCACCCTTGAAAAGCCATTCCGCGATTCCCAGTCTCCCCCGGTGATGTATATTGGCTCTACTTGGCACTTTGTTATAACAAGTGCATTGACTAAATGAATGTATGCTGTTAAATATATGTGATGGTATGATATTGAAGCTACCTTGGTGTTTGTGGTTGTTACGTTTCCATTGTTCAATTGAGTGTTTACATTGTATCCCGGTTTATCCGGTTTGTGGCTTTGATTATGGCACAAATGAATGTGGTCGAATAATTTAATGATGCAGAGGCAGACTCAGCCATTCATGGTTTGTTTTTGTTCGACCTCACGGTGGGACCCACAGCTGTGAATGCACCCCCTAATGTTACAGCCCCCTTTAAGGAATTGGATGAGAAGGAGCAGAGGCTCATTAGGGTGCAGCTGAATGCGGCGTCCTTGTCGGAGTATGTGCGCCACTCCCTTACACCTAGGGGCCTCCATGTACAAACACCCCCTGGGGTGTACACTGGAGATGAGGAATTCCTGGCATCCTGGAGGGCAATAGCGGAAAAATGCGCCAGGGATTTTATGATTTTGATCATAAAACGGAATACTAAAGAGAGTACAGAACTTAAAGAGGAGATAGAGCTACTCAAATCCACCCATGCGGAGTCTCTTCCGCCAGCAGACATCGCAAAAATTAAACAACAATGCGATCGTCTCCAGGAGGACCTTAAAAATTATAAGATCAATAAATTTAAGCGGGACCAACAGGATTATGCTACCAATCGAGTATACAAGTGGGTGTATAAGCCTAGAGTACAACGTCAAGTACATTTCTCCCAAGACTCTCTACCCTCGGCCACCTCCATGGAGGAATTGCCTTCGGATTCCTCAGCCAGCACCTCCTCAAGGTATCCCACCAGGAAAAGGAATCCCAGCAGGCCTCGTTATTTTCCCCAGGCCAAGAAGCAAAAGGGACCAACCTAGTGGTCAATCTGTCTTCATATGTGTTCTCCACTGAGGAAATGAATGTATTGAATATGGGTGTTTCATTTGTACATACCCCTAAATGTTCTGACCTGCACATTAGACAAGATTTGGCCAGACTATTCAGGTCAATAAGATTAAAGGAACACTTTGCAGACTCTGGCTTGTCTATGGATAATTCTTGTGGCTACTCTCGCATGCAGGCCAGGAGCAATTTTACACCCTTTGATATCTCACATAACCTCAGAACGTTTGACAGCACAGTCCTTAGGGAAGTACAGGGAATCAATCATAATGGAGACACTAGATACAGGAATTTGGACCAGCAACAGATCAACATCATCAGGAACCTAGGCAAACAACACAATCTAGTATTCAAGTCAGCAGATAAAGGGGGTGGGTTGGTGGTATTGGACCGAGAAATCTACATACAAGAGGCTCATCGCCAATTAAATGATGTTAGGTTTTACCAACGCATCCCTGGCGACCCCACTAAATGATATCAGAGTATAATTAGGAATATTGTACACGATGCAGAAAGCATGGGGTACGTAGATGCCAAGTTATCAAAATTTCTGGTGGCTGAGAATCCCCGCGTCCCTCAATATTACTTTTTACCCAAGACGCATAAGCCCGGTTTTCCGCCTCCCGGGAGACCAATTTTGTCCGGTTCTGGATCTTTGTTGGAACCCCTAGGAATATACGTAGACTCTATCCTGCAACCCCTTGTGAAAAAAATTCCCTCCCTTATAGTGGACACCACGGATTTTATAACTAAGGTGGAAAATATTACAATTGACCATGGGGACATTTTGGCGTCCGCAGATGTCAATTCCCTGTATACTAGAATCCCACTACAGGATGCAAGGACTGTATTAGCTGAGGTTTTCGATATGAGACCGCACAGGATGTTCCCTCCCACACATTTTCTGTTGGAATTAATTGATTGTCTGTTCGATTATAATTATTTTGCTTTTGGGGGGGGGGGGGAACTTTTCCTCCAGGTGAGCGGAGTGAGCATGGGACAAAGTTGTGCGCCATCAATAGCAAACTTATACATGGCAGTATTGGAAAAATCTTTTTTGAATGACCCATCATCCCCGGGCAAATTCATAAAATTCTATGGGCGTTTTATTGATGATTGTTTTTTCTATCAGATCGCCACGCCCCGCTGGATGTTTTTCAGCGATGGTTAAATTCCTGGGATGTGAACATACAGTTTACTTTTTTTTTCCAAATATATTTATTGGGGTTTCTTCCATAACAGTAAAAGAGGTGGAACAAATTGAGGTATAGGACAGTAGGAAGGATAGAGAGAACTTGGGAAAAGAAGCTGAGGTGTGAGGACGGGCTGGGAGGGGGGAGGGGGAGGGGGGAGGGAAGACGGGGGAGAGGGGTTGGACCGGGATGGGTTTGGTTGGGGATCAGAAGGAGAAGGAAAACCTCGGGGGAGGAAGGGGGGTGTGTGATTTGTCGGGCTTCCGATTTCCCTGTATTGTCCTTGCTGCTTCGCTTGGGAGGAGGGGGGGAAGGGGGGGGAGGGTCTGCTTCCACGTGTCCTTCCACGTCGTAAGGGGGGGGAGTGAATGTAAAGGGTCAGGAAGGTGAACGGTCTTTTGCTTCCAGTCTGAACTTGAAGTTGAAATTGCTAGCGTCCGCGTCATGAGGTCTCGCTATGTTTCTCAGAGTCCCGTCTCTGTAGGTAGACCCTGAAGGGTGACCAGTCTGTTCTGCGCAGGCCCTTTCCCTCCAGATTGCTCATATAATAGGAAAGCCTGTCCATGTTCATAATGTCCTGAACTTTGTCCACCCATTCTCCAAGGCCAGGCGTATCTTTCGACTTCCATTTTTTCGCGAACACCATCCTTGCTGCTGTGGAGAGGAACCAGAACAGTCTTTCCTCGTTCTCTTCAGCCAGGTCTCCTTCATCCACTATTCCTAGGAGGCAGGCCTCTGGTGTCCTCTCCAGAGTGATCTGCAGAATCTTTTGGATCTGTGCAAAGATTGTTGTCCAGAAGCTCGAAGCTTCCTGGCAGGTCCACCACATGTGGTAAAAGGTGCCCGTCTGCGTTCCGCATTTCCAGCATACAGACTGGGCTGACCTGTACATCCGACCCAGTTTATAAGGGGTCATGTACCATCTGAAGAACATTTTGTACCAATTTTCTGCCAAATCGGTGGCGTAAGCAATTTTAATGTTCTTCCGCCAGATCTTTTCCCATTCTTGCATCGTGATGGCACGTCCGACATTTTGCGCCCACTTTACCATGCAGGTTTTTATCTGTTCCGTCTCCGTTGCCCACTCCAAAAGATGTCTGTAGGCCTTGGAGACCAGCTTCTTCTCTTTGGTTAGGAGGGTGGTCCAGAAGCGTTCCCCTTCTTCGAAGCCTGTTTGTTCGTCTCTCCGAAAGCTCGCTCTAATCTGTAGAATTTGGAGCCATGTGAGGTGTTTGTACTGTGCCTGCAGCTGTTGCCTTGGTTTGAGATATCTCCGCATCCCCTCCTTGACTGACAGTTCTTTGTACGTCGGCCAGGTGTTCCAACCCTGCATGTTTCTTTGCTGCGCCTCTAAGGGCGATATCCACAAAGGAGTCTTCCGATAGAACCGTCCTTTGTATGACTCCCAGATTCTCATCAGGGCCGCTCTTATCGGGTGTTTCTTGAAGTTTTCGATTGGTCTTGGGATGTCATGCCACAGGTGTCCGTGCCACCCGGTGCGCAAGTCAAAGCCCTCCAGGGCCAGCAGCTCCGTGTTTCGCAGACTTATCCACTCCCTTATGTGGACCAGACCACAGGCCTCGTAGTATAGTCTTAGGTCCGGCAAATCCAGCCCTCCCCGTGCCTTTCTGTCTGTGAGCACTCTAAATTTGATCCTCGCCCTTTTCCCGTTCCATATGAACCGAAGGACATCTTTCTTCCACGTTTCGAAAATGGCCACGGATTTGATGATGGGCAGGGTTTGGAAGAGGTATAACAGTCTGGGTAAGACATTCATTTTAATCGTCGCGAGTCTTCCCATAAGCGTGAGCCCGGCGTTTTTCCAGCCCTCTAGATCTTTCCGAAGTTGACCCCACACTTTCTCGTAATTGTTCTTCTGTAGCTGGCTGTTCTGCGCCGTTACATGAATCCCCAGGTACTTGATGGTTTGGGCGATGCGCACTCCCGCAATTTTCTCCAGCTGTCCTTGCCGAATTGCAGATATGTTCTTGGGTAAGATCTTTGTTTTGTCTTTATTAATTCTTAGCCCCGCTAGCGAGCCGAACCGTTCTATTTCCTCTAGCCAGAGCTGTATCGTGGACAGCGGCCTTTCCACAAAGCAGATTATGTCATCTGCAAAGGCTTTAGCTTTTATTGTGTGGCCTCCAATCGAGGGACCCTTCAGTTGGTCACTTGATCTGATGAGTCTGAGCATCACTTCTATGGCCATAATGAAAATCAACGGGGAGAGCGGGCACCCTTGCCTCGTTCCCTTTTGTATTGGAAACTTCCCAGTTGGCCGACCATTGACCCATACTCTGGCCGACTGATCTCTGTAGATTGCTCCTATGGCATTTTGAAAGGGCTGGCCCATCTCCAGCTTCGACATAAGTAAGCTGAAGAAGTCCCAATTTAGGTTGTCAAAGGCCTTCTCTGCATCTAAGGCCAGGAAGGCGACTTCTTTGTGTGGATGTTCTTCATAGTAGTGTATCAGATCCACCACTATTCTGGTATTGTCCTTAGCTTGTCGACCCGGGAGGAAGCCATTTTGATCTGGCGCGATCCATACTTTCAGCCAGAGCTTTAGTCGTTCGGCCAAGATGCTAGCTAGGATCTTGTAGTCTATGTTTAACAATGATATGGGTCGGTAGTTGGCCACGTTAGTGCCATCCGTCCCTTCTTTATGGAGTACCATGATGTTGGCTTCCTTCCAAGAGTCTGGAATTGTCCCCTCCTGTAGCACTCTGTTGTATATCTTTTTTAGAAAGGGGAGGATTTCATCCTGGAGCGCTTTGTAAAAACTGGCCGTTAGTCCATCCGGTCCCGGGGCCTTACTTACGTCCAGCCTTCTAATAGCTCGTTCTATTTCAAGGTCTGTGATATCTGCATTTAGTGACTCTCTATAGGGCGGTGGCACCTTGCCCAGCGATGCGCTTTCTAGGTATTGTTCTATGTCTTCCTTGTTTATTGAATCCTTGGAGTACAACTTTGAGTAGAAGGACTGAAACGCCCCCTGTATGCCCTCTTCACCCAGGATCATTGCGTCCCCGGTTCTGAGTCTGGTTATGAACCCCTGCTGTTTCTTTCTTTTGAGTCTCCTGGCCAGCCATTTGCCCGGCTTGTTTGCATTCTGAAAGTAACGTTGTTTCAGAAACTTGAGATCCTTGGAGAGTTGCTCTACCTCCAGAAGACGTTTTTGTTTCTTCAGCAAGGACAGTTTGTCGATCGTGGCCCGGTCTTTTGGGTGTTCTTTCAGGCTCGCTTCCTCCAATGTTATTTGGGATTGCAAGTCCTGCATTGCCTTTCGCTTTGCCTTGTTTCTGCCGGCGTTGTGCTGAATAAAGTGTCCCCGGAGCACTGCCTTGCAGGCATCCCAGATCACCTCCGGCCGTGTTTCCGGCACGTCGTTTATCTTGAAGTAGTCCACCGTCAGTGCCCTATACTTTTGTATATCCTCCTCCTTTTTTAACAAATTGTCATTGAGCCTCCAGCGTCTCCTTGGGGGCCTGTGGTTTATCTCGAATGCAATTGGACAGTGGTCCGATTGGTCTCTCGGTAAAATTTGTATGTGAGACACCCGCGGTACCAGCGATCTGGACATCCAAACCATGTCTATCCGTGACCAGCTTTGGTGCCGGTGCGAATAGAATGTGAAGTCCCTTTCTGTTTGGTTGTGGAGACGCCAGGCATCTTCCAGGGCGAGGTCCTCAAGTAGATGTGTGAGGGACTTTGGTAGGACCCCCGGGAGGCCTTGTCCTGCCCTCTTGGACTGTGTCGTGTTCTGCGTTCTGTCCAGTCTGGAGTTCACTACTCCATTGTAATCGCCCATTATCATCAGGTCGTCGTACTCCTGTCCATCTATGAGCTCTGCAAGCAGTTTGGAGAATCCAGTTTTTGGGCCGTTGGGTGCGTATATGTTGCACACCAGGAGGCGTGTCAGACCCACCTCCAGCAGCACCCCCACTATTCTTCCCTCCGTATCCGCGAACGCCAGTTTGGCTGGCACCTTGTCGCTGACGTAGATGGCTACTCCTCTCTTTTTTTCTCCTGCCAGAGAGCAAAATAGGTTCCCTATCCCATTGGCTATTAGATGTTGTTCGTGAGATTTTTTGATGTGGACTTCTTGCAAAGCCACAATGTCCCATTTGTTCTTTTTCAGTGCGTTGAATGTCCTTCTCCGTTTCATCGGCGAATTCAGGCCATTGATGTTGTTAGAAAAGCACTGTAGATGGACTAGTGGCTCATACATGCTGCGTTTCCATTGTGTGTTCCATGTCGCCATCTTTGTCATCCGCTTTCCGTGTCATCGTGGTTTTTTCTGTCCCCCGGTGTCTTCCGGTAGGCCGAGTTACTCCCTCCGTCGGGGAGTCGAACCTTCGCCTCTTATGTGCCTCATTCTGCTCAGTCTGGGTCTCCGCACTTCCCCCCGCGTCGTTCACAAGATTCCGATGAAACTCCTGTGCTTTGGCCACCGTGGTCAGCCAGTACCGTTTGTCCTTGAATGTCACCATAATGCCTTCCGATTTTTCCCAACGGAACCTGATCATCCTGTTCTTCAATTCTTCCGTGAGGAAAAGATAGTTCTTTCGTTTGCTGATCGAGGTTGCCGTGAATTCCTTCAGCACGATGACCTTCTGACCTTTATATGTTGTTGGCACCTCCCTTTGCTTTGATATTATTTCATCTCTGGTTTTTCGTCTGTGGAATTGTACCACTACATCTCTTGGCACGTTATTCCGTCTCGCATATGAGGAAGGGACTCTATACGCTTTCTCTATATCCCGGTGTATCTCCTCCTCATCCTTGCCTGTGATGCTGGACGAGAGCGAGCTGATAACTTTCTGTACATCTTCCTGCGGGTCCTCTCTCAAATTCCTAAAGCGTAGCTTCGTCTCCAGGGAGGTCTGCTCCATCCTTTCCTGGAGCTGTTCTAGCTTAGCGTTTCTCGCCTCTAGGGATTCCACTCTTCTTTGTAGCTTCCCTTGCGAGGTCTTTACCTTGTCTCCTTCTTGTTTTAGGGAGAGGATCTCCTCCCGCATCGTCGAGAGCTCTTTTTTCAGATCTGTCCTAAGTTCTTGTAGTTGAGCGTCGTGCCTTGCCGCCGCCTCATCCACTTTTCGTTGTGTCGCGTCTTGCTTTTCCGAGAGCCGCTGGAGTTCTTTCAGTATGTCCTTCATCGTGGTGTCTTCATTATTGGCCAGCCTCTTCTGGACCCCCTTGGCGTCCTTAAAAATCTTCGGGGTCGTCATTGTTCCCCTGCTGTTTCCCCCGGCCAGGGCGCTTGTTCGGATGACCCGCTCCTCAGCCGTCTGCTGCGTCTTGCGGTCTTGTGTGCGCGCGTTGTTGCTTGCACCTGTCAGAGCGGCCTGCTAGGGAGAGGGGGGGGGAGGCTGTCCCACTCTTCCCCGTACCTGTTTAGCTGTGCTGGCACACCCCCTTCCCCTCTTCCCCCAGCCGTGCGAGCTCTGCTGTCCCTGAGGGCGTCCTGTGTGTTTTGGCCTTGTCTTTCTGCTTTGTGCCTTGTGCTTTTGTGTTCCTCCTCCTCTTTCCCCACCAAAACAGGCGAGGGAGGGGGCTGCGATGAAGTGTAGAGAGCCTGGATCTGCCTGTGTTATTCTTGGCTTTCGTGGCTCCCTGGAGGGGGAGTCCTCTTGTTCTTCCAGAGGGGAGGGGGGGTGCGAGGAGAGAAGGTGCTGGGCTTCCCTCACCCTTCCGTCTCTTCCCCGTCGCCCCGCAGCCTTGGCTCCCTTCACCCCGCCGATCCAGTCTTCGTCCCGGGCCCCTCTCGCCCGCGCCGCTTTTCCCCGCTCTCGCACAGGCCTCGTCTTCCTTTGCTTCCCCTTTCTGATCCGGATGGGGGGGGGGAGGGCGAGAAGGACCCGCTCTCTCTTCCGGTCCTCCTGTCCGTCCCTCTTTTCCTTCCCCACTGTACTTCCGGCTCCCTCACCAGTCCGTCGGTGAACTGCCTCCCCTTCCGGCTCCCTTTCGCGCCCTTTGCGACGTGGAGGCGGGGACGAAGCTCCCTCCAAGATGGCCGTCCTCTCTCTCCTGTTGTCCTTTTCGTCACGGCGCCATCTTGCATCTCCGGCTCCTCACTCCTTCTTCTCCAATCTTTCCCCGGGCGCACTAGAGGCCCCTCCGGTAAGCCGCTTTCTCCCTTGTCGCTCTCGATCCTCCCGTTCCTCGGATCTCGAGCCTCCTCCTCCCCTCCTGTCTTTCTTGGCCCTTGCCCCCCGGTTTGTCTGCACTGTTCTCCCCCTTACTTTTGGCGATTTTTCCCGTTGCGGGGGTGAATCCCCCTCCTCTTGCCTTTGTCGGGCTGGGCTGGCTGTGGTTGCGGGCCTTTGCCCGCTGCCCGCCCCGCTGCCTGCTTGCCGGTCTGGGCCCTCCACCGGACCCTCTCAGCCCCCTCTCTTGAGGAGAGGGGCGCTTCTGGGGTCAGCGGTGTGGCCCCCCGGCTCCGCACCCTCTTCACTGGCTATCCCAGCTGGAGGTGAGGGCTCTGATCGCCCTCTGGCCTGCGGTGGCGGTTGGCGACTTGAGGAGCCCTCAAGACGTCCGACCAGCCGCCATCTTTGCCCGCCACACTGACTCTACAGTTTACTTTTGAGCATAGTACTCATACAGTTAATTTTCTTGACACCACAGTGTTCAAACGAGGGAATAGACTTTGCATTCGCAATTATAGAAAACCAACAGATAGGAATTCGTTATTGCATTATCGCAGTCACCATTCATATTCATTAAAGAATTCCTTACCTTACTCCCAGTTTATACGCCTTAAGCGAAACTGTACACATGAGGAACACTTTGTGATGGAGTCAAACAAACTTAGAGCACAACTATTAGAGAGAGGTTATCCGCACTCAGTCATCAATAGAGCAGAGCAGAAAGCTAGATCCATACAATGTTCCAACCTCTTTAAGAAAAGGGCACCCACTACCTCGAATCGCATTGTCTGGTCGTTGAGAATTACCCCGCATGGCAATCAAATTGTGGCTATTGTAAAGAAATACTGGGGCATGTTACCAGACATCCCTGCTTTTCAATCCCCTCCTATGATTGTGTATAATCGCATGGAAAACTTCAAGGATTTATTAATACACTTCACTCTACACAATCCCCAACCCAGGAGTATTGTATCACCAGGATGTAGACCATGTGGGGATTGTGTTTCTTGCAGGCAGGAACACCGGGGCAAGGAAGTGACCAGCCTCCGAACCCACAAACAATACAAGCTGAGGGACTATACTACCTGTGATTCGGAGGCCTGTGTGTACTGTCTATTTTGCGATTGTGGAAAGATTTATGTGGGGATGTCTTCTCGCCATTTGCGCTTGAGAATGTCTGAACATCGTTCACATGTATGCACGGGAGTAGACAATAGCATCCTTTACAGACACTTCCTGGAGGCCAAGCATGCCCCCGGCTCCTTTAAGTTCACTGCATTGCAGTAAGTCAGGGTACCCCCGCACAGCAATCTTCATGACTTGCTCATTAAAAGAGAAACGTGGTGGATAATCCATCTTCAAAGTGAATATCCCCTCGGACTTAATGAGCCCCTCCCTCTATCCGCCCTACTCACCTGAATCTGCCTCGATCCTAAGTGCATATACTGCATCCCTGTAAGTTTACATTCACCTTCGAGTCCGCAGGAGATGTATGCTGGATGCGAACCATGTCTTGGTATGTCTGTTATTTCTTTGCAAGCTACTACTATGGAAATAGGTTGCTGTTGTATTTTACTTTAATGTATGTTATTATTGCAGAAATGTGAATCCTCCTGTGTCACGCCTTGTTCAACTTGCTATTTGCCGCTTGAGGAAGCCCGTGGAGGGCGAAACGGCCGGGCTCGTAATTAGACCGTTGCAGCCCCTGTTCGACACGCCTCCCGGAGCCTGCCTTGGATGTATAATAACGCTGTGGGATCGCCTGGGGATTATTTTTGACATTTTGGGTGTGTAGACCGTGCTTGCTACAACCTACTTGCATAGGAACTTGCTACGGGACTACTGACTATCTCAATTTGAACCTTTCCATCCGGTCTTCACACACCCCCACCCTTGAAAAGCCTTTCCGCGATTCCCAGTCTCCCCCGGTGATGTATATCGGCTCTACTTGGCATTTTGTTATAACAAGTGCATTGACTAAATGAATGTATACTGTTAAATATATGTGATGATATGATATTGAAGCTACCTTGGTGTTTGTGGTTGTTACATTTCCATTGTTCAATTGAGTGTTTACAGCATGCTGGAAGAAGCAAAGACCGCCAGCACTGAAACGATGATCCTCCGCCATCAACTTCACTGGACTGGCCAACTTGTCTGAATGCCTGATCATTGTCTCCCTATACTCCCAACTCAATAATGGAAAACAGAATGTTGATGGGCAGGAAAACATATTTAAAGATGGGCTTAAAGCCAACCTTAAAAACTTTGGCATACAAACCAAGGACTGGGAAGCCTTGGCTCTTGAGTGTTCTAACTGGAGATTAGCTATTACCAACAGTGCTGTGAAATTCAAAGAGGCACAAATGGAGGACAAAAGAGAGAAATTTGTCAGGAGAAAAGCACGTCAAGCAACTCAGACCAGGACTGCCTTCCACCTGAAAATCAATGTCCTCTCTGTGGAAGAACAAGATAAAAAAATACGTGTCTCTTTATAGTCACCTATGGACCCACCTCCAAGACACTACACTTGGAAGACAATCATACTCAGACACAAGTGATCACCAATGAATGATGACTGTTGCTATTTAGAACAAAATCTTATTGCAGGCATGCACTTTAGAGTAATCTGTAATTCCTGAGACTATAGAAGTTAAAACATGAATTCTTCTGCAGACTTCAGAAGTATAGAAATGATCCAAGGGATGGAGCAGCTCCCTTACGAAATCAGGTTGCAACGCCTTGGTCTTTTCAGCCTTGAAAGACGGCGTTTAAGAGGTGACTTGATCGAAGTGTATAAAATCATGCATGCGATAGAAAGGGTGAATAGAGAAAAAATATTTTCTCTGTCACACAACACTAGGACTAGGGGGCACTCCCTAAAGCTCCAAGGTAGGAAAGTTAGGACTAATAAAGGGAAATATTTCTTCACCCAGAGGATCATTGGGTTATGGAACTCACTTCCAGAGGAGGTTGTGACAGCGGTCAGCCTGGACAGCTTCAAGGCAGGATTAGACAGATTCATGGATACCAAGGGAATCAGTAGCTACTGAAATGGACATCCAAGTGCCACCTCTGTGTTGATGGAGGCAGGCAGGATTTCCCCGGGTACTGGTTGTGGGGGGTCGGGAGCAGGTGAGGGTTTTGCCCTCCTTTCTGCTAGAGATCCCTGTGTACAACTAGTGGGCCACTGTGTGACACAGAATGCTGGACTAGATGGGCTGAGGCCCGATTCAGCATGGCTCTTCTTATGTTCTTATGTTCTTAATAAACAAGAGATTATTCCCCAGAGTTCATATTTAATCTCTCATTATTAAAAAAAGACATATCATATGCTTAGTATCAACTTCCTACACTCAAATATTTTAATGAGGAAATACTAAGGTCAATTGAACATTTGCCTTAGAAAATATATTTAAAGGGAAGGGAACAGAGCATTGCTCTGAATTTTATGGGAATCATCTCCATGCTGGTACCATACCTTTGGCCATCAATAAGGATGTTCAAAACTACTGTTGACACTCCTAATGTGGAGACAGTATCTGCCATGCATAAAATCGGAATTATACTAAAGTGTGTATATAAGGGGCATGCTCAAATATTTAAAGTACAAAACTATTGGGGTGGTAGACCTTGACAACTCTAAACTAACAAAGAGAACTTTTACTTGTACAAGCCATTTTTGTTGTTATTGTGTGCCTTCAAGTCACTTCCAACATCCAGTATGATGATGCTATCATGGAGTTTTCTGAAGAATCTGAAGATGCTATCATGCAGTTTTCTTTGCAAGATTTGTTCAAAGGGAGTTTGCCTTTGCTTTCATTTAAGGCAGAGAGAATGTGGCATGCTCAAGGTCACCCAGTGTATTTCTGTTACTGAGCATGTATTCCAACCCTGGTATCCAAGAGTTGGAATCCAATGCTCAAACCACTACACTACACTCACTCCTTCAAGCCATAGGTGGTGGTTGTTAACTGATGTCAAGTCAGTTTTGACTTATGGTAACCCAGTGAGTGGTATAGAATTACAAATATGTTCTAGGCATAAATGAATTAGCTGGTGTAAGGGATATCCCCTCAATTGTGACTCTGATCCCACGGTGGTCATGGCACTGAACACGTAGAAGCATTTACTGTTGGTTCAGTTTTATAATGCATGCTCGATTCTCATTATCTCTTAGATGAAAAACAGACAGGGATGTAGGCAGAAAAGTAAATAAGTATGCTAAAGGTTTAACATGATGCAGGGTCCACACATATAACATTCTAATTAGAACTAAGTACGGTAGCACTTTTCCTTGAGAACTTCCAAATTGTCAGCTCCCATCAAACCCAAGTTCCTAACTGGTCCTAATCACTCTTATTCCTATGTCTGACTGGGACTGCAGTGTTAAAAAAAAGCCCTCATAGTATTTTCACCTCTCGATCCCAAATATGTAACTATAATAACAATAGCAGCACTAGTGACAGTAACAACACTAGTAAAAGCTTGTATTTTATCCTATAACAATTGCAAGGCTAATAACATTTGGACTTCATCAATGTTTGGATGAAATACTCTTAAGCTACAAGACTTTTCAATGCTAATCAAGGTGACCAGTTGCAACATTCACATTTTCCTCAAACAGACAAGAGTTCCTTCTCCCACCCTGGACATTCCACAGACATTAGTAGATTGAAGCACAAAACAAGATGTCATTGTATCCATTTAACACCCCCTTCATCCACAATGCTATTACTTGAAAATACTTTGGTCATCATTTGAATGAGACACAAAAAAACCCATGTGTCTTATTAGCCTTGTTGTGGATGTTCAAAATGAAGTTTCGCTCTTTCGCATAGTTTATCCCTGCTTAGCAAGTATAATAATTTAATTCGAAGAACTATTACTAAAATGGTTTTGAAATTAGAAAGCTGAAAAGTTCAACGCATATGAATTTTCACATAAATATTCTATGTTTGTTCATGGATAATGTGACCCACTATCTTTTTCAGGAGCTTATCATCTGTGTATTATTTACGGTGCGGATTTCATTTTACCTGTTTATGATCTCCAAGATCCATGAAGAAAATATTGAAGAAAATATTGAGATATGACATTACTTATCTTATTGAGTATTCCTTTATCATATTTCCTAAGGCTCTGTTTCTATTATACTGTTGTTTATGTAATTTAATGTGCATTTTTAAAAAAATATTTGTTTAAAGCTAAATGTGGAAATGGAAAGACTGTGGATAACCTAAAATGATTTGAATCCTATTATTATCATTATCATTATGTTTATTTATACTCCATTTTTTCTGTCTTCAAGGAGACTTAAATAGGCTTATGCAGAATAGGGGTTTTTTTTTTCAAAAAGGCTTGACTAGAACAAGCTGCAACAACTTCATATGCTTGTTTTTTGCTGCAAAATCATAAAGGAGTAATGTTGTGTTCAAGCACAGGCAACTTAATAACTTCCAGATATTTTGGACTCTGATTCCTGTAACCATTACTGTTCACAATAGCTGGGGCTTATTAAAGTTGTGGTTCCAAATATTTTGTTTCTGATTTAGACCAATAATTTATGGCAAACCGAATTGCCTTTTCTGATCATTAGTAACACAAACAGCTTTCTGGCCTACTTGCTGTGCTGCAATAGATGTGGAAGTAACCCTCAAATGTACAGTATGCCTTTTCCAAAACCTTTATAGAATGTCTAGTCTGTATTAGAGTCTGTATAAACAAATGTCAAGGGCTCACAATCTATCTGCTCCTTTTTCAGATTGTGGCCCAGAGTTACACTAACACTGTCATGCTAAAGTTCACAGCAGCAGTTTTGCACAAACAAGATCACCCTTGCTTGAAATTCTCTTCTATAACCTAGCATACAATACACTACATAAATGCAAGGGCACAGCTATGAATAAGGACTAAAAAGATAAAAGCCAATTTGAACCACATCTTGCTTTAAGTATGTTAATTTACAAATGCATCCAATGTAGAACACAATCAGACATGATTGAAATACATTCATGTCTAGAGACACAGACAATACCGTAGGCTACTTTTTCTTATTATGCAGGTAGAGGCAGGATCAAAGTCAAAGCCATGAGGGCAAAGGATGTAATTCTTTGCTAATTTAATACTGGAAGGAAGCAAAAAGTAATCTGAGCAATTTTGTTCCTGCTTCAAAAAAGAACTGAATACCATAATGTTACTGAAGACTATTCTCAGTTTAGAAAATACTCTGTGAAAAAAACACATGTGATTTTTCTGATCATAAAACCCCTTTTTCTACAAAGGAAACAACATTTTTGTGCTTTAGAAACAGCATATGCGATAGAAACAATAATTTTCTACACTGGAAATGCTGTTTTCTGTGCAGAAAATATCAAAGTTGGCTACTTATTCTGCACAAAATATATGCATGGGTTTGTTTATTTGTTTTGGAACAGAAGACAGCATTTTCTATGCAGGAGACAGAATCTTTTGCTTGATTTTTAGGTCCTACACTGAGATTCAGCCTAGGATTTCCTTATCAGAGATGTCAGAAACTTGAGAGAAACACTTTTTTTAAAAAAAAAAAATTCAAATGTTTTCCTCCCTGTTTAGAACATATATTGAAGGCCCAAAACCCAGCAAGGGCTTTTTGACAAGAACCCTTTTTGCCTTCCTCATCTTCTTCACCATTACAACCTACTTGTTAACCTGCCTCTAATTCTGCCCAAAGCAATAGCGGTAGTGAGAAGATGGACCAGTAGATGGCCACTTCCTTGTTGGCTTTCCTGCTTCCCAAGCAGACTTATCTATAATGAGGTGGAGGTAAAAAAGCTCATCAATTGTAGTATTTATTTATTTTTATTTATGGCATTTTACCCCGCTCTTCTCAACCCCCGAGGGGGGACTCAGAGCGGCTTCCAAAAGGCATAATTTGATGCCTACATCACAATTGCAGTATAAAACACAATATAAAACCCTCCAGCATTCGACACTAAAATACATTAAAATACAATTATATTCACACATCCTGTGCATTCACCTATGTTAAAAACAGTGTTCTATCCATAAAAGCATTGAGCCCTATTCACCAACTTTCCATTAAAACTACTAAAGTGCTGTCCTGTGCTACTATGCGAACGCCTGGTCCCACATCCAGGCTTTCACTTTTTTCCTAAATGTCAGGAGGGATGGAATTGATCGTATGTCGCTAGGGAGCGCATTCCACAGACGGGGAGCCACCACCGAGAAGGCCCTCTCCTCGTCCCCACCAGCCGCACCTGGGAAGCCGGCGGGAGCAAGAGCAGGGCCTCCCCGGATGATCTTAAAGTACGAGGTGGGACGTAGCGGCAGATGCGTTCGGACAAGTAAGCTGGGCCAGAACCGTATAGAGCTTTAAAGGTCAACACCAGCACTTTGAATTGAGCCCAGAATTGGACTGGCAGCCAGTGGAGCTGACACAACAGGGGGGTGGTATGCTCCCCGTATGTAGCTCCAGTTAGTAGTCTGGCTGCCGCCCGTTGGACTAGTTATAATTTCTGAACTGTCTTCAAAGGCAGCCCCACGTAGAGCGTGTTGCAGTAATCTATTCGGGATGTGACCAGAGCGTGGACGACCGCAGCCAGATCAGACTTCCCAAGGTACGGGCGCAACTGGCGCACAAGTCTTAACTGTGCAAAAGCTCCCCCGGCCACCGCTGAGACCTGGGGCTCCAGGCTCAGCGATGAATCCAGGATCACTCCCAAGCTGCGAACCTGCATCTTAAGGGGGAGTGTAACCCCGTCCAACACAGGCTGTAACCCTATGCCCTGTTCGGCCTTTCGACTGACCAGGAGGACCTCTGTCTTGTCTGGATTAAGTTTCAATTTGCTAGCCCTCATCGAGTCCGACACAGCAGCCAAGCACCGGTTCAAAGTCTGGACAGCCTCCTTGGTGACAGGTGGGAAGGAGTGACAGATCTGGACGTCAACTGTGCACAGATAACACCTTACTCCGAAACTCCGAATGATCTCTCCCAGCGGTTTCATGTAGATGTTAAATAACATCGGGGACAGAACTGAACCCTGAGGGACTCCACAAGACAAAGGTTGCGGAGCTGAACAGGTGCCACCCAATAACACCTTCTGGGTGCGACCTTCCAGAAAGGATTGGAGCCACTGCAATGCAGTACCCCCAAGCCCCATATCTGCAAGGCGACCCAGAAGGATACCGTGGTCTACGGTATCGAAAGCCACTGAGAGGTCCAGTAGAACCAACAGGGACACACTCCCCCTGTCGAGTTCCCGGCGTAGATCATCTACCAAGGCGACCAAGGCTGTTTCAGTACCATGTCCCGGCCTAAAGCCAGACTGTGCCGGATCAAGATAATCAGTGTCTACCAAGAATCCCTGGAGTTGCGAAGCCACCACACGTTCCACGACTTTGCCCAAATAGGGGAGATTGGAAACTGGCCTATAGTTCACTAATTGAGTGGGATCCAGTGATGGTTTTTTCAACAGCGGTTTTATCACAGCTTGCTTTAAGCTGGCTGGAATTTTGCCCTCCTGTAAGGAGGCATTAACCACCACCTTCACCCACTCTGCCAAACCCCCTCTGGCTTCCTTGATCAGCCAGAATGGGCAGGGGTCTAGGATGCATGTGGTAGGCCTCGCTTCCCCAAGGATCTTGTCCACATCCTCGAGCTGAACCAATTGAAATGAATCCATTAAAACCGGACAAGCAGATGCTCGTGTCACATCCCCAGAGACCGCTGTTAAAGTGGTATCGAAATCGGAACGGATCAGCGCCACTTCGTCTGCGAAGGCCCGAGCAAACTCCTCGCAGCATACCGCCGAGCCGTCAGGGATCTCACACTGTGGCGGATTTAGTAGTCCTCTGACGACTCGGAACACTTCCGCTGGACGGTTTTTAGCAGCGGCCACCTTGGCCGCAATTGATTTTTTTGTGCAGCCTTCGTTGGTAACAATGGAGCAGCTGGAGGCAGAAGTTTTAAAGGCTCCTGCTCTGTTTTCTCCTTCTCTCACCAGTGTGGAGGTGAGGCAACCAGGACTCCTTCCTTCCCCTGTTCTGGCAGGCAGGGATGGTAACAATGGAGCAGCTGGAGGCAGAAGTTTTTAAAGGCTCCTGCTCTGTTTGCTCCTTCTCTCACCGGTGTGGGGGTGAGGCAACCAGGACTCCTTCCTTCCCCTGTACTTCATAGTAACTCTGGAGAAAGTGCACTATCAGAGAGATGCATTAGTTGGGCATCTTTCGCATGGGTCCTGACCATTTGGCATTGGAATTACCTAAGTAGAAAACCTCTGACCTTTCAAACTCCCAATAACTCTAATTTGTGTGGCCACTATTAAGGGGTTATAGAAGTTAGAATTCAAAATATCTGGATTTCCAAAGCCACCCCCTCTGTTCAATGTACAGGTTTCTTTACTTTTTGCACTCAAGAACAGCCTGAACAATAGAATCAAAAGCAATCAAAGGAGCTTTGAAAGAAAAGTAAGAATGTCAGGGTAAGAGAATCATCAGGATTATGGAATGATTAACATAAAAAAGAACAAACCAGAATAAAAAGGGATAATGTTGCTGATTTCATTTCAATAGCCTTTAAAAGCATTAAAAATTAAATCGTATGAAACCATAATTCCACCATCTACATTAACTGCAAAGTTCCTTTATAACATTAAATTACAACATTAATTTTAAAAAATACTCCTAATTTTCCATTTGAATATTCTCATTTATATTGATGCCTTTGCCTAATAGAACACACACTTGAAAATTACCTTGTAATTGTCAAAGAGAAACTTATTACAACAGAGTGAAATTGAATTAGTGAAAAAAATCTCAAGAAATGGTTTAAAAGATCAATCTTCACAAACTGTTTCAAATCTCACTATTCACAAATTGCTTGCTAGAGAAATTTCTTGCTGATTTCATTGGCTATGATGAATAATTTGCAAACTGCAGGGAAAATTATATATGCTTATAATGCCTGAAGAATATGGAATATTTCTGAGAAGAAAGAAGGAAACATCTGAAAGTTAAACTGAGTCCATCTGTCTTTTCTAGGAAATAATGTTGTTCAAGGAAAGAGCACAACTAGCTGAAAAGCTATATTTGCTAGAAAGAGGAGCCATCTTATTATTTCAACAATAAATACACCAAGCATAACTGATTCACTGTACGTTTGCTCTATGGTTATCTTGATATACTTCACCTGATTCTTTGGATCAAGTTTGGGGCAAGGACGTCCTCCATTGTAAGGTTTTTCCTTCAGCCACCTGGACCGAATTTTCACTCCTGTTCCACAAGATGAACTGCAAGGTGCCCAACTGGACCAGTCGCTTAATTTGCAATCAAATGGACATGGTACCATACACGGCTGTTCAATGTAACCTAAAATCAAAGGTTAAAAAAAGCAAAACAGGTTGTTGGGGTTATGTTAACACAGAGGCTTCTTCTACACTGTTCTATAAAATTATCTGCTTTGAATTGGATTATATGTCAGTGTAGACTTATATATTCCAATTGAAAGCAGATAAATGTGAATTATCTGATTTGATAATCTGGATTATATGGTAGTGTAGATGGGGCCACATTTTTCTTCCAAGAGGTAGTTTGCAAACTCATGGACTAGGATGAAAACCCACAAAGCGATTTACATCTGAGATAATGTCCATAGAATTGTGCTATAAGGCAATACTCTGAGAATTATCAGTCTTTGAATGGTATATCTGAGAAGTTAAGTGTGAACCATTTTATACATTTACAGAGAGGGGTGCTCCAACAGATGGGGAGGGGGAGATTCAGGAAAGGGAGATTTAATCATCCAATTCGGCTAATTCGGGGGGAAACTCTAAACATTCCAAAACCTAGTAAATTTGAGTACTGAGGATGAGGGTCCCTCCGGGTTAAGGGTGGTGCTGCTGAACACCAGGTCTGTCAACGGGAAGACAACTACGATCCAGGATTTAGACTGCTACTGACAAAATTTGTCACAGTGGTGGAAAAGATTCTCCTCTGTCAGCATACTAACTTTCAACGTTTTTAGAAGATCACTGGGCCTTGACAATTTTCTAGTTTCCCAAAGTATAACTTGTAACCCCAAGGAGAGGAAAGGCTCCTTCCAAAGCGTTATTGTGTTGATTCCCAAGAAAAGGATTGGATTAGTTGATTTCTAGTTTCCCAAAGGTACCACGTGTAAGCCCAAGGAGATGAAAGGGGCCTTCCAAAGTTTTATTGTGTTGATTAGATTGGATTAGTTGATTTCTAGTTTCCTAAAGTACAACGTGTAACCCCAAGGAGAGGAAAGGCTCCTTCCAAAGCGTTATTGTGTTGATTCCCAAGAAAAGGATTGGATTAGTTGATTTCTAGTTTCCCAAAGTACCACGTGTAAGCCCAAAGAGAAGAAAGGGGCCTCCAAATGTTTTTTGTGTTGTTCCCCAAGAAAAAGATTAGATTATTAGATTTCTAGTTTCCTAAAGTAGAACTTGTAACCCCAGGCAGACAAAGAGGTCTCCAAACTTTTGTGTGTTTGCCCAAGGAAATTATTAGCAGCAAGGGGGAATTCTGGTCTGCCAAAGTGCAGAAGTCAAACCCCAAGATAAAATAAACCATTAAAAGTTGTTTTCCCTGCTTCAGGAAGGGAATTAACAGCAATGGAGAAACCGTTCCCAACCCAGTCCTTCCCTTGCAAAGCGGTGGTGTGGCACCTTTCCCACCCAAGCAGCCTGCCCTAGTCCCTCTGCCTTCGTGTCCCTGGTTCGCAATGAGCCCACGAGGCACACACAGCCCTTTCTAAAGGGCAATGGCTGCTGTGCCGAAACCCCGCCCCTTCCGAGGTAGTTTCCCCTCATTGGCTGGAAGCAAGCATCCCAACATGCAACCAGCTGCTTCAAAAGGGCAACATTATTTCTGGGTTCCCAAATTGCTTCGAAATCGATTAAAATGGATTAATTCTGATTTTATTCTGACGAGGATTACGATCGAACCTACCCGAGTCTGCTGGAAGGAGCGGTATACAAAAATGAAAAATGAATAATAATATATGCTACTGTATTAAATAAAATAGAAATGGCTGCAGTTGAGACTTACACTAGATATGAAGCAGTATGCCTTCTTCACTTTTGCATTGAACCAGATTACAAGGCCAGATAAAACTTTTCTTATCATCAGGCTCCATTAGCAAACTACTCGTAACCATTACACATGTCAGAATATCTAAGCTTCAAGGCAATTAATTTTGTAGACAAAGATTGCTAGTATCATTCACTTTCTCTTTTTTGCTGCATTTTGCCAACCTTTTGCACTGCAGACAGAAAACAGACTAATAGCTAAAACAATTTCTTCCATAACAGCTCTTTATTGCAACTTTCTCAAACTGCATAATAGTCTAATTTAAAATGTAGACTAATTTGGTTTGTTACTTTGCAGCTGAATGCTTTAACATACACACGTACATTTCAAAACCCATTTAAGATAGGCATTGCCACTGCCCTTCATTATTTATCAGCAATTCTTTTCCTCCGAGTGCTCGCAGAATATGATCTATTTGGATTTTGTATGCACTTTCTGCATATGCATTATGAATAACAGAAGATCAGAATATGATCCCTTCTGATTTCTTCCTCTTAACCTTCACTAAGCACAAAGGATGCCTTCTTTTTATATTACCTTTCAAAAATAAAAATAAAAATTGAAATCTAACCCAGTGATAAGGCATCCTACTTCAGCAATAGACAGTGGAGGTATTAGGGGGAGAAGAGACTGATGTTGAAGAACATCCATTATCAAAGAACAAAGAATGAAAAAAGGTATGCAGGCTACAAACTTCTAATAAGGCCAGGGGTTGCTCCTGATTGTCTAGCTAACATCCAGGTACTTCTGGTCCCTAAGATAGGGTAAAATCAGTTAACCTGACTTTACCCCACATTTGCAAAAGTTAAGGAATGCTCTGGAGTATTGGTAAAACATAGAACCAGCCCCGCAATTCAGGGTTGGCAATTCAGGTCGGTTCAAATTCAGAATCGGTCCCACTGTTAACATGGGCCAGTGCTGCCAACCTGTTTTTTTCCTACATTCCAAAGCACAAAGGAAAAAGGGAATGTCACTGCAGCAGTGGCCATAGAACTTGGAGAGAGGTGTACGAGTACACTGAAACAGCTCCATTCTGCTGTTGTGGCAACAAATTATGCAAAAGGTAAGGATGACCATCTATCAGGACTGCACCAGTTTTGGACCTGTTGGACAGTCAGGATTCCACTTCCACTCTTGCAGAAATTCAAGAATAGTGAGATGTCAACACATTGACAGAATCTAGGGCCAATCTGAAGGAGCAATGCTTTGAACCAGCCTTGGATTTAGGTGCTTTATGTAGATGGGTCCAAAGCCTCCTTTTTATCAGTTGGTCTACCACTTTAAGATACAGGGGAGGGCATTGTCCTGTTATCAGTGTTCAAGATTCAGATTCCAAATTTCTGGGCTGTAACCAAATTCTTTACAAACTACAGATGGTTTACAGCTCTCGGGTGTTTCTGGGTGAGTGACAGGCCATATACTAATTAACTTCTAATAGAAAAAATGTGTGTGTATGTGGTTTAAAAATGAGAATTATCAGCTGATTAATGGAGGTCAACCTTTCCCAAACTTCTGGACGATCTAGTCATCAAATAAAATATAGTAGGATGGAGGATAAAAATATAATATGCACCAACTTAATGTACCATTCTATCCCAAATTATGTCTAATAAACTTTGCAAACAGGAATGAAGGCTCAGTTTAATTAAATTCCATTACAGCAACAGCAACATACCTTTGTAAATTATTCTTATATATATAACCTCTTTGTTTTTTCAGCAACCCCAAAATGCAAGCCCCCACCCCAAACCAATCGTGCTAAGAAACATCCCATGACAAATTTTCCTTAGGGTCACCATAACTTAGAAATGGTTTGAAATGTACACAACAACAGGGTAAAATCCAATAGTGTACACATGTGCCTCTGTGGAATGAGACTCTACTTTCTTCTATAGCCTCCCCGTCTCTTGAATAGACTGTCAGTGCATATGAGGTTTTTTCCACAAGTCAATACAAAACAAAGAAATTCAGAGCTTCCTTGATATAGGTGTAGCGTGAAGTAGCTGTTCTGTTTGTAATCTTGCCACTGGCTGCTGAAAAATGCCATTTTGTTGTTTTCCGCTCGTTAAATGTTGAATTTGGACCCAATGATCACAAATAGATGCCTTTGTCATTTCATTACACTAAAATACACTGAATCAACTTGTGCTAATCCACTTCTTATTGAATAATAGTAATAAAAGGATAAGGATAACTTGTATTATCTCTCAATCTTCTCTCTCTCTCTCGTACCAGCATGATGCAGTGGCTTAAATGTTGAGCTGGGAATCTGAGAGACCAAAGACTCAAAATCCTGTTCAGTCCTGGAAATATCTGTGGGTGACTGTGAGTTTGACACACTAGCTAAGGTGAAAGCAATGGTAAATCCCCTGTGAGTAAGTCTTGCCAAGAAAACCTTAGTGGAAATTAACTTGGAGGCTCATAAAAACAACAAATAGATACATTGTCTTTACCTTTCAAACAAGTTCCTGAGGTGCTTGCAAAGAATCTTATCATATTTATGTTATATTATGGAACTCATGTGCAGAGGGCTTCTAGCAGGTCATTCCACATACTGTACAAACCCACAAGATCTGTGGAATATTACCTTATTCACCTATGGCCTCCATTTCTTTTTCCTTATGGATTAAACAATAGTGGAGAAAATACTTTGATGCATTTTAGTACTGCGCTCGAAAGAAATGTGATATTTGGCTCAAACATAGCACAGCATTGTAGCAGAGTTTGCACTGACCATTTGCCATGCAACACAAAGAGTGGCTCTGGGTTATTTGGGAGTCCACAGTGGATAACTTCTTTGTGAAAAATCCAGCTTGATTACATTATAAAAGAAATCTTTTCCTCTCCATAACTATATTCAGCACCTGGAGAATTTAAGAAGGCAACAAATCCTTCACAGACCCAATCTGCCTTATCAATTTATTTACCTCAACCACCAATGCCAGCAGAACTAGCTAAGCAACCTTGACTAAAAGGCTGCAAAAAGGGATTCAGAAAAGAGTGGAATTAAAGACTTAGGACCTTGGATGAACTTACAGGGAGAACAGGAGGTTGCATGTGAGAAGTAGTACTGTACAGGTTGAATGGTTCTAGAAGGCAGCCTGGCTACATGAACTTTAATATGTATTTTGAAATATATATATATGAGTTGTTCTGGCTTGTTATGCAAAAGTCTTGTTCAGGATATAACTAGGCAGCTTCTTCACACACTACTGCTCTCACTGGATTCTGAAGCACAAGGCTGAATAACTATCAAAGAGATTTTAAACAAACTCGTATGTACACCTACTGAACATAGTATGTAATTAATGAGTGGTCCAAGAGTGTGCAGGGGTATGTTATCCCCCCCCCCCCATTCATAAGCAAACAAAACAAAGCCCAAAATACAAATCATGGCTCCAGGCTAACATGAATAAAATGAAGGTCTTGGAAAGAATACTAAGGGAATGTGTGTGGTCAAAAGGTGAATTTTGAAAATGCAATGTAGAAAGATCGTCAAGCTTCCCTTAATAAAAAATAGTCAGTTTCCTGGACCATTTCTTAGCTTATATGAAACTCTGCTACAAGTGTTATAGCTACACAGTATCATAAAAGAATGTTAACATGACGGAGGGATGAAACCTTCAGCATAGTTTCTATAGCTGTTGTACCTCTAATCTATACAGCTTTAATCTTATTTACCTCCACTAGTGGCTTATTTAATTAACAAACTTTCAACAGCTTGGGAAGAAAACTGAAAGGTGCCTCACAGAATGCAAGGACTTTTAATAGAACACCATGCAAGACTTCAAGTATCAGTGACAATGATGATAATGATTTTCCTGAAAGCAGACAGATTGTTGATGTTGGTTTTTTTCAAAATATCCCTTCTTGAAATACAATAGTGTATAATAATAGGAAATAAATAAACAAAGGATTAAACTTTTTCCTGACAATTGTTCTTAGGTAGGACCCCAAAATTTGACTGTGCACTTTACTACTGTTTTATCCAAAATTGAGTTGACCTTATTTATTGCTCTTATCCTTAACACGGCTACATGCCCGATGCACTTTATTCATTGCCATATCCTCTGATCTGTTGAACACCAGGCCACCCATTCATGTTGAGACTTGACCATGTTATTATTGTTGGTTTTAACGCCGGTTTTATATATTGTATGATGTTGTTTATGTTGTTTTAACTTGCTGTTGATGCACTCTGATGTGCAATTTTTAATTCTGTTATCTGGGCTTGGCCCCATGTAAGCCACCCTGACTTCCTTTGGGGAGATGGAGGCTGATTATTAAAATAAAGTTGTTGTTATTATTGTTATTATTTCTGTTCAGTATCTTGTTTCTCTTATAACTAGGCTACACATGCAGTGTGAAAGCTAAAGAGATATACCAGAATCACCAAACTTCTTTCCTCCTCATATATTAAGAGATTCTCTACACTAGCTGAAATCCCCAGACTCACCCTGAATGTAAGGCTGGCAATCTTTATTGTGCACAGATATTCCCAATCAGTATCAGGGGTTTAAATGGACTTTGCCCATGACTTCAGAGCTGTCTCAATAGCTGGATTAGATCTGATTCAAAATGGATGCCAATTTAAGTAAAGGGATTAAATCATGATCATGTCACCATCATTCTTAGTTGGACACAGAACTCCATGCAAGCTTCTGGCATTGCAGACACCTCTGCTTTCATCAGAACACGGCAGCTGCATGATCAGCATGAAGAAATGGGTGGACCTTCCCTTTCTCTCTGACTGTGAAAGCAACCCATTCTGATGTAAGCAGAGGTGTCTACTCAACCAGCCAGTCTCCCTTTCTTTTTTCCTGGTAACACAGACATCCCTGCCAATATCAGAATGGGGTGTCTGCATGACTAGGAAGAAAAAGGAGGGGCCATTCTACTTTTTCATATTGGTCGCACAGGTGCCCCTATTCTGAAATCAGAAAAGGTGCACACCAATGGACAGGAGTTGCATGGCCAGCTAAGAGAAGTGGTAGTGACACCAAGGACATAAGAACCATGTTCCCCTAGCTGAGTGACTTTTCACCATGGGCAGATTCAGCATTGAGAGGCCAGATAGTAGGTCTCTTCCCATCCATCTTTGCTTACCATGATGTATCAAAATGCTTGAGGAAAGCTTGAGGAAAGGGTATTTTGTACTAAAACTCTTAGAATCCCATGCGGATTGAGCAATTCTAGGAAGCATCATACTTTTAAAAAGTAGATTTTGCAAACTCTGCATGAACAGAATTAGCACTAAAACTCATGTAATTCCGAATATCATTTATTAACCACCCCAGAGCAAACATCTTGGGCGAACATTCCCAAAGTTAAGAGAGAAGAACTAGGCCCAAAAATAGGGGATAATTTGAGTTTTATGTCCACCATCCTTTCAGTATTTTTTAAATTGTGTCAGAAGCAAACTGAGGGTACAGCTATAATATAAACACAAACAAAGTTTAAAAGCTTGGCATTATACTAAATGTCCTTTGACCAGTAGCTGGACACTTGGAGTGCCTCTATTGTTACTATAAGAAGGTCCTCTATTGTGCATGTGGCAAGGCTCAGATTGGATTGTATTTGATGGTCTGTGATTTGTTCTTCTCCACACTTGCCTGTCGTGGACTCCACTTTTTGGCCCAATTTGTTAAGGTTAGCTCAGCATCTCATGGTGCCAGAGAGTAGTCTGTTCAGCATCTTCCAATTCACCCAGTCTTCTGAGTGTCTGGGGGGGGGGAGTCTCTATTTTGGTCCCAGCTTAAGGTTCTGGGTTTTAACCTGCCACTATTGGACTCTCGCTTTCTGAGATGTTCCTGTGAGTATCTCTGTAGATCTTAGAAAACTATTTTGTGATTTAAGGCACTTGTGTGCTGGCTAATATCTGAACAGGGGGTGGCCTGGAGATGTCGCTGCCTTGGTCCTCTCACTGCTGGCTGCTACTTCCCAGCAGATGTCAGGTGGTGCAATACTGGCCAAACAGTATAATTTCTCCAGTGGTGTGGGGTGTAGCCATCCTGTGATAATGTGACATGCCACATCCTTTCAGTGTCAAGGGTATTTCCCTCATCAGTAAATGGAGCCATTTTGAGTATTGCCCTCAATGAACAAATTTTCCTATCTGCTAAATTTGTGCAGACTGACACCCCTTTTTCAAGAATTTCCTCTGTCCTCATCAATAAAGATGTATAATAAAAATACATATAAACTAGGTGGTTTTGTGTAGTGGGTCTGAGATACATTTGCCCCTGGGCCTCTCCATAAACTCAAATTATGGCTAAAAATTGGAGAGGCCCCCAGAAGTGCCTGCCAATCTACTTCAGTTTTTGAAAAGGAGGGTTGTAATAAAATGATAAATAGTTGGAAGTGACCTGCAAGTTATTTAAAGGTGAATTGCCACTCCAGGAGAGCTTCGCTGTAATTTAAATTATTTATAAATGTAGAGGATGAGCACAAGTGGAAGTTCACAACTTAATACTCTGATAGTTCACAGATTTCTTTACTGTATTATTTTTCACAGCAAAATGGAATCCAACTTTGCTAAAATTAAGCACTTTTTAAGTGTCCTTGATTTCAGTGGGAAAATTAAATTCATAACCACATAAACTTCCTTTGAAATTAAGAGGATTTAACTTAGTTTAAAGTGCCATCATACATTTTAATACACCCTGCTAACAGAATGTAAAATTGATTTATAAAAGAACATATTCTTGGTAAAGAGTGCAGAAGAAATAAGTTTTTATTTTCAAAAGTTAAATCTAAGGGCCCTTCCATGCAGCCATTTAACTCAGAAAATCAAGGCAGAAAATCCCACAATATCTGCTTTGAACTGAGTCCACACTGCCATATATCCCAGTTCAAAGCAGAAAATGTGGTATTTTATTCAGTTGTGTGGAACTCTGATAAAAATTATGAAGCAAACAGGACAGTTGCATAATTAGGGGAAAGTAAAAACACTCAGAGAATCATAGAATTCTAGTTGGAAGAGACCTTGTGGACCATCCAGTCCAATCTTCTGCCAAGAAGCAGGGAAATTGTATTTAAAACGCCCATGACAGATGGCCATTTAGCCTCTGCTCAAAAGCCTCCAAAGAACGAGACTCCACTACACTCTGTGTCATTGAAACAGCTATGTACGATGAGCATATAATACCATTAATGTGATTTCTTCCTTAGCTGCTCTGATTTCTCGTTAACTGAGATTAACATCTAATCATTTATTGCAATCCTTGTTTGTGCCTACTAAGGGAAATATTAAGGACACCAGGGCCTTTGTTAACTAGGATGATGCAGTTAGTGCCAAAAGCCTTCAATAGTTTAACTTCCTGTTCTTTTGATACCTAAAGGAATATGCATTGTAAAATGTTCTGAAACAAAAGCATTAAAGTTCCAGATGTTCATAAACATTTTATTTATTTATCTGAATTATTAGTAAAAAAATAGGGTTTTTAAAAAATGTTTAAATATGTGTATTACAGCAACTTAGACAGAGCATTATAGCCAACTCACACTGCAAAAGGATCTGCATTTTTCTATGCCTTTATTCAATTTAGAATGAAAGGACGTCCTTATTTTCTTATATATTTTCAATTTTGTCACTTGTTCACAGAAATACATGTTGCAAGTGGTCAAACCAAGACACAGCAGCAGCATTCCCACAATATTTATTTGTTTGTTTGATTTCATTTATATACCACTTTCCTCACTCCTTGGGGGACTCAAAGTGGTTTTCAACAGATTCAGGCAAAATTCAATGCCTTACAAAAATGAAAACCTAACATAAAACAACAGTAACATAAAACTATTATACTTATTTTGAAAGAAATGGCCATGTTAGTCAATTGTAAAATTAAAAAGAAAAAATGAGATGAAATTGTATCTATTCACATCTTTAGGGATTAATATCCATGGAGCCCATGCATGAGCACCATGGATATTATCCTGAGTGCACATGAGTAAGTGGATTGATGCTAAAATATAAATTAGTCTTAAAGATGCTGCTGTATTCCTCTCTGCTTCCTTCTCTTTTCTCATTTTTATATGTGAGCATGATGTTTATTTGTGGTTCTATCTCATGAACTCAAGGTGAAAAAAAATGACTATCCATACTATTCATGACAAAATAGGTCATGGTGAGAAAGTTCTTAGTAATAAGAACAATTATTTCCAAGGGTCAAGGAAATGAAGTCTATAATTGCCTGATGAGGAACTGAAAGCCTGCTTTTTTTTTCTTTTGTGATAATAACTGTACAACACTGTACAAAGTAGAAGAACCTAGAGACAGAATGTTTCTGGGATCCATCCTTCTTTTTAACTATAATGTGGTTGTGTGTAGGCCATATACTGGTTTCATTCTAGGACTTTGCAGATTAAAACAAGGTGTACTCCCTGTTCTAGTTAAGATTGTACCTCCAGAGGACTTTAGGAAATATAATTCTTTGAATTTGGGACTGAGAGGGGCTTCTGGCACTCAGGGTGGGGACTGCATTATAAATTTAGTTATATTTCAATAATGCTTTTCAATAATGCTGTTTATTTCAGATGGCTTGCACAGGTGAATTTGTGACACTCTAGTCTACAAAGCCACACACATTAGAGCAAATAATATGTTAAAAAGGTCTTGAAATATTTAAGGGCGAAGTAAGAGGAAAAGAAGGCGTAAGTTAATTCCAGCTAATGCTTATAGAAACGAGAGGGCTTTCTTGACTGAAAGTGAATCACCATTATACTAATAAGTTCAGCTGTGTGGACCATTTGCTTCTTGACATGTTTTTTCTTGCTTATGTGCAAACTGACAATCTCTCCTCTGCGCCTGTCTATGGATCATTATAACACCATGGTATCTGACACCTGGAAAGAGTTGCCCTCCAACAAACATGCAACAACTCTTTGCCTGAGGCAGATCCTCCGTGCTGACTGTAACAGCTGTTTTCCAGTTAGACACAGGGGTTATCATTTCAATCATGGATAATAGCTAGTGAAATCACAAAGGGTTTTGGGAAACAAAATCCAAATGATCAAACTTCATGTCCACCTAAAAGCAAGGACTTCATCTCTGAGCCCCCCCCCCCCGGGAGGTTGAGAAGAGTGGGGTAGAAATAATGTAAATAAATCTCTGTCCTGTAGGGTTGTGTAATATGGATCATAAATCTAATCTAAAGATAGTTCCCAGGACAAAAGGCTAGATCCAGATTTAGGCATACTTACTAGGGGTGGTTGATCCATCAAAAAATTGATTCTAAACTCGTGGGGGGATTTCCCTTGCTGGGCCGTTATAGAAAGTATTCCGAATTTTTAAAAATAAATTGCGTAATTGAAATGTAATTACTAACGAATTTTCATTTTTACTCGTTACACCAGCTGGGAGGCTAGAATGCAGGGCTTGCTCTCCACTCTTCCCTCCCTTCCCCCCAGGTCAGAAGCATCTCAGATTAAATTTAATCTGAGATGCCTCTCAGCTGAAAAGGTAGGGAGGCTAGAATAAAGCTACATTGGTTTTAAGTTGACAAATACCTATATATTAGTATTTTATTTTAAGAGTACTAGATGTATGTTGTATGTTGTGTTTGCACTGTCTGTTTTTGATAAGGCCAATTGGTTAATCAATAAAATTGTTGTTGTCGTCATCATCATATTAATACGACAATGTAGATGCACTCTTTGTCTGAATCCAATCTAGAGAGCTCATTAAGCATAAGTGAGGTATTACACCACAACTTCTGCCTCTCATTTCTCTTTAAAATGATGCCACCTATGCAAAGACTGCTAGAATAGGTTAGAACTACCATCCAACTATTAGTGCTTTCTAGATCCTGCATAGCTGATAGTTTCCTTAGTTTTTAGTCTAGCTTTATTCTGTTCCTATTTTGAACTTTCAAAGTACTCACATATTTTTACATTGTAGGGTGAATTGTCTAGAGAGTTGTTTGGTGTAAACATGTAATTAGTACAAGTAAATAAATACAGTTGGGAAAATGGGTAACATCAGGACCAGAACGTACACTGAAAGTGTAAGAATTGTGAGTGTGTGGACACTCACACATTATTTATGATTTACACACCTATAATAACTTTTGAGAATGTAAGGACTTTTGCGGATAACACAGCTTTCTGTGTTATTCATTTTGATTTCCAGTGAACTACCAGAGAGAGAGAGAGAGAGAGAGAGAGAGAGAGAGAGAGAGGGAGAGAGAGAGAGGGAGAGAGGGAGAGAGAGAGAGAGAGAGAGAGAGAGAGAACAGTATGTTATGCTTCCAAAATAGTTTCTTTTGATTAAAATTGCTGCCTGTGAGCTATGAAAATGTGGGGAGGCCTTGCCTGCAAAATAATTTGAGTCTGTTGTCTTTTCATATATAAATTTTAAGAAGGCATAATCTACGAAGGTGTGCAGTGATTCATAAGAAGCTGCCTTTCATGAATTTACTGTCAGTGCTAAAATGAAACTGTTATACTCTAATGAACTTCAGCATTACAGAGTACCTTTATATTGCCTGCTTCTGTTTGGTCTTTTCCTCCTTGTATTCTCATTACAATCAAAGTGATCCACATAACACCAGCACAACTCTTCCCAATGGAGATGTTGCACTAACAGAGGGAAGCGGTGCATGGCAACCCCCTCCCCCGAATACACACACAATAAAAAGCTGAGGAAAATTAGGATGAATATAGGCCAAAAGAAAGGATATTAGACACAAGATAAATACAAAGTGACAGCATTCTGAAGGAAGACATTAAAGGCTATACTAGGAACTTTTTTGTGAACATGGAAACATGGAAGCATATTTGTGTGTGTATTGTCGAAGACTTTAATGGCCAGAATCTCTGGATTGCTGTGCGTTTTCTGTGCTGTATTGCCATATTCCAGAAGCATTCTCTCTTGACATATTGCCTGCATCTATGACAGGCATCCTCAGAGGTTGTGAGGTCTGTTGGAAACTAGGAAAGTTGGGTTTATATATCTGTGGAATGTCCAGGGTGGGAGAAACTAAGCTCTACAGGGCTATGGATACTCCACGATAGATATCAGAAGAGCTGCAAATCCAAGAACAAGCCACGAGAGTAAAGACAAGGATCCTGTCAGGCCCAAGCCTGCCTCCATAGCCAAGCCAGACAGAAGCCATGTTAATTCCAGGACTTCAGCTAGGCCAGAAAGCAAACCTCAGCAGAAGTGTCAGAGTCAGCCCTCAGTCAAGGGCAGGCACAGCCTTTCCTATTCCCAGGCCGATAAGAAGCGAGAGGAAGGCAGAGACATGGTTCCTCCCAAATCTCCAGGTGCAACTGCTAATGAGCTGACATTCCAGTCTTCACCGGGAGGCCCAAGACGGGCAAGCCCGCAAAGTGGGCCTGAACAGAAGTTCCGACGCAGCTTGCGTCTTCACGGGCAGAAACCTACTTAAGGCGGCTTCTGTTGGCATTGGCATCTCGTGCTAACGTTTAGCTTCCTTTGCCAAGCTCCACGTACTCAAGTTCCAGACCGGTCCATTGGGCCTTCAAGTCATCGGTCTCAAGTATTTGCCAAGTCTTGTGTGCCAAGGACTTATCCAGGATTTTGGCCCATTGGGGCACCAAGACTCTTTTGATTTTGTTCTACTTTTAAAGCCTTTTTGGACTATTGCCTTGCAATACTTTGATGCTGAGAGCATCAGTGGGCTATATTTTACCTCTTCCTTTTAACCTTTTACTCATTCTAAATAAAGCATTTAATCATGGCTGGTCTATGGTGGTTTACTGAGGGATCATTCAGGTCCAGGTTGCAACAGATCCACCCAGAGGAAAAATGTTCTTACCATACATAAAGGGAACTACTGACAGCATAGGGAAGCTGATGAAGAAATGCATCCTACAAACTGCTACATTTGACAAAGGACAAGCGAGATTCTCTCTACCATGCAGCTGTGGACAAGTCTACATAGGGACTACCAAATGCAGCACCCAAACATGAATCAAGAGACATAAAAGGCACTGTGGTACTTCAACCAGAGAAGTCAGCCATAGCAGAGCACCTGATGAACCAACATGGACACAACATATTATCTGAGAATACAGAAGTGCTGGACCACTCCTGGACAACTACCATGTCAGATTACACAGAGGAGCCACTGAAATCCACAAGCATGTGGACAACTTCAACAGAAAGGAAGAAACCATGAAAATAAACAAAATCTTGCTACCAGTATTTTTTTAAAAACTGTAAAATTAGGACAGTAAATAAAGAACAATACTCAAAGACAAGGAATTCCAGGCAAGAAACAATCAGGGCCACCTAAACACCTCCCAACAAAGAATTCCCCCAGGCAGTAAGAAGCCAGACCTTGAAACTGCAAGGCCAATAATTGCTAATAAAGGTGGCCAATCGCAACATTCATGTGTACATCGAACAGACGAGTTCTCTCTCCCACTCTGGACATTCCACAGATATATAAACCCCACTGTCCTACTTGCCTTCCCGTCTTCCAACAGACCTCACAACCTCTGAGGATGCCTACCATAAATGCAGGTGAAACGTCAGAAGAGAATGCTTCTGGAACATGGCATACAGCCCAGAAATCTCACAGCAACCCATTTGTGTGTGTGTGTGTGTGTGTGTGTGTGTGTACTTCTAGTCCCACATTTTCCCCCTAAAACTTACCGGATGGAAACCCCTCCTCCCCCCTCCACCTTCTGACACGTCATTTTTGCACATCATGAGAGCTCTCTGGAAGGTCCTGTGCTACTCAGGTAAGTTTTAAAAGAATGAAATGGGGGCTGGAGAGGTGGCTAGATGCTCTTTTGTGTCAACCTTTGGTTGACCTGAAATGTCATGTAACCACCACCGAGGGAAATCTCGGGGTTTGTGTTGGGAGTGGGGACTAAATGCCAGAACTGGGATTTAATATCTCAGTTTTTCCCTGGATTTAGCTATGTCTGGAAGGGCTCTCAGTTATTCATCAAAATGGAGACTGCATTCAAGAAATCAGAAGAGAACTAAGGGCTTGTCTGTGCAAACATTATAACTCAGACTCACTCTGAATTGGCTTCTGACTGACCTCTGGTAAGTATCATGAGTTAAACCATGTAAATTCTATTTAACCCTGCAATGTTGACGATTCTCTGGAGTTTGCTTGAAACTCTGGTGTATCTCCACAGCTTTGGGATAGTGTGGACAGCTTTGGAATAGTGTGGACAGATAGTGTGGCTGGATCTGATATGGACCATTCCACTGTCCACACAGGACACTCATCACTGTATAGAGATGGAGATGGATGATCAACATTGCCACTCCCAGCTGGCCTCCAAACTCAGTGAGAGCTCCTACCTGTAGCATGGGCCCTATGTTGACATCAGAGGGGCATCAAGGAAAACGTTGGGAAGATTGTCTTTTTCCTGGTGGTCATGTGGATCTCTCTTCTGATCTCAGCACAGAGCTGTCATGTCAGGCAGAAACTTATGCAGACCTCTGTGGCTCAGCCCAGCTGAACTGTGTACTCTAACCCACCACCACACAGCAGCCAAAATGAATGACAAATCAAGCCTGAACTCTCACTTGAAGCCAACATGAAAAACACTGAGATTATAATTTACTTATTCATGACAGACCTCATCCATAGAGTTGTCATAAGTCAAAATCGACTTGTTGAAATATGACAGCAATTCTTCAGCTAACGATTGTTGGTTTTAGTTCAGTTTCCATACTTTAACAAAGCTTTTGGCTTGACTAATTTAGAGAAATGTTTAATGAATTGATATTTGTGTATTTATTTCATGTCAAAAGCATTGCATTTGACACGTAAGTATATATGTAAGTATAAAACTGATAAAATAAAAGGAACACAAACTGCTAAATAATTTTAGACCAAAAACGGCAACAGCAACAACCACATTGTCTGTAGCTTTAAATGGTTCTTCCTCTATGCATGAAGTAGGGCATTGTGGGCAAGAATACAGATGCAGAGTTGTTTGTTCTACTCCACAGTTACTTAAGGTGGAGGATTCTTCTAGGTAGTGCCATTTTCAATCAATCAATCAAAACTTTATTACGGTCACTGACCAGCACAAAGAGGGCACAAACACCCTTAGAGGGGAAGGACAACTACCCAGTAAACAGTTATTTTAAATTAGATTAGAAATCAGTATAAAAATATATTTTAAAAGACAGGATATTGTAACAGGTATGGAACCAAAGGGGGAGAGGAGTGGTTGATGAGAGAGGTCGAAAACACTGGTGGGGGGCACTAAGGGGGAAGGGAGGGGCACACTGCGAGTCTAGTAGCATTTCAGCTGTAAAATGTTGCTCTAATCGCATTCCCAGCAGGGTGTTGCCTAACGGTATCAGTCATCAACCATCTGATGCAGCAGCACAGAACTTAGCAACACTGTAAGTTATTGTAGTGTTAGAGTCTGAAAGCAGCAGGGTGGAATAATATTTTTCACTGTGCCCCGGTATTTTGAGGTAGTGCCATTTTGCCAGGTTGTCTTTTGCTCTGCCCACTCCACTTTTGAGTCTGTTCAGGGACTTCCAAGTTGCCCATTCTTGGTTTGCCCCTGGAGGAAAACTCTCATAGGCCATCCAGCTGGAATTGCCTGATTTTTCTGCCCACAGGGATATTCTTGTTGTTGCTGGAAGAACATTAAAATACTTTTCCTTGATTTGAGTCTACTGGGAAGAGGCTAATAGCCATGCAGTGCATGGCTTTTAGCAGTGTTCAACCTTATTTATCTTGCAATTAGCAGCAACTTCCTGTCATGTGTCAGCGTGGAGGGGGGGGGGATGCCAGCTAGCTTATAAAACCTGCAAAAGAGAAGGCTGAGGGGAAACATGATAGCCATGTATAAATATTAGGCCTCGGTGATTAAAAAATGGTTCAAAACTTGTTTTGGATGTAAGGGGCTCTGGTGCTTGGAATTTGAATGACTTCCAAAATTTTCCAGAAAAATTTCCCAATTTCCCAAATTAATTCCGAAATTGCAGAATGGCTTTGTTAATAGCAGACACACATGTTTAACCCAGTTTGGACGTGGATGCCTTCCCTCCGCTCAGAACTGTGGCGACAGCCACACATGGAAGGGAAGGCAAGGCAAGGCAAGGGAAACCCGCCCATTCCTTTTCTAAAATGGCGGTGGTGGCTTCGAAATGGCAAATTCACTTCTGGGTTGCTTACATCACTTCAAAACTGCTTGAAAAGTGAAATTAATCGGAATTCATTCCGATTTTAAGGACATTCTGATGGACCTACCCAGGCCTAATAAATATGTGAGAAGTCAGAGGGAGGAAGCTTTTTTTCTGCTGCCCGGAGACTAGGGACAGTTCCAGAAAGCCCTTTATCCCAGGATCATTTGTGTTTTAAAAACACAGATGTTCCTGGGGTGGGTGGCTTATTTAGTCCGGAAAACTTTGGGAATGCTGTCTGGAATGCAGCTCAGACACTAAAAATAGTGAGTTTATCCTGCGCCTTCCAAGAAGGTGTGGAATAAATTCACTATCTAATTAATTAGCTACAAACCAGGATTTTTCTGGTTTGTAACAAATTAATTTGGGATTGTCCAGGACGCCATCTGGACAGCCCCTTCTTTTTTGTGGGAGTTATCACAATAAATGGGTTGTCTGGATGCACCCTAGGACACAGAACAATGGTTTCAAACTACAGGAAAGGAGCTTCCAGCTGAACATTAGGAAGAACTTCTTAATTGTGAGAGCTGTCCAGCAGTGGAAGTCTCTGCCCCAAAGTGTGGTGGAGGCTCCTTCTTTGGAGGCTTTTAAACAGAGGCTGGATGGCCATCTGTCGGGGGTTCTTTGAATGCAATTTTCTTGCTTCATGGCAGGGGGTTGGACTGGATGACCCACGAGGTCACTTCCATGTCTATGATTCTATCAGTAGGTGTAGGCTTAAGATATGATGTGATTATTCTACATTTTTCATTTAGTGGTATATTCATCTGCTCTGCATGGACAGAGTTATGTCAGACGGGTCAGGCATACTCAGCAGTTGAGTAGGACAAGGCAAGGGCTGATGTTCTTATTAATTTTGGGTCTGTACCCTATGCACTATCAGTAAGTTTCCACAGGATATTATTACATGCAGCTACTTTGTGGTTGGTGTTCACACAGTGTTTCCTAAATGTTAGTGTTTGATCTAAGGTGATGCCAAGATATTTAGGGTGGGAACAGTGTTCAAGCTCTTAGCCTTCCCAGGTAACTTTCCAGTTCCTGTTGAGTTTAAGTTAAGCACACACTTGTGTCTTGGCAGGGTTAGGCTTCAGGTGGTTATCTTTGAAGTAGCTGAAGAGATCTGTCTGGGCATTAGTAAGTTGGTATTCAACTGTTTCAAAGTATTTTGCTTGTGTTGTTAGACCAAGGTCATGAGCATAATGACCTTGGTCTAACAACAGTAGAAGAGCAGAACCTGTTGGTTGTTCCATCACCCCGCTCTTGCCACCTGTCCAGTACAAGACAACGGGCCTTCTCATTTGTGGCTCCCATGACCTGGAATTCGTTGCCTAGCCATGCCCGGGCAATTCACAAACTCGGCCCTTTTAGAAGAGCCTGTAAGACTGCCCTCTTCAGAACAGCGTTTGGCTGACCTGAATGAAGAGGCTTATTAGTGTCTGAACTAAGACCTAAGATCTGTTGATCAGTTGACTACTGGCTATGTATTGCTGTTTTTATGGAATTTTGTGGTACGTTTTTACTGTGCATTTTATTCTTGTTGTGATCCGCCCCGAGCCTGCAGGGAGGAGCGGAATATAAGATTGAATAAGAAATAAATAAATAAAGCTATTTTTGAGTGGTGGCTTTGGATGATCATTAAGAAAAATATTAAACAAGGTCGATGCAAGAATGCTGCCTTGAGGTAGCCCAGTCTTTTGTCTCCTCTATCTACTTTTCCTGATGTGAAACTCCACATAGAAGCTGTAGTTTTCTAGAAGAGTCTGGATGGGTTTTGTAAAATCATAGTCCTGGGTGATATGGTAGACTTTATGCAGCATTTTCCTATATTTCACAGTGTCATAGGCTGCCGTAAGGTCCACAAAAACTGTTTCCATAATGCAACCTTTCTCATAGCTTTCCTCGATATACTTGGTCAAGTAAAGAATTTGAGCTGTAGAGTTTTTCCCTGGTCTGAAGCCTGCTTGTTATACAATAAGCTGGGATTCAATAACAGGCCCTAGTTGATTTAGTAGCATCCTCTCATATATTTTATACAGATAAAATAAGAGAGAGAGATTGGTTGGTAATTCTTGGCACTGGAGGCATCTTTACTAAGTTTTAAAATGGCAATAATTGTAGTTTTCCTCCATAATCTGGGAATCTGTTCGTGTGCCAAGCATTGATTATAAAGATTAAAAACCAGTTTTCAGCTTTGTGGTCCAAGTGTTTGATTTGCTCCATCATTAAGTCATTTAGGCCAGGTGCCTTACCAGTTTAGAATTTGCTTAATAGCTTCTCTGAGTTCTTTCAGGTTTCAGGGGGATGACAACTGGTAGGTTTCAAATTCTAGCGCCCTGTTGATCCTAAAGTCATTGATTTACAACATGAATTGCTACTGAAAAATTGTAATAGATGTTTGTGTAGAAACCCCATTTTATTTGAACTATTATTGAAATATGTATTAGGTATACATTATTCTTAATTAATTATATTTTTTGAATTGTATTGAACACAATTTATGAATAAATAATATATAAAACAAAAGGCTCTCCTCTAATCTAGATTTGGTACAGTGGAATACTTGAAATGCAATTTTAGTCAATTTGCAAATTAATATTTTTAGTATATCTCTACTCAGAAGTGAGCTATTACTTCCATGAGATTTATTCATGTAAATGAATACAGTTTTGCAGACAGAAATATGTGGGATTTTGTGTAGTTTTCAAATTTTTTGCCTAAAGAGTCATGTTGTGGGCAGAAAACAGCATTCAGTATGCCTGAGAGATGGCTATGGACAGTGCTAACTTCCTAATGCTTGTGTCATCATCCCTTCAGAACTGTAGAACAATTTTCTGGTTTTAAAAAAGTGTTTCTGATTTTATTTTTTTATTGGCAAAGTATGAATATACTGATGGATAAATATCCATATGGTAGCCCATATGGAGCATAGTTGGGAAAATATTAATACTAATTGTTACATTACTGTTCACATTGCTAACATGTAGACTGATTAGGAAAATAATAAAAACACATATGATTAACTCCAGTGTTGAGTGTAAGTGGTAGGGCATGTCAGTCAACCTACTTTTTAATCCAGGAATAATAATTTTACATTTGTGTCTGTCCACACAGAAAACTCCTTCTTCTCTTTTTCTGCCCAGGTCTTTTTCATGTTCTGACAAATGGAAAAAGCAATGTGCTTGTGGAAATGACAAAACTGCCCTCCAACACAGGCTTAAACACTGATATTAAGGGATCAGCATTCTTTCAACCAACCTCTTACATCCAAAATTAATTGGGAAAGAAAATTCTTCCAATCATATTGTCCCATTGTTCTAGGAGAGAAGGAAAACATCCTAATTGTTTCCGTAATATGAGGGCAGCTGGCTTCCTTAAGCCACATTTTGTGTTATCTTACACAACACCTGTTTGTTCTTTTCGACCGTGTCAGCCGACCAATGTGAGCAAATGGGCCAGGAAATATCGGCACAGGGAATTAGACTACCGAGGGCACCTTCTCACTGACTTCAAGCTGTCTGACTTTATGCACTCGTTTCTGCCAATGTGACATCTGGTTCCTTTATTCACTCCACACAAATGCACACATACACCATGCACCAATTTCCAGTACATGTATTTAAAACCCATTAACACATTAAGTATAATTAACCAAAAAGAAAATATTGTTTATGCATTCCAGTCTTGGGATTTAATGAAGCACTAATGCTCAATATAGTAAGTAGAAAGTTGCGAGGGAATTGACAGATGTGTGACTAATGGTTGGCTCTAAGAAGCCACTGTTTACTCACATTATACATGCTCTTTTACCTGAATGGTTGCAGTGAGACGGTTCCACCATTCGACCAGTCTTATCATAGCAGGCAAGGGCTTGGAAGCATACACCCTCTCCGCACTCTTTGGCATGTCCATGAAATCTCCGTTCTAATTCTAACTCCATTTTCCCTACAGCAATTATGCATTCGGACCAATTTCCATGGGACCGTGTGGTAAATACTGTGCAGGGGCATGGTTCAGTTTCAAGTTGAGGATATACTTCTGTATTCTGGCACTTGTCTCGCTTTCTGCTTCTTCCTGTTCCGACCAGAAAAATATGTTAGCATACCATCTGCTGCGTTTGATAACAATATGTCATATATTTATACTCAAAGGGCTTTAATACAGCTAGAACCAACACAATCTGAAATGTAAATACAGAAGAGCTGATTCAAAGACATCTGTTAGTCTATGCCAATGTCATGGAGGGCCAAGACATTGGCATAGTCTCCAGGGCAACCAGGGAGCCTGGAGGAACTTGAAGAAAAATATTTTCAGTAAACACAAAACAAGAGAAAGAGAGCAACTGACTACTTCTGTTATGGAGAGAGGAGGGAGGGTGTGTGGTCTGTTCCTTCATAATTACTTGAAGAAAATAATTTTATTATCTTTTCTTCACTCTTAGCCTTGCAATCAACGGTTGCTTAGGGAAACCTACAAATGAAGAGAGAGTAAGCTACAGCTCTTTCATTGGAACTATTTTTCAAATTAGTGGAATATGCACACCACACAAAGACTTTGAGCTCATCCTTGGTAATTATCGCATTTCAATGGAAGAGCTTCAGTTTTTAAAAACATCTTTCCAAAAGGGATTAACTGTATAAGTCCTTTGCACACAACACCTATATACTCCTCAATCTTATGACAGGCATATTAGTTTGCTATGTTGTGGATTCATTTGGAGTTATGGCAACCCACACAAAACTGTTTACTGTTTAAATAGTTATTTAAACATGTTGCAACTCAGATATTAGCATAACTTGGACTTCTGTCAATGGGTCAGAGTGTTGCATACCAAAGTTAGGGGGATCATTCCTCCAGGAAACAAAATATGCCCTTGGTTGGTTGGTTAGTTGGTTGGTGTGTGTGTGATCCATGAAAAATTTGATTCTAAACTCGTGGGGGGAGGATTTCCGTTGCTGCTTCGTTATAGAAATTAATCCGAAATTTTAAAAATACTTTTTGTAATTGAAACGTAATTAATAGCGAATTTCGTTATTATTATGTTATTTGTTCCACGCATGCGCAACAGGAGGGTGGAAGGTGCTGCCTGCCCTCCCCTCTGGCCAGCTGACACCCAAACGGGGGTTAAAGATAACCCCCATTTGGGTCTCGGTTGGCGAGAGGAGGGTGCCAGGCTGCACCTTTCCCCCTCCTCTCACCATCTGACACACAAACAGGGGTTATTAACCCCTGTTTGGGTCTCGGTTGGTGAGAGGAGGGTGCCAGGCTGCACCTTGCACCCTCCTCTCACCATTGTCCCGGTTTATTCTCAAGGAGAGGAGGAGGAGGCGGTTCTCCTCTCCTTGGGAATAAACTGGGGCAATGGCGAGAGGAGGGTGGAAGGTGCCGCCTGGCACCTTCCTCTCACCAACCGAGACCTAAACAGGGGTTAATAACCCTTGTCCCGGTTTATTCCCAAGGAGAGGAGGAGGCGGGGACTCGCGTCCCCACTTCCTTCCCTGCTCGGGAATAAAGTGCCCGCCTCAGCTCTCAGCTGGCAAGAGGAGAAAGGCAGGTGCTGCTGCCCTCCAGTCTCCTCTCGTGAGTTGAGAACTGAGGAGGGGAAAAAACAACCTAATAACGTGATCTTTAGAAAAAATGGCGACCCCAGGTTCAGTTTTGAAACTTCTCTTCCGGGTTGGACCCCGAGGGTCGATATAAGGTTGAAATAATTTTAAATATGAAAAATAATGGATTTCAAAGTATTTTAAACCAGAGATATCCACCCCTTTTATATTTATATATATATATAGGTCAGGACATCTAGCTAGGCAACTTATAGATGAATGTTAGAATAGCACAAAACTAAACTAACAAACATGTGTGGCCAGCCACAGAATCAATTCCATCTGAATAAATATATCTGAAGTCTCAAAACCACAAGCAAAATGAGTCCACTTCCACCACCTCACCCAAGACACCAGCCCAAAGATAATTCTCGGTTATGATACTTCCAGTATTCTCTTTCATAATTGCCAACTCTATTGATACCATTCCTAACAAAATGAAACACAAATAGATCCTGAATTCAGTAAATGGTTTCAGTGTCTTGTCTTTCTCTCATTTCATCACAAATTTCTCACTCACTGAATCATACCACCATATCCACAATAGCCAGAATTCCCTTGATGGCATAACGGCCACAATGGTATTTAGGACACTTTCACATGGGACAATAAGGGATAAGGAAGGGATAGGTTTTGCCAGGCTGTGCAAGGCTGCCATACTAAGCCAAGCATAGGCCTGCTGCCCCCAATACAAATATTCACTGATTAATTTTTTAAATGCACTGGTTGAACTGGTATATAGACACCCAATTTGTAACCACCAACATTCTGGATCTCCACATAAGAATGCTATTAGAGCTTTAAGATTTTGACTTTTTTATATTTTGGGAGAGAGTACATCTGAGGAAAAATATGGCTGCCATCCTGGAGAACTGCTAATAGGCAGAGCTGGTAATACTGGGTATAAAGCAATATCCTGTATTTCTATGAATTGCCTCACTGGATAGACATTTTTGCTGCCCTTCGAGTTTTTCCAAAAACTCTGCCACTTGTTACAAAGTGGGTTTGTCCTGAGATGACATTTTTCCCTTTATCCCATTGTAAGTCACCATCAATGGCAAAATTTCACTTAGTATGAACAACTAATATAATAAGTTTTCTCACACCGCACCTGTCAAGTATTAGTGAAATTGGAAATCTGTACTTAAGCCAATTATCAGCTTCCCCCCATAGATACTGAGGCTGATAAAAACACAGTTTAGCTACACTCTATAAAAAGAATATTCACTCTATTTTCAAAATGCTTTTTCAGTTGGCACAGTAACATTTGCAGAGTCAGTATTTTTAAGATTATTAAAAATTACTTTTTCTCAAGACCCAGTAGTATTATAGAATTTTCTATTTAATTTCAATAGAAAGAGATTTTTAACATTAGCAGAAGTGTAAATTGAAGAGAAAAGAAACCCCTCAAATGGTGCAGTAAAATCTATTTCCTCTTAACACAAAACATTAAGTTTCAATGCCAGCAATGTACATATTTGACCTTGTTCATAATTAAAGAAGATAAATATGACTTTTAAAAATATAATGTTTAACCCCCTCTTCCAATATTGGTTTCATACTACAGATTGCAAAGTAGTGTACCCTCAAATTAAATTTTAACAGGCTTATGCTTGGGGATGCTCCTTTGATGAATAATATACAACCCATACATGGATATAAGCACAAAACAAAATATGTTAATAAAATAAAAGGTAAGAGGGAGGGAAATCATTTTACATTAATTTTGGACCAAGCATAGGATAATTTTCACTATATGTGCCAAAACTAACACAATGTTCTGATGAAAGAACAATGTTTATTCTAATAGACACAATGTCTATTTTCAGAATCAATAACAGTCTGCCTTCCTCATCTGTGGGTTTGAGTTTTGCTGATTTAATTATTCATGGTTTTGATTGAAATGTTATCTCTAGAAATCTCTAGGTCTGTGCTGGATGATATAGAAATTTCTAGAGGGGTGTTCTCAAGTTGTTGTTTTTTAAACCCTTTGTTGTTGTTTATTCATTCAGTCACCACCCCCAGCGCCTTCAAAGTCAACCCAGTCACTTCAAGGATACCATCCATCTTGCCCTTGGTCTGCCCCTTTTCCTTTTTCCTTTTTCCTTCCATTTTCCCCAGCATCGTTGTCTTCTCCAAGCTTTCCTAGCATTTTTTAATTCACTGATTTTTACTTTCGCAGGGTCCCTGTGGCCTTTACTCTAGCAAATATGGAAGGATGACTGATAATTCATATAAACCTTGACTAGCAGAAATTATTGGGATGTCTCTGTGATGGGCACCCTTTGTGAAACTGATTGCCTGTCCTATTTTAGCCCCTAGTAGGCTTGGGCCCAGGTCAGTTTGACCAAAAGTGATTTATAATATTGGGTGGTCTGTTTCATGTAATCCCCCATAAACAGAACAGGGAGGAGGGAACTGAAAAGCTGGACAAAAGGGATCAAGAGAACTGAATTTATTGGCTACTAGAGATGATTATACCTGATGCAGGAGTCTGCTGTGGGGCTCCTGGAGAAGATCTCTCTCCCTGGCAATGGAAAAGTTCCCAAGGCTCCTCCTCCAGAGAGGGCTTTGCTGGGAACTCACTTTCCCAGCAGCACTGGCATGGGGCGGGCATAGAAAAGTTTCTGAGTTCCTTTCAGAATGGGAATTTCTCTCTGTGTGTGTTTCTCAGCCAATAAAAGGCCTGTTTGTGTCCATGTTCTGATTGGCTGAGAATGGACACAACCGGCAACTATAATTCCCAGAACTCTCTCTTGCAGTTTGTCTTATTTTGTAAAAAAATACAGTGTTCCCTCGCTACTTCGTGGTTTGCTTATTGCAGACTTGCTGTTTCATACAGATAGGCCTTAAAATGACTGAGAATTGAGCATTACAAGTTTCCCACTGTAGCCAATGGGCCGAATCTTTGCAGAATGAAAATGGCAACACTCTTCCAGATTTGAGTAACTTCCCAATAAACAGAATGAAGAGTTAGCTGAAAATGGGCCCCGAAATGGCATGCCTTTTGGCTGAATTGCACAAACCTAGCCCCCACATCTGAACCCAAGGACTGAGGGATTCTCCTGAGCACATTTGGTGGAAATACGGTATTTAGAACATGGTGAAGAGAAAGAAGTCCTGCTGTACAGATCAGCCCACACAAAGTGGTGGGAAGTGTCACTGAGTGGTATTGCTTTATTTGAGGAGTTAAAGAAAGGATATTATCTTCTAACTGACCAGATTATAAGATATTCTAAATGAAAGAACAGTTTAAATATTGTTGGAATAGCATATGATAGGAGCATGTTGTTTCAATTTAATTATTTTCTGTGTCAGGCCTCATAGAAAACAGCAGAGCAAGGTACATAATCTGATGGGAATTAATCCCATCTTTTGCTTGGGATATAGATTCCTCAGAAATAATAGACCATCCAAAACAATGCCTCCAAAAATGAGGACAGAAAACTTGCCAGATTCTCTTGCTTTGTGGGCTTCCACATAGTCCGATCTGTAATTTTTTTTAATTTTTGTAAACTGTCTTGAATTTCAATTGTGGGGAAAAGGAAATAAAGGGGGGGGGACCAAAATGACACACACTAGAAAATGTTTCACAGTCTAATCCAAAAAGAAAATTTTTCCAGACGCTGTTCCAAACAGAGATAAAGCAATTGGGACAAGAGATCTTGAATGAAGGTGAGTGAGTACCTGTCTTCTTTTGCTCCCTCCCTAAAAAGTGTTGGGAGAAAGTATTGTCTATTTTGTTTGACCCTGAACTGAACATTTGAATATTTTTTTCCCTATTCTATATTCTATTTCTAATCTTAAGGCTATTATCGTATGTACTACAAATCAAACCCAAGAAAACAAGAATAAATTATACAAGAAATATTATGAAGTCACATTCTGCACTCATATCATTACATTTTTTTCTATTTCCACTTAAAAGCAGGATGCTTTATTTATTTGGGCATTCCATTAGCCAAGGTGATACATCAAAGCCTTGAACAACAAAGTACAAAAATGAAACATGACAGCTTTAGTAAATATTCCCAGCATGAACAGATTCCAGAACGGAATATTAGGAATTCATGGGAGCTATAACATTTTTGTTCCCTTTTTCATCTTGTTAGGATTAGAATAGCATTAAACCAATTAAAGGTTACTCTGTTGTTGCAGGAAAAGTATCATGCAGCTTTTCAATAACATCACTGCATTGCTGGCTCACAAGAGATTCAAACTGCTTTATTCATGAGCACCGTGCATTAAATAATAAGAGCTACTCTTGCTTAGAAATTATGATTATAGTTTTTCATGTTGATTCTTCCTTTGTAAAGGAGCTGAATAATATAATGGTGCTGTCTGTGCTCAAAGACCAAGAAAAATTTTCATTTGTTTTGAATTTTATTGATATAATTGCAAGTCTAAATTAGCATAGCACTATTGTATTAATGGAAAAGTGGTAAGTTAACACTTATGCAGGTTTCAAGGATTCAATTCATCTATAGTACTTGCAAAGAACAACTGGGTGTAAGCCATTGTTTACCAATTCATATAGCTCTGTTCCTGCCATAAAGCAATTATTAAATGGCCAATTTTACAGTAGGGTAGACATTCTGTTTTGAGGTAAAAATCAGGCTATATAATTGAATTAAACATAAAGACAGGATACTATGTGAATTCTAGGCCAACAGAATGGACTACACAATACCTCGCCAAACTTCAAATCCCAGTATTCCATAGAAGAGCCAAAACAGTTAAAGTTGTCAGACTGATATAACAAGATTGCAGATTGGATGGGCAGATTATCAGCCATCTGGATAAACAATGAAATTACTTACAAAGCAGATGAAATGAGGGATACAAAATATACTTTTTTCTTTAGAAGTAACAACAAAAATTTACATAGCCCAACAACAACAAAATGTGTCTTGGTTTTTAGGCCTTTTCCTAGGGTGATTTGGAGTGTTGATTCATAAAATTGAATTGATAGACCACATCACCTCTGGTTTCTTAGATATGGTGTGAAGAATGACTGGAAAGTTTGTATTATACATCTGTTCTTTTGGCATGAAAGAATTTTTTTCATATTATACTCTTTTCTTTTAAAATGTAGTTTTTCCTTCATGCTTAAAAGAAAATCATTTAAACACTACATTAAAACATCCTGATTTTTTATGGGTGAGCAGAGTGAAGAGTTGGCATATGTTCTTGTTATCTCAAAAACTAGAGTAGACCGTGTTATCAAAGGTAGGATGCTGAGGCTGAAAAAGGCTTAACGCCATTCGATAAATGCATAATCAAGATGGGACTTAAACCGGGAAGCTCAGCTAAAATTAACTGTTCTGCTGTTCCCTAGATTGATTGAGTCTCATAACCCACTCTAATACACCACTTCTCCTCGATGAGAGTACATTGCAGATGTAATAGTTTTATGCTACGCTGTCAACACAGAAAGTTCATCATGGCAACACAGCAGTGTTGTTCTTCTTTGACAAGCCATCTGTGAAGTGATGTCTGGTGGAGCTCTTCTAAGTGGTCTCTGGACTTGTCTCTGTGAGAGGCAGATATGTTTTAGTATGCTGCCAAGTATGTCTCATATTCAAGATAATCCATCTAGTTTGACATCAGAAAAAGAATTCAGGAACAAAAAACTTATGCTAAAAAGTGAGTGAATTTTGCTAACTGACACACTGAGTCTGCAAGGAAAGAAATCAGTGACTGCCTATGGATAATCAAGATAGATACAAAGCTGGCTTAAAAATAACAAAAAATAAAGGTATGAAAGGGGCACAAAAAACTGGAGCCACCTTTTCTTGATAGGAATTAATCAAATCCCTCGAACAGGATGCCCCGGCATGGGGCATGGGGAACTCATCACCCCACATTCCACATTGCCTGGCTTCCCCCTTACCCCATCTCAGGAGAGGAAGCATCTGCCACCTGGCTTCTTCCCGTTGATTCTAATGCAACACGGGAAACTTCCTATGTTGCCACAGTGGCAGCTTACACCAGTTCCTCTTCCCTTTTGCTATGGAGACCCACCGGAAGTTGATGTACATCATGGGATGGGAGCCAGTGGGCTCCATGGTGAAAGAGAATAGGTACTGGCATATGAAGGACAATTTAGCCCGTCTGATGAGGTTGTTAATGTTATCCAAATTTATCTAAGATTGGTAATCCATTGTTATCATAACAACAACGCATTGTCTGCCTTTCCACTAGCACTGAAAAAGAGTTTCCAGCTCATGTTATCATACTGTCCCTCTCCATTTCCATCAATGCTGCCTACTTGGAAACCGCCCTCTAAATGGTAAGGTAAAATGCAGCCCCTCTGACATAAGAAACCAGATGCTACTTGCTGCCACCACCTTACACTGGCATCCTTAGACATCTGAGACCAACCTCAGGCAGCAGTCAGCTATCCAAACCTTTCTGCCCCCTCTTTCAGTGATCTGCTATTAGCAACTATTGGTGTATACTAAGGGTGCTTCCAGACGGAAAATAAATGCATGCCAAGTGGGTTTAAAAAACCAGCTTTGGTGTGCATTTCAGTCATCCCCCCCCCCCCAAAGACAGGACACCCAGCGAGGTGTCTAGATGTCATCCTGGTATCTACTGGGATGGTTTCCAGCCAACTTGAAGTTCCCCAAAAGAACCCTTAAAATTGAAAAAAACCAAAACACAACCTTAACAGACCACCATAGAAATGATGCACCAGGAAAGGGGGGGGGGGATCAGTTACAGGTGGCCTGATAAGTATTTTTTTTATTTTAAGGGGGCAGTGGGGGAGGGGGTGGGTGCCATCCCACTCCTTTGGGCTCCAGGAGGTCCAATATCCCATTAGACTCATGCCTTTCAGGAAGGCCCCGATCTAATGGTGTATCTAATTAATTCGGTTTTGCTGAAGGCATCATTTGAATGCCTCTGGTAAAACCAAGACAGGTCTTGGTTTAAAGGTCTGTCTGGATGGGCTGTTAATTCAATTTAAAACCACTTTAATTGCCATGGCTCAATGCTGTGGAATCCTGGGAGCTGTAATTTGGTGAAGCACCAGCACTCTTTGGAAGTGAAAACTAAAAGGCCATGAAAAACTGCAACTTCCATGATGCCATAGTATTGAGCCATGGAGGTTAGAGTGATGTTAAACTGTGTAGATACACTCTAGCCCTAGCACTTGAATGAAACAATTCTAGTCTATATTGCACTTTAGGGATTGGTGAATTACAGGGCATGCAAGCCAAGCAATTCTGGGAAATGTAGTCTGAACATTTTTCTTACCAAATTGTGCTTTTAACAGCTTGCTACATCGATGTAGAAGTTGAACACACGTTTCAGTCATTCTAGCTTGGGCCCAAATTGTACTACTTTAACTCAAAGTAAAGAGCCATTTAACAACTAAACACAAATTGCATGTGACAAATTTGCAAAGTCTCTTCCAAAGTCATTTTTAAACTAAAGGACAAAGCATCAAATATAAAATATTGATACTACCTGTAAGGGTTCGTCTTCTGGTCCGTGTTGATTCACAATCTGAAGTACATGCTGTAAATTTAGACCAAGGGGTGAATGTGCAGTCATCTTTGCAAGGCACCAAGCAGTCCTGGACAAGGGGAGGCATGGGCTCTGCCCACTTCATGCATTCACTCATGTCAACTGAATGGTTACTTTCCAAGACACATGTCACAACTGTACAAAGTAAGGAAAAATGAAAAAAGCATTTGTAAAGAGCTTCAGAGGCATAAAATAAGTTTGGAGGACAATGGCTGCATCACATCCTAATGAAAATCTTAAATGCAACAAGATGATGATAATGATGTTGTTGTTGATGATGGTGATGATGATTATACGTGCTCCGCTTTTTGTCTTCCAAAAACAGGCTCAAAACAGCTTACAATAAAACCATACAATGATGATCCCAAAAGAGAGAGGGATGTTGTCCTTAATTAATGGATGGCTCTTTTGCATGCATTACAATTCAGCTTCCATGTCCTAGCTTAGCTCTGCTGTTTCATGTAAGTCTGATATTTTGTCTTATAAAGCTGAAGAATGATGCAATAATTGGATCATGATTCCATTCATCTTCAACAAGTTGGCTGCATCATTAAAAAGATTACTGATTAATCCACACTTTAATGACTATCTATGTTGTTTTCATTGCCTATACTGCTAGGTTAAATTGCAAGATGAAGAGGAAATGAAATAATATTTACTGCATGTTTTTTGAAAAGTAGTAGAATAAGATGTGATATGTCAGGATCAAAGCTTGGCAGTGAAGAAAAATAACATCATCAGCATACTGGAGACTTCTTCCCTATTACGAGAAAGTACTTTAATGAGCCTATGCAGACCTAGAAATTTCTTAAGCAGCATATTGAATCAGTGTATTCATAATGATTCTTAAATGATTTATAGGTCATTTATAATTTGCTGAACTCTTAGCATGCCTCTGAAAGCTTGTGCAGTAGCTAAAAGTTACTCTTGTCAGTGATTGAGAATATCCTCTCTGAATCTAAATGAGGAAGAGATTGCAACAATAATCCACACAATATTGGTTATCAAACTTAAGAGAAAATGATATTGTACATTTCTTATATGTAGCAGTATCTGGTAAGTAATAGAATAAACAAACACTTGTGTTTATATGTTATTAAATGTAAGAAAAAGGTTCTTCTTAACCTCTGTCTCATAAGTCTCTATTTCTGCAAACTACATTTCAGGCAGTTTTTCTGTGTTCTTCTCAATTCCTCTAAGCCAAGTATTGATGCACACTAGAGTTGTGCAAAACCTATGTCTGCAGATACCAATGGCTTGGAGTCTGAACAAGAAGAAGCAATCGTGCTACTCCCATGCTTATTTATATTTATTGATATTTCCTAAAGCTGATTTAGACACCATTTTGTATCCTGCTCATTTGGATATGTTTTGCCATTGAACCTGTGTATTTTTTAAAAAAATTGTATTTGCTTTTATTGTTTAAATTTTTAAGCCCCATCTCATTACATTTCTTTTTAAAATTCAAGTACTTTCTGACTTCAGTGAACTCATCTTTGTTGACCACTAAATGCAGTTCAAAGCTTCGAATTGCAACAGCGGGTGAGGAAAAGCAGGTGAGGGAAATCACAAAAGTGGGTGAGGAAAAACCCTTAATGAGCACCAGTGCTCTGTAGTGTATGTATGTATGTATTTACTTTATTTATACCCCACCCTTCTCACTGTAAATGGGACTCAGAGCGGCTTACAAACTACGGCAAACATTCAATGCCGCATCGTTCACATAACAATAAGCATGCCATATTAAATTATAAAACAGTAATGTTTTATAATTTAATTATAATTTAGTGGTGTAACCACCACCCAGGCCTTAAACTGCTTCCAGGATTTCCTGTGTAATAATCAACACAGTGAAACCACTTTAATGTTTTTACTACACTGCTACTATTTAATTGCTTTTTAATTGCTTTTAAACTTTTTCATTGCACCTTTTAAACTTGCCTAGTGTAGAGTGTCGCTACAGGGAGAAAGGCAGGGTTTAAATGATGATGATGATGACGATGTTGATAATGATATATTAAAATAAATGTATTTAGCCTTTGGTTCCATCTCCAAGATATCTCATTATGTAAGATATCTCATTATGTACATTCATGTAAATACAGGTATTCCTGAATCTGAAAAAAAATCCAAAATATGAAATATTTCTGGTCCCCAATATTTTAGATAAGGGATATTTAACAAGTATCACTAGTATGCATGTTATTTGGACATTTGGCGTGTTAGGAATCAATTGCTTCACTTGCATTATAAGTTTATGCACTTCATAACAGATTCATTGCCTGCTATTCACACTAGTCGATCACATCTGTATACCTTTATAAAACGGAATGTTTGTATGTGTGTATGTGTGTATGTGTGTATGTGTGTATGCGGAGGGCGGAAGGGCGGATATGTGGCAGCTATTTGCATAAAGTCCTTTGATTGGACAGCCTCGCCACTCCAAAATTCTAAGGCACCAGACAGAGGGCATTGATAGCCACTGATTAGCCAGCAACCCAGAATCCAGGCCTCTACATTCAAACAACAGGATTTCTTTCCACTGAGGGGAAAAAAGCCAGCAACCCAGAAACCAGGCCTCTACATTCAAACAACAGGATTTCTTTCCACTGAGGGGAAAAAAGCCAGCAACCCAGAATCCAGGCCTCTACATTCAAACAACAGGATTTCTTCCCACTGAGGGGAAAAAAGCCAGCATCCCAGAAACCAGGCCTCTACATTCAAACAACAGGATTTCTTTCCACTGAGGGGGAAAAAGCCAGCATCCCAGAAACCAGGCCTCTACATTCAAACAACAGGATTTCTTTCCACTGAGGGGAAAAAAGCCAGCAACCCAGAATCCAGGCCTTTACATTCAAACAACAGGATTTCTTACCACTGAGGGGAAAAAAGCCAGCAACCCAGAATCCAGGCCTCTACATTCAAACAACAGGATTTCTTCCCACTGAGGGAAAAAGCCAGCAACCCAGAATCCAGGCCTCTACATTCAAACAACAGGATTCCTTCCCACTGAGGGAAAAAAGCCAGCAACCCAGAATCCAGGCCTCTACATTCAAACAACAGGATTTCTTCCCACTGAGGGGAAAAAAGCCAGCAACCCAGAATCCAGGCCTCTACATTCAAACAACAGGATTTCTTCCCACTGAGGGGTAAAAAGCCAGCAACCCAGAATCCAGGCCTCTACATTCAAACAACAGGATTTCTTCCCACTGAGGGGAAAAAAGCCAGCATCCCAGAATCCAGGCCTCTACATTCAAACAACAGGATTTCTTCCCACTGAGGGGAAAAAAGCCAGCAACCCAGAATCCAGGCCTCTACATTCAAACAACAGGATTTCTTCCCACTGAGGGAAAAAGCCAGCAACCCAGAATCCAGGCCTCTACATTCAAACAACAGGATTTCTTCCCACTGAGGGGAAAAAGCCAGCAACCCAGAATCCATGCCTCTACATTCAAACAACAGGATTTCTTCCCACTGAGGGGAAAAAAGCCAGCATCCCAGAAACCAGGCCTCTACATTCAAACAACAGGATTTCTTCCCACTGAGGGGAAAAAAGCCAGCAACCCAGAATCCAGGCCTCTAGGGCGGATATGTGGCAGCCACTTTCATAGGCCAGGGCGGATATGTGGCAGCCACTTTCACAGGCCAGGGCGGATATGTGGCAGCCACTTTCACAGGCCACAGCGACCAGCGCGGGTGATGGACCTGCACCAAACTTGGTACACATAATCCCCCTATGACATGACCCACGTATTATGGGATTTGTAGTACTTTCCAACACTTTGGTTCCCACAGACCACTGAGGCCACCAAAAAGGACCAATACAGACCACACTCAGCACACACAGCCCCCATGACCCACTCTACGTCCTGGTGCAGTTCGGAGGAGGGTGGGCCATGGATGATGGGACTTGAAGTGCCTCTACTCACTTCCCAAGTCCACTGCAACCCTCATCCAATCACTGATTGAGACCAAACTTGCCATACATAACCCCCATGACTGCCTTCACGTCCTGGTGAGGTTTGGGGGAGGACTGACAATGGATGATGGGATTTGTAGTACTTTACACCCCTCTGTTCCCACAGACCACTGTGGCCCCCAACAAACACCGAGAAAGTCCACACTTGGCACACAGAGCCCCAGTGACCCACTCTACATCCTACTGAAGTTTGGAGGGGGACAGAACATGGATGATGGGACTTGCAGTACCTTCCCTCACTTCCCAATCCTGCTACAAACCTAATCCAATGACTGATCAACACCAAATCTGGCACACAGAGCCCTCATGACCCACTCTACAGCCTGGTGCAGTTTACTGTGAGACGGACCACGGATGATGGGACTTGAAGTACCTTCACTCACTTCCGAAAAACAATGCATCCATCATCCATTCACCAATACAGACCAAACTTAGCACACAGAGCCCCCATGACCCAATCTACATTCTACTACACTTGGGAGGGGGGACGGGACACACAGAGATGATGGGACTTGCACTACCTTCAGTAATTTCATGATACCACTGCAACTCCCAATAATGATGGATCAAGACTAAACTTGGCACACAGAGCCCCCATGACCCACTCTACATCCTGCTGCACTTCTCAAATGACCCGGGCAGGGCCGGGTCCCCAAGCTAGTCATAATATAAATAGGTAAATATTGGGACAATGTTCAAAAGTTTGCTGTGTTTGGTTTGGGGTTTTTTGGCTTAATTTTTTAAACATTTCCAGCACTTACTATAAAGGCAATAGTTTTTCTTCTACTTGCTGACTTATGTATATGACAGACTTTTGAAGAGAACAACATGACTTGCTAAAATAAATTAAGCAATTCACTAGTGATTGTTTGTTAGGGCAATTTAATTGACTCCTAAGTACCATATGTGAATCAGAATGGTTGGAGAAACCCAATTATAGATATACTTATGAAAATAAGCAAGCTATTTTTGCATGTTGCAAGCAAAGATACTTTAATTAATTCCTTCATGTCCATCAGGGGGTGAAATCTCAAATGTACAAACATTTTCATTAAAATAACTGACTGCAGAATGACTGCAACTCCAATGAAGTAGTTTAGCATGTGTTTCATGTTATAATGGAACACATAATACCTCACTTGCTTAGTATAAATACATGGAAACTGATTTAGTGATGAAGATTTTGTACAAACAGAACCAACTTGTCGATTGCATATGTTACCATTTTGGCTTTGTATATTGAACTTTAAACATAACAGAGGCAAACTGAAACAGTGACGTGTGAAAGCCTTCAGCGTTAGCTGTGTTGCTAAACTGGAAACAGGATTGCTCCCTGGTTGCTTTTTTTTACAAACTGATATAGCTCAGGATGTTCTTTTATAATGTTGTCTTTTTACCTGATTTCACACATCAACAGTTCTGTCACGCAACAGTCAATGGACCACCTGTACTAGAATTAAGAATGCACCTACAAAGTATATAATTTTGCTGAGTGTTAAAGCGTTTCAGTGGCTAGATAATTATGGTGAAGGAATGGTAATTATAAATGCAAGTTTTCTGGGAAAGGAGGGCACTTGAGAAAAGAGGAGGAAAAGAAATGGGTGGGAGAGAGATTGGCCAAATATGAATGAAGTCATTGTAAGGTCAGCATATATAGAAATAAAATATGAAAATAGGGAGGGACGCAGCAGAAAACTGAGTAACATAAACCCATGACATTGATAGCTTCCATAAATTGGTTGTCTTCCTGATACTTTGAAATTTTATTTAACTCTATTTTGGCATGGTGAGTCGACATAGCTTTGTGTCTGTGCCCTAAAAATGAATCATTCTTATAAAATGGTAAACACGTTCATAATTGAAAAACCTAAGTGTTGATGGATGATGCCTGACTGTCTGAGGCTACTTAGGACCCCATCACATTGATTAGGTCTAGTTCTGATTCGCAAGCCTCCATGGCAAATCAGGGTGCAGTAGGGCAATCCTGGTGCCCTGTGCCCTGCCTTGCCATCAGCTGATGTTTCCACATCACACATGGGGAAGCATGGCTTCCCTTTGTGGTAGCCGTGTTGCTTCAAAGAAACACAGGGAAGCTCCCATGTTGGCGACACAGCATCCTATGATGGTTCTGCCTCAGCTGATCCACAGAAGTGAGGTTATGTGGTGTTCCAGCCTGGTCAGCCCAGTGGTCAGAGTCAGGCACCGGGGGTCCCAGTTGATCAGGGTCAGATCTCATCTGATCAGGGGCAGTTTGGAAATGATGAATGGCCAGGTGGGTATGGGTATCCAAACGAGAGTTTGCAATGGGATGATGAATGGCAGAGGGATAGGACTGCAGATGAGTTTACTGAGGATTCCATGGAAGCTGATTCTGAATCAGACTATGAGAGGCACGGTGGCCTTGGTTCCCAAGAGAGAGTTTCTACTCCCTTCCCAGATGAGCATTCCGGAGAAGAGGAGTTTCCTGCTTCTCACTCTGATAGTGGTGCAGCTGGGCCTGCTAACGAGCCGGTGTTTGATAGAAGGGCGAACATCAAAGATTCTAGGAAATCGTGGAATATAAGGAAGGGGGTGAGATGGGCACATCGAGACTAGCTTCCTTATTAGTCTGTGCTCCCAGGCTTCTAGTCAGATCTGAAGCCACGTTCAGCTTGATCAAGTCTCACAGTCAAGTCTCCAAGTTCAAGCCGACCGCTGGAGCAGTTTAAGTTTATGTTGACCGCCGTTGAGGTTTGCCTCAAGGACCACGTTTGACCGCCGGAGCTGTTTGCCTTGTTTAGGAACTTTGCTTTCCTTGGGACTGAAGCCACTTGGGCTTGCAGCTACAGAACTTTTTTGGACTATTTTTGACTATTCTTTATCCTTCTTTGGACTATTCTTTATCCTTTATTCTAAATAACAGTACATTTATTGCTTCTGCCTGTGTGTGTGTGATCTAGGATGGGGGGGGGGCTGTCTGAGTTCTGAGGTGCAACAGGTTACATCGTGTGATGGGTGGAGTCGGGCTCCATGGGTCAACTGGGACAGAAGCATCCTAGGATGTTGAATTTCCATCATGTGATGAGGTCCTTACAGCAACCAACTCAGGCAACCATACTCATTGGCTCCTCAATCACTGCTTTTCCTGTTCCCTACTACTTCTGTTTTCCTGTCCCTAATACTACTAATGATTTACTATTTGCCACCTCCATCTGCCACTTCACTACAAATGTCTTGCTCTCAGGGATTCCTTTTCAGAAAATCACTGTAGTTTGCTATGGAGAAGATGTTTGACCTGTCCCACATGTTTCAAAGCAAGACCTGTAGACCTGGTAGGATCTCCAGAATCATATTATAGTTGGGTTGCTGTGAGTTTTCTGAGCTGTATTGCCATGTTCCAGAAGCATTCTCTCTTGACGTTTTGCCCACATCTATGGCAGGCAACCTCGGAGGATGCCTGCCATAGATATGGGCAAAATTCAGGAGAGAATGCTTCTGGAGCATGGCCATACAGTTCAGAAAACTCACAGCAACCCAGTGATTCTGGCCATGAAAGCCTTTGAAAACACGTGGTCTAGATGTTTCTCTGCTGTCACTTTTTTTTCATGAAGAAAGCACTTGCCAAAGCTTTCCAATGTGTGAGTCTGAAGAGCTCTTTCTCAGTATGGGTATTCGCTTTACATCATATGCAAGCTTTAAAATTTAATTACAGTTCTCTCTCATAAAATGGGGATTTCAGAAATTCTATATTCCACAAAATGTCTTATGGTGGAGTTGAACAGATTTTTATGTATTGATATTCCGATAAGCTGAGCAAAACCTTAAACGAGTTGTATGGTATTTTCTAGCTGTTGAAACACTAAGCATGTTTAACACTTTGCTTTCACTGGTGCTACAAAATGAAGTGAATGAAAGCATTTTGTAGATTTTTGTAATCCACCCATTGGCTTGCACTCTGAATATTATTGCATAGTTAATAAAATGAGTTAACTGTTCTTTCCAAATAAAAGGAGAGTAAATATCTGGGAGTTACAATTATGAGGAACAATTGTTTATTATTTCAAAACAATTATGAAAAAGCCTGGAAAGAAATTTAAAGAGACTTAGAAAAAAGGAGAATGTTAAATTTATCCCTTTTGAGGAGAATTGCAATAATAAAAGCAAATGTTTGCCAAGACTTTTATTCTACTTTCAAACAAACTGTATTATAAGAAGTGGAATATACTTTGTGGAATGGCAGAAGGACATTTCCAGATTTCTTTGGCAAGCAAAGAAACCAAGAATAAAGTTCAAAACACTGCATGATGCTAAAGAAATGTGGTTGTTTGGAATTTCTAATAATAAATTGTATTATGAGCCCAGTTGTTTTGGATGGTTGAAGGAATGGCTATTGCTTTGAGAACTTAGGAACTAAAGGTATGATTTGAAATTTGAGTGGTACAGTTGTCTTTGGTACAATAAAATTGAGGCAAGTGTGGGATTTAAAAACAACTCAATTCGAATGTCTCTTCTACAACTGTGATCTAAATAAAAACAGATATTTTCCCCTACAATAATACCTCACCATCTTTTTCTACTTAAAATTTTTGCAGCTACAGAGTCAACAGGTAAAGGATTGGAGGGGGGATCTCCCTACATTAGGGGGAGAAATACTAGACATAGGTGGCAGAGATAGAAAATCCAAGGCACAGGAGAAGATAAATGTGGTATATTCAGCATTTCTTTCAACCCAGTTCTCAAAATATGATCTGAATTGGCTTGGAAGTAGCTAGGAGTTAGTATATTTGTGATTCCCTGCTCTGCTAGCCATTTTTCTCTTGATCTTTTCTTAGTGTAAGACATTTCTCCTTGCCTTACACCTGTTATTTCCACAAATTGGACGAGCTCTTAATTTTTTTTTCTGGAATAACAGATAAAGAAAAACATATATTACCCAATCTGTGTAAGGGGAAAATATTCAATGAACTTATTGATTGCTTTATTTTAATGTATAACAAGATAAGAGCTCTCTAGGATCAGACCAAAAGCCTGTGTATTACAATCTTTTTTTCAAATGATGATGATGATGATAAAAACAACTTTTTTGTATCCCGCCTCATCTCTTTGAGGGGACTCGGATTGGCTCACAGCAATATAATTACAGAAATTATCTCAACAACAACACACATAATATATCCAATTTAAATTAAACCAACAGTTAATAATGAGGAAAACAATATAAAAATAAAAGAGCCTTTTAAAATTACTCATTCATGAGTTCCCCTGGGGAGATAGAGCAAAAGTATTAGTATTAGTAGTAGTAGTAGTAGTATTACAAATACAAATGAAGTCTTATTATTATTATTAAAAATCCCAGCCACTATTCAACCAACCGTTGAAATACATTAAGTTTACCCATTTTCAAAAGCCTGTTTGAATAGCCAGGTTTTCAGTTCCTTCTGGAAAATGGATAGTGTGGGGGCCTGTCTAATCTATACAATGAATACACAAAAGCACAAGGCGGGGGTGCTTGCACAATAAACAAAAGCGAATAGTAAGAGCAATCCACAGGGTACACAAATAACCTATGATAGGCAATTGCTCCCAGGTAGAGGTGAACTCACCCAGACCCTATCATAGGTTATTTGTGTACCCTGTGGATTGCTCTTACTATTCGCTTTTGGCCTGTCTAATCTCCCTGGGGAGGGCATTCCAGAGCAGGAAGACCAATACTGAGAAAACCCTTTCCCTTGTCCCACCAACTGCACTTGTGACAAAAGTGAGGTCATGAGGAAGGTCTCCCTGGCAGATCTTAGAGCCCAAACTGGTTCATAGGGGTAGATGCAATCACATAAATAGGCTGGATCTGAACCGTCTAGGTCTTTATAGGTAATAACTGTTATGGAAAACAAATAACCAATAGTCAGTAATGTCATTAGACCAATCAACATCTACATATCCCTTTAGTATGGGATTACTTGTTGCTTGCAATCTAAGATTGAGGTTCATTGTTCCTTTCAAGTATCTTGCCAGTCTTTTGATTTCAATTAAATCATATTTGGTTGGTTTACTAGTCTTTCTGCATAACATGCCAACAATAACCTGCACTTTGAATTGTGCCCAGAAACACACAGGCAGCTAATGAAAATGCTTTAATGGGGGGGGGGGGCATGTGCCCTATATTTTTCTCCCATCAATAGCCTGGCTACTGATCTTTGTACTAATTTCAGTTTCTGAGCCGTCTTCATAGGTAGCGCCATGTAGAGTGCATTGCAGCAATACATCTGAGATGTAACTAGGGCATGGACCACCATGGCCAGATCAGACTTTCTGAGGTACAAGTGCAGTAGGCACACAAGATTTATTTATGTGAAGGCCCTCCTGACCACTGCTGACACCTGACTTCCAGGGTCAGTGCTGTGTCCAGGAGCCCCCCCCCCCCAAGCTGTGGACTTGTATCCTCAGGCGGAGTGTTATCCTGTCAAGAATAGGTTGCCACCCTATACTCCGATCAGCCTCCCAACTGGCCAGGAGGACCCCTGTCTTTTCTGGAGTACACTTTAGTTTGTTAGCTCTCATCCAGCCCATCACAGCTGTCAAGCACTGGTCCAGGACCTGGACAGCTTCCTTAGCTATAGATGGAAATGAGTAATAGCATTTATTTATTTATTTACAGCATGTTTACCCTGCCCTTCTCAACTCTTGAGGGGGGACTCAGAGCAGCTAACAAAGGCAATCCAGCCATGATCAATACAATATAAACCATAAATACAATGTTAAACAATAGCAGTAAGATTAAAACAATAATCAACAGCAATTAAATCAGAACAATACTCCATTCACAATTTTGAATTGACAAAAACAATAAGTCATATCCTCAAATCTGTCACCATCACTAATCCATTCCAGTCAAGCTGTTGCTTGAGCTGTTGTGCAAAGGCCTGGTCCCAAAACCAAGATTTTAGCTTCTTTCTAAATGCCATCTGTGTGTCATCAGCGTACATATGGCAAAGAACTCCAAAACTCCAGATCACCTCATGTAGATGTTGAAAAGCATCGAGGATCAATCAAACCATGTGGAATGCCACAGGCCAATGGCCAGGGGTCCAAATGGTTATTCCCCAGCACTACTATCTGGGACTGATCCTCCAGGTATGAGCAGAGCCACTGCAAAACAGTGCCTCCAGTACCATCCAGGAGAGACGGCCCAGAAGGATACCATGGTTGATGGTATCGAAAGCTGCTGAGAGAGATCCAAAATAACCAACAGAAATACACCCTAGTCCCCCTGTCAAGTTCTCTGTGGAGGTCATCCACCAAGGCAACCAAAGCTGTCTCTGTCCCATGACCAGGCCTCAATTGGTTAGCCTAAATATATGTGGCCTATATTTATGCATTCTGTTTTTTCTTGCCTAGATTGAGTATATTATAGTATCCCCCTGTTGTAATTTTATTTGTTAGTTTTGGCCAGCTCTCTACATTGCCAAGGTTACTTTGAATTCCAATCTTATCCTCTGGTGTATCAGCTATTTGTCTTAATGTAATGCGATTTGCAAAACTGAAAAACATGCCTTTTCCCCATAATCCATTGCTCTTGATTTTGTAATATCTTTGGAACCACAGTGGGAATTATAGGCCTTGCTAGATGTCACTGGACTGCAGTTTGAAGCATTCCTCACCTTTGGCCTTATTACCGAAGGCTGGTGAAAGCAGTTGTTGAACTCTAAAAAAATATAGGTAAAGGCCAAATGAACCTGTTCCAAATCTTCTGAGGCTTGATCTACACTGTCCAGAATTCCAGGATCTTTATTTGTTTTTGAACTGGATTATATGAGGGTCTTTCCACAGAGTCATATAACCCAAAATATCGAGGCAAAATAACCTACAAGCTGCTGTGGCATATAAGATTTAAATAAAGGTTTGGGTAAACAAATGGGAATATGTTTAACTGGTATGCATTATTAGCAGAACAAGAAGCTATTGGATGAAAGAAATTAATTTCATTCCCAAAAATAGTTTATAATTTTGCACAGGATGTTCAAAATGGTAAGTAATAAATGGATTTTTTTTTAAAAAAATGATAAAACTGGTAGAAGCTATCGATTTCATTATCTATTAGCTAGAATATATACACTTCTTGACTAAAATGAACATGGACTGCTTGTATAGAGGAACTGCTAAAAGCTTTAGTAATAGTGTCTTGCCTCTAGCATACAAACAAATGATACAATTACAGGTCAAAATTTGCTGATAATTGTAGTCCCACTGAATCAATAGGAGCTTGATAAATCTAGACTTCTGTTAATTCCATTGATTTCATAGCTCACGTCTAGTTGCATATTGATAAAGAGAAATGTCACCTTCAGGGTTAAGTCTATAGTATAGCACAATTGGACTCTGAGGATGGAGAATGTTACAACAGCAGTTTGTTCCCAATGAAAATTTTAATGAACTCTGGCCAAAAAAAATAATTGAATACTATTATTTCAACATCTGGCCCTTATAATCACAACACAGCCATAGAAACACAGAACCTGCCAAATTCACATCCCTAACACTTTTCTCGTTATTTGCCCTATAAGAGATTGTTAACCATTTGGGAAAATAAGTCAATTTGACCTCTGACATACTCCATTCTGTGTAGTAAATGTATCTGTGTAGTAAATGTTTATGGCAACAGTTAACTGATGAAGTCCATAGCCTCATTTACAACAAAAAGTTATCTAAACAAGAAAGAATAGAGAACATTCTTCATCTCTCAAGATAAAATGGAGAAATAAACCTGAGGAAAAGACTTCAGTATCAAGCTAGATGTTAAAGGTAAAGGTAAATGTTCCCCCTGATGTTAAGTCTAGCCGTGACCAACTATGGGGGGGTGATGCTCATCTCCATTTCTAAGCTGAAGGGCCGGCATTGTCCATAGACACCTCCAAAGTCATGTGGCCAGCATGACTGCATGGAGCACTGTTATCTTCCCACATAAGTGGCACCTATTGATCTACTCACGTTTGCATGTTTTCAAACTGCTAGATTGGAAGAAACTGGGTCTAACAGCATGAGCTCACCCTGCTCCCTGAATTTGAACCATCAACCTTTTGATCAGCAAGTTTAGCAGCTCAGTGGTTTAACCCGCTGTGCCACCATGGGGCCTTATTTCCTTCCTACAATGAACTTCCTAATACAGTGTTTCCCAACCAGTGTGCCGGGGCACACTAGTGTGCCGTGAGCGATCATCAGGTGTGCCATGGGAAATTGGAACCTCCAAGGGGGAATCTAGTGTGTTGAAGTATAAAAACCCTAAGAAACCTACCTCAATAAAGCCACAAAATTAAAAACACCCCCCCCCCCCACTCGTTGTCTACTTGGTCTCTCCCTCTCCATGCATTGGGAAGGCCCGGCTCTCTTTTCCCAAGTAGAGACCTCCTCTTGCCTCCTGGGGGTTCTGTGTGGGATGTTTGGCCCAGTTCTATCATTGGTGGTGTTCAGAATGCTCTTTGGTTGTAGGGGAACTATAAATCCCAGCAACTACAACTCCCAAATGTCAAGGTCTATTTCCCTTAAACTCCATCTGCGTTCATATTTGGGCATATTGAGTATTCATGCCAAGTTTGGTCCTGATCCAACATTGTTTCAGTCCACAGTGCTCTCTGGATATAGGTGAACTACAACTCCAAAACCCAAGGTCAATGCCCACCAAACTCTTATAGCATTTTCTCTTGGTTATGGGAGTTCTGTGTGGGAAGTTTGTGTCTTTCTGCCATTCCTGCCAGGATATCTATGTTGAGTCCATTGAAACAGGCCCAGGTTTCACACTGAGTGTATAAATACATTTAAAAAACATATTAACTATATATATTACTGTGTTAGAGTGTCATTTTTTGTCATTTTGGTTGGTGGTGTGCCCCAGGATTTTGCAAATGTAAAAAGTGTGCCGCGGCTCAAAAAGGTTGGGAAACACTGTCCTAATAAATACATGCTTCAGCTATTAGATCTGTAACCTAAATCTGCTTAATGGCCTCGAAACAAAGCATTCTCATTATGAGAAAAAAACATGTACTATAATAATAAGCTATCCTAAAAGACTTGAAAGAGCATTTATATGTATGTGCTAAATGTATCTTGCTCTACTTTATATTGAATAACAGTAAAGAGAGATAACAAACTATGAAAGAAGTCTCTCTACCCTTAATAATATAATTTGATTCAGAGATAGAGTAGGCAAGGAGGATAGGGGTAAATTTACCAGATGCAGGCTTTGCTCTCTTTTTTACTCAACTGATCTGAAAAGACCAGACCAAGTAATGTTTAGAAATTACAGTCAGGAATGACAAATAGATCAAAGAAAGTGCAATCAGTTAGCGGATATAACCCAAACATAACATTCTCTCACTTTTCTTTCTAAAATATTATAGCTGGGATTTTAATGGCTCTTCAAAAGGAAAAAAAATATTATGTAGCCGCAAAGCAACTGAGCAGCAAGAAGCACGCAAGGGAACCTGCTGTGCATTCCTAGTGAGTTCACTGGTCCATCTAACTCTGTAATATCTACAATGATGAGCAGTGGCTCTCCAGAGTTTCAGACAGGAGGCTTTCTTTATCCTACCTGGAGATGCTGGATGGCTGAACATGGATCTTTCAACATAAAAAGCACGAGCTGTCAAATTGAGCTCTGGTTTCCTCAAAGGAGCAGAGCATATGCTGAACATGCAGCTCATCTAGACTCAGACCCTGGACATGTCTTTTGACTGAGATCACAAGAGACCTATTGTCAGTTAGAGGCAGTGGGGTATACTAAGCTAGATGAATCAATACTCTGACTCTGAGGATGAGGACAGTTCAGCCAAGGAAAGAGCAGTGGAGGCAATTTGTCCTGAATTTTGACAAAGCCGGGGAACCTTTCAGCCATTCCTTTTGTAATATTACCCTTCGCCTTGATCCGGCCATATTACTCTCAGACACCCACATACATGAACTGCACTTGGCAGCTCTCTACCCTGGTCTTGATGAAGATAGTTTTGGTTCTTACATAAAGCAATTCTCCGTAGTGAGTCTATTATTCAGATAGCAATGTTAAGGGAAGGTTTTAAGCATGTCTTCATAGTGGCAGAGGACTATTATAGAAAAGTTATATTCTGATTCATAAGCAGACCAAGCTATATAGTTCTCCTGTTCTTAAAAGAAAATGGAAAATCGGTACAGGTTCTATAGTACAAGATCTAAAACATTATTTTCAGTACCCAAGCCAACCTCTCAGTAGTCGTCAATGCAATACTATGGACGGTAGTATTACCTATAGTTGCAGCTCTGGACATAGTTGGAGGACTGGATATACAAAGCTCTATAATATGTGAAAGCACAATGGTGTGGGTATTTAGAATTGGAAAACAACTCTGGAGACTATGGTTTGAATTCCCACTCAGTCATGAAAATCCATTGTTTGACCTTCGGCAAGTCACAATCCCTCAGCCTCAGAGTGAGCCAAAGGCAAAGCCCCTTGACCATAACTTGCCAAGAAAACCTCATTATACCTTCACCATAGGGTTGCCATAAGTCAGAAATGGCATGCAACATTAACAACAAAGCCTTTGAAAATTAACATTTTTAAACTGCACTTATTTAATATGCAGAGGGACAAATCCCCATTCTGTCATGTGATTAGCTGGACAACTAAGTCTGCTAATTATTTCTCAGTCTCAGTTCGATATGACTGATTTATTTTGTGGACACAATTGGAGGCTGACCCTAAAATGAACCTATGACAACTTTTCTTGACAAGATTTGTTTGGGGAAACTGTCTTCCTCTGAAACTGAGACAATGTGGCTTGCCCAAGGCCACTCTGTCAGTTCCCATGGCCAAACGGGATATGAACTCTAGCCCCCAGACACCATAGTCCAACACTCCATTCATTATATGTTGGCTTTCCACAGCCATGGAAACCACATAATTTATTTATCTATTCATTTATTTGAGCTCACTGAAAGAAAGGTATAGTGCAGTAATAAATAAAATAACAAACTATTTTTTCCAGTTTAATTTTAATATCCTTAATGGGCATTATATTTAATTTCTTTTCTTTGTCCATGTGCAATGCTAACATCTTCCACGTGCCATGTAATATTGCAACTTTGGTCCATTTTCAGGCTGTAATTAGTAAATACCCACAAAAGTAAAGATTAAAGAACACAAGTCTTCTTTCAGTAACTTTACTTGAAATACTGTTTCCAAAGAAAGCTTAAACACAGGCAAAAGACAGCCAACAATTCCTTTGCCTCACATGCACTTCACTGGCAGACCTGAGCAGCAGTCTTTCAAAGTGGATTGAGAGAGTATATTTACATTGGCATAATGGATGCCTTTGAAAGTAATGGAGAATTAGCAGAAAGTTATTGATACAAACCAGTTTCCAATCCTTTGTATTATCCTCTATTGTTTTGATGCCTAAAGTATTATTGTTGTCCTTCTTGTTGTTGTTCTCTGTACTTTTAAGGCATTTCCAACATATGGCAACACTAAGCCAAGTCTACCATGGGGTTTTCTTGGCAAAATTTGTTCAAAAGGATTAATTTTTGCTTTCCTCTGAGGCTAAGAGAATGTGACCTGCCCAATGTCATTCAGTAGGTTTCTATGGATGGTTTCCGGAGTCATAGTACAAAATTGCTGGCTCTCATTCCTAAATCATAAGTACTGACAAAAGCCAAGGTGGGAAAACAACAACAACCAGCTTTCCTGTGAAGAAGAAAGAGGAGGAGGAGAAAAAGAGAATCGAAAGAAATAGTAGTAATAGTAGTCACAATTATCATAATCTGGCATAAAACTACAACTGAAAAAAATATTGTTTTTCAGTTGTTTCATGGTCAAAACAAGATCCTATTATGTCCATCATACATCAGAAAAACATTTTCCTAAATTCAGAACATCTTTTATTTTGCACTGTTTTGCTAAGCATTCCTAGCCTAAAGATTTGCATATCTGTGACAAGTGTCCTGAACCGACACAGATTAATGCCTTTCTGCTATACTGCACATTTCAGCAGCTTTCATCTACCCAGCACAGTTTTGTGCTCTGACATCAAAGAAGCCAAAGTCTTTGTGATGACGCCTTTGCTGAATTGTCTATATCACTACCCAGACCTCAGCTGTCTTGTAACTACGTAACTTTGTAACTAACCATGCATTCTTAATTGGAGATAAATGCCTCAACTGGGAATATCAAAACTGGAGCTTCACTGCCCAGCCTTTCATAACCTGGACTATCAACAAGAAGCCCCTGACATCTGGAAGCATTTCCAGTGGTTTCTAATACACAGACACATTTCTTGAACTGGACCCACAACCTCCTGTAGCGGTTTGTATGCTAGTCTAGGAGTCTAGAAACTCTTCTCAGCCAGGGAAACCCATTAAGTAACATTGAGCAAATAACCCTTTTGTAGGCTCAGAGGAAAAATGTCAAGAAAACCATAGAATATGGCAACCATAAGCCATAGACATGTAACACCGGCAGGACTTTTTGAACCAGGTGGTTGGGCATTTGTGGGAAGGCCATAAGACATTAAGGTCATAGAATCATACATTTGGGAAAAAACACAAGTGCCATCCAGTCCATCTGCATTCTGTAATGCAGGGAAATACAATCAAAATACTCCCTACAGATTTCCATCCAGCCTTGGTTTTAAAACCTCCAAGAAAAGAGACTCCATCACACTCCAAAGCAGCAGATTCCACTGCTGAACAGCTCTTCAAGTAGCATCTCTTTTCCTTCAACTTGAATCAGTTACAGGAAAAGTAGATGCTGCTTTAAAATAAGTACGTACTGCCACTATGGGGATTCGTTTCTTTTTTGCAAGATATCTATCTATCTATTAATTAACAAGTATGTTGTTTAGTGCTATTTTAGTCTGGGCTCATCTCTGTGTGGGTGAACACATACACGCAAACAGGAGCTAGTAAACAACTACATTCTGCTCTGAAGAGTAGTAATAAAAAGAGCCCAGCAACATTATCTTCTTTTCCATCTGAAAAAAAATCCTTCTCAGCCATTAGACAACACTGCCTGTTTTCAATGAAATGAAAACAGAAATGCCCTGTTGGAAGTGGAAGGTCACTTTGAAACAGATTTTTAAAGATAGAGAAAGGTTCTGAGGCTGAGCCTTTCAAAATGAAATGTGTTGCATTTTTCTGTAAACGTGCCCAATAGGAAATTTAAGCAGAGAGCTTTGAATACTATTACCAACAAAATCTAGCTGTGATGTCTGGGCGATGTGAAAAAGAGTGGGGGTGGCTCAGAAATCACCTTGATTTACACATCAGTTTAAATATTCTTCAATACTGTGGAGGACGGAAATGTTTTACAGAACCTATACCTCAGGGCACAAGTGCTCTCTTCTGAAGAAAAGATATTTCCATAATGAACAGACTAGGAAGCGGAAGATGCTGGAAGAGGAATCTTTTACACTTCCAAAACTTTGATCTCCATCACATTGCAGAGAGATATTTTCTTTATTTTGCCAGTAAGAACCACCAAGCCTTAAGGCCAATAGAAGAATCTATTGAAAATTTTGCCTTCTAAGGTGATATGAGCATGCAATTAGATTTACTGATCTCATGGTAATATTTTTGTTAAGGTCATAATAACTAGCAACACATAACCTTCTGCAGTTTTTACGAGCTACATGGATATTGCTTACTTCTTACTTTCCTGCTGCTTTCAAATGAAAGGGAAAATAGATGTGAAGAAGGTGTCACCTATAGCTTGTCACCTGCTCTTTATCTAAGGGTTTATTGCTTTATATTGCCAAAGTGAAGAATATAAATAATGAGACACAGGGGAAGAAGGGGGAGATAATGTTTTAATTAGAGTCTGGAACTTAGGTAACGTTCATAATGTACTATTAAAGCTTAGGAGACAGATATTCAGGATCTTACCTGGTTCTTGTTAAGCTCAATGGCATGAATATTAAGAGAAAATTCTTATGTTCTTTTAATCATAACTGGGTAAAATACTACACTGTGGTGTCTGGTTCCAAAAGTAGAAGTGAAATCGCCGAGATTCATAGACTCTTAGATTTGGAAAGGATCACAAGGGCCATATAGTTGAATCCTTGGCATGCAGAAATGTAAGACTGAAATATGGAATGTTATTGGACAATGAGATTAACAATGAAGGCATTGGTTTTTATATGTTTTAACGGATTTTATACAGATTTTATAATGTTTATTTTAAATGTTTTAATTGTACAAGGGTTGAATGAAAAGTAATGCCTCCACCTTCATAACTCCTCAAGAGATGGCAGTACTGGTATGAGGCAGGTACTGGCTTGTTCAGTAGACTCTCCTCTACAGTTCCATTTTTGTGGGAAGCCTTAACATTGAATGGTTGTGCTGTTAAGGTGCAAAGTATGGAACCCTTCGGTCAGTGCGACTTAAGCAAGGTGCAGTCATTGAATTCTTGACAGCAGAAGGTTTCACCCCAAAGGAGATTCATCAGAGAATGCAAGCTGTTAAAGGTGGTCATGTTGGTGTGAGTACAGTGCATAGTTGGGTGAGTAAGTTTAAAGATGTAAAGGTGGGAACATCTGACTTGCATGACAAACAAAGAGTTGGACGTTCTGGGACAACAACCACTGAGTTTCACAAGCAAAGGTTGACAGATTGATTCAGGATGATCGTCGTATCACTCAGAGAGAAATTTCAAGCATAATCGGCATTTCTGTTCCCGATAATGAAAGAAGATCTGTGGGGACATAATTATGCTTTTGATGAAGATGTTGAGAGAATTGTGAGACTCTCCTTGTGGAAACAGAGTATTGACTTCTTCCATGATGGCTTCAGAAAACTTGTTCATCGTTGGCAGAAATGTATCCAATTGTCTGGTGATTATTTGGAAAAGTGAATAGTGGTAAAGAGCACATTCTATGGATTATTTCTCCGTTTGATTTATTAAAATAATCCCATCCAAACTTAAGTGATGAAGGTGGAGGCATTACTTTTCATTCAACCCTCGTATATTGTAGATTGTTATGGCATCGAATTGCTGCCGGGTTGTAAACCACCTTGAGTCACCTTCGAACTTGAGAAAGGCTGGATAGAAATACCATAAATAAATAAATAAATAAATGCTCCACTAAAGCACTTCTGAAAGATGTCCATTCAACTTCTAGTTAACATGACTTTCCAACCCAATTAAAACTGCAAATCCAGCTGAATTCTCTGTCCCTGGTGGTTGACAGCTTCCTTGATTAATCACATTCCAGAATGTAAAGGAGCTATCCAAGGTGCTTAAAAGATTTAGAGAATAGTATATGCCAACTTGGATATCTCCTAGAATAAGACCTAGGGTAAAGCCATTACATTAGTGGCTTTTGGGGGGAAATACTTTATAAAAACTGAACGATTTCCACCTTAAAGGACATCCTGGCCACTTCTTTTAGGTGCTTCTGGTGTTTGGTAGTGCTGATGATTGCTACTGAATTGTGGCTGGGATACAAATAATCTTGCATTTTGAAGGAGCACAATTTTTCAGACTGGACTTTTCCTTGCCATGAGCCCTAGTGCCTTTGAAACAGAGGGATTCAAAAGCAGTTTCCGAAGTGATGCTATGTGTGTACTTATTCAAAGAAAAACAATTTTTAAAACACAAGAAAAGACTTTGAGTGACTTCCAGTGGAAGGAACATATGAATCAAGTCAGTGAATTCTCAAATCCACAAAAGTTGAACCTACAAATGTGGAGGGATGACTGTACACCAATTGTTGAATTATAACTCAACATTTAAGTAAATCCTATTGATCCAATGACTCTATTCTAGTTAGACTAAAAAGGAGTTAGGTGAAGATTTCTGAATAAACGGGGTGGGGGTGAAATCCTCCAGGTATTCTGGGACTGCAACTCCCAACACCCGCAGACAGTATACTCAAAGGAGAGGAATGCTGAGAGAAATAGTTTCAAAAATGTGCAATGAATGTGCAAGCTAAGAAGAAAAAATTGTTGAAGTCATGCTGTTGGAACATACTAGCAAACTCCAATTAAATGTTAAGATTTAGAAATTATATAGCAAAACCAACATTAGGGGAAGAACGGTGTCTCCATGTGACTGGAAAATGGACAGAAGCTTAAAAGAGTTCGACCCTGAAAAGGAAGAGAAATTACAAATCTGTAATATCTTTATTTTTGAAGTAGATTTTTTTTGCTGAGTAAGGAAGTAGGCACTCTCTTATCTTCCCTTACATGACTTGCATTAAGATAAGAGACTGACCATGTACTAGGGACTGTGAGTCAGTAATGGCTTTCACTACAATAGGTCAGAACTGGAAATACAAACATACCTATAAGTCAAATGTGATTACCAAGTACATAACCAGCTTCCAAATGGACGATTGCCCCCTTTGTCATTGAATACCGAACAGGTTAATACTGTAAATATTTTTAAAATCGGGAAAACAACAGTAAAATAACACATGTGATATCAATCTTTACTTGATATCGTCTGACAGAGTCATACAAAAGTGTGTGAAGGAATTAAAAATTAAAGGAGTTAAAAACCTGGTTGTTTCATTGTGCATTTGAGTAGGCAGTTCACCAGAGAATTGACCAATCTAGCCATAGACCTTTGCACTTTCATTGGCCCTCCCACTTGTAATCCTGTTCTGTTAATACCTAAGGATGTTACCCCCCAGCTGTATTCCATACTGAATGGAATTGTATTTGCACTTTCCCTGGGCCCTATCTAGGAACATTTGCACATTGCCTGATTCCTCTGCACTCAGTACCTAATCTTTCAGCCAGTATACCATTTTAAAAATGTACACTTGTGTTTGTAACTGTTTTTCTGGTGATGGTGATTTTCATCGGTTTTCATTTTATTTTATTGTGTATGTTTTACTTTGTATTTTTGGGCTTGTCCCCTTGTAAGCTGCCCTGAGTCCTTTTGGGGAGATGGTGGTATAATAATAAAGTTGTCGTTGTTGTCATTATTATTGTGATTATTAGGAATCACAGCTATTCAAGGTAAAGGAAAGGAACACCAAGGAAGGAAAAAGGAAGAGAACCAAATTCTCAAAACACAACGCTAACTTGAGATGGTGAAAGAGTATAGTTTTTACTTTCTTTTTGCACTTCCAACTAACGTTTTTCCTGCTGAGGACTTACTGTCTTTGTAAAGTGGACTTAGGTCTGCCTGGATTAGTAGAAGGCAGTTTTATAATGTCTGTATCCAAAAGAGAACTGCTCTTACAGTACTGTGAAGCAAAGCCAGGAAAGTGTTGAAGAGCTCATCAACACTTTCCTGGCTTTGCTTCACAGTACTGTAAGAGCAGTTCTCTTTTGGATTACACACTACTGTTCATCACGCACCAAAGTGCATTGTGGTTCTCAACATGCATCTTTGTACTACCTTAGGATTTAGCTATGCATATGGAATATTGCATTACCTAAAAGGTGATATAGGATTCCAGCAAAAATTTCTGAAAAATAATTCCAGAGAAAACAGCTCTGGAAACAAAGGTCACAATCCCACAGAAGATATTTAAATCTGAAACTGCTTCTGTCATTGGAATTAAGCAGGGGCATCTTTTCTCCCAGTCTCTTCTTATGGCCCTGACAACTGCTCCAGAAATCACTCAAAGTTAGTTTGGAATGCCAGGGAAGCAAAGTATATATATGACATCAGAATAATGTTGAATCTAAGCTAAGCATAGCAGAAAAGAAGCAACTAATTATAATGAAGCAGTTTCTATTTTCAGGTTCCTGTGTATACATCTGTAGAGGAGCAAATAAAACAAGGTATAGAGTCTCCTATCCTTGCAAATGCTTCTATTGTAGACAGACTGAAAAGAGATCTGTAACTGCAGGATATGGCAAAAAAAATATCCTGACAAATCTCATTTCACTGGCAAAAAAATATCCTGACAAATCTCATTTCACTGAAAATCAAGTAAATATAAACAATTGATAATTATCTCTTTCATTCTGAAATAGGTTACTTAGGAAATAAAATTTAATGAGAAAATAATGCAATGCTTTGAACAGCCATTACAATTCTTCAAGTGTATTCCTGTTTCTGAGAGTGCACTAAAGTTGGAAATTTTTAAGTGTCAGTGATACAGTAAATAGCAGATGTTTCCACAGAAGCACACATACACATAAATGGGCTCAATTGATTCCATAAGGCTTCTGAACATTTGGCAAGCATCACTCTTGCACAAATAAAATATAAATATTTGTATTATGCCAGTCATTCAAGGTATTTAAAAATAAAAAATAGGATAAGAATAAGGAATCTAAATGAATCAGCAGCCAAAGTAATTGATTTGCTGCACAGTTTATTTACAGCAGATTTATTTATTATTATTTGTTTACTGCGTTTATATCTCACCCTTCTCACCCTGAGGGGACTCAGAGCAGCTCACTATTTCCTCATATCGCTACCTTTTACAAATTCTGTATAAATGTGAATTCTGAATTTCAGTGTTGCGCTCAAACATTATATTGTAATTGTTTTATTGCTTGGCTTAGCTGGGCAAACATCAAGTTTATCTGATGTCAATGACATCGGTTTCTAAACCAGAGTTGATCACCAAAAGTACTGTTGTGAAAACATGTGCCACATATTTTCTTCCAACTCATATCCATCTCAAATCCATTATGGAAGTTTGGTAAAGAAATATGGGATTCACTGTTCAAAAGAATTTGTGAGGTACCCCATTGCTTTCCATTGTTATAAATCCAGGATGGGCAGAATGCATGTTCCCCATAGCTCCTAACATGCCAGACTCTCCTAGACTGGTCTTTTTCTTGTCTGAAAAGATATTGAATTCTATCTCCATCAGGAGTTAGGGGTGTAAAAATTTAGAGAATAATAGAATTGTACAGTTGGAAGGGACCAAAGTGCCAAGCAGTGCAGTGTCATGCAGGAATATGCAGCTGAAGCATTCCTGAAAGATAGCCATCCAACTTTAAATTAAAGGCTTCCAAACAAGGTTTGTCCACTCTGCTCCAAGGAAATGTATTCCACTCTTAAATATTGCTTAGGATCAATCTCTTCTCTTATAATTTGAGTCTATTGGCTCATGTGATAGTTTCTGGAGAAGCAGTAAACAAATCCTCTATCATCTTCTACATGACAACGATATTTGACTATTTTGTTCTGGCAAATAAGGCAGAACAACTTCTGCAGTTTTTCCCCACTCTGGAGAAAACAAATAGCGGTATTTCTGCACTGTTTTTGTTCCACATTTGTACCTTTTGATGTCATTTCTGAGGATAATTATGTACTGATATGAACTGGGGGGGAGCTGCATAAGAATCATGCTTTTTTCTACTTCTAGAAGAGTTTTTTAAAACTGATTTCAGAAACCTCAAAACTAGTTTTTCTCTGCAGATTGCTTTCACTCTTGGCTCCTCACTCAGAAATCTCTGTGTTTTCAATGTCTTGTGTATTTTTAAATTTTTATTTGCATTTTCAAAGGCTATAGTGGTGGGGGAGCTTGTGGCAAGGGTTTTTAAATGTTGTATTTTTCAAAAACCCAAACACACACACACACACACACACACACATGGGGGGGTTCTATGAAAAAATATTGCTTCCAGAAAATGACGTTATATGTCTTGTGCATGATTGTTGTATTTTACACTCAAACCCAACAAAGATAGTCACATGGAGTTTTGTGCAAGATTGCTTTTCTTTTTGTGCAGAACCCAGCAATTTTGTAAGGGGAAAAATCCACATGGAAAACTAAGGACAATGACAATTTAATGCCAAAAGTGTGTCCTACATAAAATTGTCACAATGTTGCAGTGAGAATCCACATGTATTACTGCACAGAATAATTTCTAGAAACACTTCAGGATGTATGCACCCCAGTGTAAACCACCACAGCAGAGTTATTCTTTCCAAATATTTCACAAATCCCATTGTTAGATATAGGAGCCCCTGGTGGCACAACAGGTTAAACCCTTGTGACAGCAGGACTGAAAACAGACAGGTTGCAGGTTCATATCCTAGGAGAGCATGGATGAGCTCCCTCTGTTAGCTCCAGCTTCCCATGCAGGGACATAAGAGAAGCCTCCCACAAGGATGGTAAAACATCAAAACATCCAGATGTCCCCTGGGCAACGTCCTTGCAGACGGCAAATTCTCTCACACCAGAAGCGACTTGCAGTTTCTCAAGTCACTCCTGACACCAAAAAAATATATTGTTGGATATGAAAAAACCCACTGAATATTTCAATTTCTACCAGGAGATCAATTACTATTTTAAATATACCACCTCTTTATAAATGCACACACTGTTCAGCATTCTGGTGATGGGCTTGAAACTGTATACGTTTAAATATTTCCAATTTTTTAAAAATGGAGTCTATGTAGCCACTGGAAGGTCCCAGGGAATAAAATCCACATTCAAGTCCAAAACGGTTTTCAAGCAACTCTTTTCTCTATAATAATTTTATTTCCCCTTACCATCTGTGAGGTTTGCAAGTATCTTTCTCCAGTTTTGCTGGAGAGATGCACATTTAGAATTAATATACCACAATTAAGGTATGTTACAATTACTTTATCTAAATAGAAATACATATCTCATCATAAGTGGGAAGCCTATGACTACCTAAATTACCTTGGGTGAGCTGCAAGGGTCATGATAACTCAGAAATGACTTGAAGGCACACAATGACAACAACCCTAAGAGATCTGGGTAGCTGTATGCTGTCCACGGGCTTATTGCTGATGGGCAACTTCAAGACTCTTACTAGCTCTTTCCAAACTTCTCTTGATTGTTGAGCCAGAGTTGAACAAGATGGCCCTTCATGACTTTTCAAGCAGAGTACTGTATCTAAAAAGCTGGACATGTGGCTATCCTAATGCTGTATTCTTCATCATGATTATATTCTGACAGTGAAGCTCCTGACTTTCTCTGTTTTTCTGCCCCATAAATCAATGTTGAAAAGCAGCAAAAAAAAAAGTTCAAAGAAGTAAAAAGTATAGCTGAAAGTGTAGATCAATTTCATTTTCAGCCCAGACATGTAAAGCACATGGATGCAAAGTTCTCTATCATTACATTGTCTCCCAGACACTTGCTTATGCTTTCTAACGAAACATGAAATAGTTTTGGTCTTTCAAATCTGAGTAAAGTCAGCCAAATCAAAAAAGAATCAAGGGAGGTGTGATCAGAGGCATGGTTTGGTCTACCAATCCCATGGAGAAAAAGCAAAGCCAAAGCAAAGGGAACATTGTCGTGGCAGAGGTGCTCAGGGAGAGAAGAAAAGAAACATTTCACTAAACTCTTGCTGAGAAATGTAACAGTTGAAATAGACGATGATGAGCTAATGACTCCCACCCCCCACCCCAAATCACAACTTCTTGATTTTTTAGACGGGAATTGCAGCTGTTAAATGTAGATAGTAGACCAATAGATTGTGAGGAGTGGAGGGAAGCAGGCAAGAAACTACAGTGTCATCAAAACATCACACAAAAATTACCACTTTATGGGACTCGATAAAAGATAATGCAATCTGCAGGCAAAATGTTTTCCAAGAGACCCTCAGCAAATTTATGAACCATATTTGCTATACGATTATTGAGGGCAGGTTAAAATTAGATAGATAATTAAGGTGGAAAATGTATTTCAAGAATGTGAAAGTTGTAGATAGTGCTATAAGAAAAAAAGGTAATACAATCATTGGAAGGCCTGTGGTCTTGACACTTCGAAAATCATGAAATTGTGAGAAGAGGGGATCAATAAACAAATGCATGGCCGCAAGGAATAACTATTGAACAATGTTTGTCCTCATTACCCTTTCTTGTCTCCAGATGTCTGGAAGCTTTTATAAGCTCTAACATACCTATTTTTCTCAATTACAGTGCCTGAAGCTGACAAATACAAAAGCTCAGGGGTGAGAACTGTTTGTCCCACTAGATGCAGTTGAACTCCCAGCAATGTTAAACAGCATAGGCAATGATGAGGAATGCTGAAGTTGCAGTCCAATAATATGTGGAGTATGTGAAGTTTTGGACAACTTAATCCTTGCATGTGAGGACAAATTACAGTAGTTTTCTATTTTTTTAAAAAAAAATGTGAACTGTTATATAAGGACTGTGCATGTGGATCTTTTAGACAAAACTGCATTTTCTATGCAGAAAACAGGTTACAACCACGTTTTGGCTGCACGGAAAACACATTTTTTTTGCATGCAGAAATCAGAGGGAGTATTGCACACACATAACATGTTTTTGCTGTGCAATAATGATTTTGCTGCACTCCAGGACATGAAAATATCAGGAAGAATTTGTACAAAATGTCATTGATTTTTTATTGCTCCTGACAGTTTTTCAGCTTGGGAATTATGACCTTGTCACACTGCTGATGGAGTCGCTCGCTGCCATCAGGTGCCCCATGCACCACATTACACAGCTCCAGTAAAGGATAATCCCATAAGGGGAAGTGTTGATCATGCAGCTTCCCCCTCTCACACCAATTGTTTCCTATGGCATGCTCTGGCTCCATCCTACTTCACCCACGGAGCCCCACTGATGTTGTTTAATGGAAGTGAGTGGACTCAGTCGGTGACCTGGGTTAAAATGGTGTATGCCACTGGTTTTAGCCCTTTGTGATGAGGTGGAGAATCATTACAAATATTTAGCTCCTCAAATTGTAGTTTGAAAAGTTATTCACAACACAATTAGATGTGTTGTAGCTTCAGAGTTGGTTGTAACCCAAAAAACTTTACCAAGGGGGTATATTTGGGAGTATGACAGATAGCATGGCATAATGTTCTGAGTGTTCGAATACAACTTTAGATACCAGGGTCTGAATCCCCACTGTGCAGCTCTCTAGAATAATAGGCAAATGTTTTTCTACTTCCTTAACCCATTATTGTTTCAAATCGGACAATATTGTCAATACATTTTGGCTCAAAGACGTACAATCCATGTTCTCTGGCACTGAACAATAAATGCTCTGCCAGAGCTTGGAAATGGGTTTTCTGTTTTGTTTGTTTGTTTTGAACTATAGCTCCTAGGATGTCGCAATTTTAAGAGATGAAGTCCAAAAAAATTAAGTTTCTCTAAGCATTCTCATTCTTGCCATGGTCAAATCTTCCCTTAAAATGCATTGGAGCAACACAGTTAAATCTAATGTAATTCTGAGGTACAATAGATAAATTAAATGTAACAACAATTATGCAAGTAGTGACTAACAATTTCCATTTAATTTAATGTATATATAATGTGTGTATATATATATATATATATATATATATATGTAATATCGGATTATGCCTAAAGGCACCAGCTCCTTTTAAATCTTGGAGACTAATCAGAGTCAGTCATGGTAAGTACTTCAATAGAAGACCACTAATGGATATCAGGTACAGATATATGATGGGTGACATTTGGCTTGTATATCTGAAAGGGATCTAGGAGTTTTAATAGACCACAAGCTAAGCATGAATCAACTATGTGATGAGGCAGCTAAAAAGTGAATGCAATTCTATGCTCCATCAATAGAAGTATAATGTATAGATCAGGGTAATCCCACTCTATTTTGCTTTGGTTAGACCTCAGTTCTGGGGCATCATGATTCAAGGATATTGATGAAATGAGAAGGGTAGCCAAAATAATCAAAAGTTTGGAAAGCATGCTTTATGAGGAGAGGCTTAGAGAACAGGGTATAATAAGCTTAGAGAAAAGAAGGCTGAGGGGGGACATGATAACCATGTTAAAAATTTGAAAGGATGTCAAAATGAGGGGAAAACAAGCCTGTGCTCTGCGAACTAGGATATGGCGCAATAAAGGAAATTGCAAGAAAATATATTTCATCTAAACATTAGTACGAACTTCCCGATGGCAATATGCTGCCTCAGCATGTGGTGGAGTCTCCTTTTCTGGAGGTTTTTAAGCAGAGGCTGGATGGCTATCTGTCAGGGGTGTTTTGATTGGCAGGAGGTTAGGCTAGATGGCCCTTGTGGTCTATTCCAACTCTATGAACCTACTGTAGTCTATATTTCAGAGGAATGAAATTGCAAAACCACTTCTAAGGATCCCTTACCTAAGAAAACTCTATTGAATTCATGGCATGTTCATAAGTTGCCAGGAATCCTGAAGGTACATACCAATGCACAAAGCAAAATTGTAGTGTTTTTTCCTCTCATATAGCTTTCTGAGGCATTTCATTGCTGCTGGGAGTTGTACACAAAATGATTAATAGTTAATAATTGAAAAATGTAAACACATAACACATTGTAGTGTACACCACAAGTCAATCTGAAGCAGAAGTAGGATTACAACCTCTTTCAAAGACTCACTATAATGGGAAGTAAAACAGGTCAGTTTACTGTTTCAATAATTAAACAATATTCCCTCTTCAAAAGAAACCCAAACACTTAAGGGAGGATCTTGAACAGAATTTCACAAGGCTCTGTGTGAGTATGCTGTGAAGAAATATGGGAAAAAATTGGAAAGAAAATAGTGCAAATTTGTTCTTACATCTTTTCCTTCAGTTATGGTCTGAGGTTCCAATTTACTAAATGTAAATGATAACACATCCTATCTATGTGTTATAAAGTCACCCTATATAGCACCTACTACATAGGTTTGAGCAGAAAGAATTGCACTCAGATAAATGGATTAAAGCCACAATTGGTTAGGAAACCCAAATGTGACTTTTCACATGATTGCCCTTCCACAATATTTGATAAGCATGTTATCTATCTAAAAACAAGAGAGCTTCAGAAAAAGAATACATTTTTTCTTTCTAGATTAATAAGGCAATCTTTCCTGAAGCCACATGTGAGATGATATTAATAGGGTTATCTATAAAAAAATACTTCAGACTTTCTAAAATCCATCTTGGGAATTTGCTTCATCAGGCAACACAGAGTGTAGATATCCACAGTCAAACCATTCTGGGGTTGAAATCAATATAGCAAAGAAGATTGTAAAGCCATTCCAGATGTAGTATTTTTGCATTTCTGACACACTTTTAATTTTAGACCATTTAAAGAACTTGTAGAGGGAACTGTTTTCTCTCTCTGCTGTTTTATGTTTAGACTCAAAACTGAAAGGCAGAAAAAATGAAGCCCATTTTAGAATTGTTCAGTGAGAAGGTTATTTTACTGTGTTGTAAAATGTTGTATGTCCAAACAATATGCACATTCCAATGCATTTCCTCCCACCTCATATTCCTGTAGGGACTGCAGAGGAACATAGGGGTTACTGGGAATTGACTCTAAAAAGTCTATTAAATGGACTGTTAACGGTTTTGAGAATAGTAACAAAATACCAGTCCATCCAGTTGGGAAAGCAAAATTGTTATTAAGACAATCCTCAGCTTTAAAAGAGTAGATATTTTCAGATGTGTGGAGGCAAAAATATTTTAATTTAACTCATGAAGTCATAAAATTAGTTAAACTGCATTTCTCTGGTTAGAACTAATCAAGGGAAGGAAGCCTTTCTTTTGCTCCCCATGACTACCACATTAAATTGCATTTACCTTTTCTGTCAGTCAAACCAGAAGGAACATTGCATAATTTCCAGTTTAGGTTTTGACAGTTTTTGAGCTAAGTTTCAATGATTGGGTTTAAAAGTTGGATTATTGTTTGGGGGGTGTGTGTTACAAAATAATAATATCATGTTTTGGAATAGTTTTGATATTCTGAATAGGAATTGGCCTAAAAAAATTAAATTGGAGGAACTGGGAGGGTTTTGAGTCTTCCCGAGGGCTTTGTGGTCCAAAAAAGTTTTGCAGGCTGCATTTTCTCCATGCCTAGATAAAGGTAAATGTTTTCCCCTGATATTAAGACCAGTATTGTACGACTCTGGGGGTTGGTGCTCATCACCATTTCTAAGCCACGGTGGTCCATGCCCTTGTTACATCCCAAATAGATTACTGCAACACACTCTACGTGGGGTTGCCTTTGAAGACTGTTTTGAAACTCCAACTAGTCCAACGGGCAGCAGCCAGATTACTCACTGGGGCGACATACAGGGAGCATACCACCCCCCTGTTGTGTCAGCTCCACTGGTTGCCGGTCCATCTCCGAGCACAATTCAAAGTGCTGATCTTGATTCATAAAGCCCTATAAGGTTCCAGTCCAGCTTATTTTTCTGAATATATCTCCCTCTATGTCCCACCTCAGAGTCTAAGATAGTCTGTGAAAGCCCTACTCTCGATCCTTCCTTCTTCGCAAACACACTTGGCAGGGACGAGAGACAGGGCCTTCTCGGTTGTGGCTCCTTGCCTGTAAAACACACTCCCCAGCAAAATGACATCTACAGCCCTTCTTTCCTTCAGGAAAAAAGCTCAAAACATGGTTTTGGGACCAGGCATTTGGGTAGCAGGCTGACAGTAATCACAATGTCTTTGAGAACTGACCATGGACAGGCCTTGGACTGGGTCATTGGTCGCTAAATCAGATTTGAATATGACTATTTAGTTAGCAGTATTGTTTTAAATGGATTTTTCTTTTTAATCCAATGTTTTTATCTATTATGTAATGTAACGTTTTACGCTGTTTGTATGTGTGGGCATTGAATTGTGCTGTTTGTAAGCCGCCCTGAGTCCCCCTCAGCCAAAGAGCAGGCGTTGTCTGTAGACCCCTCCAAGGTCATGTGGCCGGCATGACTGCATGGATCACCGTTACTTTTCTGCTGGAGCGGTACCTATTGATCTACTCACATTTGCATGCTAGGTTGGCAGAAGTTGGGGCTAACAGCAGGAGCTCACTTTGGTCCCCAGATTTGAACTGGCTACCTTTCAGTCAGCAAGTTCAGCAGCTCAGCGGTTTAACTCACTGAGCCATTAGGGGCTCCATGCCTAGAGCAGACCAACTGAAATGAATAATTCCTAAGACCTCACAACCACTAAGGATGCTTGCCATAGGTGCAGGCAAAAAGCCAGGAGAGAATGCCTCTAGAACATGGCCATGTAGCCCAAAAAAACCTACAACAACGCAGTGATTCCGGCCATGAATGCCTTCGACAAAACAACAATTACTAAATTGGTCATAATAAGCTTTCAGGAGTCTACCCAAATATAATCAAGACTGCATCTGATTCAATGTTGCATATTTGAATCTGTGTTCTTTACAGGTCCATATCTAAGCCTTTAGTAAAGAGTCAATGCTACAAATTGCATTGGATTTGGAAACGTTTAGAAATCTGTTGGATTGTGAACATAATTCTTAAAGTATTTTAGACCACTTTAGAAAGGGATCTACATTCTTTTTTAAAAGTCTTTTAAATGGCTTCAACATGCTATAAAAACTAGAATACTATCATAAGTCAATCAATAGATGTTCCATAACCAAAGAAAAAGCAGAAAACATTTTATCATGATAGATGCAAGCAACGTTAGGACACTGGCAAATTATAGCTTAAAGCAACGATTAGTAAAATGCACAAGCTTTGCCTGCTGGCAGCATTTTAGAAAGCAATTATAAAACTTATGAATTAAAGATTTATGTCCTTAATGTACTGAAAGTTATCTAGTCAAACAAAATATTTCATTAATTGCAATGGACTTATTTAGCAAGAAAACATCTAACACATATAAGGCATGGTATCTGTAAGGAGAAACATCTCTTCACTTTGTTCAGATGAAACAAAATTACAATCAGTTTTTTCTCTTTTCCAATTTTCATGAATATGAAAGGGAGGGATGGGGACCAATTAATAAATTCAAACGGCAAAACTGTAACCAACCTTAAAGCAAGTTAGCTTTATCTGAAGAGTTTTGAACTACACCATGAGATATAACCTACATTAAGATTTGTGAAACTCTTCCTTCCTTTCATCACATTGATCCCCCCCCCCAACTAATAGATCTTCAAGTTCCACTGAATCACAAGTCTCTGCATAGAAAGAATAATCAAGCACAGTGAAATTATGAGTTCTGGGAAAGATGGCAGGTTAATGATTTTACCCTAGTGAAATGGAAAAAGTGACAACATTTTTTACAGGCTAGAGAGAAGCTCTAGTTTCCAGATCAAAAGAGGTTGACTCAGAGTCTTCCTTACCATGATCAGCAAAACTGTCTGGAGAAACTAGTGACCTTGTCACATTGCTGCTGGAGTCACTCTGCTTCATCGGGGGCATGGGGAACCTGACGCTTCACATCCCCCATCACATGGATCCAGCTAAGACTGATCCCATGGAGGGAAGTGTGGAGCATGCGGCTTCCACCCATGGATTCCAAAGGCAACATGGGAAGCCTCCTGTGTTGCTGTGGCAGAGGCATGCACCAGCTCCACCCTACTTCGTCCACAGAACCCCACCAACATCATTTGATGGGAGTCAGTAGGCACTGTAGGTGACCTGAGCTAAACAGGTGCATGCCACTGATTTTAGTCCTTTGTGATGAGGTTGTAGGATTCCATCATGGTCTGCTGTTATAACTTCACTGGAAGAGTATGAATAGCAACTTATATATGGACATTGAACCCCAAATATTTTTTCTCTTTATTTCTAGGGGCACATCTAGATGGAGAACCTTAACATAAAGGGACAGCAAATCACCACTTTGGCAGTTAGATGAATGGAGCTGATCAAGACCACCACCTTTACTGAGACAAAGCTGCTTAACATGATATTGAACTGTGTTAACCAAAGCCACAGATTGCACATCTAGATGGAGAACCTTCTCCCACTTTGAATCCATAGCAACCTTTACTGTGAGTTTGAACTGTGTTAACCAAAGCCACAGATTGCTCATGTAAACAGTTGGGCTCGTTCCAAAACAGAATCAGCTACAACTGTTTACATGGACAGTCGTGTTCCCTGGTTTAGGCAGCCTGGGGACATGGGGATGTTACTTTCCTTGTCGGGGGGGGGGGGGGCAGTGGTTACAACCTGAGCAATGATGAAATTAGAGAAGAGAGGGGTGAAGGAAGGGGACAATTCCTCCTATTCCCCTCCCTTATTTCTCTGGTGCGCCAGTCAACATCTCTCCAGGTAACAAGCGTCCAGCACAACCCATTTTACACACTCTGGCTGCCACGACAAGGTGAACAGGAGGAGATGGTAAGGTGGCTGAACAAGTTTGGCACTGCTGGATGGTCAAGACTTCAGCCAGTGGTTGGGGTTGTGGTGGTCTATACCACTACTTCTTAAACTGTAGGTCCTGACCCTAAATGAGGTCCCCTTAGCTTAATGTTGGGGTCATGAAAAAATGGCAATGGCCACCCATTTACACAAATCTGTTACCAACAATACACAATGTTTACGGTGGACTTGACAGAAGATGCTTCTGCTGTACTTCATAAAAATTAAAATTGGCCTGTTTAGGAAGCCTTCAAATGCTGGTTTATTATCAGTAAATATTTAATTATTGTACCTATTTTACATATCTATATGCCTGTGGTAATGTAAACAATTTTTGGGCAGTTAGGACTTGTGAGTGAAAAAACTTTAAGAACCCCCGTTTCAAACCACCCTGATGCCAATTCAGCATTGGCCGTGCTCAATCAGCCTGGGAAAAGTGGTATGTATAGAATTACCCTAAACTGTTCTTCTTTTCCTAATCCCCCAAACTCCCCAATTTTTTTATATATATATAGAAAATTCTATGTTTAATAAAAACATTTTAAAAGAATTACACTAAACTTTACTTACTGTTTTAACATTTGGAATCTTGGAAGCAGCTGTGATGTTTGTCTTGGTAAACATTTCTTTTGGAAGTAAGGAAAGAAATTTCAACTAAAATAGGAACCAATAAGCAATATATTTGGGAGCAATGAACAATAGGTCCAACAACAAAGCTATTTTAAAGATCTGTTCACTTTTAAACATTGGATTCTATTAATTTGTATTTATTAATTTGGGATTACACAATGGAGATTGTGTGAGATACCATATTTATTTTGTGAGAGGGGAGATTGCATTGGGCTAGGCTGAAGAACACTGCTAAGTCTTACTTAAGTGGTAGATGCAGAGAGATACCTGTATCTCAAGAAAGGAAGGGATGGCCTCCACAAAAGAAGCAGCTTTTTATCAACTAGGGTTTGATGGACAGAGAGAAATAAGGGGAATGTTAAAGCTCATGTTTACACTCTTGTTAAAGTACTTTACAGAGGAGATTGAGAATGTAATAGACAATACATGTTTTGAACTATCTGAGGAATAAAAATATGAACTAGAAGAAATTATCAACTATCACAAGATTTGGATGTGTAGGAACAGCAAGATATATTGTCAGAGGAAGCAAAGAAAAATGAAGAAATGTGGGACTACAATCTCAACAGTAGATGAAAAATCATCAAGAATGTGGATTACAGTCACACTAATACAGCTGAGAGCACTAGAAATATTAAAACAACAGTACATCTGAGAACACAGATCTGTGATGAAAGAAATTTGGCAGGAGACTGAAAGAAAACATTGGCAATTTGTAAAAAGAAAGTTTTAGGGTCACAAGATGGGAGAATGTTGTGGAAGAGTGTTTTAAACTATTGCTTTCCATGGGATCCAATTGTTCTGCATCTAAACCAATTGGATACTTGAGACAGGGGTGCTGTTTTAAACCACTTATTTCCATACAAAGGAGTAATCATGCATTTCTATAAACAGGGATGACAGCTCTCTGCTAATTAAAATATTATAATTGGAATAAACCAACAAAGGAAAACTGCCTGTTCTCTGTTCTACAATGCCTTGGTTATGCTATATCTCATATCTATCTATCTATCTCGAAGGGAAGGAGTTATTGTGCACTTCTGTAAAGAGGAATGACAGCTCGCTGCTAAGGACTGCCCATTGGAACACCCCTTTTCACCATGTCATATTCTGAATGGAGACTGTCATGGACCCCAGCACATGTTGTTTAGAGCTAAAATAATGAATCCTTAGTGCTATTTTGGCTAAATTCGTGATTTCTCCCCATGATTACAGATCTGCCCAATTTCACAATTGCTCTGTAGTTCTGTGACTTTGGGGGGAGAAGAAGACTGGAAGTCATGTGATGGCAGTCATGACTGCCAGTAAAATGGGGTGGGGTGATGAGATAGGTGGTTGAAACTTTAAGATGGCTTTAAGGTTTAACTAAATGGTTTTGGAGTAATGGTTTCTCTGTTTCTCTGAGTTCTGATGATGATTATTACATAGACTGTATTGTTATTTTAGTTTAGAATTAGAATTATGAGGAAAAAACACTTTTCAATAAATCGAGTATATAATTATTTTATGTTGTGGTTACATAATGGGGATATATTATTTTAGTTATAGAAAAGACATTAAAATAGTAGTCAAACGATGTCTTAAATGGTAAATTATAATTCATAAACATCAAATTTTAAGATTATATTCGTTTGGGAGAATTGAAGATTTATAAAAAAAATAGAAGCCATTATTATGACTCATTAACACTAAAATATATTGGGACAAACTTTTTATTAGCTTTCTTCAAGTTAGCTAGTTAGTATGGGAAGTTATCGTAACAAAATGGATATATTACAGAAAGGTGTGTATTTTTATTTAATGTTTTAAAAAAGATAGAGGAGGCTTAGTTAGGATTTATCATATTTACTCAATTCTAATGCATACCTTTTTTGACTAAATTACCTTCTCAAAATTAGGATCTGCACTAGATTTGCATAATATGGTAAATATTTCTTGAGGATTTACGGTTTAGAAAATTGAGATGCACATTTGATTCAATGGTGCATTAGACTCAAGTACATACAGTAGTTATAGCAGCTGTGGAAAGAGAAGTTGCTGTAGTGGTTTGAGTATTGGATGTTGGAAATTACTTGAAGGCACTCAACGACAACAAGCAACAGTGAAAAAGACCAGAAATCAGTTATATTTTATTCTTTATTATCTTTTTTCTTTTCTCTCTCTTTCCCACTCTTTTCATTTTTCATTTTTCATTTTTCCATTTATGTAGCATGTAGATTGTTTTCTTTCTATAGACAGTCCACAAGTTACAAACATGTATATCTTTATTTTGTATTCTATATTCCAAAAAATGTAGGATATATTATTAAGTCCAGCACAAATTCCTATTAACTGGATTCACATAAAATACAACCCAAGCTGTTGACAAAGATACTGTATCAGGACATTTGATTTCCATTTGATTTGGTTCCCTATAGGAAGGCAAAAAAAATCCCATAAGAAGTTTATTCTCAAATTGAAATGACTGTGACTTTTACCACAAGGTTTATTGTTTCAGAGGAGAGTTCCAAGTAGAAAGGAGTTATCTCATATAAAAGAGCAAAGTGTCAAATATACTTTATGAAATACAACTTTTGTTTCAAAAAAGTGGTTTTGATTTAGTGTTTGTTAACAGTAGACTCAAAAATTACGACTGGGTCAGAATGGTAAATGCTGAAATACTCATTTGTTTATCTTACAAAGGACAGACGTATATCAGAGGGACATCTTCAGCTTTGAATAAGAGAGAAAGAACTGGTTAGGAGGGGGTGTGAAGTCACCACATACTTGATGGGTTTATAGCCTTAACTTTGAAATAGTTTTTCAAGTGGAAAAAGTTATACATATTTGTAGTCTTATCACTGGAAATGATCAAGAAGCATTATTACCTCAAAGTTTCAGATTCATTCTCATGGCTGGAAGTGCATATAAATCAACCCAAGAGTAAGCTTTACTGAACTCAGTGGAGTCTATTTCTCGGTACATACATATTAGATTAAATTGTAAGAGATTTAATATATTATTATTATTTATTATTACTTCAAATTTCTAGACCGCCACTCCCCGAGGGCTCAGGGGGGTCCACAGCAAAATAGAAATAAAAATAACAAGCAGATACAACAATTATAAAATACACAAACAAAACATATACTATTTACTACAAACAAATACATTGTGTCATTCCCAGGTAATCCTAGCTGAGCTATAGTTGCAGGGCTCAAGGAAGGAACAATCGGAGGCAGGCCATGGTGACCTAAGTCTTCTTAGTCCCATTTGTAGGGCCATAGGGCTATGGGGGCTGGATCTAACCCAGCTCCCAAACCCCAAAAGGTTCTAGATCTGTATTTCTTGACCTTACCGTTCCTCAAAATAGAGTCCGGGCTTGTTCTAAGACTGTTCCGGACTTCAGCGGTCACCCCAGAGTTAATGGGGGTGACTCGATGGTCTCGATGAGTCTTCGAGCAGACTTTGTTAGCCGGAGAAAGGACCAATGCCTTGGGAAGGAATCTCTCCTGGAAGGCTGTTGACTCCGGATGGTCCATTGACGGACCGGAAGTCAGAAGTTCCCTTGACTTCCTCTTCCGGCGTCTTCTCCGGTGCCTGCACAGTCGTTTCTTTTGGCTCAGACCGAAGAGGGAGGAAGAAGGTCTCCACCTCTTGCTGTCTTCAAGGCCGTCCGTCATCTTAGAGTGTCCATTGTGTTCAGGGTTCAACATCAGGTAGTCACGGTGATGGAGTCGGGGTCCTGGGGCCCAAGCCAAGGTGCCGGTGACATCCAGGCATGCCTGGTCACTCGGTTGCCAGCAAACTCGACCGCAGAGCATGGCTGGTCGGCAGCATGCTCGGACGGCCGAGTACAGCAAGGTTCCATCTCGGTGGCCTCGTTGGAAGCAGGGATGATCAGGGAAGGATCCATCGCCAAGGACAAAGATCTCTCCATCCCAGCCTCCAGGACTGGACTTCATCCGGCGTCTTCCTCCTTTGCCGCCCTCCTGTCGACCTTGATCATAGGGGTTGTGAGTAATTCATCCGGGTCTGGATCTCCTAACCCCTCTTCATTGGGCCACTTGGTTAATATATACCAGATATATCTGAATACTCTATTGGGCAGAACTATTTAATGCAATTAAAAGTGCTATTTTTGTAGGAAGGGAAATATACTGATCACTTTTGTCCCAGTGTGAATCTGTCACACTTCAAGGACCTCAGGCATCATTATTGCTTGAGCGGCACTTCAGCCAGGACGGCTGTAAGGTACTTTCTAAGCCAGCTTGCTTAACTCCAGAGTTCCCCCCTGGGCCTCTTTGCAATTCCCGTGTGAAACCAGTCTTGAATGCATAGCATGAATAGACCAAGGTTACTCAAATGAGCCTCCCTGATAAGTGAAGCGCCTTGTAGGTGCTTCAAGTTTGACTCCCTTTTTACCATCTGCAGTTTGCTAATGAGCTATGCATTCCAGAGAGGCTGAAGTAACCAAAACATATAGATGATCATCAATCATAGAGCATTGACACTCAACGCATGTAGATCAAAGCCAGGGAACACTATAATTGCCCCAGGATACCCATTGGGGGTATCTTGTACCAACATCGCTTTGAGAGGATGCTTCTGTGAGAGAGACCGCGTCGGGCCTTCCAGAAGCCGCGCCAGCCAGCCAACACCGGGCTGCCTTGTTCCTGCTTACTGCCACGTCTCTGTGAAGATCTTGAGCTGTTCCTGCAAAGACTTTATTGCTAATGAACTCTATTGCTGCTAAGAAGTGCTTCCCTGCCTTTATAACTTGGTGGGGATCTTTAAAGAGACTTTCCATTGCATCCGGCTTGTTCCTGTTTTCCTCCGCTTGGATTCCTGTTGATGCGGATTATATACTTGCCGCACGTTCCTGCTGATTGCTGCTACCTGGAGGCCTTGTATTGCCCCAGGCTCTTTCCTATACCTACCTATTCTAAATAAAACCCATTGTACCTCAGCTGCTGTGTGTTTATCCAGGGAGGTCAGGTTCCAAGGGCCCAAGGGGGCGACAGGATCCATCATCTCTTATTGAGAATTCCAAAATCTAACATACTCCAATATTCAAAACGGTCCAAATGGATGGCTGAAATTGTGGTGTCTTTGTTTTTGAAGGTTCAATATATACAAATGTTGTTTCATGCACAAAACTATTTAAAATATTGTAATAATTAACTTCAGGCAATTAACGTGCATGAAGTGCATACATTAATTTTGTGTTTAGATTTAGGTGCCATCTCCATGATCTCTCCTAATGTATACATATGAAAAGACAAGTATTACAAAGTATGATAAAAATTCCCAAATCCCAAACACTTATGCTCCCAAGCATTTAGGATAAGTGACACCCAATTGGCTGGGCCAGTGGCAGATGGATGGAGAGTGCTTGTGTGAACTAACTGGAAATAAAAACATGAACAAATTCCTATGCATAGTGCACATATCTCATTTGCAGTGTACAAAAGGAAGGAAGGCAAGACCAATGACATATTTAAAATAAAGAATAATTTTAACCAACTAAAACTTAACAGTATTTGGGTGGAAGACCCGAGGGGCCATTCAATCCAGCCCCTTCTGCCATGCAATCAAAGCACCCCCAACAGATGTTCACCAGCCTTTGCAATAATAATAATATTAACAACAACAACAACAAAAATATAAAACAATATGTTATTGTTATTTGAGCAACATTGGCACAAACATCCCATTAAAGTCAGACATTGTTCTGTTTTACATTCAAACACTATGAGACAGCTTGGGATTCCCGCCCCCCGTTAAGCTTTGAGAATGTGCAAATGTAAGTCAGTCAAAGAGGCTAGCACCACAACAATAATAGCAGAAACCCCAGGAGCCATTTGGTCCAACCCTATTCTGCCATGCAGGAAAAACACAATCAAATCACTCTCTGGAAAGTGCGAGATAAACAGGGTTTTGGAAGCAAGGAAGGTCAGGAGAAAAAGATCTGGGTGGCGAAGAAGGTGTGGAAAAAAGGGCTTTTGATGGCTAGAGAAGTGGGAGAAAAGGCTTTTGGTGGCAAGGGAGGCAGGGGGAGGAGCAGGAAGCAGGGGAAAAGCTTGCAGAGGGAAGAGGAGGGTGCCCCCAAGGGCTACATGGAGAACACTTATGTCAAATCGCTTTGAGTCTCCTTTAGGGAGATAATGTAGGGTACAAATAAATATTATAACAACAACGATTTAAGAACCATTGGGCAAACCAATTTTTTTAAAGTTCAATAATTTTTTGTTGATATTGAAGCTCACCTGGCTACAGGAAATAGATTTTTTTTAAAACATCTCCAGGGAAAATAAGGAAACACATCAGGCATCTTGGTAATAAAATAACAGAAAAAGAATCAGAACAATGAGATAAGAAAAACAGGTCAGGGGACAAATCTATTTTACATTAAAAATGCCTACGTGGTATGCCAACCCATCTATCCCCACCTCTGATAAATATGACAACTCAACAAGGGACCACAGTAGGTCATTCAACTCCTCCAGGGATAACATTCTTCTTAACTCTGCCTGACATGTTGTAAAAAACAACTACCCTAATCGTAAATCTCATAGGATATTTTTTTCAACATATCTTAAAATTTTACAATACTACCAAAAAGGGGGTCATTTTATATGCAGAAAGTCACCTGGAAATGACTGCTTACTTTTTAGCCTGCAAAATGTATAAATGCACAGAAACCCACTTCGTTGGTTGAGGGAGACCCAATTTGGTTAAAAGAACAAAATTCATCCAATAAGCTTTCTGCTCTACATGTAATTTCGACTTTAATATTTATTTCTACTCATTATATTCTCTATAAACAGGGAAATGGTAAAAAGAGCTCAAAAAAGAAAGGTTAATTCTTAAGCTGTTGTATGCTTTTTCATACTAAAGTACTTAAACTTAGGTATATTTCCTTTTTTGTCCTGAAGTTATTTACATTTTGAATATGTCATCAGAATCTGCAAGCAGGAGAGAGAAAAATGAACAGTTTTGTTTTAAAAAAGTTTTATGTGGCTTCACTAATTATTCCAAAAATAATATAAAATACATATAAAGCCTACCTTATATAACATATTAATGTCATTTTTAAATGCCTGGTCACAAAATAATTATTTTTCACCAGTTGTGTTAGCAATATATTTAACTATTTTTTTCTGCAAAAAATAATAGAAATGTAAAGTCAGAAATCCAATGTGGCCTAGTGGTTTGAGTGTTGGACTGATAGTTTGAGAGACCAGGGTTTGAATCTGCACAGCCACAAAAACCTATTAAACTTCAGAGGAAGGAAATTGAAAATATATTCTGTACAATCTTGCAAAAACCAACAACAACAACCTCAAAACAAATCTAAAGAAAGATTTGATTTAGGGTCACCACAAATCAGAAATGCCTTGAAGTCACACAAAAGCAACAGAATATTGAATGTCTTTTAAATATTTTATTGCATTTCAGAAAGATCCGTGTATAGTATATGACTACATTTCATATGGACATTTCAACGGATAGCAGCCAGGTTGATAACAGGAGCAGCACTCAGGGAGCGCACAATACCTCTGTTGCGCCAGCTCCACTGGCTGCCAGTTTGCTACCGGGCACAATTCAAAGTGCTGGCTTTAGTCTTTAAAGCCCTTAACGGTTCTGGTCCGACTTACATGTCCAAACGCATCTCTCCCTATGAACCTTAAAGATGTTTAAGATCATCCAGAGAGGCCCTGCTCTCGGCCCCGCCTGCTTCGCAAGCACGATTGGTGGGACGAGAGACAGGGCCTTTTCAGTGGTAGCTCCTCGGCTTTGGAAAGCCCTTCCTAGTGACATCAACAATTTTATTGATTAGCCAAAAGCCATATCAAATACACACAGAACACAGACACATTGCAACGATTCTAAAAACAATCTGAGGAGAATTCTAGACCATTACATCAATTAAACCCCTGTTTTGCCCAGCAGGAGGGATTCTAAGGGAGGTGGTAACAATTCACAGGTCCTCATCTCCAACACAATTTATTCCAATTGCATCTATGTAATCAGATCTTAGTTTCATGGCTTTACAGAGAAAACGAGCAGTAGCATCTGTTATCAGCTTGTTGGAGCCGGCCAGCAGAAGTGAGACTTTTGCTAGAGGGTCCCAATGATTTTTTCCCACAAGAAATATCTCTAGCAGTTGTTTTCTCTCTATTTGATAGATTTTGCAATAGAGCAGAAGATGAGTTAGATCTTCGATCTCAGGGGCACCACAAATACAGATACGCTCTTCATAGGGAATTTTCTTGAACCTCCCATATCTCACCATTGAATCTAATTGCTCAAACCTGGCTCTAGTGAAAATTTTCCTTAGGTGGTGTAACCTTCCTTGCTGTAAGTAAGTGGTTAATTGGAAGGATTTCTTCCAATTAAAACCACTCAACCATCTCAGGGAAACGGTAGAACCCAAAGAGTCTATATCGGTTTGGGCCGCAATGTCATTAATTCGTTGACGCACTTCTTTGAAGTGCTTACTTAACTCTTGACCAGATAGGTGGACTGGGAATATTACCTGAATGCCGCACCTTCTGATGTAATCAAACAAATGGTCAGCCCCCGATTTATAAGAACTGCTAGATTGTTCCAGCAAACATAATTTTGGGAGGCGAGACGCCTCCATCTCCATGACCTTGAGCCAGTAGTTAAAGGCTCTGATCTTAGATTGTGTGCTAATAGAGAACATTCCCAACTCCGCCCTAACTGCCGCTGCCGGGGAGCTTCTATCGACCCCTAAAAACCACTTCAGATGTTGAGCTTGGGCCTTATCCAGGAGGGGAGTATCATTTGCACCCCAGATTTCAGAACCATAAAGAAGCAGCGGGGAGATTTTATGATTGTAAACTTTCAGAAGGGGAACGAGGGAGCCCGGTTGCCGTTGATTCAGCAGCTTTAAGAGTAAGCTCATTCTGCCCCTGTGGAAATGATTGTGCCATAGATATCAGATCAGCCCCCTCCTGACATTTCGCAAGAAGGTCAAGACCTGGCTGTTTGACCAGGCATTTGCAGATGTAGTATGATTATTAAATTAAGACCTAAGGAATGACGCCGCCACAATTGGAAATCGATTAAATAATGAGACGCTGATATTGTATTTTTAACGTTAAGTGTTAATTTGTATATGATGTGATTGTGTTGATAACTGTTGATATGTTTATCTTGGGCAGTTCATGCCATTTGTACACCGCCTCAAGTCGCCTTCGGGCTGAGAGGGGCGGTATAGAAGCAAAGCAAATAAATAAATAAATAATAAATTTCAGAGTGAAGCATGAAAACAGAAACTTCAAGCTACAAAGTGTGCATATGTACAATTGTGCATGTAAGAAAGAATTAGAAAGAGAAGTAAATATTAGTAATTTCTTTCTTTGATCTTACTTACAGGAACAGATTATCCTTTTTGTGCTGGGATTTCTTGGGATGCATTTGCACTATGGAATTAATGAAGTTTGACACCACTAACTGCCATGGCTCAATGATTTGGAAACCTGGGAGGCACTAACACACTTTAGCAGAGAAGGATAAAGACATTATTTATTTATTTATTTATTTATTATTTCGACTTGTATACCACCCTTCCTAGTAGGCTCCGGGTGGTTCAGACCATAACTTGTCAGACTATAACTCCCGCGATTCTACAGCATTAAGCCAGGGCAGTGAAAGTGGTATCAAACTGCTGTAAAAAAAATGTAATACAGAAAAAGTTTGTTCAAAAATACATTCCAAAGTAAAAACTAAAAAGTCTCATCAAGGTATACATAAAAGGCAGAACCATGAATTCATTCTAAATATACGTTTCAAGGAACATTCCCAAAATGCAGGTTAAAGTCATAATATTCTTGATGCAGCAAACCACACAGGTCACTAAAGAAAGAAAAGTCAGAAATCCACAGAACTAAACTAGAAGTTATATCCAAATGTGACTCTCCAATTCCAAACAAGGAAACATGACATGAAAGCAAGGCCCAAAATCTTCTATCCCAGAGCTCATCAAAACACGATATCAATCTCTTGAAAATGCAAAGTTGCTCTCACAAAGAACAACTCATGAAGATGATTTAAGAAACTGACTCATTTCCATGGGGACACTAACGATCTACCACCTGGCATTTTGTTTATTTTTTAGACACTGTGAGAACCTTAATTGCCTTTGCCAAGCATTATCTTAATTGCCTTTGCCTAGCATTATCATAAGGACTCCACCCCACTCAGACCCATTGTGAGTGCCATTGGATCCCCCACGTACGACTTAGCAAAATTTTTGGCTGCGCAATTACAAACCCATATTGGGCTCACTATGCACTACATCAAGGACTCAGCCCACTTCATAGAAAAAAATCAGCAACCTCAAGCTAAATACCAACAACAAACTGATCAGCTTCGATGTGGTATCTCTATTTACCATAGTCCCGGTAGCAGACACCATTACACTAATCAACCAGAAGTTCCCAGAAGACATCACAGCTCTGTTTCACCATTGCCTCACCACCAGCTACGTTCAGTGGGACAATGAATTCTATGAACAGAAAGATGGAGTAGCTATGGGGAGCCCTCTCAGCTCAGCCATAGCAAATTTCTATATGGAACACTTTGAAAAACAAGCCTTGGAAACCGCAACAAAAAAGCCCACAATATGGTTTCGATATGTGGATGACACTTTCACCATTTGGAGCCATGGAGGAGAAGAACTATACAGATTCCTGGACCATCTTAACAGCATCCACCCAAACATCCAATTCACCATGGAAAAAGAAAATGAAGGAAAACTGCCTTTTCTAGATGTCCTAGTCATCTGCAAACCAGATCAACAATTGGGTCACACAGTTTAAAGAAAACATACACACACAGATAGATACCTACATAAAAACTCCAACCATCACCCAAGTCAAAAAAGACCATTAAAGACCTGGCAGATCATGCAAAAAGAATCTGCAAACCCCACCTCCTCCAAGATGAACTGAACCATCTAAACTGGGCTTTACAAGCCAATGGATACTCCACCTCAGACATCAGAAGAGCTGCAAGACTGAGAACAAGCCACGAGAGTAAAGACAACAATCCACACAGAGGAAAAGTGTTCTTGCCATACATCAATGAAACCACTGACCGCATAGGGAAGCTGATGAGGAAACACAACACACAAACTATCTACAGACCCACTAAAAAAATTCAACAAATGCTATGTTCAGCAAAGGACACGAGGGATCCTCTCACCTCTGCAGGGGTCTACCGTATACCATGCAGCTGTGGACAAGTCTACATAGGGACCACCAAATGCAGTGCCCAAACACGAATCAAGGAACATGAAAGGCACTGCAGGCTACTTCAACCAGAGAAGTCAGCCATAGCAGAGCACCTGCTGAACCAACCTGGACACAGCGCATTATTTGAGAACACATAAATGCTGGACCACTCTCACAACCACCATGTCAGGCTACACAGAGAAGCCATTGAAATCCATAAGCATGTGAACAATTTCAACAGAAAGGAGGAAACAATGAAAATTACCACTATTAAATAACTCTAAAATTATAACAGCAAAACAACACCCCAACACAGGAAAATTCCAGAGAGGAAACAATCAGGGACAGATAATCATCACATCTCAACAAAAAATTCCCCCAGGCACTAACAAGCCACACCAAAAAACTGCCAGGCCATCAAATGCTAATCAAGGTGGTCAGTTGAAACATTCACACCTAGCTCCAACAGACAAGTGCTCTTTGTCCCACCATGGCCTCTAGAACATAGCCATATACCCCAAAAGCCTACAACAATGCAATGATTCCAGCATGAAAGCCTTTGATACTACTCTTATATAATATTAACATGTTGTCATTTTGCCTTGGGAAAAACAAGAAAAAAATCGAGTGAGGAAAATATAACCTAGGACAACCATTTGAATCACAGGAACTCAACATGAGATAAATGAAAGTTTAGGAGGGTCAAAGAACCCAATTTAATAGAGGAATGAAACATGAAACAATTTCACTTTCCTCCAGTTTCCACATTAAGTAAGGGTTTCTTTAGCTAAATTGACTTATATTCCCATCAAAATTAAATAAAGTATTCATTTCCTTGTTTCAGATTGCATAGGCAGTTGGCCTGAGGGCTGCCATAAGTCGGAAAGGACTTGAAGACACAAAGCAACAACACCACAGCTCTTGAGAATTCCATGCGTGTTTAGATACATCTTTCATGATCACATTTCCTGTTGATCTGCTATTCATCTCCTACCTTCTACTATTAATCAAGAAACTCTGGCTGTGAGCAGCTTTGATGTCTCTTCAGTCTTCTAAACTCATTTTTAAAATATTTTTAAATGTCCCTTTTGTAGGTTTTTATCTTATAATGTAAGCCTGCTTATCTTTCCCCAGCTGTCTATCCTATTTTACTAAGAACAAAATACCAAATCCAGGAAGAAATATAATATTCCATATCATACCCTGATCTACACCTACATACCATATTCCAATTGATTTACTCCTCACATACAAGTAGTATATAAAAAACATATCAGAAATGAAAACACTGACTTTTTTTGCACTCATAAAACCACATGTGTATAATCTTTCCTGGCACATCCTTTATCATCTTTATTTTACAAAGACTCTGAAGATTACTAAATTGCCTTTGGTTAAAATGTAACACAGCACATTTCACTGTCAGGACAGATTGCTATAAAGACTCTTTTCCCCAGCTTTCAGAGAGAAAAAATGTTCAGTTGTAAGGCTAAAAGAGAGCTGGGTAAAGGACAGCCCAAAGGCAACATGGGGACCCCACCTCATTATTGCACCTTTGACCTCTAGGAAAAATTGTCATGTGTAACTGAAAAAGAACCAGGATTTTTTTTGTCTCCAAACAGCCCGAAATGGGATGAAATGCTTCAGTACTCCTTTCCAGCAAAAGAGGAAAAAAGTGACCAAAACAAAATGCAGGGAAACATTGCAGTACCATTCTCGCAGTTAACCAAACTTATTTACTGATGTAACTTCCAGACACAGTTTGTAAATCTGGCCTGTTTCAACTGTTGTGAAACTTAACCTCATATTTCCTCCTATGCATCCAATTTATGATGCTCATTAGTCTATAATCTTGCCCAGCACATCCATTATTATCCTTATTTTACTGAGACCTTGAAGGTTACCAAAGTAACAAAACAACATGAAGATGAAAGATTCCAAGTTTCTCATAGCCATACCAGATGAACATAACTCATGCTCATTGCTATAATGAAACAGAGTATGAACTCATTTGAAAGCTTTCCTGAAAATGGTTGCTACATGCTACATTCCTATCCAAGCAAGAAAAGATCTAATATCCTAATATTAGACTCTAGTATAGCTACTAGGCATATGTGATCCATTTAAAAAATGTTCTAAAGTACTTAGAAAACTAGGAGGTGCTGGAGCTTCATTGCTAAAGTGTTTCTGGTGGTTCAGATGTGAAAATTTTAGAACTCTAACAAGACTAATGAAATTTCGTAATTACTTTGTTAATGGTTGTGCATGGGCAATAAGGAAAACATCACTGTCAGTGGGGAAACTTCAGGGCTCCTATCTCCCTCATTTTAAATGCTATTGAGGTGAAACTTGCTACTATGGTAGAACACATTTACTTTTAGCTCATTAAATTTCAGAATGTTTGACTTACCCATGGATTTCTGGCAATTTCTTTTTAAAAAACAAAACAAAGCAATTTTTAATAATAAAGAAAATCTGTTCCTTCTTTGAAAGTGTTATTTCCTGTTTGATTGTGTGTTCTTCACTTTAAAAGTCATTGCTCTACTCCAGAAACTTTGTTTTTGTGGCAGAAATTGTGGTAAATTGGTGACTCAACAAAGTAAAATGTATATATATAGAGAGGGGGGGGAGAGAGGGAGAGGGAGAGAAAGGGAGGGAGAGATGGAGAGATGGAGGAATGGAGGAAGATGTCCCTTGTGCAAAAACACAGTTTTTGCAATGCAATAAACTTTTGTCATGTTTTTATGACAGAACCAATTACGATCTGCCATTTATAACACAAGAACAGACATCATAGTACAGACACCCTCAAGGGACACCTAGACTGACCCCCTTCTTCTGGGCAGAAAGGCACCATATCAACTCTCCTGACATCCAATTAATATGTTTTCCTGATTGAGTTGGATGGAACCCCCAAGGCCCCTCCAACCCATTTAAGTCATTTTGTTCCAGACCAGCACAGAGATTGACTTACTAGAGAGATATCAGTCACAGTCCTCATCTTTGCAGATTCCATGGCTAATGTGGACATGGCTAGAGGGACACATCTCTCTCTCCTCTATCTGATTGGTGCTCCTGATGCTGATGGAGTTTGGGAAATGTGGTTTAGGGCAGGTATATGGCTCCTTGCATCCCAAATGACATTTGTGCATGCGTATAATTAAATTACTATAATTTAGAAATTTCAGGGGTTCCTATCTTCCTAATTTTTGAAAGGTATTGGGGTGAAACTTGCTACAATGGCAGAACACATTTTCCACTCTTTGCCCATCAAGTTTCATGCACTCACAGATTTTTGAGGAATGTTCAAAGTTTTTATAAACAACTTTTAAAAAATACAAGAGCTAGCTATTTGAATTTTATATACAATCACAAGATAACCAGGGCATGAATCCCTGGAAGTTTCAGAAAAATGCACACATCTACAGATTTTTGGTTTTTTTTTAAAAGTTGAGACAAAAATTATTTATCTCCTCCCCCAAAAACAACAATAGCAACCCACTTGAATGTCTGTCTGTCTTTATGACACACAACAAGATAACTTCATCTTAGCACAGATTTATACTATTTTTTACTTACTTTAGTTCTCTTTGCAGATTCCATGATTGTATTTATTATCATTAGACATGCTTTAAATGCCATGGTTGGCTGCTGCAGCCCAATGCATTCTGGGAAATGTAGTTTAGCACAGAGATATGGCTTCTCTTTGCTTCCCAAACTGTGCATGTGCATAATTAATATAAATGGGAAAACTTCAAATGCTCTTATATCCCTCATTTCTAAAGCTATTAAGGAGGAACTTGTTACAATGGTAGAATACATTTAGCACTGTTAGCCCATAAAATTTCAGAACGTTTCACTTATCCACACATTGTTCGGGAATTTTCATTTTCTTTTTTTAAAAACCCTGCAAGAGCTAGCTCCTTGAATTTTCTATCCAATGACACACAAAAACAGGGATTCATTCACCCCCCAACTTTCAGAAACACTGATACATCTACTTATTTTAGGGAATTTTTATTTTCTTTTGACAAAAAACAACTGTCTAGAGAGAGACAAGCCTCTCTCTCCTCTCCTGATTGGTCCTTTCTCATTTTGATGCATTCTGGGAAATGTAGTTTAGGGCAGAGCCTTTTTAATTCTTTGGCTTGGGGCTCCTCCCCTTCCCAAATTTAAAGGACACATGGCAGCCGCTCCCCCTCCATCAGCACTGACTGGCTGAGAGGCATGCCAACAGGTTTGGCTTCACCTCTCAGCAGGGCTTGAGTGCCCTGCCGATTTCAACTGAAGCACACACATCCAAAGGAATTGAAACTTAAGAATCAAAGCCTTCAAAAGGTTCAATTTCTTAATGTTTTAAGTGCACCACTCAGGAGCATCGGAATACGCATTGTAAGTGTGAAACATACGAATATCATCCAATTTACAACATTTTCAATACAAACACACATGCCTAATAGCTACAGCTTCAAGCTATGCATGTTAAGCATATTATTCTATTAGGGACCTATAGGCATCTTGCTTCTGTCTCTCATTAGGTCATGTTTTCATGAGGATCAAAATCAAATGTTGTCCATTTTTTGTTGTAGAGGGCTACAGTTTCTAGGTTTCCTTCTGGTCCTTCCTTTCCCAATGTCCTAGGTACATTAAGGGAAAGTCGCATAAATGACAGGTGTGAAAAGTCGCAGAAATGACAAGATGGATACTTTCCCACTAATAAGCATGGTACTTCCAGAATACCTGGGGAGAGAGGGGGGATGGTGGGAATACAAATCTCTTTGAAGAAATGATGGAAATGGCAACTTATTTGTCCTAGAGATGTTAGAATTGGAAGTCCCAGATATGTGGATCACTGGGCTTTACTTGCTTTGATCGGAGCAAACTTCTCGGTCCCTAAGGCGATAGAGGAAGGAAAAAGTAGAAATATTTGTAGATGTCTTGCAACTATACTGCTTCTAAATGCAACCTTACTGTTTAAAAGATAAAACTTTAAATATTGGAATAAAATGATTTAAGGATGTAACCAGAGGTCGGATGTCATGGAAGTGTCCTTGCATCCCCAAGAGTGGAATAGTAATGCAGAAATGTCCTAAAATCCATCAGCAAATGCTATGTATAAGATTTATCCAATATGCCTTTCAAGTCAACATAAACAATCCAGGCCACAGATGCTGGCAGCACATAAAAGGTACACAAAATATACAGTTTGATGAATATGTAACAAGCAACAGAGAAGCTTTGGAAAGATTTTACGGTGTCTTTCAAGAAGGGACATAATATGAAAGGCTCAATATTCTTTGGATTTTTGCAAAGAGATTCTTTATTTTGCAAAAAAAAATATAGAAAGCTTCGACGAAACCATTTGTTCACGTCAACTCAACTGGGCTTGATGATATTTGAATTAGGAGACTAGCAAAACAAATAACAGAAATTTTGTATGAAAGTGTGCATTAAAGGCATTAAATTGATACTTAACTAGTCAAGATGTAATTGGGAATGATGGAAACAGACAAGATGAGTAATAGACAAGATGCACAGAAACATTTCTTCCTTCCCACAGCCCCAGCTCTAGTAACCATTCCAATTACTTAAGCAACCACCCTCAACATTACATTAGAGCATATTAAATCTGTGAATGAATTTCTCAGTACAAAAACAAAGATGTAAATGGGGATGTGACATAAGATTACTGTATTAGCAGGTGAAATAAAACACTTTGCTAAACTATATTCCATATATGTTTCCCTAAGGTTAGCTCCTTGCCTAGATATCTCCAATCACCTCTTTAAAAAAACATATATTTCAATGATTCAATTGAAATTTGATAAGTGGCAATTACAGGCAGCTGATTAACCTCTACCACACTGGCATAAGAAATTATTTATCATCCTAGGAGTCAAAGACAGTAACTATTAAATCTAGAGAGTCAGTTCTGAATTGCTCTGTGAACTTACTTATCTTTCGTGCAGTACTGCCAGTGTTCTCTGAATATCTAATGTTCAACCTCATACAATGGCAAAAAGCTAAGTCATGCTGGGATGATGAGAGGGAAAAACCAATTGCTGATAAATCTGTACTCTGTTAGAGATCTTTTGTTTCAGCTGCTAATAGCATACAAGTGGTGCGGCCAGGTAATTTTAGACACTGGACTTAATCGTCTTGCCATCAATACAATTACACTTGAGATGGTGTGATAACCCGAATGTATGGTCTCTCCTCCAGATATAGAAAGGGTTAAAATTACATTTATTGCGATGGTTTGAAATTACACTTATTACAGATTAGCAACACAGAGGAGGAACAGGGATCGGGATAGTTCCCCAAGGAGGAAAAGCAGTTTGGAGAGAAGTATGAAAGCTTTGAGGTGCTTCCAATTGTGAGGTTCAAAAAGCTTATAAAAACTTGGGGTGCCAGAAGGCAAAGAGAAAGACAAAGATGCTGATAATTTGGGACTGAAGGAGAGGTGAGAGGATGCTGCATGCTTCACCTTCCCTGGCAAAGCTTGGTGGGAAACTTGTTGGGAAACTGGACAAGGGCCCAGGTTCCCATTTTTCTATGACCATCCAAGGCCTAGAAAACTAGCTGTATTATGAGGGGGGGAAAGTCCGCTAGTCGCATCAGGAATTATTTTTTACAATCTTGGATGAATAGAACTTAAGACTGTTTTGCAATGCCTGAAGGAAAGCACTTCTGTGTATAAAATATCCTTTTGCTAATATGAGATTGTTTGCTTGGAATAAAATCTATCTTCCTTCCATATGTCATATCCTTTCCTTGATATGTGCATGTTTATGTACAGAGGATTTTTATCTCCCACAAAAGGGGATCTCTGCGAAGGCAGAGGTGGAAAATGCAAGTTACACCTATGAATTATTTCCCACTAAGCTATTGAGACACATGACATAAACCGGGGGGTGGGTGGCAGCTTGACAATATTTGGGCAATGGGGTCAGAGAGCCCACATGTTTTTCTTCAGTTATGAAGCCCAAAATTTGTGGGGATTTGTAAAAAGGGGCCATGATGAAATGGGTTGATTGAAAAGGCATGCGTTGGCAGCTGATTGGCTGAGCATGCCAGGAGCCAGAATTCTTTTTGGCTACTGTCTCTAGCTAGCTGCTGAGAGAAATGGTTTAAACTGCCATTTTCACCTCAGAGAGTGAAGAGAGTGCTGACTGGAAACAGCCAGGAATGAAATGACAGCAAACTCTCTGAAGCCGGATTATTTCTAAGGCATGAAGCATATTTTAAAGACTGTTTAAAAGAACTGCCTATTCCCTCTGTGCTCTGTAAGAATTCAGAGGGACTGCTGTATATAATGTTGCTCTGATTGACCTTTTGAACTGAAGTAAAGTTACTTGTTACAGAAATCTGAGTGACACATTATTATACTACAGGGTATATTTTGATTCAGAAACAGTGGTATAGCTTCTGTTTATTTATATCTACAACCTCCAAAAAATTAACACTTTAAAAAAATCTTACAGCCATCCATGCTTTATAACCTTTTCTATGTTCTTGTCATGTTAGACCAAATCAGAAAGCAAAAGTAAAAAGTAAAACACATATAAATAAAATAACAACAATAACAATTTGTTTCCTAACTTCAATAAAAAGGGGAGAGGGAGGGGGGAATACCCTTGAGTCAAGTCCATAGCCTGAAAAAAAAAGGGGTGGGGTGGAGTTTGAAACAATGTATGTTTTTTTAGCCAATCATGAAGGATAGGCCCATAACACCAAAATAATTTAAATTCCATGTCTCTTTCTTTATTTTAATATAAAGGTAACAGTTGTCCCCTGACATTAAGTCCAGTTGTGTCCAACTCTGTGATGTGGTGCTCATGTCTATTTCTAAGCCAAAGAGCCGGCATTGTCCGTAGACACCTCCAAGGTCATGTGGCTGGCATGACTGCATGGAGCGCCATTTTAATTATTTTCATATAGACTTCATTAAATCAAATTTCTATTTTAGCTACAAAGTTTCAAAATGGAAATGGAAAATGATTCTTAATTGGAAAATTGGTGGTTACGGAAATTACCACAACACCTGTTGGAAGCACTTGAAAACTGTGTCAATACACTTTGACAGAAATCAGACTCCATCAATAAATTTTGGTGGACACTCAAGAGTGCAAGTCTAGTCAGTGTTTCTTGCCCCATTGTCTTTTTTGCCCCATTCCAGTGTTTTCAAAATAATGCCTGAAAGTCCTCCACTTGTTATATCACTTATCTTCACAAAGCTTATAAAGTCTTTTTTTCCTGCGACTTCAACATCAATATCCCTAAATGAGAGCGATAATTGTTCTGAGGTACTCACATCCAAAGTTTCATCTGCCATCTGTTGTTGCTGTGCCTTCAAGTTATTTCCAACTAACAGAGTCTCTAAGGCAATGCTATCACAGGGTTTCCTGGAGCTGACTTACTCAAGATCCCCGGTGGGTTTCCAGGGATGAGAAGAGACTCAAATCCTGTTCTCTGGAGTTGTAGTTTTTTTTAAAAAAAAATGATTTTATATAAGACAGAATGCTTTGTGGAGCAGAGTTAATACCACTCAGCCACAGAATAGCCCTGGTGGCTCAGGTGCTACTATCTATGAGGCACTGTCCCTTATTAATTGACATTTTGGGGTAGCTTATCTAGGAACCTCCCATGTTGGAGTGGGGGAATTTACCTGCACAGAAAATAGTGTCAATTCTACAGGCTGGAACAAATGAAAATACTTAAGTTCTGTATGTTTCTGATGTTGATATTTTACTTGTTTCTGGAAAAACCAATCCTTCTACTAGCAACTTCAGCTTGCTGCACAGTTTTGTATGTCCCCATACCTCGAAAGTAGCTTTGGTGTGTCTGGGGAACATGCCATAGCCATGATTGTGCTTTTTTTGGCATGATAGTGGTTTGGACTGGATGGGCCATATGATTTCTTCTGATTCTATGAACTGGCTAAACATAAGAGATAAGGCAACTAGGCAGCTACCAACTGCAGCTAAAATCATTCTCCCAGATCTTCAGTGACATCTTGTAGACCTGGAAGGTTGATGCCAGCTTTATTCTCCCAGCTGTAGCACCCTAGTTAGTGCTAGGTTCTTCTTTGGTGCTCCCCACTACATCAAATCTGGCCAGTAAATAGTACTGCAGTTAGAAAAGAACCCTTTATGCATTGTCAAAAAAGAATATATACAGGATACATGTTAGAATGTTACCCAGAGAATTCAAGATGATACTGGCAAATGTGTTTAAATGCACTGCCCCAAAATGGCTATGCTGTGTGCACACTGTTTTCATCCTGGAAATGGAGACTTCCTATATCAGCTGTCACAGCTCCTCAAACAAGGTTCATTATTTCAAAGAGCGGAAGCTGGGGAAGTAAGATGTATCTGATGCCAAAGCATTCTGGGCCAAGAAAGCCATGAATCAGGTTCCAGGGAGACAAGATAGTCGAGTCCTTAAACTGTTCAGGAAACATAAATCGGAGCCCTATTCTGTAGAAATATGATAGCTGGGTCCTTAAACAATCAAAAATGAGAAATCTGATGAACAGGCATACACAAACTGAGCTGTCTAGAGGGAAACTGAAATTGTACTCAGGGGTGTTTGCAATTGTCTTACATCTGTGGTATGCTCAGATGAAGGCCAGATCCCTTGATAGCAGTCATTCACTTCATCAACAGGATATAGCCTGAGCTAGATGCCTGAGTCTCAATCTTTCAACACAACGCTGGGATATCTAATAGAATTCTTTTCTTTATTGCCAAAAACCATATTGAGGGTGTTTCCCAGTCCTCTGTATATGTTATTGATATTTTAATCAACCTTTTAATTTAAAAAATAACCCAAAATACTTAACATGAAGATAATATTGAGGAAACAATGAGATGTAACTATCTTTCAATTCTCTTTTGCTGAATTTAGAATTACAATTAGGGAACATGAAGAAACTTTAGTTTTCACATATTACTCAAACCTCATCTACATTGCCATATAATTCAATTTCTAAATGCGTCTACGGTTTATTTCTAAACCCCAAATAACCAAACTGTATCTAAAGTTGACCAAAAACTGATTTGTAACCGGCCCCTGGTCAAAGTTTTCTGTGGTCAAAAAAAAAGTTGAGAACCACTGTTATAAGAGTAATGTATCACTATTGTTGTAATGGTGTCCTAAAAACATATTTTCTTTTGTTTTTACATTATAGTGGCACAGCAGGTTAAACCACTGAGCTGATGAACTTGCTGACCAGAAGGTCAGAGGTTCAAATCCACAGAGCAGGGTGAGCTCCCGTTGATAGACCAAGATTCTGCCAACCGAGCAGTTTGAAAACATGTAAATGTGTTAAGATAAATCGGGGGAAGGTAATAGTGCTCCATTCAGTCATGCTGGCCCCATGACCTTGGGGATGTCTATGGAGAATGCAGACTCTTCAGCTTAGAAATGGAAATGAGTAGCACTCGACTTAATGTCAAGGAGTAACTTTTACCTTTATCTTACACTTGTAAACATACAGGTTAAACCGCTGAGCTGATGAACTTGCTGACCAGAAGGTCAGAGGTTCAAATCCACAGAGCAGGGTGAGCTCCCGTTGATAGACCCAGATTCTGCCAACCGAGCAGTTTGAAAACATGTAAATGTGTTAAGATAAATCGGGGGAAGGTAATAGTGCTCCATTCAGTCATGCTGGCCCCATGACCTTGGGGATGTCTATGGAGAATGCAGACTCTTCAGCTTAGAAATGGAAATGAGTAGCACTCGACTTAATGTCAAGGAGTAACTTTTACCTTTATCTTACACTTGTAAACATAAATATGCTGCCAAAATTCTGCTCAGTTTTGATTCAAAAGGTTTAAAAATATTGAGGTTTAGACTGCTTCACAAAAGTAGTGTTGTAATGTTTGTTTTACGCCCAAAAGTAATCTGTAAGAAGCTGTGGTTGTTATGTTGCTATGTCGAAGCTTTCATGCTCAAAACCTTATCCGAATGTTTATATTTCTATCCATGTCTGCATTTTGGCATAAAAACCACACGGGTTGTTAACAGAGCTACAGATTTTTATATGTGAATTTTGAAAATTATTGTCTTCATTGGTACACAGCAAAGACAGGGAACTGTAGTGAGCGATCACAGAATAATTTCACTAAACACAGTTTATTAAACTACATTGCAATTTGCTCATATGTTTGACAATCTTTATTCATGCAGGCTGCCTAGTTTATTATTTTGCTGTTACTTCACATTGTTGGCCATGTGTTCTAATGTCTGCAAGTTTATAATAAACAAATAATATCCGTAAGTTATGTATTACAGCTCCAAAGGCTCAAATCTAAGGCTTACATTTCCCATTCTACAGAAGTCAATTTAAATACACCCGCTTCCCTTCAGCAGCTAAAATTCCACAAAGGAATAAGCTACAGTGAACTCAATTTACTTCTTAATAGACATGCATGGGATTGCACTGTAAATCCTTGGTCAATACTAAGTAGAGTTTCTACTAAATTTCACTGAGACAAAAATGTCAAGGTGTGCTAGAAGGTCACTGCTCTAGCAAAGCATCCATGGAGTATAGAGATAAGTAGAAGGGTTTTCGAGAAGAATAGCATGGATTTTTTTTCCAGGTGTAAGCACTGTGCAATCAATACTCTTGATTTTTTAAATGATATGAAGACTATGCCGTCACACTAGGTCTGTTTAAAATTAAAACTGGCAGATGTGTTGTCCTTTTTACCTGGTGGACTGCAGAGCGCTTGCTGAAAAAGCTAGATGGTCTGACAACCCAAAAAACACTCCAAAATAAAGTTGAAAATCAAACAGTTTATTTAGTAACAAAGTCTTTGCAGGACTTGGCACAGCTTCTTAATGGTTGCAAAAAACAAAAAAAAACAGACTGGAAATGCCTTGGGTTGTTGCTCAAAAGATTCCCACTGCTTCTTCTTTTTGGATGGCAGGAAACCAGATATTTCCCACCCTGGTCCTAGGTGTTTGGTTGAAGGAACCACTCCTTCCCCCCTCTAAACCTAAGCTCAGTCCAAAAGGTGACCTAAAGCTGGGCTGGTAACCAGATGTCTATCCTATACAGCATGCAAAGCCAGTCTCTGCAAGGTACCATAAACTCATCTGGTTCCAGCAGTCCCCCAGCTAATGGTCAAGCAAATAGCAATCAGCAGGTCAGCATGCAGGTTAGCATACAGGTTAGCACCCAGTAAGCACCCAGTAAGCACCCAGTACTTACGGTGACCCTTTCGGAGCCAATCCTGGCTGGCCAAAAAACCACATCTGGCTTCCTTCCCTCTCTGAAAGGAACTAAAAACACTTTCTAAAATGGAGGCCAATCCCCAGGAAGAAAAAGGGGCAGACACCAACTAAAAGATACATTTGCAGAGCTTTAGGTGGCAAATTCTGCACCAGGCTGCAACCTTGCTAATAATTAACAGGCAAGGTGCCAGTGTGTCTGGAACAGTCCCAGTAAAAAATGCAAAAGGAAAAATGCTGCCTTTTAAAACAAAACTATGGGGCTATGCATATGAAACGTCTGGAGGACGGAACACTCCCGGCTAAGTTTTCCAGGATATGGAAATTTACCAAATAAAATAAGCAAACACCTTTGCGATATAACAACAATAACAATTATAAACTTTCAACCAGCAGTACAAGGTCACAGATTGGTCTATCCAGGATAGACACCTTGTCTTTGTTAAGAGTCTTCAACTGAACTTTCCTAACCTTGCCATCAGGGCAAGGAAAGGTCTTTAGTATGATGCCCATAGGCCAGGCATGGCGGGGCAAGTCTTTGTCCTTGAGTCCTCGGTTTTCATTTGTGCACCTTTAAAGTCACTACCGAGATCTGTGTTGTTGTTCGAAAGTCCCAACAGAAATAGAATTTTCATTAGGCCTAGACATAGAAAATGTAAACATTTGCTTTGTTTCAGTTATAAGGAAAACGCAACTAGGAGATGAGTGGGACAATTCACCATCTTTCAAGAATACAGACTCCAAATAACCACTGGGAGAAACCACCCCAGAACCATCCTCTGGATGGTTCACAGATGCTGTCACCATGTCAGACCTTCCACATCTATTACACTCAGCAGAACCGAATTCCCACTCAGCTTCCCTGCCTAGTTCACTGGGGCAAGAATCCTCCGGACTTTCCTATGAAAATTTGCCTCCCGCCCCGTTCAACGAAAGACTCCACCAGCCTTTCAGAGCTCTTCTCTAAAATTTCCTTCAATTTTTCTTTCTGGTTTTTACTCTACGAAAATGTTCATTTACGTTCTCATTCCAAGAAGGTTTCCTGGAACTTCTGTGTTTGGATGATCCCAATCCATATGCTTTTGTAAATAATTAAATTTCTCTTCTTCATCGAAGAGCTTGGCAGCAACTCTAAGGTCTTCAATGCACTTTTCTAATTTTGCTGGCAGACCATCTGGGAGGGCAGGCACTGGTTTTGGTGCCAGGACCTCAGAAGTGAGGGGGGCTGCATGGCACTTCCATTCTCTCCTGGTGCTTCTGAGACTGGGCTGCCATTGGAGGTAGCATCAAAATCAATATCTCCCTGCATTTCAAGGGCACTTTCAGCATCCTGTAGAAGTTCGCGTTCCTTCATGCTGCCAGAAATGGAGAGAACTGGATCTGTGATGTTCAAGTCAGACACATCATTTCCATTCGTGATGGGAGTCGCAGGGAGTTTATTAGCTGTAGAAGTCACAACTGATCCTGTGGGATTCACGTTGTCATTTTTCTTCTTCACTGCTACATGCCTGTTGTTTGGCAAAGCGGGCCTATCTTTTTAAAGGACAAAGGGGCTATCAATTTCCCTCTGCACTTTGCATTACTTGGGAGTTCATGATCTCCAAGAATCTTTGCTCGTCTTTTGAGAGCGCTAAGGCTTTGTCTCTTTCAGAGTCTTTAAAGATGGAGGAATACTCTGGAGTTATTCCTTGACAAAGACGGAGATGTGACTCAAACAGCTACGCATGGGACGTCCACTCCTAAGCACGCTCGCTTGACTGGAGTCCAACGACGATGGTGGGTGCATCTTGTTCATGCACACTGGGCCTATAACTGTCCAGCCTAGAGGGAGTTGCTGCGCGATGGGTGCGCCTGGCGGTCCCTTAACTTGGTCGTTGACGCAAAACAAGCTCGGACAATCCGCACCAAGCAAAAGAGCAATGTCCACATCTGACCGGAAAGCTGGTATGGCGTTCCTCAGCCTTCGCAGGTGTGGATGGGCCTCTACCACTTCCCTGGTTGGAATTTGATCTTTATTCCGTGGGATGGAGGAACACTCTATGAGGTCTGGCAGCTTGAACTGTCTCTTCTTGTCGCAAGAGGAGACGACAAAACCAGACGCTATGCGACCCTGCAACTTCTTCCTCCCCGAACACGTTGTCATAGTGTAGTCGACCATCTTTGATTTAAGGCCGAACATGCGGAAGAAAGCTGGAGTAGCCAGGGAAGCGTCGCTCTGGGGATCCAATGCCACATAAAGTCTCTTTCTAAGCCATGGGCACTTGGCTGGGTAGACATCTGCCAAGCAAATGGGATGACAAACTCTAGACCGGTGTGCATCAGAGCACAGCTCAGTGCAGGCGACTGCTGACACCTCCACATCTCTCTGTGGTGTGGCTGACCTGTCGGCGTCTTCGGCCGCTGGCTTCTCCTTGGATGGACCGTCCCCTTTAGAGTGGGAGGTGGCCTCGGAGTTGTGCATCGCGGTGCAATGCCTTGGGCTGCTGCATTCATCACACTTGATAGCCTCTTTGCAGTTCGATGCAAAGTGTGAAGTTGCACCACAGCACCTGAAGCAGATTCCTAGCTTTTGAGCCAGCTGCTGTCTCTCCTTGTATGGCTTCTTGCTGAACTCTCGGCAATTGGCCAAACTGTGAGGCTTTTGGTGGATAGGGCAAAGGACTTCCTTCCCCTCTGGCCTTGGTGCATCGGTCCTGTGCTGAGTTTCAACAGCCTTCACGCTGACCGGTCTCTTGGCCTCTCTAAGCGGTTTCCTGTCCACATTGGGGGGTTTCTCCAACTGAGTCCCTTGGTACAATGCTGGCAGACCTGTTTGAAGGTCATTCCTCTCTCTGGCGGCCCAGTCGATGAACTTGACCAGGTGAGAGAACGGTGGATACGCCTGGGTGTGGGCCTCCTTGAAGTTGAAAACCTCTCTCCCCCAAAATTCCTGCAGAGCGAAAGGAAGCTTACTAAGAATCTGGCGCTGGGACAGATGTTGATCGAGGCATGCCAGTCCAGGCAACTCTGGGTTGTCTTTAGCCGTTTCCAGCTGTGCCAGGAGGTCACTAAGGTCCCACAGAAGCTTGCAGTCCTTAAGCTTCAGAGTTGGGAACCTTTGCAGCTTGTCCATCAGAGATTCTTCAATCTCCGTGCTGGTTCCAAACCTTTGGTCTAACCTGCGCCATGCCTTTTCCAAGGCTTTGATGGGGTCGGCTACGTGGACTGCGTAAATGTTCTTAACTTGAGAAGAAGAGTCTGGACCCAACCAGGCGCCCATCAAAGTCAGCTCTTCTTCAGGTGACAACCTCAGGTCCCTAATTGCTCTTTTGAAAGTGACCTTCCAGAGAAGGAACTCTTCGGCTTTGTCTGAAAACCTTTTGACCCCCTTGTCCTTCAAGTCTCTTCTGGGACTTCTTAAGATTGGGGTGAGCTGGAATTCTGGGGTTGCTGGGGACAAATGCGGTGTAGGCTGCTGCTGGGTAAGGTCCCATGGTGCCTCCGCTGTCGATCTTTGACCCTTAGGATGAAGGTCGCCTCTTGTTGATGGACTGGCAGCTCTTCTGGAACTAGCCGAAAGGGTGCTGAGCTTTAGAGGTCTTGCAGGTGGTCCTGGAGCCGTAGTGGGAGGCACAGGAAGCCTGAGCAAAGACGAACTCCCCGCTATGGCACTCTGTACTTTGGGCAACTCAAAGGCAACTTTAGGGCCCTGATCCGGCTGAAGTGGGAAATCTTCGTACTCCGCATCAGAAAGCTGGCTGCTTAAACTGCTAAGGTGTGCAAGCACCTTGGAAGAAGGGTCCTGTATTGGCAACTGTCTTACATTCTCTTCTGTAAGCTGCCCATTTAGGGAAAATTCTCTGGACAAAACCTCAGCTCTTACACTCTTGGCAGCAGCATCAGCCCTTACTCTAAGCATCTCTATCTCACTTTGCCTTTGGGCCTGTTCCAACTGGCTTTGGGCCTGTTCCAACTGGCTTTGGGCCTGTCTTTGGGCCTGTTCCGCCTGGCTTTGGGCCTGTTCCGCCTGGCTTTGGGCCTGTCTTTGGGCCTGTTCCGCCTGGCTTTGGGCCTGTCCCAATTGGAGTCGCTGTTCCTCCTCTTTGAAGAGGAGGGACTGATCGGCTATCCTTGCTTCAACTTGGGCCTCTGTGATCTCGCGCTGCAGCTTGAGACGCAAAACAGCTTCTGAAGAGAAAGAGCTTCCGGCATCTGAAGATTTATGGGAGCGGCTATGCTTAGATGATGCATACTCTCTCAACTTGGATGCCTTACTAGAGTGGCTAGACTTAAAGCTAAGTGCCACTGAAGGCGACTTTAAAAGATTGGTCTCGTGGCTGCCTAAGGGAGACTGGTTTCCCTTAGGCACAGACCTAGGATTAACAGGTGGAGAACTAAATTCTAGGGTATCTAGAACTGCTCTTACCCTATCCTCCTTTTCACTGGTGTCAGCCAAGACACTCACTATCTTTAGCTCTGAGTCCTTATCATTGATACGCTCAATGACCTGGACTGCATCAGACACCAAACCCTTCCACAGGTCGAAGGCCTGTTCAAGGTCTGACCTTAACATGGATGGCACCTTTGTAATGCCCACGCTCTCTGCTCTGTGCATTAGAGTTGCGATGCGTTCCCTAGACATTGAGAACCCTTATAGTAAAAAAAATAAATTTTCAATAAAGGCAAATGCAATACACAATGAAATGCACAGGACTCAAACACAACAATAAATGACCATGCAATGATGCTTTGCAAGGAGCAAGATGTTGGCGCCAAAATTCGATGGGCAAACTGCTAGACGACAACAAGGTAGCAATTTGCTGCTGGAAGCCTTCTTAGCGAAGATCAACAATGAAGGGAGGAGCTTCTTTGGCGCTTATAGCGCAAGCTACTAAAATGGCGGCTTTGCCAAATTTTCATGCTCCGCGGCTCGGGGCATACCGCCGAAGGAGCGATGAGGCCGACGTTGGAAGGTGGGAGAGAAGCGCCTTCTCCCCGCTGTGCAGAGATGTCACCACTGGTCGACTGATCCAGCCGAAATCTTCGCTGACATGAAGGCTGGCTGTTCTTTCTTGGCGTTGCTGGGCCCAGCCGGGTCCCGGTCTGGCGCTGCTGGGCTCAGCACTTTAGTGCAAGCCCAAACTGCCGCTGGAGCTCCGCGGCTCGGGGCGTGCCGCCGAAGGAGCCCGATGAGTTGCTGGGAACTGCACAGCCGTGCAAACCCAGGGACAGCCGCGGGGGGCTGCTAGCGTGCGCACACGCGAGCCCAAAACAGCCGCTGGAGCTCCGCGGCTCGGGCGTGCCGCCAGCTCGAAGGAGCCCGACGAGTTGGTGGGTGCTGCACAGCTGTGTAGATCCAGGGGTAGCCGCTGAGGCTACGCACACGCACACGCGAGCCAACGGACTGCCAGAACTGAGGGAATGGAGCCCCACTCCTCACCTTTCTTCAGTCTGGCAGCAAGCTTGCTGGCTCAGACCACAAAATAAAATAGCTAAGGCCGTGCAGGCTCAACTGAGGCAGATAGGACCGCAGGGCCGTAAGTACTATGCCGTCACACCAGATCTGTTTAAAATTAAAACTGGCAGATGTGTTGTCCTTTTTACCTGGTGGACTGCAGAGCGCTTGCTGAAAAAGCTAGATGGTCTGACAACCCAAAAAAACACTCCAAAATAAAGTTGAAAATCAAACAGTGTCAGGATCATGAAATCTGAGCTGGTGTTGCTCTGATTTCCTGACCTGCCTGCATTTGTTCTGGTCTCTTGACTCTGCTCACGAGATAAGATATCTCCAGGTGTTGGCCTTGGGAGGCTTGGGCCACACCACACCAACATGAGGAGCACCGGCATGAACATTGCTGACTCAGGAAGGATATGAGGAAATATCCACTGGACATTGGGAAACTGGGTCAAAGGGGATATGATGCAACCTCTGCTGGGCATTGCATGTCAGGGGGGCCTATCGTAGAAGATTCTGCTGAGGGCTTGTGTAGCCATCCGCAATGTTGAAACCCTTCACAGGAGTGGAGTGGGTGAGTCCTGAGCAGTTCTGGGACGCGGATGAAGACGGTGCCGTGAGGGGTGGATGGAGCATGTCTGCCTACGAGCTCTGCGGACCGTATGGGAAGGTCAGGACGGAAGTTGGTTTGTCCCAGCCTTCCTGGAAGGAGAGTGATGAGGAGGAGGCTGGACTGAAGCAGCCAGGGGCCAAGAGCCAACGCCGCCATGGAGGACGGGCCCAAGAGGGCCGCCGCCCAGAGAAGCAGATTGCCAGGGGTCTGTTCAGGTGGGCTATGAAGCCAGAGGGACCAGAGAAGATCCCAGAAGAGTTGGGGCTCGAGTGGGATCTCAGGTGGACCCGGTGCTGGCTCAAAGTGGATCAGGCTGCAGCAAAGAAGGTGCTGTGCACTCCTCCGTTTGGAACAGGGATGAGCTGGTGCAGGAGTTGCAGCGAAGCTATTTGGTGCTGCAAGAGTTAAATAAAGCTTTTTACTGCGGGCGGCATGACGTGAGTGTACTGATGAAGAAAATGGAAGCTTTGGAGGAGAGAGTCCGAAGGCTTCAAGAAATGATGTTATGTCTCCCAGCCGAGGAAGAGGGGCGTTATGACGATGCTCTGGTGGAGAATGAAGCCCAGGAGACAGATCCAGTTCTTCCAGGGGGTGCTCTTGAGGAGGAGGCCCAGCCAGAGGCATGGTGTGTGCCTGAAAAGGAGACATGGAGCTGTGGGGAGAAAGTTTCACAGCTTCCAAAGTGGGAAGGAGGGCTTGCAGGAGAGCAAGTTGCTGTGGAGACATGGGCAGATAAGCCTGGAATGCCGGCAGCTCAGAGAATGAAAGCAAGAGAGGCCCTCCAGGGGGAAGAGGCCGAATGTGCTTTAGAGAAACCAGGTTGCAGCTTTCCCTGTGGAGAGGAGTTGCAGGGATCCAAAGAAAGCAAAGAGGACAGCCAGCTGTTGCTTTCCTTGAGTTCTGCCCTTGTATGGGTTGGAATTCTTTATGCCTGGGGTCCCAGAAGAGAGGAGACGGGAGATGTGCCTGGGAAGCCTCCCGGTGTGCCAGAAGCTGAGGGGAAGCTGCCTGTTGAGTTGGAGAGTCAACTGCCTGGTAGTCTCGAAGTCCCTGTCGCTGAAGGAGGAAGTGAAGACTGGCTGTATATGAGTGGAAATTCCCAACAAGTTGGTGAGCTCCCTGAAGAGAATGGGGAGAGCAGTTTGGAGCTGGCTACGGGTGAGAAAGCAGTTCAAGGATCTTTGCTGCCAGAAACTTTCCTGGTTGACGGAGGGAAGGAGTTGGTGATGGAGCTCAGCAGAGATGGGGCCGAAATTGTCCAGTACGAGTCAGCTGTTGCCGGAGAGAGCGAGCAGTTGGCGAGGTCCATGGTGGCGATGCCGGTCAGTGTTATGAGTAATCTGCTGGGTGAGCCGGAGTCCATTGAGAAGTTGTTCCAGAAGCGTCCTTTTGGGACCAAACAGATCATGTCACTCAGGATGGGGTGGTTGATTGGGTTTGGCAAAGATTTGACCAGAGTGCCAATGACTGAACTTTGGACGACATCTGCGTGGCCAGACAGCGGACTTCAGAGCATGCGGAACTTTGGGGCTGAATCGTGTGCCAGTGTTCCAGCAACAAGTCTGTTAATTTTGACTTTGGGGGGTGCCATGGGTAAAGAAATGTATATGCCCTGCCTGATTGTGTTTTCCTGGGGAAAGAAAGTGCTCTGGGAGTCAGAGGTGACTTGAAAGGAATCCCATGCTTAGTTAATGCAGGAATTAACAGTGCAGGACTGGGATTGTATGACGTTGGGATTTTGTATGTCCAAGACTATTTCATTTAGATAATGTAGAATCATGTGTTTAATGTACTTCTAAGTATGCTTCTGATCTTCCATGGATTGTGTAAATTGCAGATTTAAATATGTAGCTGATTAATCCATGTTTGTTGAGTATGTATATTGCATTGTGTTACAACCCTGTCTTTAGGTTTCTTTAAATGTATTAGTTGGGGATATATATATATATTGCCTTGTATAAGTTGTATTTATTGTTAAAAATGTTAGAGTTGCCTTTATGTAGCTGAGGAGGATAGTTTTCCTGCACAGATAAGGATTAGAGGAGATGCCTGCCACATGGAGTGATGGCTTGTTGAATATTGGGGGAGAATAGGCTTCAGAGCCAGTTTTGAAGGAATGATGCTATTTCCTGTTGAATTTGCCAGGAGAAGAGGTGATTTGGGATAGTATGAGTTAAGATGTGGTGTGTACGTCGTTTAGTTGGATGGTTAATTTCCATGAGGTGGCTAGGATAGGATAGAGTAGGGAGTTGTAGTTTTCCTAGGCACTTTTCCCCAAATGAGGGGGTGTAGTGGTTTGTTCAGAGGAATAGTGTACTAGGATGGTGTGTTGGAATTGAAATGGACGTGTGGATGTATGTGATGGCTAGGTAGCTTAGATAGCTGTGTTTTGTTGCATGAGAGATTGGTTAATGTCTTTTGCCAAGGGGCCAAGGGTATTGGATTTCTTTTGTATGGTTAGCTTGCCACAGTGGAATTAATCCTGTGTAGCTGGTTGATGAACTCGAGGTGGATGTGGTTCATGATAGATTATAAAGCGGTTGATGGCTGTATAGAGAGTTGTAGTTTGATTAGTACCTCCTGCCATCGCAGTAGAGGGGGTTGTAGTTTCCCAGGCGCTTCTTGCTATGTGAGGAGGTGTAGGAGTGATTAGTTTGGCACAGTTGATTTAGTCCTGTGTAATGGGTTCTACTGGTTGACAAAGTCAAAGTTGAGTGGAGATTTGGATTGAGTTATGGGTGGAGAAAGCATAGATGTGTTTTGGCTATTTAGGGAATTGTAGTTTTGTACTTGGTACCTCCTGCTTTTGCAGTGGAAGGTTTTGGGAGTTATGAGGCTTGGATTCTTGATTGTGTAATTTTGGGTTTTCCTGGAAAGAAGCGCAGTTGATTTAGTCCTGTGTGATGAGTTGTCAGTTTGGTTAGCTAAGAGAGTTTGATAGGTGTTGTAGTGGTTGCTGGTTATATAGGGAAGCGTAGTTTTGTGGGTGTACCTCCTGCTATTGCAATAGAGGGATGAGGTTGTTTAGAGGTTTTGATAGTGGCAAGAGAGAAGTGTAGAAGAAGGTTGGTTTAGGTATTGTTATTGGAGTTCCTTTGTGAGAGTTATGGAGGTTTGGAGTTTTGGACCATGCAGTTGTAGAATGATGGGCATGGTAGTAGAAGGGTAGCATGTGAAGAGTACTGAGAGATGATTAAGGATAGAAATTGGCCTTGAACAAGCTAAGCGTTTGTGATAAGAGGAATGTCTGATGATCTGGGTGTGTAGGAGTTCAGAGTGGTGTGTGGAGAGTAGCTTTGTCCCAGTGTGTGTTCAACTAGAGTAAGGCTGAGGTGGGCTCACTTCGCCTTGTGAATTATAGAGCTGGTTGTGACTTTGGTGGGTGCTGGGATAGGATTTAGATGATAGAATAAGATAGCGTTTTGAGTCCTCTTTTCCCACAGGGGGGAAAGGGAGAAGCATTTTGTCAGGATCATGAAATCTGAGCTGGTGTTGCTCTGATTTCCTGACCTGCCTGCATTTGTTCTGGTCTCTTGACTCTGCTCACAAGATAAGATATCTCCAGGTGTTGGCCTTGGGAGGCTTGGGCCACACCACACCAACATGAGGAGCACCGGCATGAACATTGCTGACTCAGGAAGGATATGAGGAAATATCCACTGGACATTGGGAAACTGGGTCAAAGGGGGATGATGCAACCTCTGCTGGGCATTGCATGTCAGGGGGTGGGCCTGGGGGATGATGGACAGGTGAGGGGGGTGTGTTTTGTATATAAGCTGTGTTTGTTCCTGTGATGCCAATTCTGGCTTCAAAGGTGTTATACCTTCCATAAACTTCGTGAGATCGAGTTGCTGTCCATGCATGGTCTTTACAAGGGTTGGAGCGTTATCGTTACAAACAGTTTATTTAGTAACAAAGTCTTTGCAGGACTTGGCACAGCTTCTTAATGGTTGCAAAAAACAAAAAAAAACAGACTGGAAATGCCTTGGGTTGTTGCTCAAAAGATTCCCACTGCTTCTTCTTTTTAGATGGCAGGAAACCAGATATTTCCCACCCTGGTCCTAGGTGTTTGGTTGAAGGAACCACTCCTTCCCCCCTCTAAACCTAAGCTCAGTCCAAAAGGTGACCTAAAGCTGGGCTGGTAACCAGATGTCTATCCTATACAGCATGCAAAGCCAGTCTCTGCAAGGTACCATAAACTCATCTGGTTCCAGCAGTCCCCAGCTAATGGTCAAGCAAATAGCAATCAGCAGGTCAGCATGCAGGTTAGCATACAGGTTAGCACCCAGTAAGCACCCAGTAAGCACCCAGTACTTACGGTGACCCTTTCGAGCCAATCCTGGCTGGCCAAAACCACATCTGGCTTCCTTCCCTCTCTGAAAGGAACTAAAAACACTTTCTAAAATGGAGGTCAATCCCCAGGAAGAAAAAGGGGCGGACACCAACTAAAAAGATACATTTGCAGAGCTTTAGGTGGCAAATTCTGCACCAGGCTGCAACCTTGCTAATAATTAACAGGCAAGGTGCCAGTGTGTCTGAACACTCCCAGTAAAAATGCAAAAGAAAAATGCTGCCTTTTAAAACAAAACTATGGGGCTATGCATATGAAACGTCTGGAGGACGGAACAAAGACAACATTGCTTGGCACAAATATTTTAACTAAAAAGTGTGTGACAGAAAGCCAAAAAAGAATAGTCATTGGAGCCCAGCAGTTCTTTCACAACACTATAATTCTACTTTAATTGCAACACTTAAAACCTATGGAACCCTGGGATTTGCAGTTTAGGGAGTGGTGTTTAGATTTCTTAATCACATGCAGTGGTGCCTAACCAAACTACAGCATCCAAGATTCCACAACAGTTAAAATGGAATCATAGCACCTTAAGGGCAGTTCTATAGAGGGCACATAATGGAGATCAAAGCCAGTTTGAGGATAGGGTGTCCACAATATGTATACCCCCAAAGCACGCTGTAGCACACATTAAGCTGAAAATATCACAGTAAAATACAGCAGAGTCTTGCTTATCTAGCATAAATGGGCTTGCAGAAATTTGGATAAATGGAAATGTTGGATAGTAAGGAGGGATTAAGGAAAAGCCTATTCAATGTCAAAATACATTATGATTTTACAAATTAAGCACCAAAACATCATGTTTTACAACAAATCAACAGAAAAAGCAGTTCAATACAAGGTAACATTATGTCGTAATTACTGTATTTACAAATTTACCACCCAAAATTGCAATGTATTAAAACAGCTGTGGATTCAGGGGGGGAGACAGACTGGGTTGGATAATACAGAACGTTGGATGAGCAAAGATTGGATAAGCAAGACTCTACTGTAGTCCAGGATAAGCCAAAATGTGCTGCATCTGATCAGATATATATCTCATGCAGGGTTCAAAAACAAGTTGCAAAAATATGATTGTTTGTCAGGACAACACTAGCACTGAAGCACTTTAAGAAACTCTAAAACACAGTTGGCCTAAAGGGGAAAACCACCCATGGGGAAAAAAATCCATGAGACCTCTCACTTTCTGCCTCTTTATTCTCATTTCCTGTGCCCTGCCACGGTCCTTAGGTGTTTGCGTAATAGGCATTCTACAATTGCTTTTAATCTACTTTCTAAGTCTGATTTAGTGTCTGTGTATAACCGCCCTAGGTGTGCCTCAAGGAACGTGAAAGACAACTTGAGGCATATGAACTACTGCATGATCTGGAGTATTTCAGGGTGCACAAAAATAAATTGAACTGTGTATTGGAAGAGAAGATCTTGATTATTATTTTTAATTACTAATCAAACCTTGGGTTTTGTAGTTAACAATCTAGTCTTCAGGGAAGTGGTAGCTGGCACCTAGGATTATGTTCCTTGAAATGGAATTTCCTACCAATAAAAACCACAGATTATTAAATAAAAATTATATACAACTCCCATGCAATGAGGGCCACACTGAACCAACACTCTATCATGTCTTTTCTGTGAAAATAAGCGGGGTGAGCTTCCGCTGTTAGCCCCAGCTTCTGCCAGACTAGCAGTTCAAAAACATGCAAATGTGAGTAGATCTATAGGTATCACTTCGGCAGGAAGGTAATGGCGCTCCTTGAAGTCGTGTTGGCCACATTACCTTGGAGGCGTCTACGGACAATGCCAGCTCTTCGGCTTAGAAATGGAGATAAGTACTACCCCCCAGAGTCAGACATGACTTGACTTAATGGCAAGGGAAACCTTTACTTTTACTTTACTAATCTTATTTACCCTTTGACAGTTAAATCACTAGTTATTGACAGCACAATACAACCATTTTCTTTCCTTTCTTCAAATATAGAGTATTCTTTAAAAATATTCAGAAACATAGCTATGTTAGTCTTTTCAGCATAAAGAGATGCAGCTTTAATAGTTATCCCTGGACTTGGTATCCACAGTTTCACTTACTCATGCTCAACTGCTTTTCTATGGTTTGCTTCCAGCCCAAGTACAGTCAAAATATCTAGAATTAACCATAGTTTTTGGAATTGATTCCTTATAGACATGAAGCTTACATTTTGTATTTTAGAAATCCTGCAACACTGTTGAGACTGAGAAAACTTCCAGATTAAGATTTCAGGGACTCGTGTCCATTTCATCAGATGCCTTTTATGATATCCACATCTTTGAAGCTTCTCTTTCAAAGCCAGCCAAAATCGAATGCTTTTGATTCCAGGGAATATACTAAAGTCTGACCACATCACTGGCCAAGATGGTAATATTTTATTGTTGATCTGTTCTTGTTCAATATACACAATTTCAGCACTTCCCTTCCATATCCCAGTACTTTTGCTTCAACCCCCCCCCCCCATTCTTCTTGCATATAAGAAAAGCTTTTAAAAAGCCTTTCACAGACTAATCACCTTGGACAGCCTCTTTGCATGTAATTGTCCTAAAATGCAAAAAATTTCTTAAACATAACTATTTATTTATTTACTGTATTTATACCCCACTCTTCTCGCCCTGAAGAGGATGATCATATCTTATTTTAGTTATTTTGTTATGATTTTTTAAAACCTCAATAGCCCAACAAATGAACCTGGCAATTATGAATTAATGTATTGTCGAAGGCTTTCATAGCTGGAATCACTGGGTTGCTGTGAGTTTTCCAGGGTATATGACCATGTTACAGAAGCATTCTCTCCTGACATTTCACCTGCATCTAAGGCAGGCAACCTCAGAGGCCACCTTGATCAGAATTTAAAGGCCATCAAATGCTAATCAAGGTGGTCAATTGAAACCTACCTCAAATAGACAAGAGTTTTTTCTCCCACCCTGGACATTCCACAGATATATACACCCAATTTCCTGATTTTCAACAGACCTCACAACCTCTGAGTATGCCTGCCATAGATGCAGATGATATGTCAGGAGAGAATACTTTTAGAACATGGCCATACAGCCTGGAAAACTCACAACAACCTGATGAATTAATGGTTTATGAAACACATATAGTTTATAGAGGCCTTTCTAATAAGTATCTCTGCCTGTACTTTTCAAATACAAAGTAAAATTTACAAAGGAGACAATGAAATATCATACTAGAAAGCAGGAAAAAATGATTTCAGGTTGTGTTTTAAAAGACAGCAGATCTTAAACATCTCGGTCTGCTTAGTGGATTTAAAGCTTTCACAATGAACCTATACAGCACACCCATCTACTGGGAGAGGAAACCATCACCGACAATTGATAAAGAAAATAAAAAGGGAAATAAATCTGGGAATTATGTTTCAATACATGCAACATCTATCATACTTCTACACTGAAAATTCTTGCAGACAAATCTCACAAGTAACTTTATTCTCTATTTCCAACATAATTCTAAAACATTTACTTATTTTCAGTTCCTGCTCATACTTTTTATTCCTCACAGAATATGCAATGGTTGCAGACTATATCTTAAAAAATGAAATGCTAACCTTTCAGAAACATATGTGATCATCCTCTACTGGGATAACCTCCTTTTAAAATGTTTTGTTTCCTCTCCAGGTAGTAAGAATAACAGATTCAGTACTATGCTGAAATTGTTGCAAAGATTTGTCCTTAACCTTCCAGTAGTGCAAGCTGACTTCAGATTTTCATGTTTTGACTTGGAAAATGACACTGAGAAAAGATGATTGAGGCACCGTAACAGGAAAATGTGTCATGAATTTCAAGTGTTTAAGGAGGACAATTTTTGACATCTTTTATTATTCCCCACCACCTAAAATCATAAAATAGATTATTGAAAGCAATTTTCAATACAATTGTTTTCCTTCTTAAGTTGGCAAGGAGAGATTTTAGCCAGGAATTTTAAGAACAGCTTTGCTCCTTGCATTTTCTTGACAGCAGATGTAACCATGCCAAATCTATACATCTCTCTCCCTTCCCAGATGATAATGTAACAACTATTTGCAATGCATTACAAATAGTATATGAAATAGAAATGGTAATCACTAGGCATGGTTTCGAACCCAAAAATCGTGATTCTAAAATCAAATGGGGGATTTTTTTAATTAGTAATAGAAAGACTTACAAAAAAATTTCCAAAAATTTCTAAAATGTAACTTAATTACTGATGAAATTTGTTAGTAGTTCGTATGCCAGCGCATGCACATTCCAGATGGTTTTGGCCTACAACTCCCAGAAATCCTAACAGCTGGTAAATTGGCTGGGATTTCTGGGAGTTGTAGGCCAAAACTTGAATAAATCACACTGAATTCTAGATGGGACTCTCCAAATAGGAAGGAAGGAGGGAAGGAGGGAGGGGGTATTCTATTCTTGGAAGCAGCAAAAAAAGGAGGAGGAGCCCCCCCTCGCTCCTCGCTGCCTCTCTCTCACCCCGATCCTGAGGGAGCGAGGGCCCAAGTTTGCCCAGGCTGAGAGGAAAAGGAAGAGGCCTGAGGCTGTGAGGAATGGTGGGAGTTGAAGTCCAAAACACCTGGAGGGCTGAAGTTGGCCCCTCATGAAGCCTCTTCAAGGCTTTAGATCCTGGCAGGCAGAAGGGGCAGGGAGAGCCATCCACTCCTCCTGCCCTGCCAGGATCTAAAGCATCAAAGAGTATTGGTGTGAGAAACCAACCTAATGTATAATAGAATGAATGCTACTGTAAGTGCCTAATATTATAAGTAATCCAACTGGTCATATACCTACATTCCATGCACATGCAATAATACAGCAGTAATAACAATGGGTATAAGAAGAGGTAAAATTCAAAACCGAAGTATTCTGACTGTGGTCCCTCCTCAAACTGCAAAAGGCTCTTCTCTATGAGCCGGGAAAAGCCAAAACCCCGGGCACAGCATTTGCTGCCTGGGTGCACACACATACATATTTGGGGGATTTGCTGCAGAATCCCGGGCTCATAGAGAAGATTCTGCAGCAAATCCCCCCCAAGAATATGTATGTATTGCACCCAGGCAGCATGGAATTTTGTTTTCCCGGCTCATAGAGAAGAGCCTTTTGCAGTTTGAGAGGGACCACAGTCAGAATACTTTTGAATTTTACCTCTTCTTATACCCATTGTTATTACTACTGTATTATTGCATGTGCATGGAATGTAGGTATGACCAGTTGGATTACTTATAATATTAGGCACTTACAGTAGCATTCATTCTATTATACATTAGGTTGGTTTCTCATCCCAATACTCTTTGATGCTTTAGATCCTGGCAGGCAGGAGAGGTAGAAGCCTGGAAAAATGTAAACAGAGAGGTTTACTCAGAAGTAAATCCACAAAGGAGGGCACTTCATCCAAAGTGCCCTCCTTGCAGATTTACTTCTGAGTAAACCTCTCTGTTTACATTTTTCCAGGCTTCCAGCCGAAAGAAGGAGCGAGTTTAGGGCTTGCCTTGCCATAATACTTATTGGCAAGGGAGGCGGGAGGGTGGTGAGAGAGAAGGAGGGTGCCCCCTAATAACGACACTTAAGAAAATCCTGGCCCCGAAGTTCTATAAAGAAAGTCCACTTCCTGGTTGGCGTTCCAGATGCGGAAATACTCAAAAGTAGCATTTCTAACGAATTTCTTACGAATCATTTCATTTTCATAACTTTTTTCTCATGCCTAGTAATCACCTGTCTCCACAATAACTTTTTTCTTTTAAACAAAGGAAAGTAAATCCAAATACAATACAATATTACAGATGTTGTTATCCTTGTTGTCCAATTGCTGGGAGAACAGAGGAAGCATACTACGTCTGAGATGTTCATAGAATCCACATTAAGTTATGTCAGTCCAAGTGTGAGATAGCACACTCTGCAATCAAATACCAAAAAGAAGTCGGTATTTCAAAGTGAGAGTTCATGGGAGCTTTCTTACCTCTTGACTGCAAACCATGACCACATGCTTCATTGAGACCCAAGGCACCTTGTCGTACAGAATCTGGCACTAGCATGCATTGACTCCACTTGTGGACCTTCCAGCTGGAATTTCAAAATAGTAAAAATTATACCAATAAATTCTGTTTGTTTGCAAATAAGTAATTAAACTGAGTTAAATGGTGATGTAAATGTAAGCCTACATTTCTCATTTGTGATAAATGACAACACAATTTATACTAGCAGAGGGAAAGCTTAATAGTTTTGTAGCCATGGGTGCAGTGGTTTGAGCCCTGAGCTACAATACTAGAGATGAGGGTTTGATTTTCCACTCAGACATGGAAATCATGGGCAAGTCACACACACTCAGTCTCACAAAACTCCGTGACATGTCCACATTGAGATTGTCAGAGGTGACAAAAGTCATGGAATACATTGTTGTTATGGCCTTGAACATTTCAGCATGTAGAACTCAACAGATTCTGCAGTGGTTTTTATGTTGGAAAGTATTTCAGGAAAAAGGACAAACACATTGCTGATTGGATCCTTAACAACAAGAAATTCATCAGCCTTGAACCAAACTGGCTCTTTTGAATGTTTGAAATTTCAGATCAATGAAGTCAAGACTCAAATCTGTCTGTAGTCTTCACTGCAGTCTTTCTCATTAACTGGCAAATTCCCCTAACCAAGAAAAGGGAAGCTGTACTCAGGTCTAGGAATGTCATCTTCCCACTTATGGCAAAACGTGTCACGAGGGGTTTCTGAAGCTGAGAATGTGACTCATCCAAGATCACTCATGGATTCCCATGGCTAAGTTGGGAATCAAGAGTCTTAGTCCAATGCTCAAGCTTTTTAACTTTTGATTTTGTATATATCTATTAAAACTGTTGTAAACCTTGAGTCCAAAACAGGGAAAATTGTGAGACTGACAACAACAACAAGTTTAGAAGAGATTTTTAGCAATACCTGTACACAGGACAAAGACGAATGTCTTCACATTCTCTTTCTTCATACAAGGTGTCTGGACATTCTTGTCCTCCATTAGCAGCTTCTTGTATTATAATCCTATAGCGGGATTGCTTTGTTGTAGTACCATTACCTGGGAGATTTTTAAAAAGTACAATAAAACTTTCCGACAAAGCATAGTTGATTTCATGCTTTACTGATCTTATCTTGGATTTAATGTAACATTCAATCTTGGGTTTACACTGAATCTAGTCACACACATCACAATCTTCCCATTACTTAGAGTCTGATAAATGTTAGAAACACTGTTCGCAGGTCTACAGAAAGAAGGAAAGGTAGAACTCTTCTTAGAGAAGGCAGGCAACATCTGGCTACTTTAATATGCAAAAATGAATGAAAGATACAGGTAAGTAGTTGAAACATCTGCAACAAAAGTGTGATCTTTCTTAAGAGGCAAACAATGATGAACTCACATATCCACTCCTCATTCCTGCTTAAGGTACTGAGCATGCATGATATTTTCATATATGACTTGTGAATTCTCCAAGTAATGACCTAACATGTTAAGATACAATTGTATAAATCAGAAGATCCCCTTAATAAAAAAACAAGGTCTATGAATTATTGATAATATGGCCATAGTTTATATATTTCTATCCTATTTACATGAAGAAACCTGCAAATTTGCCTTCAAAATCAGTTTCTTGTTAAACAGAATCTTGAAAATATAGTTGAACATTTTAGTAAATGCCAAGATATAAAGCTAAGGACTGAAGATATTTCAATAGTTTACATTTATTTACCATAGTTTACCAAAGTTACAATAATCTTTGTGTAACAATACCACATGTAATTATTGTAACTTTGTGAAACTATGGTAAATAAATTTACACTACTGAAATATCTTCAGTCCTTAGCTTTGTATCTTGGCATTTTGATAATAATTACATGTGGTTTTGTTATTAAATGGAGCCCCCGATGGTGCAGTGGGTTAAACCTCTGAGCTGCTGAACTTGCTGACCAAAGGGACAACAGTTCAAATCTGGGGAGCAGGATGAGCTCCCTCTGTTAGCCCCACCTTCTGCCAACCAAGCAGTTGTGAGTAGATCTATAAGTAACGCTCCAGCAGAAAGATAACAGCGCTCCATGCAGTCATGCCAGCCACATGACCTTGGAGGCATCTAAGGACAACGCCAGCTCTTCAGCTTAGAAATGGAGATGAGCACCACCACCACCCAAAGTCAAACATGACTAGACTTAATGTCAGAGGAAACTGTCACCTTTAACTTTGTTATAAAATTCAATTATTAATTTCCTCTTTGTTTATTTTCGACTGTAGTAAGTACAAAGAAAATGCAAATACTTCAAAATGATCTTATTTCTAATCTGCTTAATCCAAACCAATATTATCAAATATTTGTGCCATATCATGCTAAGACTATAGATTTATACAGCTTAGATTTTTTCCCCTACTTTGCTAGGGCTTTTTTCCAAGTTGAGTGAATATTTAAGCATTTCCCACTCTATTTCAAAAAATAGTTTTTATGACCAATTACAATGCATAAATAAGAAAAATATAGAAACAATACACATTCTACCCTATTTTCTCCTGTCATGGTGTTTAATATAATTTCCACAGCTCAAAACTTCAATACTTGTTATTAATAACTGAAAAAGGTTGTACCAGGCATGTCAGGATTCACAGTAATAAAATCCTGCAGCACATAACTGTTTTGCCTTCCCCAATTTAGTACCATTTTTTATTTTGGTGTTTAGGTAATAAAACTATGTTTTTCTCCTTTTCAACCCCCCTATTATTCTTTCCTTAGTTCTTCCCTGCCCCCACCCCCATTTTTTTAAAAATTAAGTTGACCATATCAGTTTCAGTGTCTTCATATGTGGGTGGACAAAACATGGAAATAACAGCAATATTAATTAAGTGCAAATTATTCCCATGCTACAAAACATAGAGAGATGATAAATGAAATAGAATGGAAGTGAGATCTTAAAATTCCTATTGTGAAACCTGCAGCTTCTTCTTTCTGTTATTTCCCCAAGCACAGTATCATCTACACATGATCAAGGTGCATGATAATTTTTGGCAGGAAAATGGTTTATGACATTTAACTGAAGGGCAAGCAATAGGTGAGAAAGCTGGACACTGATTTCCCAGTTCCCCTCTTCGTATTTTATCTGATAAAGTGGGTTTCCTGCACTGCCAACATCTGATTTTATTTTAAATGTCATTTACCTAATTTCTTATTATTTGGGGAGATATTTAATTTTATTACTGACATGTAAAATTTGATCATCCATTCTTAACATCTGATTTCATTGTGGACAGAATTTGAATGCGTCATGTAGCACCTTAGAGATTAATTTAGAGTGCATCTACACTGCTGAATTGATGCAGCTGAACACCACTTTAACAGCCATAGCTCAATGCAATGGAATTCTTGTTTTACAAGATTCCACAGCACTGAGCCATGACAGTTAAAGTGGTGTCAAACTGCATTAATGTGTAGATGATTACCCAAGAAAGAAGTTGGTAGCACAAGCTTTCGTAGATTTACATGGTCACATCATCCTTATCTGGACTGTTGTCCATGTTACGCCAGCAGCTTGTACAAAGTTCTGGAGAGCTTCCAATCACCATGAGGTGTCATTGCTAACATTGGCAAAAGTATCCTTGTGACTAGGGAAAAGGACTTCCGCACACCCTAAACTTCTCCTAAGCAGTTTTACTCCAAGTTACTAATCAAAAGTCTCTGCATATTGTGCAGACTCCTAGGGGCAACTTCTGGTTGGAGGCAGTCCTGTACAACTTGTGACCCTCCAGATGTTTGAGCCTCCAACTCCCAGAACCCCTAGCCAGCTTATCCAATGGCCAGGAATTCTGGGAGCTGAAGTCCAAAACAGGCCAGGATAGACAACTCCTAAGTTTACTTCCTGATATGCCCTTTGTATGCTGTTTATTGCATTTGATAACTAATCCTTTCTTCATAATTCACACACACACACACACATTATCATACAATGCTTTTAATTGTGCAGCACAAATTGAAGAACTTACAGTACAGTTGCCTCAGTAATAAACCCAGTGAGCAACTTAATGCTCACCACTCCATTTTAATTTAGAATTATATTAAATGATAACTCTGCCAATGAAGTTAAATAATTGATTCGGAAGGTTCCTTTAATTGTACATTATTAATAAACAAAGTAATTTGCCTGTTAATTTATTTTCCTGATCTGCATACAGTCCACTGAAAGCACAACACACAAATAACAAATTAAAAACAGTATTTGTTTTGTTTTAAAGGTTCAATGTAATTTTATCTCAGTGATCTAATGTGAATTACAATTAACCAACACTAATTTTGATGGACTTAAGTTTATGAAAGCAAGGATTAGAAGAACAACTAAAATTTTCATGCAGTCAATTAATCATCTTACCCAGTTGGCAGGTAGTCGGGCAGTGTGCCCATTCACTGAAAGGGGTCACTACACAATCTTTTTTGCATGGAAGTAGACATGAGCGGACCGCTTCTGGTCGAATGGATTCTGGGCACCTAGGAACATAATGGTAAGTGTCACTCACAACAGTCTTATAAAAGCACAAAAGCATTTAGGTAAAATGTTCTACTATTAAGGAAGGCAAAGAATATTTATAAATACTTTTTTCCTCGGGAAAGACACAAACAAGGAAGAAGAGATACTCCCTTGGGGGGGGGGGACCCTTTTGTCCCATAATAGCAATCAAAAAAATGTTTTCAGCTGCCAACAGAAAGAGAACAGGGACTGGGTCAACCTGATAGGGAGTTCCACAGTCCGGGAGCAAAAATGCTCCCTCATGAGTGCTCACCAACCAGGACTCCAAAGGTGGTGGGACTCGGAGAAGGCCCTAAGATATTGAAGCTCACACTGGCTGGTATGTCTGGATTCTTCAGCTAGTCTGGATCTAAGCTGTGTATTATTCTAAAGGTCAAAACCAGCACTTTAAATTCTCTCTGGAAATGGAGCAGCATCCAATGGAGATATATCAACAGGACAGATGCCTTTACCCAGCCTAGGTGAACAGCCTGGCTGCAGCATTTTGAACCCACTAAAATGTCTGAATAGTTTCCAAAAGCAGCCCCATATAGACCATGTTAGCAGTAGTCTAGATGAGATGGTGATGATATGTGTCACAGTAGCCAAATCTGACTTCTCAAATGAACTGATTTCACTGCACAAAGGCACTCTTGGCCACAGCCAAAGCATGGGCATCCATGCTCAAATCCAAGTCTCAGTGAAGCTGTGTGCCTGAGATTTCAGGGGAAATGTAACACCATCCAGCACAGACTGAATCCCTATTCCCTAATCCTCCTTTGGACTGATCAGTAGGTCCTCTCTCTTCTCTGGATTTTTTCAATTTGCACCTTCATTCAGTCCATTAATGATAGCACATACTGATTTAGAATATAGAGAGCTTTGTTGGAAAGGGAAGGACAGAAGAAGGAGAGTTGTCTGTCATCAGTGTACTGATAACACTAAGCCCTAAAACTCCAGTTGACTTCTCCCAGCATCACAGGACAGAGATCATCATGTTCCAAAGTGAGCAAATGACCAGTGCTTTTCCCCTTATCGTTTAGATATTATGTGGGGTCATTATAATACATATGAAATGTCTTCTGTTCCCAAACAAGCCTTTTCACACTTTTTTTCCTCCTTCCAGCAGGGAGAAAACTTCTGGTTTACTATTATTATTATTATTTCTCATGTACGGAGGAACAATTGTTGGAGGCAACAGACAATGCTGTTACTGTTGTCCGTTTTTGGTCAAAAGATATTTAGCTGCCTGCGCTCCTATTTTTATCAGTTTTATACTGATTTATGCAATGCTTTTGATATATATATGTGTGTGTGTGTGAAAATAAAATAGGCAACGTGACAGCTATGTTCACTGTGCAGTAAGATGGAGGTGCCTGGGCTACACCCCACATTTAGGGTGTTTATTTAGGCTTGTTTGAAAGGAAATTCTGTTGAAATTGGTGGGATTCATTTCTTTAATAGACATGCATAACTTATTTTTACAATAAAAATGAATAATTATGTGCATACATTTCATTTATAATAAAGACAGCTAAATGCAGACATCTTCCCATTTGCCTTTTGCAAGAATAGTATCCAGGTGAGAGAACAATATGAAATGTAAAAGAAACACATTACTTGTTTCCAAGGCTGATTAAATTATTATACTGGGATTTCTTGGTGAATCTGTTTTAGAACTATATAGGTCACTTGTATTTAGAGGGAAAGGATCCAACTACTTAATCTTACTCACTTTTATCAAAAAGAGAGAAAATTGTTTCTTGGGTTCAACTTTATAAGCAGAAAAAAGCTTACACTCTTTACAGAAAAAGTAAAAGCGATGGATGCAAACTGTACTGATTTTCTTGCAAGCCCCTATGGAACAACAATAATCTAATTGGTTCTCATACTATCTTAAATACTTTTGGGGGTTCAAAGACCTGAAGAAATAAATGAATATTCCCTTCTGTGGCTGCTGATATGAGGTCCAAGCCAATAAAAACAAACCTTTTTAGCATCATAGAATTCCATGACTTGTGATAACCTTGAAAAATGGGCTCCCATTTAAGTTCCAGGATGGTGGCACTCACAAAAGGATTCAATAACAATTTGCCCCACTTATGACTTCATTATATGCAGTAAAATAAGCATTTCAACACATTTAAGAAATGGCAGCCAATGGTGCTCTTCATGCAACACAAGCTTCAACTGTGGGGTTGAGTTATTTTGCTATTTCTAAAATGTTGTTTTTTCCCATGATTCCTAAGCCAGTTGGCAGCAATTTATTTTTAAATTTCCCGCATAGAGACGAGCAAAACCCAAGTTTCTTGGATGAAACTGATTATCTGGATACATTTCAATCTGGTTTCTGGCCCGGTTTTGGAACTGAGATGGCATTGGTCACCTTGGGGGATGATCTACAAAGAGAGCTAGATAGGGGGAGTGTGTTCCTGCTAGTTCTCCTGGACTTCTCAGCAGCATTCAATACAATTGACCATGGTATCCTTCTGGGCCGCCTCTCTGGGATGCAGCATGGGGGCACCGTTTTACGTTGGCTTTGGTTCTTCCTCAAGGGTAGGTCCCAGATGGTGGTGCGGGGGGACTCCTGTCTGACCTCCTGGCTTTTGGCCTATGGAGTCTCTTGGGGTTTCATCCTGTTTAACATCTACATGAAACCACTGGGAGATACAATCTGGAGTTTTGGAGTTTGGTGTCAAATTTATGCAGATGACACCCAACTCTATTACTCCTTTCCACCTAAAACGAAGGATGCTGTCCTGGTGCCTGTCATCAATAATGGACTGGATGAGGGTGAACAAGTTGAAATTAAATACAGACAAAACAGAGGTACTCCTTGTCAGTCATAAGGAGAACCAGGGTGAATGATTACAATCTGTGTTGGACAGGGCCACAGTTCCCTGAAGACACAAGTTCACAGTCTGAGGGTGCTTCTGAACTCATTTTAGACCCTGGAACCCCAGGTGTTGTCAGTGGCCAGGAGTGCCTTTGCTCACTTAAAACTTGTGTGCCAGCTGTGCCCGTACCTTGAGATGCCAGATCTGGCCATGGTTGTCTTTGCTTTAGTCACATCCCATTTGCAATGTGCAATGCTCTGGGGCCACAGTGAAGAAAGGAGCAGAGAAGACAGTTCCATCTTGTCTCCTGCTATATCAAAGCTCCTTCCCCAGCAACAATATAATATTATATAATACTAATTTTATTAATGATGTATTAGTATTATGCTAATAATATAGTATGTTTTTATGTAGATATGACTTATAAGCTGCTCTGAGTCCCCTTCGGGGTGAGAAGGGCAGCATATAAATGTCGTAAATAAATAAATGTTTTCTATGTGGAGCTGCCATTGCAAACAGTTCGGAAGCTCCAACTGGTCCAGAGATCAGAGGCCAGATTACTAACTGGAGTGCTGCATAGGGAGCAGACAGTTCCCATGTTATGGCAGCTCCACTGGCTGGCAGTCTGCTTCCAGGCTAAATACAAAATGCTGGTTATTACCTATAAAGCCCTAAATGGTTCAGGCCCAGACTATTTGACATTCCTGTCTACAAAGCTGTTCGGACTCTGCAATCATCAGAGGAGGACCTCCTCTCAGTTCCACCCTGTGTCTCAAGCACGCCTGGTAGGAACGAGAGAGAGGTCCTTCTCTGTGGCTGCCCCTTCCCTCTGGAACTCCCTTCCAAAAGAAATTAGAACAGCCCCCTCACTCCCCTCCTTCAAGAAAGACTTAAAAACCTATTTTTACTCTTTAGAGTATGAAGAGGAGGAAGAATTATATCATCAATTAAATCCTGGTGGATGATGATTCTGCATGTGGGAGGAAACAGAACATTCTTTTCCTCAGATCACCAGTCCAGAGTCTTGGGGATAGATTAGGGTTAATTTAAAACCACTTTCTATGATTGCCAATGCAAAGATTCTGGGAAAGATGAGGGTTAATTTAAAACCACAATCCAGTGTGATTTTTTTTCAAAAAAAGATAAATAATCGAAATCCTGGAAAGACAATGGGAGGAAACAACCCCAGGAAAGTGCCGCCTTAAGAAAGGTGCTTCTGTTTCGGTGGAAGGTCTTGAGTGGAAACAATCCCATGAAAAGTGGCACCTTAAGAAAGATGCCTTAATTCTGCTTCAGTCTTGAAGACAAAGGATCCCAGGGAAAGTGCTGCTTTAAGAAAGGTGCTTAATTGTCATTCAGTGGAAGGGTCTTAAGTGCAAAGGACCCCATGGAAAGTGCTACCTTAAGAAAAATGCCTTAAATTTGCTTCAATGGAAAGGCCTTGAAGACAGTGCTGCCTTAAAGGATGCCTGTTTTAAAAAGTATGATGGTATCCTTGAAATGGAAGGAGTCATCACCTGCCTATGTGATGGGAATTAAGCAAATGGTTGAGTTAGAAGTTGGAGGAGGCGATCTTGTGTGATGGGAGTAATTTCTTTGTCTTCTTTAAACACAGAACCCCATGAAACTCCCCCCTTTCCCCTGCTTTCCCTCGTTTTCTCTTCCTCCTTGTGATGAACTCCTTAGATACTATTATCAAATCAAGATAGGGGCTTTTATATGTTGTTTCTCAGACATTTTCCCTAACACTTTCCTCTAATACATCTTCTCCCCAGACTTAGTAACCAAATAATCCTGAGGCAAGAAATAATGTCTGTGTGGCAGAGATTTCAGGCTCTCAATGTATAACAGGAAGTATTAATAAAATTGATGTGCCAGCTGTTTTTAATTTGAATTATGAGATGAAAGTAAAAGAGGGCAGTTCTGTACAATGAAGAAGATCAGCAGTTCTAACCAGGACAGGTAAAAATATTAGCTTTCTAAAATCTTAATTTCCATGTAGATAGATGGCTAGAGAAACACCCATGACAGATAGAAAACATTCAACCAATCATAGCCCGGTATAATGACAAGCCTTTAAAGTATGGAAAGAACTGAATATAAATCATATTGCATAGCCCCTTCAGTATAGATAGTCTTGTGCAACTTTTCATAACATCAGATGAAAAGTTTTTGAAATAATCCAAGGGCAGCAGTGAAACATCATTCTAATAAGGATCTATATTTTTCACACATGAGTTCTTGAAATATAATATGTATGGAGGGAGGTTGCTTTGTTTCCATTATCTTTTCAAAATTTATTTCTAAGCTCTATTCATTTCTCTACCCACTTGGAGGTCTGTAAAATAGAAAATGAATTTAACTTCCACTCCCTTCTAAGTAAGAGGACCAAAATCCTCATTTCATAAATTCTGCACTAATGTAAATTCAGTATTTATGCAGTTATATAAACCTTCTTTTAAAGTTACCCTGCGGTTAGGCAGTGCCAGTGCTTTAGAGAAGCATTGGTTGCTTAAATTTTCATAAATAGGAAAATGCAATACAATAAGCAACTATATCACAAATATTTCCTCTTTCTCATTATTGTGATTAGATTCACAAATCTATATTCAGCTGTGGTAAGTCTCAAACAGCAGAAGCTCTAAATAAGTTAAGAAGGATCAAGGATGGACAGCTTAGTGAAGGATCAAGGACTAAAAGCAGACCTTGCACAGATGAATCCACAGCACATTTAAATCAGCAGTGACAACTTTAACAATGATATGTATCAATAATCTTACATTTCCTGCTATTAAATGCCCACCAAACCGTCTGTCATTGTACAAACATATTACTGTATATAAAAATTACAAAAATAGCTAACAAAATATATTGACATCAACAAGGAAAAGTCATCTATTTGTTAGGTGAGGTTAGCATTTCAGGATTTTTCAGAGGCACGAAAACCTAACTGGAATGCAAAACAGAAACTAGAATTATGTGCACCAGGTTTTTTGCACAAAAAACAAAGCCACCCCCCAAACATTAATATTTATTTAAAAAATCCCAACATGCATGTATACACAAATAATATTTTTTAAAATGTGTTAAAACTCTCAGGACCTTTGTCCAGCAAGCGTAAAATTTTGAATTGAGCACAGGAAGATCTACAATTTGTTCTTTTAGGGACAGTTTGGGGATGGTCACTAATCCAAGCAAAAAGATATATATTTAATTTTTTCAATTTTTATTTGCTATATTTATAGGGAGCCCTTGGTGGTGCAGTGGGTTAAACCACTGAGCTGCTTAGAAATGGCGATGAGGCCCCCCGAGTTGGGCACAACTGGACTTAATGTCAGGGGAAAACCTTGACCTTTACCTTACAATATTTATACACCACCCTTTTCACTCCGAAAGGGACTCAGAACAGCTTACAATGGGCAACAATTCAATGCCGTACAAACATACATACAAATAAAGTAAACATAAATATTAAAACCAAAAAGTTGAAAATAGCTAAACTCAATATAAAACCAATTATTAAAAACCATTTGGAAGAAATAGGCAATGCACATTAGGAAGAAATCATAAAATTTATTTTGGAAGATATGGTAGCAATAAAGGTTCTGAGAAGAAGATTTTTAAATGTATTGGAATGGGACAAAATTTACTCAAGCACCTTCTCCTTGACGCACCTTCACTGTTATGTTTCTGAGACTACACAGCAAACAATGCTATGGATGAGGGAGTGATTTGATGGTCTCCATGGATAAAGACCATAAGCAAAATAGCTTGGTATGACACACAAAGTCTTGGCATAAGGAGGGGGCCAAACTGTATGTTAATAAAGGCCAGTTTGTCCCCTCATTAATCCTTGCTCATTCAACAAGTCACCCACTCTCATGCCCTGAGTGCAGTGTGATCTTTTATGCTGGAATGGATTCCCCCTCCCCCTTTACCTGCATCTGTAGGTGAATCTTCAGCAGACAGTTAGTGCAGTTTGACACCCCTTTAACTGACATTGCTCACTGCTATGGAATCATGGGAGTTGTGGTTTTATACAATCTTTAGCATTCACTTCCAAAGAGTGCTGGTGCCCGACTAGACTTATAAACTCTAGGATTCCATATCACTGATGTATGACAGTTAAAGATGTGTCAAACTGTGTCAATTCCACAGTGTAGACACACTCTTTGACAACTGGTAAATGGTAGAGTCAATAAATAGATTTTCATTAGCAGATATTGGGGTGGGGGGAGAATATTAGAGTTGGAAAATAGTGAGGATCTGGAACAGCTTCTTTGCATCCTGGGAGGTTGTGAAGGAATCTTGGCATTAATCCCGATATTGCTCTCTCTTTTAAAATCCAGTGGTTTGGGAAAGAGTGCCTTGGGTTTACCTTCCAGAAAATGATCAGACAAGGTAAGCAACCTATAGCATTAGACTGCATTCAAGATCAACTGCTTCATCCAAGGGATGACTGAAGAGGGGGCCATGAGTTGAAACCTGGCTTCAGCTAGATGTAGGTCAAGTTGCTTCCCCCATCATCTGTACATCTTCAGATAGAACTAAATGAAAACATGTTACATGTCAAATGAAATGACCCTTGTTTTAATCCAATCTCTATATCTGGTCTTGTTATGCCATGTTTGTTTGTCAATACTCAGTCCCCTTTGTAACGCCTACATTCCTTTTTTCCTTGAATCTTGCCCATGCTAATTATGAGCACAAAGAGATCTGGACCTGCAATGGCTTGCTAGTCATTGAAAATGAGTTACAGCTCTAGTTTTCCTCCTCATAATAACTCAGATTCTTATTATACAGATGGAGAATTATTGGTCTACTAAGATACACAATGTTCCTGTGACAAAGCTGGTGTTTGAACTGTGTGGTCTGGATTAAATAAATTTAAAAGGTGACCTGAAATGTCCATGGCTCCATTAACAACAGGTCAGGCCGCAAACATTTTTCTCCTGGTGTCAACTGTTCTTTTCTAACTCTAAAACATAAAATGAAAATCCAATTAACTTTCTATTGTTTCCTAAATGCTGTGAGTCAGCCTAAATGTATAGGCTTCTCCTGGAATAAGCTCAAGCATGTCCCTCCTTCTATTCTATACAGGGTTGACAAGACAAATTCCTTGGATTTTTGCTTAGCTTTGGTATAAAGTATAATCTTCCTATTTTTTACTAGGATAATTCAAAGAGAATTGGATTCTCTTTGATTTCCACTGAGAAAACCTAGATCCATTTTGGCTAATGGTCTACTTTAAACCTCAAGAGCTATTTTCTCTGTAAGAGGTCTATAAAAGAACAAAAATCTGTCAAATCACTCACAGGAATGTTCCACCTCAAATCTTAGAACATAAGAACATAAGAAGAGCCATGCTGAATCGGACCTCAGCCCATCTAGTCCAGCATTCTGTATCACACAGTGGCCCCTAGTTGTACACGGGGATCTTGAGCAGAAGGGAGGGCAAAACCCTAACCTGCTCCCGACCCCCCACAACCAGTACCCAGGGATATCCTGCCTACCTCAACCAACTCCAAGGTGGCACTTGAATGTCCTTTTTAGTAACTACCGATACACTTGGTATCCATGAATCTGTCTAATCCTGCCTTGAAGTTGTGTACAGGCTGACAGCTGTCACAACCTCTACTGGAAGTAAATTCCATAACCCAATGACCCTCTGGGTGAAGAAATATTTCCCTTAATTAGTCCTAATTTTCCTACCTTGGAGCTTCAGGGAGTGCCCTCTAGTCCTAGTGTTTTGTGACAAAGAAAATAATTTTCTTTATTCACCTTTTCTATCCCATGCATGATTTTATACACTTCGATCAAGTCACCTCTTAGACGCCGTCTTTCAAGGCTGAAAAAGACCAAGGCGTTGCAACCTGGTTTCATAAGGGAGCCACTCCATCCCTTGGATCATTCTTGTTGCCCTTTTCTGTACCTTTTCCAGTTCCGTTATATCCTTCTTAAGGTGCGGAGACCAGAATTGTACACAGTACTCCAAATGTGGCCTTACCATAGATTTGTAGAGAGGTAATACAACATTTGCTGACCTATTTTTGATTCCCTTTCTGATCATGCCTAGCATAGAATTTGCTTTTTCACTGCTGCTGCGCACTGGGTTGACATCTTCATTGAGCTGTCCACCAAAACCCCAAGATCCCTTTCCTGGTTTGTCTCGGAAAGCTTTGACCCCATCAATTGGTAGGTGTAGTTGGGGTTCTTTGCCCTGATGTGCATGACTTTACACTTGTTTAGGTTAAAATGCATTTGCCACTTTGTTGCCCATTCACTCAATTTTGAGAGATATTTCTGGAGCTCTTTACAAACAGTTTCATTTTTAACTACCCTGAACAGTTTAGTGTCGTCTGCAAACTTTGCTACCTCAGAATTCACTCCTACATCCAGATCATTAATGAATAAATTAAAAAGTAACGGACCCAAAACTGAACCTTGGGGTACGCCACTTCTCACCTCTTTCCACCCAGTTTATTACCACCCTTTGTTTCCTACAGTTTAGCCAGGTTCCAATCCAGGACAAGACCTGTCCTCTGATTCCATGGCTGAAGAGCTTATTTAGGAGCCTTTGGTGAGGGACTTTGTCAAAAGCCTTTTGAAAGTCAAGGTAAACAATATCAATTGGGTCCCCTTTATCTATGTGTTTATTTACACCCTCAAAGAATTCTAACAAGTTAGTAAGACATGATTTGCCTTTGCAGAAACCATGTTGATTTTCTTTCAGCAATGCCTGTTCTTCTATGTGCCTTGTAATATTTTCTTTAATAATGGTTTCCATCACTTTGTCTGGAACTGAGGTTAGACTGACTGGTCTATAATTTCCTGGATCACCTCTGGATCCTTTCTTGAAGATCGGTGTTACATTTGCCTCCCTCCAGTCCTCGGGTACAGTGCCTGATCTTAGTGAAAGGTCATATATCTTAGCTAGAAGTTCAGCAATTTCACACTTGAGTTCCTTAAGAACTCTGGGGTGGATGCCGTCTGGACCTGGTGATTTGTTGACATTTAGTTTAGTAAGGCATGTGAGAACATCCTCCTTGTTTATCTCTGTCTGTTTTAATTCTTTTTAATTCCCTCCCTGAAAAACTGCCTGAACTCAGCTGCAGGCATATGTTGTCTGTCCTCCTGTGTGAAAACTGGAGGTAAAGAAGTCATTTGAGCAGAATGCTCAGCAATCATGGCTCTTTATCTTCACTGATTTTCCCTTTCTGACCATTGTCTTCGAGTGGCCCAACTGTTTTTCTAGTTGGGTTCCTGCTTCTGATGTACTTAAAGAAGGTTTTGTTATTTTTTAAATATTCTTTGCTATATGTGCCTCAAAATCTCTCTTGGCTTTCCTGACGGTTGCTTTGCATTTAGTTTGCCAGAGCTTGTGTTCCTTTCTGTTCTCCTCGGTAGGAAGAGCCTTCCATTTCTTAAATGAGTTTTTCTTCTTTCCAACCACATCTTTTACTTCATTTGTAAGCCATACTGGTGTCCTTTTGGACTTTTTTTAAGGGAAGCGGGAGAGGATAGTTCAAATCACACAAGGCTTCTCTATAGATTCTCACAAATCCTGTGTGTGTGTGCGCGCACACGCACATGTGTGCCTGTGCCTGCCTTCAAAGCATCTGTTGAGCTATAGTGACCTCATTAATCCCATAGGGCTCTCTTAGACAAGGAAGACTCAGAGGTAGTTTTGCCAGGTCCTTCCTTTGAAATAAAGCCCATCTGGAATATGCTATCAGTCTTCCATCCAAGTAGTAAGCGAAGTTGATGTTGCTTTGCTTCCAAGGTGAGGCAGATTCTCTTGCCTTTAAGGTATAGTCCAAATAAATTCTCACTGTCATTGTTATGCTAAATTTATTTGTGATCTTATATAGCTATTTTTAGTAAATGAGCCCCCTAATGAAGAAACTTGCCTTGCTAGAGATAAAGCTAATAGCTTTATTTATTGCTTCAGGTGACAACAGCAGCTATATAGCAGGGCAGGAGCACATGGTAAACTCAGTGATAATGGACATTCCTCAGTGGAGATCTTGAAACTGGAATGTTTTAACTGTTTAAGCCTACATGACAGAGAATTGGATCAGACGTCCCTTGAAGTCTCTTCTAACTCTTCTAACTTCTATGTTCTGTCTCCCCTGGTAGCAGGAAATGCTATCTTGCTCTTGGTTATGGGCTCAGAGGCAGGACAAAGTGACTCCTTTGTACTTTGTCTTATTCCATCATAAATCCAAATTAGACAACAGTATGAACCGATCAAAACTTCCCCATGCCTCACTACACTTAATAGATTAAATTAAACATTTCAGAATACTCAATAGATACAATCACTTTATACAACAACTTCAATATGTTTCAGAACTGTATCCTTTCAATATTCTTTCTTTCTGATCAAAAAAACTCTTCTGATACCCCAGACGAAACTAAATACTTTAGAGTGGCATTTAAAGCACAGTGTTTCCTCACTTTATACTTCTCCATAAGGGACAAAGAACAAACATGCTTTAAACTGTCCATGACACAAAACATGGCAAAAACAAGGATGAATAAACTTTCTGCTTATCCATGTACTATACATTCCTTTTGTTGCTCAATTAATCTCATTAACCTAAGGCATTTTAATTAACTTTATTGCAGTTAACTCAGTCTGCTCATTTTTGCAAGATTGTTTTGAAAGATATAATAAGAATTAAAGTTAGTTTGAAATTCTCTACTCATTAACAATCCAAAAAAGTAATTAGCAATGTCTCAACATGGTGCGTACATACACAAACACGTATGCCTCTCAGTTCTTTAAATGACCTAAGAGAAAGAGAAGGTTAGCTTGTGCATAGGATAATACATTTATAATGATATTTCCAACCAAAGGATGGTTTCCAAAAAAGTTTATAGCATAGCGTATGTTCTGCACTCATAGTAAGACCCTTGTATATAAGGGGGATACCTTCCTGTCCAGAATATTTGAAACCATGGACACAACCAAGTATTCTTAAATATCTGACTTTTGCTCCCAGCATGCCATAGAGCTGACCCAGAGGCCTTAGAAATTCATAGAGAAGTATCTTTCCTGGAGAACTGTGAGGTCCTCCCTGGTGACTCTATGGTCACTTCCAGGGAAGAAGAATTCCTATAAACAATTATCCATCCTCTCCCCAATGTGGGTAAGTGAAACTGCATATATGGGTTTCATGGTTATGGGGTTTTTACTGTACCTTTCTTTTGTGAAGAATCAATGTATTCTAAACAGATCTCATACTTTTGGGAAAACATTTTCTTTCTAGAATCACCTCCAGATGATATCCGCAAATCAGATTCTAAAACATACAACTTAAGCTTATGAGGGATCCTTTCAAACTATGTAACTATAATTCCACTTTAAGTGTCGCAGCAAACTTTTAGGGAATCCTGGAGTTTGTAGTTTGCAGGTCTTTGTCTAAGGATTCTAAATATCTCCTCTCAGTTGCCAATTCCCAGATTCCATAGGATGCAGCCATAGGAGTTAAAGTTAGAATCATAGCACTATAATTATGTGGTGTTAAAGCACCCAAGAAATTTTGTATAGTTCAGACCTCAGAAACAAGTTGGAGGTGGAGGAGGAGGAGGAGGAAATTGATTACCCGCTTCTCCCGGTGGCTCAAGGTGGTATTCCTCCTACAGCAGGTAAAAGGAAATGTGAACCACCAGATGTTGCCAAATCATTATTCCCAGCTTCCTTGGCTGGACCTGACAGGACCTGAAGTCCAACAACGTTTTCCATTCTAGTCCTAGAGAACTCATCACTTGGTTAAATTGTTTGGGGGTTTGCTACTAGACTGCTGAAGAAAACTTGGAGTGAGCAACTCAAACGCCAACATTTTTACACATCTCCCAACAGAACCCCAGTCCTTTTAAGAGGACAGCATATTGGGTTCAGTTGGAGTATTTTATTCATCTTGTACTGCATACAAGCCGTTGTATTTCCTGCCATCTGTTTTAGACTTCTGGAATAAGAAACATTTTCTTTTTTAAGACCAACCACTTTAGCTGCTCTTAGGGACGGTTATCATTTCTAGAGAGAAGGCTAGCACCGCTAAAAACCTAGTATCATTTTGCATGGCCAGAGAAGAAATGATGAAGACCTCAGAGAGGAGCAGCAGTTTATTACTTTAGTTACAGAAATGTCCTTTATAACTGCTAACATTGCTTTTTCTTATTGCCTGTTTTGGAAAAAATAAAACTAGACAAAGTAAAGCAATGCACAAAAATTCTGCAAAATATCTATGGCTTTCTACCTTTCAGATTCCTCAAGTATTCTAAAAGAGATAAGATCTATTCAATCAGAAGAAAGATCTCCAATGGTAGCCATCTAAGTCCCAAAGGAAAGTCCACAAGCGTGATGTGAGTTTTTATAGAAACTTTCCCTTTTTGTTATCCAATAATTGGGAGACAAAGGAAAGCTCCATGTGATGCTGGAGGTAATATGTTATTGCAGTTGAATCCTATTCCATTCAAGGGATGACCATTAATTTTAATTTTATAAGGGACAAAAATCCTTACCTGTTTCCTTAAAGCATGCATAATTCTGTATACCTCTATTATGTTTTGATTCCTTCTTGAATTTTCTTCCAACATATAATTTTTCCCCATCCTCCCAAAAACCCACAAGGAATTAAGATGTCCCTTCAGTCAATTGCCACATCCTCATAGTTTCCTTAAAGTCAGTAACCATGCGGAGACATTCCCCGAAGATTTTTTAAAACTTTGCATCAGTTACCACTTGTGTATGTTGTGCTACATTTACTTTTCGATATCCCCTAGCTAAGTAAGATGACTTTGGTAAATTGCCTTCAGACAAGATGCCTTTACTAGACCTTTTTATTTGAATCATCAGATTAAAATACACCTGTGTGGGAGGATTAGATATGAGCCAATCCTGCAAGAGTGTCGGTCAATGGTATATGCATATATCTGAATATGGTAGGCATTGCTTGAAATTACATGAGGAATTTACAGGTACATGCACTCATTTTTTTCCTACTTTCTCTGGAATTAACAGGAGAATCTATACTATACTGCCTAGGTTTGAGCCCAGATCAGTTTGATCGAAAGTGCTTTGTAATATTTGGTGGTCCATTTCATATAATCCAAAACATATGGCCATATTGTATCAACAGTGGCATGGATTTCTGAACACTACCTTTTTGCTGGGATATGGCCAGAATTATTCTTCACACAGAAGACCTTCCTCGTTTGCATACCAACTCCACACGTTGCCTCAACATTCCAGTTAACACTAGCATTCAGAGCTGTTATCAATATATTTTCTGAACAGGAGCTCCATGAGGATATTTCCCAATAGACCAAGTTGCATGAGTGTTCATTACATAGGCGGTACTCTTGTAGTGTGTGAGTTGGAGGACATGGCTTTCCACCTGTATGGGATGAAAGAAATGCATTTTGGACTACTGGCTTGCTGAATCGAACACATAAAGTGAAATTCAGTTCATCTTTTTTTCTTTCATGACACAGTAAGTAGCCTTACTAGACTCACATGCTGCTGCTGCCATATCACATCAAGAGGTAGAGGGGTAGGGGAATGGTGAAGGAGCTATGTAACTTCAGGGTTCTATGATACGTGGTAAAATCCTTGCATTTTGGAGGATACAATCCTGAAATTACCATGGAAACAGGAAACCTTGTGTAATAAAAATGCTATTCAAATGAATGACTTCTGTCACCTTGGAAGACCTCAAAAATCCCCAGAGTGGTGTTCAGGGGCGGTCTAAGGTAATTTTAAATGGTAGGCGAACATTATTTTGGTGCCCCCCCCCAAAATTATTTTGCCGCCCCCCATGTAAAACAAATATACAATTATAATATCACAATACCATTAGTAGTATTATATTGTATCAATGTATATACAATATATTATACCATACTCATACTATATTATATCATAATTATATTATACTACATTACAATATAATTATATTATAATATATTGACATAATATAATGTCACATTCTATTATATTATTATTATAACATAATAAAATTATTTATTTAAATAAAATTATCCTCTACTAAATATTTTCATTACTCCTATAAAACTCAAATAACCCAAAATAAAGTAAAATAAAATATTATATATTACTATTTTGTACAATACCACTATACTGCAATATTGTTTGTAATATTACATGTAATATAAAATACTGTATATCATTATTCTATTGTTATATTGTATTTGTATTATATTGTATGACAATATTAAGCAGAACTGTATAATAATCAACAAGAAATGCAATGTAAATGCATCAAAATCAGAATATATTACCTATCACCCGACTCATAATTCATAGGAGTCTCCCAAAAGTCCAAAATTAGGATCCCAATGTAAATGTAAATAGAAAAACAGCCAAAATGTTCAAATGAGGTCGAATACAGGCAGTGCGGCCTGGGCAAACTTGGGCCCTCCTTCCCTCTAGGTGTTTTGGACTCCAACTCCCACAACTCCTCATAGCCTCAGGCCCCTCAGGTCTAGACAGAAATAGAGCCGAAGAAAGGAAGGAGGGAGAGAAGAGGTCACAGAGGAGGAGGAGGAAAGCCCTTCATTCATTCCTTCACTTACACTTCCTTCACTGATTCTTTTCTCCTTTGCTGCAAACGCGCGTGTGCGGCGGAGACAAAAGGAGAGGGGAAGCACTCCCTGCCTGCCCAATAGGGAGTGCTTTGCCTACAGGCTTCTGCGCAAGGGAGCTACTGGGCATGTGCGGAGGTTTTCGCGCATGTGCAGTTGCTCCTGCGCTCAACTTCAGCTCCAGAGCAACTGCGCCTGCGTGAAAACCTCCGCGCGTGCCCAGAAGCGGCGTCGGAGCGCAGAAGGCCGGGGTCAAAAAGCAGGCAGCTGCAGCACTGTCTGAGGAACATCAGCAGGGCCAGGATGGCGCCCCATGCAGCCAGGATGGCGCCCCCTTCCCAGATGGCGCCCTAGACGGCCGCCTACTTGGCCTATCTTGTAGGACCGCCCCTGGTGGTGTTCCCTTTTGTTGGATGTTCCAGGGCGCTTCTACAGTAAAATGCAATGGAAGTATTCTGTAGAATCATCTAGAGCAGGGCTGATCAGGAAGTCAATCGCGATTGACCGGTCGATCCCGGGACCGAAGGAGGTCGATCCCAGCCGGATGGGGTGCTTCTCAGAGGGGGCAGAGAAAGGCCGCACCAAGCCCCTCCCCCTCCCCCAGTTTCGGCACTCTCAGCAGCTGCTCCAGGTTTGAGGAGTGCAGGGCCAAGACAGCCTTGTGCTACCGGGTTTCCCCGATAGTAAGACACCCCCGATTGTAAGACGTATCGGGGGTTTCAGGGGGGGTCGGCTAATATAAGCCGTACCCCGAAAGTAAGCCATATTGCCGCCTCCCTCTCATCTAACGTAGCAGCGCGCCGCCTCCTGCCCACGTCCGCACTGTCCCCCTCTCCATACGTCGTCGCGTCTACCACCTCCCTCTGATCTTAATGAGCGCCGTCTCCTGCCCACTTCCGTGCCACCCCCCTCCATACGTCACCGTGTCTGCCGCCTCTGTCTGATCCAAATGAGCGCCGCCTCCTGCCCACGCCTGCGCCGTCCCCCTCTCCATACGTCGTCGCGTCTACCACCTCCCTCTGATCTTAATGAGCGCCGTCTCCTGCCCACTTCCACGCTGCCCCCCCTCCATACGTCACCGCGTCTGCCGCCTCCATCTGATCCAAATGAGTGCCGCCTCCTGCCCACGCCAGCGCCGTCCCCCTCTCCATACGTCACCGACAATTTTTTTCCAATATAAGACATACCCCGAAAGTAAGACATAGTGGAGCTTTTGGGGATAAAAAGAAAGTAAGACACTGTCTTACTTTCGGGGAAACACGGTAGCTATGCCACCACTGGCTTGGCATTGCCATCCTCAAGCCTGGAGAGGCTGCTGGGAGCTCCAAAGCCAGAGGGGAGGGGGCAGGGCTTGGTCCGGCCTGGGTCTACCCCACGTGGCTTCCGCTCTACCAGGAGCTTCTCCAGGCTTGAGGATGGCAGTGCTAAGCCAGCCTTGTGCTAGCTATGTTACCACTGGCTTGGCATTGCCATCCTCAAGCCTGAAGAAGCTGCTGAGAGCTCCAAAGCCAGAGGGGAGGGGGAGGGGCTTGGTGCGGCCTGGATCCGCCCTTCTCTGGCCAAGCCCCACACCTCCCCCTCCCCTCTCCAGCCTTGAGGTAGGTAGATCTTTTTGACTTGGTTTTAATATAAGTAGCTTGCATGCTGAAAAAGTGTGGGCACCCCTGATCTAGAGGACCTAGATAATTCCTAGGGAGGACATATTTTATTTGATGTGGGTAAGTGAAGCCAAGGGTAAGGGGGTTGTAAAGTACTAACAGTATTTTTTCTTAAATATGGAAAGTATGTCTTGAAACAAGGATAATTGACTTGGTGGTGTTGGTTGCATGTCTTAAGTAATTTCTAATTGATGGTGACCTGATTATAGGTTTTCCTTGGCAAGATTTATTCACAGCGATTTATAGTTGCTTTCTTTTAAGGCTGGGAGAGCTTGGCTTACCCAAGTTCATCTAGAGCAGTGTTTCCCAACCAGTGTGCTGGGGCACACTAGTGTGCCGTGAGCGATCAACAGGTGTGCCTTGGGAAATTGGAACCTCCGGGAGGGGAGGGGGGAGAGTCTAGTGTGTTGAAGTATAAAAGCCCTAAGAAACCTACCTCGATAAAGGCACAAAATTACAAACACCCCCCTCCCCACCCGTTGTCTACTTGGTCTCTCCCTCTCCGTGCATTGGGAAGGCCCGCCTCCCTTTCCCCAAGTAGAGACCTCCTCTTGCCTCCTCCCCCCCTAGGCCTAATGCAGGATGGTTCAGTCCAGCACCGGCCCCACCCCTCCGTCCTCCGTCCTCCCCCTCCTCCCCGGTGCACACAAAACCGCTCTCGGCCTCCTTCCGGCTCCCTGCCCGCCACCTTCCTTCCTGCCTGCTTCGCCAGCCCCAAGATGCCCACACAGGCCACTCCGCTGACCCCCAAGAAGCTGTGCATGTGGTGAGTGAGACTCCTGCTCCCCACGACCCTAATTCAAGCCTGGTGGGGAGGGAGGGGGCAATCTAAGTGAGAGGGAGACTGCTAGTCTTTCAAGCCCCCCCCCCTCCAGAAACTGTAACTCTCAAATGTCAAGGTCTATTTTCCCCAAACTCCATCTGTGTTCACATTTGGGCATATTGAGTATTCATGCCAAGTTTGGTCCTGATCCAACATTGTTTGAGTCCACAGTGCTCTCTGGATATAGGTGAACTTCAACTCCAAAACCCAAGGTCAATGCCCACCAAACTCTTATAGCATTTTCTCTTGGTTATAGGAGTTTTGTGTGGGAAGTTTGTGTCTTTCTGCCATTCCTGCCGGGATATCTATGTTGTGTTCATCGAAACAGGCCCAGGTTTCACACTGAGTGTATAAATGTCAGGTTCCGATGCCCACGGCCTTGGTGAAGCCGGCGGGATCCGGGATCTGACATAGACTAAACAAAGAACAGCTGGCCAGAGTGGATGATGCAACCCTCACGAACATTGCCAACCCAGGGGTGTGATGTAACCTTCTTGGACCTTGCGTGTCCGGGGGAAATGATGCAACCCTCATGAACATTACATGTGAAAGAGGAGGGGTTGTCACGGGGGTCCGAGGGTATAAAAGCTGTATGGTGGCGGGAGAAAAGCACTTCTGGCTTTACAGGTGTTGTTCCTTCAATAAACTCAGTTGGATCTACCAGAGGACTCCGCGGGTCTCATTGAGAAATTAAAGTGGCCTCACAGAAGCCAGAAGTCCTTTTCAGCTTTCCCAGGATTGGAGAGGCTGAGGATGGAGAAGGAAGCGCATTTGGGGATGTGGAACCTTACTCCAGAGGAATCCCGATTGATTACGTTATCTCGGGTAGGATTCCAGGAGGCCCAAGAAGAACCCAGAGAAGTGACGGCTTGGTGTGCGTCGGCTCAGGTGGGCTCTCGAGGGGCCGGAGAGGGGCTCGGAGAAGCAGCGGCTTGGTGTGTGTCTGCTCAGGCGAGATCCCCAGGGGCACGGGGAAGAGGCTCAGAGAAGCGGCGGATTGGAGTGCGTCGGCTCAGGTGGGTTCCCAGGCGGCCCGAGAAAGTACGGCTTGGAATAAGAAGGGGGTGTCTTCCCAGGGAAGCGAGACTGCCGAACCACCTTCACCAACAGAGCTGGAGGTGTTGCAGTGCCGGATGGAGGCCATGGAAACCACCTTTCGCCACATGTCCCGAGAAATGAACAAGCAGGAGCAGAAATATCCTGGCGGGGCCCGGAACCTTGGGCCAGGCCAAGGAGAGAACCCCTAAGATCAGAGTTTGAAGGAGAGGCCTGCAAGGTAGCATTCTTTGTGGCCACTGTGAGAGACCACATGGAAGATTGTGGATACTTGTACCCCAGCGAAGCAAGCCGAGTCAGAGCAGTGGGAGCTGCTTTCAAAGGTCGCGCAGCGGAGTGGTATGTGCAGTGCCACGACCGGCAAGACCCCTGCCTGCGTACCGTGCGGGGCTTCCTGGGAGCAGTGCGGAACCGCTTCAGAGATCCCTTGGAACGGGTTAAAGCCAAAGAGGCGCTACGTAGCTTGTCGCAAGGGTCCCGTTCGGTGACGGAGTACTCGGAGGAGTTTATGAGTCTGGCAGGTAAAGTGGCCGAATGGTCCCAAACCACTTTACTAGAACTCTACAAGGACGGCCTGAGGAGAGACATTCTGGAATGGTGCCTCCATAGAGATGATCCAGGGGACACTGACGGATGGATCGTATTGGCGGGGAACGTCGAGGGGATCCTAGCCCAGGTGCAACGAAGAAAGAGCCAGTCGACGCTGATGGGGAGGTCCCGAATGGAGCCCAGGTGAGGTGTGCCGGAGGGGAGACCCCGGGTGGAGCCCAGGCGAGGCGTGACGGAGGGGAGGTCCAGAGCCGTGAGGAATCCCGGAAAGACCCTTTGCTTCATTTGCACGAAGCCGGGTCATTTGGCGGCCCAGTGTTGGCAGAAAAGGGCGCCGGAGCCGCGACGTCCCACCATTGCCGGTGGGGCCAAGGGAGAGAAGGTCGAGCAGCCGCTGGCCGAGGTGAGTCCAGGCCCCAAAAGCATCCATTGTAGTTTGGAACTGTATCGCAAAGGGGACTACGAAGCCCACCAAGCTTTCATAGACTGTGGCTGTTCAGAGAACATTATGTCCCCCAGCCTTCTGAAAGACTTGGAGTGCGAGATCCAAACCTTGCCAGCTCCAGTACATTTTGCACAGCTAGATGGTACCTTTGTGGGTGGGGGTCCGTTCCCCCTGAGCACCAAAGGGGTAAAAGGCCAGGTGGGGCCTTGGGATGGGACTATTGACTTTGTAGTAGCACCCGTAAGCGAACATGAAATTGTATTAGGCATGCCATGGTTAGAGCAAACTAACCCCGAGATAAATTGGCGATCGGGTGTTGTTTCATGTAAACCAGGTATTACGGGTTGTGATCGCCCACTGGAAGGGGGAGACGAGAGTCAAGGGAAAGTAGCCAAGGCGGAAATCGCAATTCCGAGTGAATACTTCGATTACGCCGATGTGTTTAACCCAGTGTTGGCAGGATGCCTCCCACCAGTTAGAAATGTAGAATGCCGGGTAGAGATTAAGGAGGGAGTGGCATTACCTAAGCCAAAGATTTATCCCATGTCTTTGCGGGAAAAGGTGGCTCTCAGAGAGCAGATTGACGAAAACTTTAAAAAGGGTTTTATTGAAAGGTCCGAATCCCCAATTGCAGCGCCTGTACTTTTTCGAGAGAAAAAGGATGGAGATTTAAGACTGTGCATAGATTACCGGGGCCTGAATGCAGTAAGCACTACTAACTGTTATCCCTTGCCCCTCATCAAGGACCTAATGGGTCAACTGGGGGGGGGGGGATTACTTCACCAAATTAGACCTGATTGATGCTTTTCATATGGTGCGGGTGAAGGACAGCAATAAGTGGAAGACAGCCCTCTCCTGCCCTCTGGGGTTATATCAATGGGCTGTCATGTCTTTCGGATTGGCAGGGGCTCCCGGTATATTTATGCAACTGATCAATGAAGTGTTGCATCCTTTGCTGTATCGAGGGGTCTATGTGTACCTAGATGATATTGTCGTTGCTACTAATACTAGAGCAGAACATGTCAAATTGGTGCGCGAGGTACTAGAGCGCTTGAGACAAGCCAAGTTATATGTGAAACTCAGCAAGTGCAAGTTTGGGAAGACCCAAATAGATTTCCTGGGATACCGGATTACCAGAGAGGGGGTGGCAATGGACCCGGCTAAAGTGGAAGACAAGGAGACAGCTCCAGGCTTTCCTGGGCCTTGCAAACTTTTACGGAGCATTCATTCAAAACTTCGCTGCCCTTACACTTCCACTTACCAAGTTACTTAAGACAAAGGGTAAAGGGGAGTCAAGGAAGGTTAGATCCCCGGGGGCTACTTTAGCATGGACAGAGGAATGTCAGGAGGCTTTTGAAAGATTAAAGCGGGCGTTTACGAGTGAGCCCCTTTTGTTACACCCAGATCCGGGGAAGGCTTTCGTAGTTCAGTGTGACGCTTCGGACTGGGCATATGGGGGAGCGTTACTTCAGAAGGATGAGAAGGGAGAACTGAGGCCATGTGCGTTCTTCTCCAAAAAATTCGGGGAGCAAGAACGTAAGTGGCCAGTCTGGGAGAAGGAAGCATACGCAGTGCGCTGCGCGCTGCAGACATGGCGTCACTTCCTGGAGGGGGCGGCCCACCCTTTTGAGGTTTTGAGCGACCATCAGAATTTGCAATACCTTAGAGCGCCACAGAAGTTATCCCCAAAACTGGTCCGGTGGGCGCAGTACTTTGCCAGATTTAACTTCACGCTCAAACACATAAAGGGGAAGGAGAATGTGGTAGCAGATGCACTCTCCCAATACCCCACAATAGGACCCAATCCTCCTCCCAGTCTAGGAAGTGTATTCACGAAAAGTCAATGGTGCATGGCGGTGCAGATGCGGGCGCAGGCTCGAGATCTCCAGGTTAAACAGGAAGTGAAACCAGGGGATTGGCAGAGTGAAATGCAAGCACACTATCAGGGGGACGAGTGGTTGGCCAGTCACCAGGAAGAATGCAAATTGCAAGACGGATTGTGGTATGCCTGATCCAGGCTTTATGTCCCTCAAGGGATGCGCAGGAAGGTGTTAGAGCAGGGGCATGACCACAAGACGGCAGGTCATTGGGGAGTTACCAAGACCACACTGGCCTTACGAAATAGGTACTGGTGGCCGGGGTTAAGGGCCGACATCCGAACATATGTACAGGGGTGTGAGACGTGTGCCAGGGGAAAGGTTCCGGCAGCGAAGCCACAGGGGTTGTTACAGGTAGTAGCAACACCAACCCGGCTCTGGACACACGTGAGCACCGATTTCGTAGGGGAACTACCAGCAAGCAGGGGTTACCGTTACATTTGGACTGTGTTGGACCTATTTTCGAAACAGGCCCACTTTATCCCGTTAGCAAGGCTGCCTTCCGCTGAAAAGTTGGCCAAATTGTATATCCAACACATTTATCGCTTGCATGGGTGTCCTGAGCAGGTCATCAGCGATAGGGGGGTGCAATTCACGACACAGTTCTGGGAAAGGTTTTTGAGCGCCCTGGGAGTGGTACGTGGGCTCACTTCTGCTTATCATCCTATGTGCAATGGCGGTGTAGAAAGAGCTCAGAAATCCCTAGGGAGCTATCTCCGCATCTATACGAATCAACAGCAGACTAATTGGGCCGACCTACTGCCTTACGCAGAGATGGCATACAACGGGTCTGTACACTCGTCTACAGGCAGGGCCCCGTTCTCCATTGTCTACGGACAAGAAATGGTACCTCTGCCCCAACTCCCTAGGTGGAAGGAAGAGGACACTCTGGAGGAGTGGAGATCAAGAGCTCAGAAGGAATGGAGAGATGTAACCGGTGCATTGGAAAAAGCACAGCGCACTTACAAGCGCTTTGGTGACAGAAGGAGACAAGAAGGGGAGGTCTATAAAGAGGGCGATTTAGTTTGGTTATCAGCTCAGAATATTAAGTTGGGGCTTCCTTCCAGCAAACTGAGTCCAAAGTATCTGGGGCCTTTTAGGGTGGCCCGCGCAGTAAATCAGGTCACGTATGAGTTGGTTTTACCGAAAGGGATGGGTAAAATCCACCCTACGTTTCATTGTAGTCTCCTGAAAAGGTACATTAGCCCGGTGGGACCGAAGGAGTAAATACCGCTTTGTCTCCACAGGGGGAGGACGAGGTGGAAGAGGAGATCCTGTCAGGTTCCGATGCCCACGGCCTTGGTGAAGGCCGGCGGGATCTGAGATCTGACATAGACTAAACAAAGAACAGCTGGCCAGAGTGGATGATGCAACCCTCACGAACATTGCCAACCCAGGGGGGTGATGTAACCTCTTGGACCTTGCATGTCCGGGGAAATGATGCAACCCTCATGAACATTACATGGGAAAGAGGAGGGGTTGTCACGGGGGTCCGGGGGTATAAAAGCTGTATGGTGGCGGGAGAAAAGCACTTCTGGCTTTACAGGTGTTGTTCCTTCAATAAACTCAGTTGGATCTACCGGAGGACTCCACGTGTCTCATTGAGAAATTAAAGTGGCCTCACATATAAATACATTTAAAAACATATTTAATTTAAAAAGTCCCACACTGTGGCAGAAGCATTAATACTGCCAGCTAAGTGAGTGTATAAATACATTTAAAAACATATTAACTATATGTATTACTGTGTTAGAGTGTCATTTTGTGTCATTTTGGTTGGTGGTGTGCCCCAGGATTTTGCAAATTTAAAAAGTGTGCCGTGGCTCAAAAAAGGTTGGGAAACACTGATCTAGAGCAGGAGTTGGGAACCTATGGTTCACGAGCTATATATGGCTCTTTTGGTGATTCTTTATGGCTCCCAGGCATGGCAGGCCTGGCATCCAGCCCCTCCTCGCCCAAGAAGTTGTCGGAAAGCGGTCCTGGGCTGTGGAAAATGCTGTGTGGTGAGCCCTGCTTGGCCCGAAACCTGAAGCAAGGAGGGTAGGGAGGACCGGAGCAGGCCAGGCCCACCACGCGGCATTTTTTGTGGCCCAGGGCCGCTTTCTGGCTACTCCTTGGGCAGAGAGGGGCTGGATGCCGGGCCGCAGGCTCTGCCTCGCCCAAGGAGTTGCCGGAAAGCAGTCCTGGGCAGCAGAAAACACCACGTGGTGGGCCCTGCTGGGCCTGAAACGCACAGCGAGGGAGGCGGGGAGGACCGGGGCAGGCAGGGCCCGCGTGGACGGCGGGCTGAGACCTTTCCCTACCTGACCGGAAGCTAAGCCAGGGTCAGCGGCGAGAAAGGGGGGAGGAGCAGGCACAGTCCCCCCGCAAGCCCCCCCTTAACAGAGAGAAAAGACAGCCTAAAACAGAGAGGCCAGATGCATGCCGGGCCCCTGCCAAACCCGGTGCAACGGCGGAGGAGGAGGGAAGAGTGCGTGAGGAGAGCTTCCCCGAATAAAGGAAGAAGCAGAAGCCATGCAGGTAAAGGTCCCTGCCAATGGGCATGGGATAATCTTTTTCTAATAGTGTGTATGTATATACTCACATTTAGCTGAATTCAGTACAACTAACAACCTCATCAGATGAGGTACTTTTTGGCAGAATGCATCAGTTAATGTTTACTTTTACAACAGAGCCCATTGACTCCCATTCCACAATGTAGAACTACTTCTAGTGGGGATTTGTTGTAAAAGTAAAAACAAACCAATGCATGCTGCTGCAACAACAACACCAAGGGAAGCTTCCTGTGTTTTATTAGATCAGGGCTGTCCAACTTCTATGGGCCAAAGGGCCGGAATTCCGGTCACTGATCTCCTGGGGGGCTGAAGGGTTTGCCTCTGCCCCCGGCTCCGCCCCCACCCCTCCCCCAGCTCCGCCCCCTCCCCGGCTCCAATTTACTTACAATTGACCCTGAGTTGTGGAGTTGTGGTTCACCTCCATCCAGAGAGCACTGTGGACTCAAATAATGATGGATCTGGACCAAACTTGGCATGAATACTCAATATATCCAAATTGGAACACTGGTGGATTTGGGGAAATGTTTCCTAATACCTTTGAGTTATTTGAGTCCACACTCAAATTGGGACACACCAAAAAAAACCAAACACCTCAATGCATCGCAGGGCTTGATGGGGCCTCCTTTCCCAGAGGCGGGTGGAGGAGGCCCAAAGAGCTCCCTCCCTCCCTGAAGGGAAAACAAGCCGCGGGGGCAGGCGCAAAAGAAGCCATGTTGCGCCCTGCACGCGGGGGAAAGCAACACAACAAGGGGGAGGAAGGGAAGAAAGCGTTGCCAAGGAAACCGCCGCTGAGGGACCCCTCCCCCCTCCCCCAACGTCCCACTGTTTTTAGATTGATTGAATCGAGCCAGGCCCTTCCTTACCCATACTGCGGGAGCCCCGCCACAGGGCCGAAGCGCCAATGCCGCCGCCATCCCCGAAGAGCCCCGCTGGAGCCGAGGCCAAGCTCAGGCCGGGCGTGGCAGCTCTCCCACCTGCGGGGCGGGAAGCGAAGGCCCTCCACAGGAAGAGGACGGAGCCAGGAGGGGCTTTCCCTGCCTCACTCCCCTCCTCCCTCTCTCTGAGGGAATGGGGGCTGGCCTGGAAGCAGCCGCGAGGGAGGAGGAGGCATGCGCCCAAGCCGGCCGCAAATCCCGTGGGACCCGAGATTTCGGCAGCTATCGCGAGACTACGCAGCCACAGGCGGGATTTCGACCTCCCTTGAAATCCCGTCTGTGGCTGGCGTAATCTCGCGATGCTTGCCTAAACCCGAAAGTAGGTATTTTTTTAAAAAAAAATCTTTTTTTATTTTTTATTTTTTATTTGTATTTTATTAAAACAAGTTAGGGGGCCGTAGGGAAGGGGCTCGGGGGCCGTGTACGCCCCCAGGGCCGCCTGTTGGACAGCCCTATATTAGATCAACCGGGTTGGAGGGGGAGCAGGGCAGCTAATGCTTTCCCCCATGGGATGGGGCAACAGGTAAGTTGGGCAATGCGGAGCGTAGGGCAACGGGTGTGTGCCCCCCCTCCCCGTTAGGCTTTGCCATATTTGTCACAATGGATGGTGATTCCAGCAGCCAATCTGATTGGGTTGTTAGTAAACATAAGAGCAACTAAACACAGTTGCATTTTGTTCCATGTAGGAATGAGAGAATTGAGTAGTTATTGTATATGCTCCCCTATAAATTAACCCAATATACATATTAATAGGTGGCTTTAGAAAATTATGCATCTTGATATGATCCACAGAGAAGTCGAGAGACATTATGAAGAGGGGAAAGCACCAATGCTACCTAAGGGGAGCAACCACTCCTGTCTGCAGCCACCATTTCTCCACATGGGTATTCACAATATGGCATGATCATGGAGAAGGTAGCGTTGGTGCTTCTTTTTAGGCTCTCCCAAAGATGAACAAAGCTCTTGCTTTTTTAAACTATTCTACTCAGAAAAGAGTGTGAGCTTTCCATAATCAAACCAATTGATTATGTCTGGATGTTAGCCAATGCATGATGGGAGTCCCTCTTGACAAATATATATGTATTTTGCATTACATTATCTTTCTATGAGAAATTCAAAATATTGAGAAGATATTATTTCATTTCTAGATTATTAGGATAGTCTTTTGGGGGGCATGGAAATAAAACTCGGTCAGTGTACAAAATATTATTTGGGAATAACTGAATGGGTATTTAACAATGTTGTATTTTCCCATTGATCTCTGCAATGCTTAAAAGCTAGTATTCTATAAAAAATGATGGCCTAGCAAAAGACAGCGGCTATACAAATTTCCATTGAAGTCCATAAATAAGGTGAAACATGACAAATGGACAACACTGGAGTAAAATCTAATAAAAAGAAGCAGTATATTTTAGCTGTTATATCCTTTTTTTCCCATACAAAATTATGATATGAAATATTTAATGTACTTTTCAATCTTTAACTAAAGTATATACATTTTAGATAATACACTATATTTCAACAGGAAAATGTCCAGTCCTATTTAACATAGTTTTTCTTCTGTATTCTTAGTGGGCTTTCCTGGATTTAAGGATCGAAAGTTACATTCAATATTACTTGGAACATGCATCATCATTTAATTAATCCCTCTATGTAAATTTATCTTTTTGAAAAATCCAATATTCTGATGTATTAAAAAGCTTCATTAAGTCATGACTTCAATGTTATCAGATACAATTTGGCAACACAGAGGATTAATGAGTATTTGTACAGAGCTTTGTAGGTGCAATTTTTCCCCAGTGATAAGGATTATTAATTAGTATTATTACAATGGGGTTGGAAGCTAATCCAAATGGCTCTTCAGGGAAATGTGAAAGAGGACACAGCCTCGAAAAGCTAAAAACTAGAAACACTGCATACCATATCACATTTTCAAGCTTAAAAACATGTTTTTTTTATTCTTCCAGGCTTCACTGTTTACAAATTCTTGATTATAATTTTATTTTATAAACTGATTATTATACTGGGCACTATTATTGAGCTAAAATTAAGCATCTGTATTACAGAAGAAAGGCAAAAGTGGATTTTCAGGAAGCTGAAAGAGGGATAATTTAAAGAATTACAAGGGTATGTATTATATTGCAACATAATTGGTATGGCTTCAGGAATATGATTTTGGATCTGTGTGGTTTTAATAATTTATTTTAATGTACTGCTGTTATGATGGTTTTGTAAAACTTTTATGGTTTTTAAGGTATATGTTTTTTGTATTTATATGTTTGTTTGTATGACATTGAACTGTTGCCACTTTGGAAGCTGCTCTGAGTCCTCTTTGGGTTAAGAGAGGGCAGGGTGCAAATATAGTAAATAAAAAAATATAAGATATCATAGTGAGTGGCGATGGAAACTCTAGGTAGTGGGTTCATCGGTGCGGGGAAGGAAGGATAGTTCTGTTTGTTGTATTTGTTACTGTCATTGTAGTATTTTGTTTTGTTTGTAAGCTTTTATTCTAATTGTAAAAAATAAAAAAATTATCCATCTGAAATAGTTTTAAGATTTCAAAACTTGTGACAGATCACTCTATAGTCAAAATATGTGTCTTATATGAATAGGAAGAAGGAATGTTCAAGGCATTGTTCAAAACAACTTTTCAGATGAATCGTCCATTAGATATGAATATTGGATTCCAGTCTTCTGAGCATTATCGAAAGCTTTACCTAACGAAAAATACAATTCCTAAGCTATGATATATTTGCGGTATGAGAATATAAAGTGCTACAAAATTCAAAAATGCTCCAAGGTGCCAGCTCTATTATTAGACAGAGCAAAGAGTATTTCAGGTGTCATGGAAATGCAGCAAACTGTTGGTTATTTAATGTATTTTTATATATTCAATACTGAGGAGAAGGACAAAAGAACTGGTGGAAGCTACTGAAGCAGGTAACAGAACAATGTATCCAGTTTTGGATAGTATATAAATAATACATGAAATAAATACATGTATCTTAGACAGCATATGTATTATGTGTTGGGTAGGAAAGATTGGTCCTCAATAAATAAGGAAATGCCAACTGAGATTGTTCTGTGCAATTCCTTGTGATGTCTCAGAAAACCTGCAAGGGGACAAACAAATAGCTACAAGAGATCTGCTGCTTACCTTCTCCTGGCAATGCCAGTATAGATCTTGTTCTGATTTGCCTTCCTTCTGAATTTTTACTTGAGCATGAGTGGGAACAAGATGACCACTGTGACCATTCAGCCACAACACAGTCCATTGCACACGGAACTTCACAAGTCACTGTTTCTGAAGTTGAAGGAGAGTCTTCACATAAATCCTCTGATACATCTTCACCTAAAAGCAGCACACAGAGAGAAAAACACTGGGGTTAGAATAAAAACCACTTCAAAAGTAGTACAATAGTATCAGTGGAACATAACTTTTCCAGATTCATTTTACGTTGAGAAATGTTCCTTGTTTGCAATCCAATCGTTCTCTATTACAGAGGATCAAAAACCTCAAGAGGCTGTGTTGGTATTTTTGGACTGACTTCTGACATCTGCCTTTCTTATATATACAATACTATGAGCAGAAGGAATGGGTAGATCAACTTTGTTAACTACTTTTGGCTTACATTACCTGTATATTACTGCTCCACATTCTTGGAACTTATAAATTGGATTCACATTGTGCAAATCTGCATGCTTTACTAAATTCTAAAGACCCACAATTCTTTACTATTGAGACTATTAAGAACTAAAGTCCAAAACATCTAGAGTGTGACCTTTATTTTAACATTTGCTCTAAAGGTCACATTAAATGCACAGCTACCACCAAAAGGAACCAAGCACTTTCATTTATATATAGCCACCATGAGTTCACAAAAACACACTGCAAAATAAAGTCATGATTAATAAGAATTCATAAATTACAATATCAGGGACTTGGTACATCATTATCTTTCTTTTTTCCTAAGTAACAATGCATAAAGATTAAAATCAGGCAGTCTTTGTAGACACAGCTTTATCTAAAATCCAAATATATCCAACCTTCATGAGGGGGGAAACTTCACTTGTGTGCGATCTCTCACATTTGAGTACTATTTCCTTTCATTTTAGTAAACTGGATAATTTGGTAGAATATCCTGCACATCCTCAATTTCCTGTAAAGCTCAATTTCCTGCAGCATAAAAGCTTTTTCTTATACCTCCTATTCAGAACTGTCACTGGTCTTGTTAATTAATTAATAACATTAAAATTCATAATTGTAATCTGTCATGAAACTTACAAATATGTTTACAGTACAGAGACGAAAATGAAGATATATCTTTAATAGATTAATTATTTTTCAAGCAGAAACAGTATCATTATCTAGCTGCCAAGCTATATTAAGCAGACATTGTTTTATCAAATTTTTATCACATTTCCACCCTATAGTCCTTTGGTGAATTTCAGAAATTCCTGATTAGATATCAGGAAATGGAACAAACCCAAACAGTTTTCTCATTTCAGTACATGATGGCAGAGGAAAAGACACAGGTTCACTAAAATAACCTTCAACCAATAATTCAAAATAATGATGTACAGGTTGAGTCTCCCTTACGTTTATGCACAATATGTTTAGTAATTTCATGCATGAAACATAGTATGTGTACACTGAACAATTTAGCAATTTGGATTACGGTCAGTTTTGATTATTCTTGAAGTTGGGGCTGCCATTATAAACATTCACATGACGGACCCATTCTCAGAAGGTGGAGAAAGGCCAGGGACCACTGCCTGCCATGTGTCTTGCTCCCAGAGTTTGGGCTACTGTGATAACATTCATATGCCAGCCCTGTCCTAGGAAGAGAGAAAAGATGGGCACAACACAGTTATCTTGCCTGCCTCCTGAGGATGAGGATGCTGTGCTTGCATGCCAAAAATGGGACTGCTGTCTGAACATTCACACAGCACCCTCATCCTCAGCAGGTGAGCATCGGTGAAACAGACACTCACAGGCCCTGTATGCCACTTTACTTACTATGTGGATTTGCTTCCTTTTCTTCTTCTTGTGTGCTGTGAATGTCTGTTTAGTCTGGGCAAAGAAATGGAGGTATTGGGGGAAAAAGAAGTGCTTGGCACATAGAAAGACAAAAAGCAGATGCATTGTAAAGGTAACTGATGTTACAGGTATGTGCAGGGTCTGTACCTTCTCTATGTATCACATGTTTCCATTTTCCCCTAGTACCTCTCTTTCTTTGTCTGGGTGAAGTTGAGACTTGTAGCATGCAGGAAAAGGAAAAGGAGTTAAGATCTGCAAAGTGAAGTCACATGTGAAGCCTGCTCCTCCTCCTCTTGCCCATGAAACCACAGCATGCCCCCTTTCACTGAGGGCCATGGTGTCAGTAACCAATTTCCCTCATTGGAAACATGTGCATTCCCTTCTCTTGTGGGGGAGGGGAGCTGTGTGTCAACTCCCACAAAAGTGGATGACCAACTATATTTTCATTTTAGAATTCTGAAGAAGGGGGGCTCAACTTGGACTACAAACTGAACAAGAACCTTGACTACTTTATGCCAGCATTAACTCCCAGAGTGGAATCAAGAAGGACTACCACACAAAAAGCAGGGCCATATTATGTTCTCATACTCTGTCCACAACATTTCTCATAAATGCTCAGAACTATTGTGGATGCATGTTCCCTTGCCCCTTCAGCACTTACAGGGGCAAGCAAGTACTAAGAGGCATATTTCCTCGAAAACAGAGGTAAAATAAAGTTCCCAGAACAAATAGGGAACAAGGGCCCTCCACTGACCTAGAACACAAGACACACATCATCTCTTTTTCAGCAGCTATACTGTATTTCCTGCAATATTTCATCCTTAATACCCTTATAATATTGTAGAGCTAATATTGTCCCACACATTTCCTCTAAATCTTCATAATTCCTCATTTAAATAACAATTATTTGTGATTGTAAAATAAATGGCCATGATTTCTTAAATCCCAGACTCTGTTAAACTCTGGTGCAAATCACAACATACAAAACCCAGAAACATATGCAGATATATAAAAGGGTCAATGAAAGAGATTTAAATATGGTTAATATAACTATACCCTGAATCATTGTCCTGTCTGAACAATTTTTAGATCACATCTTTTTTATGTTTTTCTCCAGGCTTAGGATATTTGCAAATCTGTTGTAAATGCAAGACAGACTCAAATAATTGTGAATTGTTTTAAAATGGAATTGGGAATGCAATAAAAGCAAGAACCACATCTGGAGATGAAAATCATCACCTCATCAAAAACCAGAACTGTGCCTCTCGTGAAGCTGTCTGGCCTATAATTAAAATGCAGAGTGTAAAGATTTCAGTTGCTTTGGCAAGGCAACATGGATATACCGACTTGCAAATAAGACAGACAGGCTGCCAGTGGAAGTGCTTAAACCTGTCAATTGTGAAACAGTAATTTCAACATTTATATTCCTAAATGAGGACAGCCTCATAGCCCCTGAGGTGTAAATAAAACTTTTCAAGCATATTATGGAAATAACAGAGAAAATCAAGAAGGTAATCATGCTACATGAGATGTTTTCATACACACTCACACAAATACCCTTCCTCCAGTACTTCTCTTTGCTCATCAGACAAATCTTGCCTTGTCTGATCACAGTATTATTATTCTAGCCAGCTGAATGATGAAAAATATTCAAAATCCTGATCTTGCACGCAATCCTATTCTCATATATGAATATCGGTCTCCTTCTATGACATGTCTGGCAAGATTCCCTCACTGTACCTACAACCTGTATTTAATCATTCTCTTGAAATGGCCCATTTCAGCCACAGCACTCTGGGTGTTCACATCAAGCTGACAGTTGAGTAAGCCATGAGAAGGGGAGAGAAAGAAGAGGAAATCTTAAGCCTCACACCAATTATATGCTTCCCTCTGTAAATCATTCAGCTATTACCATCCTTCACAAGGATTTTGACAGCCTGTTTGTGTGGCAGCCAACACACCACATCTCTAAGAAGTGGAGTCAAGGTGGAAATTGTAAGGACCCCTTCAAAGAAAAGCGAAGACTGGAAGATTTTAATACTTTAGACTAGCCAAATGGTTTTCACCATTGCTCTTTATGAGAAGAGTAAAAAATATCCCATTTTTTACAAAGCATACATCAATCAGAAGACTTATTTCCAACCCTTCTTTTTCAGTTAAGACATAACAGGTTACCTGTATTTAATGCTTGTCAAAATGCATCTAGATTGTGCTTATGGGACAGCTGATGTGTAGTACTAGAGGAACCTGAGTAGGTCTTTTGGGGGGGGGGGGGGGTATATGTTTGTATTCTCTTGAAGACAAAAGTGAACCTACTTAAAAAACAGTCTTGAAATGCTGTCCTATCTTTAGCAGGAAAGAAAAAAAGAACTCTTTCATCTACAAGCAATATATAAAGCCAAATCAGATCTTGTTAAAGAAATTGGAATTAAGTGATTTTCAGATTTCAATTGATAGCAAGCAAACTTGTTAAGAAAGGGAAGGATAAAGTTAAGACATAAGGAGCACTAGCAAGTATCGCCACGTCACCAACTTCAGTAAAAGTTACAAAAAACATTAAGAATAATTTCCAAAGATGTCTGGGCTGCCTGCCAAATAAATTATAGAAAACATTTGTTTAAAAGGAGACTATTTTGGAAAAGGTAAAATCGCTTAAAAAAAAACCCCTGAAAATACCATAGAGAGTAATACTTCACAGTCCCTGGATCCCAGCATAATAGCATTCCACCTTTCATTTTTGTACTAAATTTTACAATAGGCTTTGTGTTATGCTGGAACATGATATGGGTTCATGGTGACTGAAACATATTAGTAAAATTCAGCAGCAGCTAAAGGAAAGCTTCCTGAGAAATGTTCCTGAACTTATCCAAATGCATTTGGCATACTTCAGAATTTTTCAAATGTTTTGCCTGACTAACCATATCCAGATTTGTCTCAAAATTTACTTTGGGAAGAATGTGATGAAAAGCCTACACTTGATACAAAATATTGCAGGGGTTTTGACATTACGCAAAGTGACTGTAACTTGCTCATCCTGGGCTAGAAGTATTCTCAACATACTTCACATATCTCAATATTTGAGAGAGTGACTCTCCTTATATGTGTTTATTGGAGGATTGATGTCCACTGGTGGGGCTCCTGTGTGTCCCACCATGAAATGCTCACACTATGCTGAGAATTGGGGAGGGTCTTCTCAACCATGGCACATGAATTGTGGAATGGTTTCTCCTTGGAGGCACAACTGCCACCAACACACTTTTCATTTAGGCACAAAAAGAAAACTTGGCCTTGTTAAATTCATCTCAAACATAGACTACAAGTTCCCAACCTGTGCCAGTTCAGTTCTACATCCTTACCACTGAAGGTTGAAGGACTGAGTTGAAGGATTTGTGAGATTGGGAGATGGGAGAGAAAATAAACGTATTAAAGAAAAGGAAGAAGGAAAGGTGGTATACCTCATGGGCATTATGAAAACGGTCCAGGGGAAAGGAGTGAGATATTTTGGGCCACTGACTACTGTATAGATATTTATCTTGCCTCAAATAAACACAAATGACACACTTGCATACTCAGCAGATAAGCAATGATATAACAAACCGAAGGGTGGATTTTTTCTATTGACTCTTTTTGGTTTTATTGTGCCAAGAGAGATTGAACTATATATAATCTTGCAAACCAAGGCCCAAAACACAGAAGATCCTAATTTGCACATAAATGACTCATACAGCACTTTTGTATCTCCTAATGACATACTGTCCATCAATATTACTCCTTGAATCCATTCATGTTCACCATGTAAAATAATGAAACAGTCATTAAAATACTATGCCTGCTATAACATTTTATATCTCATTTAAATCTTGGGAAACAATGCCAATAAAACTTGAGTAACTGCCTGTCTGTAACAAAGATGTTAGTAGACAGTAATAAATTTACAAATGGGGAGGGATATGGAAGCAAATTTGCTATTTGGAAGCTTACTAATAGCAATTCTAAATCTTTCTGGATAAACAGTCTTAGGGAAGAAAAAATGTTCCTACAGACATTTAATTAGCAAATGGAAGAGCTGCATTTAAGCACTTCACAACAATAATAATAGAAGTTAGGAATGAAAGATTGATTTGATATAATCACTTATAATGTATTCAACTCTTGCTAATGTTTACCCCTCTCATTGAGGCACCAAAGGAAATTCTAATAAATTTCAGTGCAAATGTCTACCTGTCCCTTTGCAAGGCTCATTAGAAGGATTATGTCACACTTCACATACATTTAGGACTGTATCAAAGTTCCAGGGACTTCCGGTGAGCCATGGTTGCGGCAGGCAGGGTGGCTAAGGAGCTCTGAGGCACCAACTGATTGTTTGGCCATAAAGGGTGCCTTGCGCCCCTCTTTTCTGATGGATTGAGGTCAGAAAGAGTTGCAAATCCAAAAAGCGCACATCGATGACCATAAGGGAATCTTACCCTTCAAAGGTGGGGTCCCAGAAGGTCCGGTAAAGTGCTGAGGCGAGCAGACCAAACATCGGGAAGCAGGGAGAAACCCCTGCAATTACTGCCAGCCCTGCTCACTTTTCATTGACAAGAAAGAATGACAAAGAAAGCTGGAAGGACAGCAGAGGACCAGAAACGTAAGTTTCTAAAAGAAAGAAACCATCTGATTAGGCAGGAAGGCCATCTCCAAGGAGAATAATTTTTCAAAAAAATAATAAAGAAAGGAGATCAAGTGGAAACAAATTGAATTGATTTAAAAGATATAAAGGAAATCAACTGGAAGCAAATTCTAAAATATACAAGAGACTACAGTCAGCAGTTCCTGTCCTGAGGCAGTATAGATCCGACCTGTTGCATAAGCACAAAAAGGGCATGTGAACCCGAAGGCACTGGCTCCTACATTTTAGATATAAATACAGAGAAGTAGTTCTGATCCAACTGGAGAGTGAAATAAATAAATCCTAAAAAATATTAAGATTGATTGAATGAAATATTAATAGTAAAAGAAAGCAAGAAAAAGAATAAAAGGAACAAAGACTGACCTTGAACGGAGGATTTTTTTGGCTACCGCTGCCACGTGGAATGTAAACAAAAAAAAGGGGAAGAAGGAGGAAGTGACAAATCGTGTCCAAGCACACAGAGCACGTAAAGGAGAATGCTGACAAAGAGGATGCTGAGGACGCAGTACAGCGCTAAGAGAAGGGCGGAAAAGGAGAAAGAGGAGAGGGGAAAGGGCGGAAGCTCTACACGGAGAAGGGACAACAACGAAGAAGGGCAGAAGGGATGACATCGGACACCAGTAGAAGGTCGGAAAGAAGCAAGAACAAAGGAAGAAGGGCAGAGAGAAAACCGGAAAGATGTCAGACTGGAGGACGAGAGGGAGACAGGAAGAACGAAGAACCAACAAGAGGAAAGCCTAGAAGGGCAAAGACTATAAAGGATAATTAAATTAAATTAAATAACAAAATAAAAGAACATTGGGGTGTAAAGTAGGAGATATAGAGGTTAAATAGCAGTCAAAGAAAGAAAATCAAGTAAGGAAAAGTAAAGCTTATTAGAAGAAGAAGATTAAAGAAAATAACCCTAGAGAAAAGATGACTGGGATAGAAGGGCCCGAATCGAAGGGAAGCCAAAGTAAGGATTAAGGATTTAAATTAAATCAATAAAGACTAGATTTAAGCAATATAACTTGAAAAGGAGGACTAAAGATGACAACACCAAAAACAAAATGGAACCCAAAAGACATTAAAGGAGCGAGTAAGGGAAGGAGTGATTCAATCTCTGGTATGGAAGACAATTCTATGAAAGAAATTTTAAGAGAAATTCAAAAAATATCAGAAAAGCAGGATGATTTACAAAAGAATTTTATAAGAATGGAATAAAAACAAGAAGAACAACAGAAAAAGATGCAGGAAGAACTTAGAGATATGAAGAAAGATCCAACAAAGGAAGTAGGTGTTATTAAAGAAGAAATGAAACAAATGAGAGAAGAAATCAAAGAAACCAAAGAAAACAAAATTAAAATGGTGGAATCCCAGAAAAAAAACTGAAAAAAGGTCCAAAAATTAGAAACAAAAATCTTCAAAACAGAAGAAGCTCCAGAAAGATTAGAAATGAAAGAAATGGAATTCCAATTACAATTTTGAAATATAAAGGAGGAAACAAATGAGGATATATGGGGCATCATAACAAAATTAACAGATTCCATCTTAAAGAAAGAAGAGGGAGATATGGAGGAGGAAATAGATAAGGTATATAGAGTCTCGACAAATTTTTCAAGACAAAATAAAGTGTCTAGGGATACCATTGTGCATTTTGCAAAAAAGAGAATTAGAGATGAAATTTTGAAGAAAAATAGTGAATCACCGACTTTCTACAAAGATAACAAAGTTATTGTAATGGAGGAATTTCCCCAAACGATGTTAAATAAAAGAAGAATTTTTTTCTTGACTGATGAACTCAAAAAACTACAAATAAGATTTCGGTGGAAAAAACCTGAGAGGGTGATGGTCACGTATAAGGAACAGAGGCATTGGTTTACCTCTGAAGAAAAGGCGAAACATTTCTATGCAGAATTGAAGAAAGACCATAAATTAATACCACCAGTGAGAGGAGGCAAACAAAAGAAAAGAAGGTTTGATTCACCAGAAGATATTCCGGAGACTACAAAAATGACCAGTACAGGCGGAGGAGCAAGGGAAAGCGCAGTGGATGACGATGACAACGAATCGGAGGAAGAACAAGTAGAAGAAGACAATGAGTAAAAACTTAAGACAAATAAGATGTTTTTCCAATAATGTGAACAGTATTAATTCGCCGGCAAAACGGAAAAAGATATTTAACCAGATAAAAAAAAGAAAATTATGATTTAATAGCAATTCAAGAAACACACATTGCACCGAAACATGTGGCTTATTTATGTCAAGACAAAATGGGAAAAGAATTTTATTCAGTTGCCCCACAGAAAAAAATGGAGTTGTAATATATGCAAAAGAATATTGGATATTTTATCTGTTGGATAAAACTAGTGTAAAGAGTTCCAGTGCTGCTTTGATGCAGACCTGGAGTGTTCTCAGGACCCTTTAGTCATCCAAATAGCTAGTTGGTCTGAAGGCGCATTGAGGCCACCACTGTTAGGAAACAGATTGCTCCCAGAGACTTGCTGGTGATATTACATTTCTGATCACATGGTTCAGCAACTGAAATGATATCTCCTGAAATGTGTCATCACTAGCAAGTCTCTAGGAGAGAGCTGCTTGCTGGCAGAGTGACTGGGTAGGATCTAGCCCAATCCAACTATTCACATCTCAGAAACTGCAGGATGACTACAGAGCTTCCAGGAAGTTCCAGAGTAAATTCCATGTTCTGTAGATGTAAATTAACTGCTGGATTCAGCAGTAATGAGCAAATCCAGCCGTTCACTATGTGTACTCCCTGCAACAGCTATAGTGAATCCGCTATATTTTGGCCATGTAGACATGGCCTAGGTGGGCTATCCAGAGGAATCTAAAATGTTTCCCTTTGACATTAATTAATTCAATATCCTGCTTTTTTCCAAATGTGGGAGCCAAATTCAACCAACCTTTGGCAAGATCCAAGATATTATGAATAGTTATCAGGTCGTTATTACCATTATACAACAAACAATTAAGACAATCCAAGGAAGTAAATAGTCTTTATGTTTTCCTTAAAAAAATCAGTGTTACATACTGCATTCCTACTCCAGACATATTTTTCATTGTCAACCACAACATCTCCACAAGGGTCCATGAGATATTCTTGCAGAGATGATTTATGGCTACACCATGTCAATCCAAATGTGTCCAGGCATTTCAAAATCCTTAAAATCAGTTGTAGAAATGTACTATGTATATATTGGTGTCACTATGTCCATGTCTATATGTCTATTTGACTATCTGTCTATCTCTCCATATATTCTGCATCCTGGAATTAAAAAGAGGGAAATTGTTGTTTGCTCAGAACAACTAGATACAGAAGACGAGAGGTGAATTTTTAGGGAAACATGCATTTCCATTTCATTAAATCTGCATTTTAGCTAAGTCAATTCTAAGGGTAAAACTACATGCAAATGCAGAGTCAAAACAAGAAACTACATCCTTTCACCCCCTCATTCTCCTTTAAATAAATGAAAGGGACCTAAACTGAACAGAGGCCTAGCACATGGAATTCTTTCCCCTCTGCTGGAGCGTCAAAGTTTAAGGTAAAGGGCAAGCCACCTGTACCTGTAAATTGCATTGCCAAAAAGGATCCCTTCAAACAAATGGATAGATTTGGAGCAATACAAACTGAAAGTATAAATCATAGCTCAAGTTCTCAAGCTGGCTTCAGGCTACAAGGAGATCATCTATTAAATGTACTAATCCACATTGAGACCTAGATCTGAACTGGGTTCATCATTTATTTATTTATTTACGACATTATATACCACCTTTCTTAGCCAGAGGGTGACTCAGGGAAGTTCTAAGTTTTTTAAAAAAGGAAAGTGCAATGCCACTGGTTACAACTTTGTACTTTAATGACTAGATGCAATAATTGGTTTCTATAATTTTCTTTCAGTCAGTCAGTCAGTCACGTTTATTGAGTAACCGTCAGGTCATTTCAAATAAAAGCTCCAACAGCAGTAGTAGTATATACAAGATAAAAGATAAAATCAGTACCTAATGTGCAAGGCAAATACAATGTAACACATTAAAAGTTAAGCTTATTGCAGTTGTCATAGGAAGGGGAACTATTAGCATAGGATACTTAAGAGGCCCGGTGATCAGTTGATGAGACGCTTATTACCACTGTACCACGGGCTGTTCCGTGCCGGCTACTGGAACTCATCCCCCGCACAGTTGACTCCAATAGACTCCATATACCGCTGTCTCTTTTTGAATGCTCTAAATAAGTAAGCAGCTACCTTATACACTGTTTGAAGGTTTGAGTCCGAGAGGAGGAAGTTAATTTTAAAGGTAGAGGGCCAAAATGTCCTTTTAGATAGTAAATAGCTAAGCTATTTCTCCCTCTCCTCTGCATAAATGGGACAGATCAACAGAATGTGGACTAGATCTTCGACTTCTGGTAGGCCGCAGACACAGACTCTGTCCCTATAGGGTATGGCAGCATATCTGCCGGCCCTCACCATAGACTCGAATTGCTCGAACCTAGCTCTAGTTAGGGCAATCCTAAGGTGAGGTAGGAGCGGGCGAGCAAGATACGGGGCAGTGTCAAAGTAGTTGGGTTGTTGGGCTAACCAGTGCATGGATTTAACCCTAGCCAAATGGGCTAGGTCATCTTGGGCACATATATCGAGTACCCTCTGCTTCACCCGGTTCATCATTGAAGTCACTCTGATGTTCGACGGATCCACCTGGAGGTTGAGGTATGTCATTATGCAGCCCCCCCCCCATGTTTTCTGAGAGGGGACTCTGAATTGCTCCATCAGACACAACTTGGGCAATCTCGTCTTCTAGATTGTTTACCTTGCACCAGTAGTTAATGGCTCTAATTTTCGCTAGGCCTGAGATTTGGTGTCTGCCTAATTCGGACCTGACTGCCGCTGCAGGGGTGCATTTATTCACCCCCAGGATTTGCCTAAAAAAGTTAGTCTGGGTGCGCTCAATAGGGGTGACATTGGTCAGGCCCCAAATTTCTGCGCCATACAACAAGAGAGGCAAAACCTTGGCGGCATAGACTTTAAGAATTGGCAGAAGGGATCCCGGATAGTGGCGGTTAATTAACCTGGTAAGCTGAGATAGCCAGAGGTTAGCCTTGATGGAAAGTGCATGCATATGATCCACCCATGACCCGTTAGCAGAGAAGGTGACCCCAAGGTAAGTATACTTTTTAACTTGTTCTATTGCCTCCTGTCCAAGAGACCACATGTGCTTCCTGTCTCTCCTAGCAAATCTCATCACTTTTGATTTATTTTTGTTGATTGTCAGGTCATTTGCACTGGCGTATGTATTGAGTTTCCTCAACGCCCTTCTCAAGCCTACCTGGGAGAAATTTTCTTTCAGGCTGGCTTCTGTCTTCACCTATTTTTGTTTTAATAATAATAATAATAATAAAACAACAACAACAACTTTATTTTTATACCCTGCTAACCATCTCTCCTTGGGGACTTCACTGGGGTACAAATACAATGAGTGCAATACATTTTACAGGAGCACCAAAAAGTGTGACAACCAGTAGTTTTGGTAGGAAATACTATCGTAAAACATGTTGAGGTAAATCAAATGAGGGCTAGAAAAGTGAGGACAGGAAAATTTCTAGTAAGCTGCTTAATTGAAAGCACACTGGAATATCCAGGTTTTCAATTGGCTCCAGAAAGAGGACAAGGTGGGAGCCTGACTGATCTCCCTAGGGAGGGAGTTCCAGAGCCGAGGAGCCACCACAGAGAAGTCTCTCTCCCTCTTCCCCACCAACCGCGCGTGAGATGGTGGGGGGAGAAAGAGCAATGCCTCCCCAGACGATCTCAAGGTACACACTGTTTCATAAGGGAAGAAGCGATCATGAAGATAAGCAAGTCCCGAACCGTTTAGGGCTTTATAGGCTTTCTTCTTTCCTCTCTTCTTTGGATGTTGGAAATATTAGCTTTTGTAGCTTGATGTCTACCACATGTTTTTGACTATTATTACCACCAACCCACAAGTGTTTGGCCAAAATTCAGGGATTATAGAGTAAACTAACTTGCATCCATCCCAAGTGCCTCCCACTAGTTCTTTTCATATACACTATATTTCACAATTGGTACTTTGAAAGGGCTGCCTTTAGACCCATTCACTTCCACTTTTTTATTTCCTACTTTTTACATCATCTTTTGCGCTATCATTTTTCATTTTTCACCACTTTTTCTCAACCTTTGATACTGGTCTGTGGTGGCTAATTGCCTTTCTTCTACTATCACACTATAGTTGTCTCCTCATTTTTAAGCTTATTGATTTCTTGTAATTCATCCACAACAAATCCCACTTCAAACCTTGAAAAATCCATAATCTTTAGCAGGAATATACTGTAACCTGGGTATCACTGTTTGTGTTCCTCATCTTTTACACCTCAGATTCAACTCATAGTTAAATAATATCCTGTAGTAAAATCTTAAAAATGGCTATTAGCAGGATCTTTGTATATCACCTTGAAACTTTTAATAGTCACTAATTTTCTAATACTACTACACAAGTATCTCATGCCCTTCTTGACCCTCTCTATCTCATATGTTGCCAGTTCTATGAGGCAACTCAACTATCCTTATCTGAATGTTATTCTATGGTCTACCCTTTGTTGTTGTGTTCCTTCAAATTGTCTCCAATTGCTTGCAGTAATTGAGGAGGGCTATGTCATTTAAGCTCTGTGATTTTTTTGAATTGCTGTGTAAAATACATACATTTGATCACATGTAAAGGTTGAGAGAATAAAATAGGGAATCACTGACATAGCACCCTACAGCAGTAGATTACAGATATTTTTGAAGAGTGGGTTTTGCAGAGGTTAGTCCTCAAAAAAAGCAAAGCTACATGATTCATGCATAAATTTAACACCTCTATCATGTCGTGACATACTCATTTCCCCCCTAAAGTGACAACCTTTCTTCATAACAGAGATCAGCCCCTGATCATTTTGTTGGGGTTTTTGTTTCATTTTTTTTGGCACCTCTTCCAGCTTCACAAGATCTATTTTCAGGAACCAAGTACAATATGATTTCAGGCCAACATTTCACTGAATCATTCACTACCTCCACATTTTCTCAGATACAAGCCCATCACTTCATGGACAATTACACCATTTGAAGATGTGTCTTAAGGCACATGTACACTGATACTATACTGGAGCTTGGAACCAGTTTGGGAGGCACTGGTTTCGCTGTGCAGATGATCCGATTGCTGTGCCTGGAACCAGTTTGAAGGCACGACAGTGAGTAGAATGAACACAGAACCTGACCTCAAACCATTGTAAAGGTTTTGTTTCTGTTTTCATTTCTGGAGATACTTATTTATTTATTTATTTATAGTATTTATATACCACCCTTTTCAACTCTGAAGGAGACTCTAGGCGGGACTCTAGGCCATTGATAAAAAACAGTATAAACATCAAAATTGACCCTTCACTGATAAAACATTAAACATTATTAAACATCTATCTATCTATGTATATAATAAAAGTCAGTGTTTGTGGAGGTGCAGAGGAATATGTGGCAGCGTTTCGATTGGTTGCCACTGTGGGATTATTTGCATAAAGGACTCTGATTGGCCAGCCTCAGAACTCCAACATTCTAAGGCACCAGACAGAGCGGATTGGTTGCCACTGAGGGAGTATTTGCATAAAGGACTCTGATTAGCCATCTACATTCCAACATCCTAAGGTGACGCAGAGGGAAAAGGAAAGGCCTCAGGCAGTCAGTCACTGCGGCCCACAGCAATGACGGATCAGGACCAAACTTGGCACACAGGGGCCCAATGTCCCACTTCACAACCTGATGTGGTTTAGTGCAGGATGGGCCACAAATGATGGGATTTGCAGTACCTTTACCTGATTCACTTCTAAAACAACACTGTAGCCCCTATAAATCACAGACCAGGCCCAAAATTGACAGCAAGGCTTCCTTAACTTGATTTTCCTGACTAGGCCTCAGCTCATGGGATATTGTTTAGGGTCTAAATTTACAGTAAGGCTTCCTCAACTTGATTTTTCTGACTAGGCCCCCAACAATGGCAGAACAAGACCAAATTTGGCACACCGATCCCCCAAGATGCACTCTACATCCTGACGCAGATTGAGGGAGGATGGACCATGGATGATGGGACTTGCAGTACTTTAATTCACTTCCTTAGAGCACTGTGGCCCACACCAATGACAAATCAGGACCAAACTTGGCACACAGAGGCCCAATGACCCACTTTACTACCTGGTGCAGTTTATGGCAGGATGGCCCATATATGATGGGATTTCCAGTACCTTCACCTGATTCACTTCCCACAGAACAATGTAGCCCCTAAAAATCACAGACCAGGCCCAAACTTGGCACATAGAATACTCATGGCCCACTCTACATCCTGATGCTGTTCTAAGGGGGGATGGTCCATGGATGATGGGATCTGCAGTACCTTCACTCACTCACTGAAACCACTGCAACCCTCATCCAATGACCAATGCAGACCAAACTTGGCACACAGAGCCCCCATGATCCACTCTACAGCCTGCTACAGTTTAAAGGTGGATGGACCATGGATGATGGGACTTGCAGTACCTTTACTCACTTCCTGAAAACAATGTGGCCCTCACCCAAAGACCAATAAAAACCAAAATTGGCACACAGAGCCCTCTTGACCCACTCTACATCCTGATGCTGTTTCAAGGATGGACCACAGATGATGGGACTTGAAGTACCTTCACTCACCTTCTGAGAAAGCTGCAACCTTCATCTAAGGAATGATCAAGACCAAACGTGACACACAGAGCCCCCATGATCCACTCTACATCCTGGTGCTGTTTGGAGGGGGATGAACCATGGCTGATGGGAACTTCACTAAGTTCCTGAGACCACTGCAAGCCACATAAACAACTGACAAGGACCAACCTTGGCACACAATGCCTTTCTCAAATAACCCGGGCACCGCCGGGTCCCAAAGCTAGTAGCACATAAAATAACGGAAAAATAACAGAAAAATAATAAAAGATATGTGCCTCAGCAGCTAGGGGCATATGAAATTTTAAAAGGGGAGGAGGGTGTGACAGTTAATAGTAGAAGTAATCAATTGCCCCTCCCAGGAATAAAAAAAGCCGTCTGCTGTCCAACCATGTTTTTGGGGTATTTTTTTAACATTTTCCTATCAGCGTTATAGAACAGAGGCTATTTTCCAGGTGGTTCCTGCAGAATTCTGGGAAATATAGTTCACGATGGAGCATTTTGGTATTCTCAGCTAGTGAAGTCCTTGGCTGTCCTAAACTACATTTCCCAGAATTCTACAGGAGCAGTTTGGACAATATGCCTCTGTTCTATAACGCTGGAGGGAAAACATCGTTAGTAGCCCCCATTCTGGATTTTTTAAAACTGTGCAATCTGAATCTAGGATATGCTTTGATCTATTGCAGAACGTTTTATTTATGGCTTAACTTAGACTTCCCTGCCACGTTTTAATGCTACAGAGTACATTGGTGGGGGCTGCCATAATTTCAAGTCGTCTTGAAGTTGAATTATATTGTCAATGTAGATGGGATCTTAGAAGCTCTTTGCAACTCATTTTGGTTCTAACCATCTTAATGTATTTGGTGTCATTTAGCCCAATGCTTACGTCCCTGCTAAATGAGAATTGCTTATTTCTACTTTTGGTTTTTCAATTTTTTAACAATTACTCAGCCAACTCAAGAGCAAAAATGTATTTTACAAATTTTCAAAGTTTCTGACTTCTCCATTGCAAAGTTGTTAAAAATTATATAAGAGAAAAAATGTGATCATATTTGAGTCACAAGTGTACATTCTGTTTGAGATATTATAAGTTCTGATAAAATTGAGAAAGAGACCATGTGAAGACTTGTGACAGAAAGCAATAAAAGAATTAATAAAACTTCAACTTCATTAGCAAAAGAAGACTAACCTAACTCAAGATTTTGGATTTTGAGGTATTTTGCTGCATGCAACACAGTTCTACCTAAATATATATTGCAGTTCTAAGCAGATTCCAAACCATAAGAGGACGTCTCTACCTATCACTGTCATAGTATACTTAAGCTCATCCATAATATACCAGAAACTTAAGCTCGTCCAGTACACTGCTTCCCGACTTCTCACTGGGGCTCCAGTGAGATGTCTTATTACTCCTATTCTGCAGCAGCTTCATTGGCTGCCTATGAAGAACCAGATCACTTTCAAAGTGTACTTTGCCGCCACGGAGGACAATGCCCCCACGACGACACCGAGCGAGGATGAACGGGACGATTCCCAGTTCACCCACCCACCCCCCACTGAGGCACCAGCGGGAATCCCTGAAGACTTACTGCTAGCTCTCGGAGGCCCGCCGGCACTGGTAGGCATGTCGGCCACCGAGTTTGACATTGACGCCGTCTTGGCCCCCCCTCGAGATGCTCCCAGACGCCCCCGCCGTGTTGGGAGAAGCTGGGGGAGCATCTTGGAAAAAGTGAGACCCAACATGGCAGGCGTCTTTGACGACGCCCAGCCACTCCATGTGCCAAACCCCAAGGAAGAAGCAACACCCGGAAGCAGTGGCCTGCCGGATGCCCCAGAAGTCCCGCCTCTGGAGGACTCTTCCCTGGTTGACACCCAGCCACCCCATGTGACAGGACCTGGGGAAGAGGAGGCAGCACCCGGATGCAGCAGCCCACCGGAAGCCTCGGAGGTCCCGCCCCCGGAGGACTCTGTTCTTACCAGCGGCCTGGCCAGGGAGAAACGTGGTCACCAGAAGAGGAGGAGACGCCGCCGGAAGCGAAGGGAAGGTGAATTTCCCATCCCCCGCACTGCAGATCCGAGAGCAGGCCCATTTCCCTGCCGGAGAGCTGAAAGGACCCGGGACAACAGAACCAGAGCTTCTGTTGGCCCTCCGGTAGACGGACATGCAACAACGAGGACGGCAAGACCTCGGAGGACGTTCTCACCCAGGACATTCTGGAGCTCCTGCCACAGTCAGTTGCAGCTCCAAAGGACCTGTCAGACTCTCGTGAAAGCCGGCGAGGACACTGCACAAATGGACCAGGACCCCAAAGACGATCTCCCAAGGGAGAGACGTCGGTCTCTGTCTCCCGCTTGCGCTCTTATTTATTTATTTATTTATTTATTGCTTCGACTTATTAGTCGCCCTATCCCACAGGCTCAGGGCGACTTACATATAAGTCATAAAACAGAACAAAACAGAACATGGTTAAAATTGCTACTACCAGTGCGCAGCATGGTTTAGGCACAGCCTAACACACATATGTCTCTAAACACCGAACGCCTGAGCAAAGAGGAAGGTTTTGCAGGCCCTGCGGAATGTTAGTAGATCGGCCTGTGCTCGGACTGTGGGGAAGAGCATTCCACAGTACCGGCGCCGCGGCACTGAATGCCCTCCTCCGCGTTGATCCTAGGTGGATGGATCGTTGGCTAGGCACCACCAGGAGGTTTTGGGACTCGGATCGCAGTGGTCGTGGTGGGCTGTAATGGGAGAGGCGGTCCCTTAGATACACTGGCCCCAGACCATTCAAGGCCTTAAAGGTCAAGACCAGCACCTTGAAGGTGATCCGGTGCTCTATCGGAAGCCAGTGCAGTTCACGCAGCACAGGCGTGATGTGGCAGCGTGATGGAGAACCTGCCACCAGCCGTGCTGCCGCGTTCTGCACCAGCTTGAGCTTCCGGATCACTGCCAAAGGAAGGCCAATGTAGAGGGCATTACAGTAGTCTAACCTTGAGATGACCGTGGCTTGGACCACTGTGGCTAGGTCGTGACGGACAGGTAGGGAGCCAGTCTCCTCGCCTGTCGGAGATGGTGAAAAGCCACACCGCTGACGATGGAAATATGCTTCTCCATCGACAGCTCGGAGTCAAGCGTGACTCCCAGGCTCTTTACCGATGAAGACGGGCGAAGTATCGCCCCGCCCAGGGTCGGAAGGCGGATCCCCGTACACCGGACGACCCAGCCACAGGATCTCCGTCTTGTCCGGATTCACCTTCAACCTACTGGCTCGCAGCCATCCAGTGACGGCCGAGGCAACGATGGAAATTATCGGGTACGGAGTCTGGCTGGCCCTCCATCCCCAGAATGAGCTGGGTGTCATCCGCATACTGGTGACACTCCAGCCCGAAGCTGCGTGCCAACCGGGCAAGTGGTCGGACATAGATGTTAAATAATAAAGGGGAGAGAATTGCCCCCTGAGGCACCCCACAATGAAGTGGGGCGCCCCCGGAGACTACCTCACCCCTTCTCACTCGCTGGGACCGGTTCCGGAGGAAGGAGGACAGCCAGCTAAGGGCTGACCCCCTCACCCCGGCCCCGGCCAGTCGGTGGGTCAAAAGATCATAATCGACAGTATCGAACGCTGCCGTGAGGTCCAATAACACGAGCAGCGCCGATCCACCTTGATCTAGTTGGCGACGCAGCTTGTCTGTGATAGCGACCAGCACAGTCTCCGTCCCATGCCCCGAACGGAAGCCGGACTGGAAGGGGTCGAACCAAGTTGCATCATCTAGGTAGGACTGCAACTGCTCCATTGCTGCCCTTTCAACCACCTTGCCCAGGAACGACAAATTCGATACAGGGCGGTAGTTGGAAGGGACCGACGGATCTAAGTTGGGCTTCTTCAGCAATGGAGTGACCACTGCCTCTTTCAATCCCCTGGAAAACTCCTTGCTCAAGGGAGCTGTTAACTAATTTCAACAGGGGGTCACGTAACCCCTCCAGGCAAGCTTTCACCAGCCAGGAGGGGCACGGATCGAGGGAGCAAGTGGTCGGTCTAGTTGCAGTGACTATCCTATCAACAGCTTCTCGTCCAGTGGTCGAAACCTGTCGAAGGTGGGCCCGGCAAGAGGCCACGGAGTCTCAAGTACGCTAACTGTATAAAGAGTAGGAGGAAGGTCCGGCGGAGGGCCGAAATCTTGTCCGCAAGTAGCTCTGAAAAACCTCGGCAGTTAGGGCCTGATCATCATTTTTGGGATGGTAGGAACCATCGTCAAAGACCTAATCACTTTAAACAATTGAGCCGGGCGTGAGCTAGCGGACGCTATCAAGGTTGCATAGTATGAATTTTTCGCGGCCTTGACAGCTTGCTCATAAGTCTCCATAATAAGCTTATAAGCCGATTTCGAGCCTTCGTCACGGAGCCTCCTCCACTTGCCCTCTAGCCGTCTCTTTTCCCGTTTTGTCGATCTAAGCTCCTCGGTGAACCAGGGAGACCGACTTCGACGGGGCCGGAGAGGGCGTCTAGGGGCAATCTCATCGAGAGCGTTAGATAGTCTAGTGTTCCAGATGTTAACTTGCTCATCGATTGAGACGCTGACAGACTCCAGATCCCTCAGAGCATTCAGGAACCTGGTTGGTTCCATAAGTCTCCTTGGGCGAACCCAAATTTGCCAGCGATCCTGCTGGGCCCTCCCCGCCTACCTTCTTTTGATGGCAGGGTGGTGTCTCAGTAGGCACCGCTGCTGACTTCTTCCCTCCCCCCTCCCTTTCCCTATCCTTGTGTGCTTTCCATGTCCACTGTACTTCTGTGTTGGTTGGTGTTGCCACTGGGCACTCAAACTTATGTAAACCGCTCCGAGCCTACGGGGAGTGGCAGTATACAAGTTTGATGTAATAATAATAATAAAAAGTGATGGTACTAACCTTCAAGGCCTTGTATGGTCTAGGGCCAGTGTATCTGAAGGACTGTCTCACCCCCTACCAACCCCAGAGACCACTCTGTTCGGAAGATCTAAACCTACTGGAAGTGCCTAGCTTTAAAGCCGTTTGCCTAACACCTACAAGGCACAGAGCTTTCTCCATTGCGGCACCATCGCTTTGGAATACCTTGCCAACTGAAGTTCGTGCCCTGCGAGACCTACCTGCCTTTTGCAGGGCTTGTAAGACTCATCTGTTTCAGTTGGCATTTGAACTTTGAATTTTAATCTGGTACTAATTAATGTTAAGTTGTTTTATGGTGTTTCCATTCTGTGTTTCTATATTGTATTGTGAGCCGCTCCGAGCCCTCGGGGAGTGGCGGCATACAAGATCGAATAATAAATAAATAATAAATAGTATGCAATTGGTATTGTTTATTGGTTTATTATAATGGCACAGATATACAGTTTTTCTTTCTTTCTTTACTTGCTTGAGACAGAAACTCTTTCCTAAATAATTATATAGAACTCTTTCACTTCAACTGAGGATGCAAAACTATTCCAAAAATTTCTTTGTCTTCACAAAACATTAACAGGTTTCAAGGAACCACAAATTTGGATGGTGTTTTTTGTCTGTTTGTTTGTTTTCTTTCCATTTTGCAATTAAGATCTCTTGATGGATACTTTGTTTTTGAAAACCAGTTTGTGGGAAAAGACTGAATTTCCTTCAAAAGGCTTTTGTATAAAAAAATAAGCAAATGTTTGGGTGAAAGTCTAATGGCATTTATAAAATTCTGAAATATGAAATTAAAAATGAATAAAAATATCACCCAGGCCATCTGGAAAAGTATATTTGATTTTCTTTTTCATACTCATAATGATTCAGTTTTTCCTCTTTCATTCCCATGTGTGAAAGAAAAAGAAATGCACTTCTGCATCCCTAATGACCACTTCTACATCTCCATCTATCTGTATTCTTCAAAGAGATAGCCATATTAGTCTATTTCAGCATAAAATGGAAAGTTGGGTGTTGGAAGACAGAAGGAATCAGTGTGGTGTTCCAGCCTTCTGTTCCAGTTACTGCCCCCCCAGCCTAGGGTGGCCTCCCCACAGGGGGGTCAGAGACAGGCACCAGTGATACCAGGGGATCAGGTCCAAGATGAGGATGATGGGTGGTCAGGGGTGGACGCTCCTGGAAATACAGACCTGTCTTGGGATAATGACTGGTTGCATGGTTATTACCCGGAGGAAGGGGTTAACGATGATTCTATGGAAGTCAGTTTCGAAACAGCTAGTGAGACTTTGGATAACCCTGAGTCCCACGAGAAGTTGCCTCCCATGCCAGCTGGGGCCCAGGGAAGCAGGGAGGAAACTGTATCCCACAGAGATATGAGTCCAGCTGGGCCCGGTAATGAGGAGGAATTTGATAGAAAGGCTTTGATCCGTTCTTCAAGGAGAGATTGGAATTTGCGAAGGGGGATTCAGTGGTCCCACAGAAAATAGACTCTATTTAAGGTTGGTTTTGAGAAAAGTCTGATAGACCCGAAGCTACGTTTGGACTAAGCGTTTTTTGGCTCCTGAGTTCCAGATCAAGTCTACTGGTGGGGGGGGGGGGCTGGTTTTGCCCTGCTATACCACGTTCCTTGATTGGCTGTCGTTACGGTTGCCTTGGACTCTAAGATCCACGTTTGACTGCAGGAGCAGTCGGCGTACGCTTTGGATTGATTTTCATGGGATTTACTCCGTTGTGAACTTTTGAAGGAGTTACATTGGGACTTACTTTTTGATTTACCTTTCATCTTTTGGACTATCCTTTATTCTAAATAAAGCTACTTTACATTGATTGCCTGTGTGTGTGGTCTGGGGGGGGGGGGGGTATGTCCCGGATCTGAGGTGCAACAACCAGCATGTTTGAGACATATTTATTTTGTGCATATTACAGTAATCTTCAGTGCATCTGTAGAAATAGATTGATGTGGTTTTATCATTATCTTTCATGATACTAATCCATTTCTTCAGAAGGAAAGGATTGCTATTCTAGACTCAGTGCTGCTTGATTCCTTAATACCCTCCTTTTTCCAAACTCTGTGTAAGTGTGCATGTACTCTCATACACCTGAGATAAGCAGATATATACATACGTCTCATGTAAAATGAGATACTATGGTGTAAAATAAATGTTATCTTTCAAATGTGATCCTGCTTTGCCTCTGAGATCGAAGTTTTAATTATATCATTAATAATTATGTCACAATTTATGGCCCATACTGTGTGATACCTAAGGAGGCATTTAAGGAGTACATTCAATATAAAAGCATTTTCAATCTTCCAATAACTGGTCTACTGGCTATATTATAACAGCCATCAGATCTTATGCACAACTCAGTTATGATGGAGTCTATAAAATCATTTATAGGGAGGTATCATTTATGATGCTATAAAAAGGAAATAAGCCATCTGGGAAAGTATATTTTGTTTTTGTTTTTTGCAAGCTTAAAATGTTAGAAGATTCACTGAAATCTCCCTTTGCTATTTGTTTTACAAGATTGAATTATAGAACTTTCTAGGCTAAAATGAAAGTGAAGCCAAAATACCATATCGTATTTTTAAAGTCAACCGTTCACATTTGTGGATTTGACTTTTGCAAATCTGATAATTCATCATTTTGATAAATATCTTCCCTCTATGAATTTTTAGATCAGCTGAAGCTGCCAAAAGTTGACCACACAGACATCTGGAAGATCCAAAGAGGTGTTCGTTCAGGAAATAATCATCATCATCATCTTTATTTATATCCAACCACCATCTCAGGGAGGCTTACAAGGCACTCCAGGGTGCACGTGTAACAAAAAAAACTGGTAAAAAATGATACACGAGTATAAAACCAGTCACATAAAATTATAACAACAACCCCCATCAACACATGTAGCATAAAATCAAAATAATACAATTTTAAAACATCAGTAGATAGGTGCAGATAGGAGTTTATCTGTAGCTTTCCCACTTTTGCACCCCTAATCCCAGCAAAAAAATAGAGAGTTGATTGTATTCTCAAAAAGAGATAAACCATCCTTGACTTATATGCCTTGTAATATTTTTTTGCATACTACCTTAGACAACTTTACTAAAGGGGTATAGCACTGGTACTTATGAACATAAACTATCGACAGTTTAAATATCACTTCCACCAACAATCAGCCAGGGAGATTCATCACACAAGACTCATAGTGTGAGCTGCAGCTTCCCCAACTATGAATGGAATTGCTTAGCATTGCATGACATCGTGTTATTCATCCCAAACCAATCAGCAACGTATCTGTAATCAGTGCTTTTCTAAATACAGGAATCTCCCATTTTGAAGGAGGAGAAAGTACTTTGAAGCAGTGTTCAAATGTTTTCAGCTGTACAGTAAATGTAAAAGTGCATCAGCCATGACTCTGGGGATTGTAATGTTCACGAAAAATCTAGAACATTTTACCAATTGATTCTGCCTAAAGGAAGATTTCTAGACTAATTTGCAAGGTATGAACATTACCCAAATAATTTCAAGAGCAGCACACACATTTCTTGCTTCTTTACAGTTCCTCAACTCTCCAAATTCTGTCAAATTACTTGCAGCAATATTTCAAGGCAAATGCAAACAATAGTATTTTAAAAAGTCAATAAGGATCAGGAGCTGGAAAAGACTACCAAAATTTCCCTTTGGGCTTTCTAGCTTTCTAGTACAGTAGAGCCAGGACCCCATCCATAGACCACCTAGAATAGCTTACAAATATTAATTTGATTTTTCCCTGTGCTCGGGCTTTCAATCTATATAGGAAAGAACACATAAAGAAAACAGTGTGATGGTGGAGGTGGAGAATTGGCCCAGCTGCTGTTAGCTGTTCTACTCTTTTTCAAAGAACAGAGCAGTGTCAGTTGGAACATGAAAGGAGGGCCTCATAAGCTGCTGGAGTGAAATGATGATGAAGCTGGGTCGGATTGCTCTTCTATCCTTAAGAGGCTAAAGCAGTGGCAATTGCAATAGCCAGATCAATGATCATGGAGAGATCCTCCTACCACCAACTGAGGCCAAGACATGATGGAATACAATCCCATCCATATTTCCTTAGAAGTAATCCATTGAATTCAATGGAACTCACTCCCAAATTAAGTAGTTGGGTGGAATATTGCAGTCTACTTTCCACCTCATCAGATGAACTGATTTGTCCATGGCACAAAGCGCTTCACATGGCATAGACTTCTGTCTGGGCTCCATGCTGAAAAGAGAGGTGAAGCAATGCATGCTGCCACAGCAAAATGGAAGCCTTCTCATGTTTTCTTCCCTTCAATGGGGGGAAGCCGGGCAATACCCCCCCCCCCCATGGGATGAGGAGCAAAATAAGGCAGACAATGTGGGGAAGAAGTGGTGGCTTGTAAATGCTCCGTGCTAGGAGGTCATGAGTTTGTCCCATTGTGGGGTGAATCCATAGTCCTTTTTTTATAAAGTCATGAGACACATTCTGTAACGTTAAAAACCTTCAGCTGTTAGTTTTCACAACCATTCTAATTTTTGTGAATTACGTAGTTATACCATGATTCTAGGCTGCATGAATGTGGGCCACAAAAGATAAATATTGGTTTGATCTAGGTTTCCAAACAATGGTCAGAGTTTCAGGAAAATACATAAAAAGGGAGGGGATGGGGCTGAAGAGTTCAATCAATCAAATCTTTATTACGGTCACAGACCAGCACAAAGCGGGCACAAGCGCCCTAAGTGGAGAAGGACAACTCCCCAGTAAACAGTTATTTAAAATCAGACTAGAAATCAGTATAAATATATATTTTAAAAGACAGGATATTGTTGCCTTACGGTGTCAATCATCACCATGGCTGAAGAGTTGGTGATGAAACTTGAGCAGACTTTTTAACTTAAGACAACTGAAGGATGACTCATAACATTGCTATCTCTTCTCACCTCCACACACTCATTAATTCAAAAACTAATAATCTTTCTCTAGCTTGGGAGAAGGAAAAGGCACTTCTGCCTATTCAGTTATTAAAATGGAGAAGTGATATTTGACGGCAACTGCTTTCTATGGGATGTATTTCCCACTTGCATGTTCAAGAAATAGGAAGACAGTCAGGGGAAAATATTAAAGCCTTCAGTATTAATAAACATTTCCCAAGCTAAGTATTTTGTGACAAACCTCCTAATAGATGGTGTTCAAAATTCAGAGCACATCAACGAGTATGATTACATTACTGTCTCCAATTTATTTCTCTCCTCTCATGCATGACAATAAAATACTACCTTTGAACTTTTATGTAGCATAGCTGAGTGAATTGAGTGCATGCAGGCACAAAAATATAATAAAGCTTTTACTAATTCTATAAATTATTGAAGCCCTCACATAGCAAATAGAATCTTGCTGTCTTCGTGCATTCTTAAAACCTGACTTGACAAAAAACATATATTTGAAAGGTAGTTCAGAAGTGCAGTGTCAAAACAAAGTTCAACTTTCCTCTAAACTTTAGCAGTATTGTGAGGGGCCATAGGTTATTTTTTTAAAGCTTAAAAACAAAACAAAAACAAAACGGCAAGATTCTGGGCGCCAGAGACCAGTATGTATAAATCTTTTGAACATTCAGTAACTCCATATATATGAGCTGCATAATGGAAATGCAAAAATTCTGAGATCTGCTGGAATGTAAATTGTGGGACTCCTCCTACTTGTCAAAATACTTAAATTGCAATAGATTACAGAGTTCAACACATATTTTGGTGCCTGAAATGTTAGCCCTGATTCCGGTTATATTTGACCTGCTGATTTAAAAAATGGTGCCTATTTTCCCCTATCACCTCTAATTTTTGAGATAACCGAACATATACCATCTACAGTCACCATTTGCTAACCCATATAAAACCATTATAACCATACCTCGAAGCTAGAGCTGGTACAGTCAATTGAATGCAAGTTTCTGGATCAGTGCTTCTAATAATTCCCAGCCTACAAACCAAGACACCAATATATATTTTTAATTGGGCTATGTTATTTTTATGACATCACCACCACCATTTAATATAGATATCTCTGCCAGTAAGACTCACTGTTTTGCAGCTCACAGTGCATTTGTAATATTTTGAGTTGCAGGTGGTCTCTCTTTATGAATGAAGAAACAAAAACAAATTATATATTTAAATACTCCAGTTTTCGCCTTCAAAAATTTAATTGTGGAACTTTTACCACTGCCTTTTTTTCTCTCTGATCCAACTGGATTGCAATATACCAATTGAGATATTCAGTGATTGGAAGTGTCAGTCAAACACCTATGACAAATGACATGGTTTAAATGTATGGCAGAATATAAAATGAATTGGCTCACAAAACTCAGACAACCCATACAATGAAAATGAATCCATACAATGTGTTGTATGTCTGCCTGTTCAGCCTGTGATTGTGTCTAATGATCAAGTTGCTTTGGATAATGGGAATGACCATGTTGTTCACATGTTCAAGTTGATTCCTCTGATGGGAGTGGGGATGCTGTCCATGAACATGTTTCTGAAGGGAATGGGGGTGATGGTCTGTTTCCTGGGCCTGGTTTTAGAGATGTGGGGTCTGAATGCAGTTCAAATGATGAGTTAGAGAGGCCTGTATTGCTGCAAGGGGATTCTCAAGGTCTTGAGCCTGAGAAAGGCTCTGTGCCGGTCCCCTGGTCAGTTATCTCCAGGTGCAGATTTTAATGAAGCCTTGAACAAAAGAAATGTTTTTAGCCAGAAAAAAACCAAACACACCAGAAATTATGGTGCTCAGACAGATTACAGCAGAAGTTAGAAGTCAAACCAAAGTTAAGGAAAAATCTGTTCTTAGCTGTTTGGGAAATAGGGCAGAGATATAAGTGCCAAGCACAGAAGCTAGTTTCAGACAAGGCAACATTGGATTCACGTTAAATTCTTCATGCCAAGTTCCTGGACCTTTGTCTTTGTTTGATTCTTGTTTTAAGTGCCTTTGCTGTTTATTGCCTTTGTAATCAAGCATCTGGTTTCATAGACTTCTTTGGACTATATCTCTATGGACTAATTGCTCCTTTTTCTTCCAGATCAGTTGGATTTACCCTTTACTGTGGATTGCTTTTTATTGCTTTGGCTTTTATTACCTTCAATAAATTGCTTGCTATTTTAACTCAACTGTGTGGTGTTTAAAGTCAGAGGGGATCCTGCTCTGGAGTTGAACACAATGAAAGTTTGATAGAAGTATTGTATACATGTAGAAGTCAATTTCATGTAGAAGTTGAGGACAGGTTTTTGCTATGATCTATGGTAACACTTTAGGGGCATGTATGAAACAAATGTTTAGGGAAATGTATGAAATATTTTTCCTCACCTTTTAAAATATACAAAGGGAGAGCTAAAGGCATGTGAGTGCTTTTTTAAACTATAGGGATCACTTAATTGTAAAAGAAAAGGAAATACTTTTCTGAAAATTTGGTTTATTTATTATTTTATTTCCAACATTTCTACCCTGCTCTTCTCAACCCCCGAAGGAGGACTCAGAGTGGCCTAACAAAGGCAACAATTCGATGCCAAAACACAGTATAAATACAATATAAAACCAAAAACATTGAGCATTAAAATACATTAAAATACAATTAACATTAATACATCATATACTGTACATTCACTTAAGTTAAAAACAGTGTTCCGTCCATAATAGGAGCATTGAGCCATATCCATCAACTTGCCATTACAATCAATCCAAAGTGCTGTATTGTGCTAATGTGCAAACGCCTGGTCCCATAGCCAAGATTTCACTTTTTTCCTGAATGCCAGGAGGGATGGGGTTGATCGTATGTTACTTGGAAATGCGTTCCACAGACAGGGAGCCACCACTGAGAAGGCTCTATCTCTCGTCCCCACCAACCACATTTGAGAAGTCGGCGGGAGCAAGAGCAGGGTCTCCCCAGATGATCTTAAATTATGAGGTGGGACGTAGAGGCTGATGCGTTCAGACAAGTAAGCTGTGCTGAGGAGGCAACCCCTCTTCCCCATAAAAAGTGCAACCACTTGCCTTGGATTGAAATTGCTGCCTTCTGAGTCTTACAAGTTTCAGTTTCATTAACAAATTAAGCACCTATTTAACTACCTCATCAGATGGGTTACTTGGTCCGTCATGGGCTGCTTGTTCTCCCCTTTTAGAATACAGCCCGTTACATGACACATGTATACTTCCATCCGGGCTCCATCCAGTAAGGGAAGAGCAATTGACATATGCCATTGCTGCGGCAACACAAAAGCCTTCCCATGTTGCTGTACCAGCAATGGGGGAAACCAGGCCACAAAACTTTCTCCCATGGGATGGAGGCAAAGGAAAATGGTGCAATCCAGGGCATGGAGTGACAGGGTCTCCACGCTCCCTGCCGGGAGCCCTTGGATTGGACATGATGCATGACCAATCAATGGGTCTTGGAATGGGGTCATAAGAATTCAACATTTCTGAATTCTGGTATAAAATTGAATTGACCTATACCTCCTTGATGAATGTTCAAATAAGAACATTTCTAAAAATACATGATTCAAATGCAATTTTTTAGAAAAGACCTAAAAACATGTTTACATGCACATTTACATGTTATTTCAATGTCATGTATTTTTAGAAATGTTTTAGTGTCCAGACTAATCAAAAATTGGAACTGGCAAGCAAATATGAAGCTGGGATCACTCTAATATATTTTGGTTCTATCATATTACATCCTTCTCATACACGCCTTTACAGATAATAGATTGGTTTCCCAGCTCCACCCCACAGTGGATTGCTGATGGTGGAAATAGGAAGTAATGTGTGGATGCTTTTCATATGAACCTAATATAGCTTTCATGTGGTTTTTGAGGTAAAAGCATTCAGGAAGAGCTTAGGTTGCCTTTTTCTGCCCTGCATTCAAAGGTATCACTGCTATTTTTTTTAAAAAAAGATCTTCCACCTCTCATTATCCAGTAGCTTATTTTAAAAAATATAGGCCAGCTCTTCAGCCAAAGTTGCTCTGACCTGGGAAACCCTATCAGTATCAATACTACCACAGGAGAAAATCTTTAAACTGGGGCTATGGACACAACATGAGGTGACACAAAACACAGGAGAAGATGATAAAGTTCAGCAAAGCAGATGGCATGAGGAAAGAGGAAGACTACATAATGGGCAGACTGACTTAATCAAGGTAGCTACAGCCCCAGCTTGCAAGATATGAACTAGGCTGTTACTAACTGAGGCTCTTGGAGATATCTTTTTCACGGAGTCACCTCTGGTGAAACTGATTTGACAGCAAATAATAGCAAGGGGAGATGTTATATGATTATAAATCAGATTCTGAAAACATAGAATATCACTGGCGCACTCAGCATATAAAATTCTTTCAAAAACTAAAATCTGTCGCCACTCAGTAGACACACTCCAAATGGAGCACCTTACGTGGAGACTCAAAGAAAATACAAACAAGGAAAATATATTAGTTACTTTTGAATTAATCAGGAACTATTTTAAAAAGGAATGTAATTTTGATTTAGAAATATAAAATTTGCAATAGATTGTTGAATATAAACAAACTAGAAGGCAAAATATTATCTGTTCCTCTTGTCTTTCCCTTTGCCTATCCCTTCGGTCGCAACTAGATTCAAGGAAAAGAACATCCCTCTATGCCGGGTCCCTCTCCACTCTACGAATCGAGTGTTTAAGTTACAAAAAAAAAAAACAAGGCGACGGACCCAAAGACTTGTACATGTCTAATTGAAGATCTAAAAAAATATAAGACTGTAGATGTTCTCTTTTTGTTTGACATGTTATGCTCCCACCCCCGCTTTTTACCCTTCCCAGTCTTTCCCTACCCACATCCCCCACAGTTTCCCCAATGTACCTCTTTTCCCCCCTTCCCTACCTAATGTTACCCCACCTCCCCGTATTGTATGTACACTTCCCCCCTATTTTAATCATTTTTGAAACTCAATAAAAACTCATTTTACAAAAAAAAAAACTAAAATCTGGCGCCACTGAAGAGTTCATCAGCATTGCTGTCCATTATACTCCACATGCGTAGTTCTTGCAATTGGATTTGATGGATGAGTTATTTACACAGTAAATTTCCTATCCAAGACAGGCACATACAAACCTTTCTGAGTGCACAGATCACACCTATCTGGATTGAAACAATCTATATAGAGGCTGAAAATAAGCTCTCTGTCAAGAAAAGAAGGAACTTCCGTACAACTGACACTGGTTCTTGTTCTGTTTCAAGCTTCATAAATGTGAGAGGCCTAAGAGCTGAGAGGGGAATGGCCCTGCTGGATGAGACCTTAATAAGAACTCTTCTTTTTTGAATCCAGAATAAATCCTTGCTTTATAAAGATTTTTGGTGATGCTGGAATATGCAATCTAAGATGTACTGAAGTAGATTTAAGTCTCATGGGCAGACCTTTATCTGTGGCTCACCTTTATTTGAAGCTTAGAGAGGGGATTACATTAATCAGATGATTATATGGAGCGTTTTGCCAACATCACTTCTCATTTTGCTTTGAACCAGATTTCAAATGTACTCATGCATCTTTCATAAATGACTGCAGAAATGAATTTGGTGGTAAATGTGGGGAAAGAAAGCAAAATATTAAATGTAAAGAAAGATCAACGCACTGGCTGCAAGCAAGTGAATATGACTAGGCAAACAGATCTTCAAGAGAGGATTATGTTATAATAGCTGAATCTTTGCAGCACTTCATAGGCCTGCTGTGAAGTTGAAAGAGGTGGGGGAGCCAGATTGGATTACTCAGAAACAGGATAAGATACTACATTTCCCATTTTATATGCCCTTGCCTTTATAGTTATCAGCAGCCGTTTGCCCTTCAGAATTACAGGTGGCTTTCTGTATCTATCCACAGATCTGCACCCACAGATTCAACCATGCACATTTGAAAATATTCCTTCCCCCACCAAAAAAATAAAAATTCAAACGGCATACCTTGATTCTGCAATTCTATATAATGGACACAATTTTGCTACTCTATTGTATATAGTGGGACTTGAACATCTATGAATTTTTGTATCCAAAGGCATGGGTGGTGCCTAGCAGATACCAAGAGTCCACTGGACCACAGTATGACTCCACTTCATTCATCATTTTCCACTTACACAATCTTGGTATTGGGAAATTGGGAAGAGGAGCTTTTGAAGTCTTAGTCAGAGACCTACAAAACTACAATCCTCATGACTCCATAGGACACAGCCATACAATGAAATTAGCATAATGGAAGTATTGATTCCAAACCCCACCCCTCTGTTTATGAGAATGGGTATCACATGTTATGCGGCTTCTATACACGCAAATGTTGAGATTTGTTTGATTACAGTGACCCCTAAAAGGCAGATGTGAACATATGAATCATCCTTCTGCAACCTCCTACCCAAGATATTTTGGATCTCCATTCCCTGTAGCACCATAACATTTGGCTAATGAGCAGAAATCGGGGGAGTTGCACTTTAAAACGTCTGGAGAATACTAGGTTGTGGAAAAGTTGTGTAAATAATAAAAAAACTGCCTGCAAAACCCTGATTTTTAGAGACTGCATTTCAGTGTAAGTGTTGTCATTTGTTCAGCACTTCGGCAAGGCTTGCCATAAATGGAAGGATCCTTTAGTGATTCCACATCTAACAATGAAATTAAAATCATCCTAAAGAAAACACCATCTCTATCTTACACACCAAGATAAATGTATTAAAACGCAGCAAAGGGCTAGAGAAAGGAACTTCTGTACACCTTACAGAGGCTTGCCCATCTATCTCAATGTTCTGGACCATGACAAATGCTAGAAAAACAACTTTCACTTCCCATGTCATCATCCATCTTTCCACTGGCCTTATTGCTTCAAATTCCAATGATGAACTTCTGTAGTCACCCATCCGAGCAGCCAGAAATCTATTGCCTCTACTTGAAAATAAAATTATTTGCAGGGGAAACTGGAATGGGCACAAAGGCTAAATCCAGTTCTGAAAACAACAGGGAACAACAGCTAGGCTTTTCCCCCCAGTCATAACTACAAACCAAAAATGCTATGACAAAGCCTTGCCTGATTGTTTGGTGTTTGATGTTTTTTTTAAAAAAGATCTTGAGTAATTTTGCTCTTAAGTCTAACCAGAAATAATGAGTAATTTCTCATTATTTCCTCCTTCCAATAACTACTGTATGACTATCTTTGTAGGTACAATTCTAAGGAATGATTATTTGATTTCATTCTATTCATTCTGCAATTCTAAGATTTCATACCACTTGCTTGCAGCAGTAATTTTTGTAGTAGGCTTGTGTATGAAATCAGAATAGTTGGTTCCCTTCAGCCAATCCAGCTTGTTCAACTTGGCCAAATGGCCATAACAGTAAAGGGTGAAAACAGGGCAAGGCTATGTACGCACAATACAAAACAAACAATGTGCAGTCTACTGCTGGTGAAAATCAATCTTTTATATATATCAATCAATTATCAGTAATATTAACATAAAAATTATCAGCTATCCTCAGAAGATCCAAAGTATATAATGAATTCAAGTGGAGTATTTATAATCCATAAGACCCCGATGGGTTATGTATAGGTTCAACAAAATAATAATAATCCAACCCTGATGGGTTATTTGTACTCCAAGTGCCCGTTGGCAAAATAAACATCAACATTTTAAGCGTCAAGTGACGTGTTGAAGAGCGGAAAGCTGAAATGCTGCATATGATAATTCTTTGCGATGTGGAGGAACGCGGAGGGAACAATATCAATCCCTGTCGAGTTAAGAATGTATTCACACCATTCTCAACTCGACAGGGATTGATATTCTTCCCTCCGTGTTCCTCCACATCGCAAAGAATTATCACATGCAGCATTTCAGCTTTCCGCTCTTCAACACGTCACTTGACACTTAAAATTTTGATGTTTATTTTGCCAACGGGCACTTGGAGTACAAATAACCCATCGGGGTTGGATTATTATTATTTTGTTGAACCTATACATAACCCATCGGGGTCTTATGGATTATAAATACTCCACTTGAATTCATTATATACTTTGGATCTTCTGCGGATAGCTGATAATTCTTATGTTAATATTACTGATAATTGATTGATATATATAAAAGATTGATTTTCACCAGCAGTAGACTGCACATTGTTTGTTTTGTATTGTGCATAACAGTAAAGGCTCAGCCATCAAATTTTTTTTGTCAGTTATGGGCCTACATGGCAGCCAATCATGGCTCCTCTCTTCTATTAGGCACCATACGGCACAGAGATACTGTTGCATGTTGCTCACATGGGGTTGCCCTGTGAGCCCTGTCTGTTGGGCCAATCAAAATAGAAGAATGCAGTGACATGTCCTATATATTTATTTATTTATTCAGATTTCTTGGCCGCCACTCCCGGGTGGCTCGGGGCGGCTCACAATCAAACAAATGATAACACATTATAAAAATTAAAACAATTTAAAACCACAGCATTAGCAATAAAATTGCCTGAACCACTAGACTAGCTTAGGTAATGAAAGCCTGCCAGAACAGCCAGGTCCTACAGGCCTTCCGGAACGCCATGAGGTCGTAAAGTGACCTGATCTCCGGCGGTAGGGAGTTCCAGAGTGTGGGCGCAATGATGGAGAATGCCCTTCTCCTTGTCTAAGTCAGGCGAAAAGCTTTAACGCTCGGTATACAAGCTGTGTCTAAGGAAAAAGTCCCAGGAAGGATGATTCCTTAACCCAGTTCTTCAAACCCAGGCTCCATTGAAAGGATGATAGGAAAGAGTCCCAGGAAGAATGCTTCCTTAAACCTTTGCCATAAATCCAGGTTTTCTGTGAAAAACCAAAGGGAAAGAATCACAGAGAGGGTGTTATCTTAAGCCCTTGCCATAAATCCAGGTTTCTTTGAAAAACCGAAGGGAAATGATTCCAAAGAGGATGTTATGTTAAGTCCTGCTGCTGCTCCTAGAGACGTTACAGGGTGGGACCAGTGGGAGGATACCTTTTGGGAAATCTTTTTAAGGAGATTTTATTTCTAAAAAAGACATTCCTAATAATCAGGGGATGGCCCAAATGTTATGAAATTTCATGGGGTAACAGGGGTAGATGTGTTCTCCAAGTGTGGTCATTTTCATCCCAGTAACTCTAAAATGACAAGAAGGGGAGCCCGCATAGCACCCCCATTGCCACCAATGGGCCGGATCTAGCTGTATTTTTCGGCTGCAGCCTGAAAGGGCTATACTGCTACCCACCCATTTTCGGGAGATGCACAAAAACGGATACAGGGGTCTACTGGAATCCAGCAAGTATATGGTTTCTGTTTTATAGTTTTAAAAGAGTGCATTAATCATGTTAAAAATAAAAATATTGGTGATTCATTTTATTATCTGGTACCATATTATCTCAGATTTGGCAGTCGAGATGAGGAAACCAGAAAAAAATGTGAATATGGCAAAACACATCGTTGAACAGGATGTTTCCTGGGTTATCTAGCTTGAACAAGGGTGTGAAACTCAAAAACAGCATGTTTTTGCCACCAGATAACAAGCTATATGAAATGGGGATTTCTAGCATTGCTCCGCGTCTTCTAAACCACGGAACATCCAACCCTCTTCAAAAAACGGAGGCCTGTTGTGCGGATGGTGAATGCTTGTGTGTGTGATTGAGAGCTCTTGATAATGTCTTCTTTCAAATAACACAAACAGAAATGGATTGTGGTTCAGCCAAAATGCACAAGCCTACTTTATAGTCATACAGTTCGGGTTTTAGTTATCCAAATAAACATATTATTACACATGGGCCTTCCTATGTTTTGAGATTTTCTGGGGAGCCCTTTCTTTTTATCCTTACAATCTCATAGGTATATCTGGTGGGAATATGGGATACAACTTTTTAAGAGGTTGTTTCCAGGCTCTGGAATTAATTTCATAAAAAGGTTAGATTGGCATCTTCCCTGCTATCTTTTCATGGATAGGTGAACAGCCTTTTGTTTTTGCAGAATTTTTTGCTTAGAGAAAAAAAGTGTTCACAATATGCTGTGCAGTTTATTTCTCATTTTAATTTTTAATGATCTTGCTTTCATCTGTTTTTAGTTGTTTCCAGTTTAGTTATATTTTTCAAATTTTGCACAATATGAACTTTAACCTTTGTAAGATTCTTTGCATTCCAGACTAGTAGAATAGTATGATATACATATTCATTTAAATATAATAATGGTTTGGCTGGAACAAATTATGGAGGAGGAATAGCCCATGGATCAGTGCTGGCTTGAACTATGTATTGTACCACATTCTCTTACTTGAGGATTGGGGTAAAGCAGGGTTTGCTTCACAGCCCAGTGCAGCATTCAGGTGGTTGTCTAAAAGAAAGCCAGCGGAGATTAAACTATACAGCATGAGGGACACAGAACTACTACTAAAATGAATTATTCTTTTGAAAGTAGGATTCTGATCCCAAACTCAACCATCTTTTAACACACACCAATCTTGCCACTACGTATTCAAATATTTAGCTCAATCACTTTGTTTGATTAATCTTGGAGGTGTGGCTATGACATAGCTACCTCAGTAAGAATGAGAAATAAGCTCAACATAATCTCTCTCAGAATATTTACATCCTCAAGATATAATAGAAAACTGCTGAAAACATGACAGCATTTTCTGCTTTAAGCATATCTTTCAGAAATGCCATTATTTTGCCTATGAGTGCTCTTATGTGGAAAATAAATGTATTTAAATGTTTTCCAGGTGCAAGCTTTTGAAATTCTGAAATGCAATAACAATTCATGCTGTCCAAAGGAGCAAAAGTCAACAGCTTCCTGAAAATTAAAGACACAAATGATAACAGAGGTAGGCTTCATCCATGAGATATCAAGAAGTGTAGGAAGTGATTGTTGAGCCATAAAATGCTAACCCTTTGAAAGAGCAATTGCCAAGTTATTATTTTAAGGAGTGGCAAAAACAAGCAATGAGAATGCCAAGATATTCTGAGAGTGTGGATCTTCTCATAGTTCATGTTATAGTTCATATGTTACACCTCATGTCCTTCCTCTCAACTTCTCTCTATATATGATCAAGCAAATATAGAGGCATGGATAATGCATTACAGTATCAAACATAGGAACCAATAGCAAAGGAGGCAAAGACATCTGAAGTTATTTTATCCTACATACATAATTCCTCTTTTGGTGCCATAGTTTTATCCTAGAGAAAGCTAGGTTATTAAGTTTAGAGTGGGGATTTATAATTCTCATATAGGGAGATCTAAAGCCTCACCAGACTACAAACCCAGAATTCCACAGCATGCAACCAAGGAGGGAAACGTGGATTCATAAGAGCTAAAATAGGGTGATGTGAAGAACTATGTGGTCTTCATATATATCATCAGACCTTTAGAGCTAATAAATACAAACAATGATACTTTTATTAGTCAACCAAACTGCACAGAATACATCATGAAAGCTTTCAAAGCTTCATTGATCTTTTTAGTGCACAGAACTTGGAATAGGCTGGATCTATAGAGAAGTTACTTTTTCTGTTGCAAATGAGGCTGACATGTTATTATATGATTTTTATTACCCCTTGTCCCTTGTTCTTACATGCCTAAGAAGGAAAGTGGCTGCTGCCTCCATTGAGGCCCCCTCTAAACTGTCATATAACAGATCTGAAGCTGCATTATATGGTCAGTTTAGACTCATATAATGCAGTTCTGTGAATTACATGAATCTACATTGATCATATAATGCTGCTTCAAACTGCATTATATGGCAGTGGAGATCCAGCTTGAGATCCCTCCAGGGTGTATTAATTGACAATGGAAGTAACACCTGAGACAAAATGTTGGCCTAAGACTTGTATATCATCACTATTCTTGCCCTCTGTGTTTTTCAGCATCTTTGTCTGACAAACAAGCCAATACAGTTGGTCAATAAAAGTGACAGTCTTCTGTGGATTTTATACTTTGTTACATCCAGCTGCATGGACAACATGGCTACCCTTGAATATGTTTCCCAGACTAATAAATTAATACCGACTCTCCTATATGTTTATTTAAACATATGGATGTGTCACCATAATAATTCTATGATGAAAGCCATGTTTATATTGATGGGGTGGATGTTACAGAGATAAACATCCCATTCCAGATATTATTTGGGGGAATATTGTGCAGTATTATATTCCATTATAGATAACACTTTGTAACACGATTTTTGTTCCTGGGTTACAAATGTCATTTCCTAATTGGTTCTATCATAAAACATGAAATAAGGTTATTAAACTGCAAAAACTGCATATTAAAAAGTAACAATGACATATTTTCATTTAAGGAAAATTACAAATAAAGTCCAAAGAATGAAGGAAATCATAGTACTACCCTCAGTCATAAAAACGAAGTGAGAGTAATAACTACTTTCAAAGTAAGTACCACACACTTAAACAGGAAATAACACTTTCAAACCAGGAAAAGTTTTTTTTTCAAATTCTGTTTCACAGTGTAATTGTATATCTGCCAGAATTTATTTATATAGAATAAGTGGATCTTACTCAAATGTTGGCAGGCCAAGCACTATTGGTTAATTAGAACTGTTCCACTTGGAATCAAAAATAGGATTTAATTATGCCCATATATTCTTCAGGGAAACCACAGACAATTAGGAACAGACAGAGAGGCCAAACAAATCCTTCCTTATTTGTTAGAGCTTGGTTATCCACAAGTCATGTATCCTTCTGTATTACGACAACTTAAAGGACAGATAAATACAATGTTTTTGAGAAATGTTCGAGTACATTTGTCCAAAATTGCATAAAACCAGTAATAGTAAAAATAAAATAGTAACTCACAATATAAACAATCTTTTAAACAGAATTCAATAGCACTAAACTGCAGTAAGCTGAAAGACAATAAATTACAAAAAACTGCACTGTCAAAAGAAATTAATGTTTATTACATTTTAGCCTTTGATCCTTTTGTTCTTCTCTACTTAAATGTAGTTTAAATGTATTACTTGCAGGAGCTAATATATTAACCAGAATGATTCTGAAATCTCACACAAAATTATTGTTTTCTATCCCCCATCATTTAAAGAAGTGATCCAGGTATTATTTATGGACATTAGTATTTTACAAACAAAATATGTAAGCTTACAATATCAAAAGCAGACAAAGTTAAGAGGGGAAATAGAGAAATGGAGAAAAATAAAAACAACGTATTTGTGGTGTTGTATGTTTTCCAGGCTGTATGGCTGTATTCTAGCAGAATTTTCTCCTGACATTTCTTCAGGGGATCCTCTGAAGATGCCAGCCACAGATGCAGGCAAAACGTCCAAAAAATGCTGCTACATAGCCATATAGCCCAGAAACCACATAACATCTCAGTGATTCTGGTCATGGAAGCCTTCAACAATACAGCAACAGGGATATTTTAGGGCTACAATATGCACACTACAATTTGACTTTTCAGCATTCATTTAGTACTTCTAGCCTCTTTTTAAAGAAAGTTATTAAGTCATAATTCAGCCACCTTTCGCACATATGCTGAGCTCCTGGTCCTCTTCTATTAAATCAATTGTGCTTTGCCTGGACAATAAGTAGTTTTCACTCACAATCTCTGTAAACTACCTACTACTCAGTTGAAACCAGTGATAGATCAGATCTTGCAAAAATATCCATTTTCACTTAGTTCTAATCCAGGCCTGGAGTGAGCCACTTTAAGAAATGAGTTCATGTATCCCAGAAGATTTCCACTACACTACAGTCAATATTTATAGACATTCTGTGAAACTGACAAAAAAGTGTCATGTGTAGGAGGACTGGGTTCAAATTTCATTGAACTGTTATATTTAATGGATTACCAAGTATCAAATATAAATGAAGATGTTGTGAGGGTGAAAAGCAGAGGACCCCTCTGTTGAAGATCTGGGGACCAATTAAAATTAAATATCTAACAGTCAAGAAAGTAGTCTGTATTATATCCCACCTTTTGTGTCTAGTCTCTTCACTCTTCAAGTTGGGCAGCAAATGGCATTTTCTCTGCATGGACTATCTCTCTCAAAGATAGTCTTTTCTTCACTCCTTCCCTATCTTTGTTTTCTCAAAGGTTGTCCTGTACGACGGCCACAATCGTGACACATTCTGTTGTACTATGAGGTGATGTGCCATGTTTGTGAAAAATTCTGTCATCAACCCCATTACCACACTCTCAAGAAACAACAAGAATGGTGGCTGAAATTAAGTGAGGAGAAAATTAATGTTCAATAGATGCATAGAACACCGGGAATGTGGTGCAGCTGGCTAAGTGTCAGCTGCATAAGAGCTCTCTGACCAGTAGGTTATGAGTTTGGGGCCTGCCCGGGTCGAGGTGGGTTCTCGACCTTAAGTGTAGCCTGCTGCCGACCTTTGCAGCCTGAAACATAGTTACATTTGTCAAGTAGGAGATAAAGGTACCACATTAAAGTGGAGAGACAAATTTTGACTGATTTATGAGGCCATTAAGAAGAACACAGGAATCGCTGAAGAATGTGGAAGAAACAACAAAGGGAAGCTGGAAAACGCTGGGAGAAGAGGAGTGCATCAGGTCCCCCCGGTGGCCAGAAGGTTTGCCTCTGTTCGTCTATATATGTGTGTAATATGTCAAAATGTATGTACTGTACTGTGATATATGTCACATGTTTATCTCTCATATGTTGAACTGCAGGGATTGTCTGCAAGTATGTGTACTGTAATCCGCTCTGAGTCCCCTTCGGGGTGAGAAGAGCGGAATATAAATAAAGTAAATAAATAAATAAATACTTATGAGGTGATGTTCAGACAGAAAATCAGAATTTAAAAACCATCTGAAGAATATATTTATCCCTGAACCCCTCTCTAATGGACAATTATCACCCAGTGTCCAATCTCCACTTTCTGAGCAAGGTCTTGGAATTTATGGATGAAGCGGATTGTTCAGAGATTTCTGGATGAAACAGATTATCTAGATTCATTTCAATCTGATTTTTGGCTTTGCTATGGAACAGAGACAACTTTGGTTGCCTTGGTGGATGATTTCTGCAGAGACCTGGTCAGGGGGAGTGTGTCTCTATTGGTTCTTCTAGACCTCTCAGTGGCTTTAAAACTTCTGTGCCAACTGTGTCCATTTTTTGAAAAGCCTGATCTGGTCACAGTGGTACATACCTTAGTTACATCCCATCTGAATTACCATTAACACATTCTACATGGGGCTGCCTCTGAAGAGTGCTCAAACTTCAGCTGGCTACAGGGAGCAGACAACCCCCTTGTTGCAGCAGCTCCACTGGCTGCCGGTCTGTTTCCGGGCACAATTCAAAGAGCTGTTTAAAGCCCTAAAACCAGTGGTTCTCAAACCTGTGGGTTCCCCAGATGTTTTGGCCTTCAATTCCCAGAAATCCTAACAGCTGGTAAACTGTATGGGATTTTTGTAGGCCAAAACACATGGGGACCTACATGTTGTGAACCACTGCCCTAGATGGTTCACGTTCAGGCTATTCGGCCGACTGCATCCACTTGTATGAGCCTGCCCAGGCCCTGAGATCTTCAGGAGAAGCCCTTCGCTTGTTCCCACCTTCATCTCAAGCTAAGTTGATGGGGACAAGGGAGGGGACCTTCCTTCTTGGCGGCTGCTCCACAACTCTGGAACTTCCTTTCTCCTAGGGAAGCCAGAATGGCCCTCTCCCTGGTGTCCTTCCAGCAGCAAGCTACAACATTTTATTCAGACAGGTTTTTAAAGATGACAGTGTTTAAGATCTAGTCAGGGGTACTGTGATTTTTAACTGTTTTGATGGTTTTTAACTGTGAATTGTTTAGTGCTCTATGAATTTAATTCTATTTTAATGTTTGCATTTTTGTATATTTTAAATTGTTATTTAAAATTCTGCTTACCATTGTGTTTTGAAGGGGGTTTTGAGCTGCTTTGAATCTCCTTTGAGGAGAGAAAAAGCGGGGTATAAGCAAATATAATAACAGTAATCATCATCATCATTTAAATTACATCTTTTCACTAAACAGAAATGAACACAGCTGTGTTGGACTTACTACTATGTGGGTGTGCTCAAGATTATAGCCTTGGGATACTAAAATATTGCTCCTTCCCATTCATTTGGCCTGCAGGTAGCAAAGTGGGAATAAGCCCAGAACAACATGGAGCCTTCACAATGTTTACTCAGAAGTGAGTTCCATGCATTCCCAGCCAAGCGTGATTAAGACTACACATTTCATTATTCAGACTTGACATTATTTGGTGTAATAGAACATGATTGCTATCAGTCTCGATAACAACCTTGGATCAACCTAAAATAGGTGCTCACACATAGAAGGAGAAATTCCCAAGTGTCTGTCTTAATATTCATCCATTGTTAAAAGACTGAAAGTAAAGATCAGACAAGCTATGCATACAGGTTCACAAACCACATTAACAAACCATACTCAACACCCCAAGTGAGTCCAAGGGAGCAGCACATACCAATATTTCAATATTGCTGATCCATCACTTAGTATGATCATATCCCCAAATCCATAAAAATTAGTCTGTTGTAAAAGGAGTGAAGCTATCCTTGTTTCAGCCACAGTATAATTTCACTAGTTTCTAGTGACTTCATTATCAAATTACTATTTCATAATTCATGATCAAATTCCAATTCCTAATTCATGATCAAATTACTATTTTTGTAACTAGTTATTTTAAGCCCTCATTTGAAGATTGATAATTTTCCCCATAAGATTAACATTGCACAGAACTAGTCATGATGGGCCTGTAACTTATGGAAGAAACTGAGTCTAAGGTTGGGATTAACTTAATATAGTGAGCTGGATAAGATTACTTGTGTCCCACTACTTTCTTGAGTTTCACATCTGGAATTCTTATTATTTTTAAATTGATACTGCCACCCTGCTTCTTAAAGGTAGAGCTGCCATGTGAACAAACAGCAGTCCCACCTTCTTCCCCTTGGGAACACGATATACAGATTCCCTCTTCCCACCTCAACTCCAACCAATGGCAATGGTGGTGCCAGAGACATTAATAGATTTTCCACTTTTGCAGCTGAAAGGGAAGGGGCTAGGCCTGTTACCACTGTGAAAGTGAGGATGGCTGTAATTGAAGTTAAATATGTAATTTTTCCCAGTATTGGTATATCAGACTATTCTTGACAAATGAAATGTGAGCATGTTTCAGAGCATAGAGGTTTATCCTGCCTTAGATAAACCACTGGAAATGGGGCGCAGCTGGCTAAGTGTCAACGGCATAAGATCTCTCTGACCAGTAGATCATGAATTCGAGGCCTGCAGACGCATTATCGCCAGCACCGGTGGACTCCTTCAACCCCTTGCCATTTTCTTAGATCGCCTTCTTCAGCCGGTGGTCCAAACTAGGCAGGCCTATTTGCAGGATACCAGACACTTAATTTCTAAAATAGAGGGATTCCCTTTGGATGTCGGTGATACCCTTGTGGTAGCCGATGTCCAATCCCTGTACACTAACGTGCCTTTAGACACCGCCAGGATTGTCCTCCTCGACACTTATGAATGTTTACAACGTTCTGCCTGTGACATCCCACCCACCGAGTTTCTAATGGATTTGACTGACTGTGTATTCGAGTACAACTACTTTAAATTTGGTTCCCAATTCTATTTGCAGACAGGGGGCGTGGCCATGGGCAGCCCCCTCGGCCCTACTGTCGCGAACTTATACATGAATCACTTAGAGTGTAAATACATCTATCATCCGGATTATAATTCCATCACACAAACGATTAAGTTTTATGGCCGCTATATTGATGACGTCATCCTCATCGTATCTGACAAGGCCACCCCACAACAAATCGTGACCTGGATGAATTCGTGGGAAGAATGTATCAAGTTCACATATGACTCTAGTGACATTAGTATTAATTACCTGGATGTTACCATCTACGCTCAAAACAACCAAGTTAAAGTCAAATGTTACCATAAGCCCACAGAAAGGAATGCCCTGTTACATCATAGTGGCTTTCACAGTCATTCATTAAAAACCAATTTGCCTTACGGGCAGCTGTTGCGTCTTAAACGCAACTCTACTGAACCTAACGATTACCAAACAGAAGTTAAGTTGCTTCGCAACAAACTCACAAATAGAGGATATCCTGATAAGGTTATTACATCAGCTGAGAGGAGAGCGGCCCTTGTTACACGCGAGTCACTCCTCACCAAAAAGGACAGAATGCCCCTTAATAGAATTGTCTGGCCCCTTACATTGACTAGTCACACAACCGAGATTCGTAAGATAATCACCAAATATTGGCCTCTTATCCAGGACACTCCAGGACTGACTAATGCACCAATGATTGCACATAAGCGCAGCAAAAACATTAAGGACATCATTGTACACTCCAGCATGCGCACCCCCCAGAAGAAAAGTAATCTTACACCTAAGACACACAAATGCTGGACTTGCGCCCAATTAAGATTTGTGTACCCTCATAAGGAGATCTTTAATTCAGACACTGGCTGCATGTTTGTCTTTAAGGAGTTTTTTACTTGCAAAACAGACTCATGCGTGTATGGGATTTGTTGTCCATGTGGCAAAGTATATCTGGGTGAGACTAAAAGAAATTTGAATGTCAGAATTTCTGAACATCGGTCCAAAATAAGGAATTTTTCTGAGGATTCTCCTCTGTATGTGCATTTTAAAACCATGCGACATGGACCTGATGACCTGCTTTTCTTTGGCGTTGAGAGAGTTCAGCCCCCCCTCCATGGCAATGTGGACTTGTATCTCCGTAGGACAGAAACCCGTTACATTCAAAGGCTTTGTACAGAGATTCCAATCGGGCTTAATGATAAAATCAGTATAACAGACCTCCTACGGTAGATTTAGGGTAAACCATATTTCATTCGTTTCACCTGGGCCCCGGGGCGAGCTTATAACCTGACCACATAGCACTGTGTGTTTGCTTCGGCCGTTGGTCATGACGTAGAAGTACGCATTTGCCTCTATGATCTACAGTAGGTAATGTTACCTTTAATTTTTGTATTATGATGATTATATATGTATAATTGTTTGTATATCTACATGAGTTGCTTTCGAGTGTATTCAATCTTATCTCAAGCCGTCTACTCACCTTGGTCGAATTGTTTACAGACCTTGCATTTGCACCAGGATGGATACGAGTTGCTTTGCCTGACACTTATGGCCTTGAGAAAGACCCGTTGTGGAGGGTCGAAACAGGAGTTGGGACCATTGTACAGCATTATCCCCGTCGGCCCAGTTATATGTGAAGGCAGTCCAGCGATAACTCTCATCATCAAAATGAATTGAAACCGCTTCTGGGCTTCGCCTGCAAACAACTCGACTCATCATTCCTCCGAACTTCCAACACGGCTTGCCAGCTCTCCTTTGGAAGGAGGGCCTACCCGCTGGGCTTGGGCACAACCAGTTTGGCTTGTGTTCCTCCTCCCCTTTGTTTACTTACCTGGAAATCCACTCTCATTCAATGAACCCTTGAATTCTTCCCTTTGAACCCGAAGTATCTTGAACATTGACTGACGCTATTGGCATAAGTGGTAGGAGCCCACGGCGGGCATGCTTCACATGTATATGTTACTTTGATATTTTGATAGTATGTCTATGAATGTGTATTATCACTTTTGAATATATCAAAAAAATGTTATCTCTGCATATTTTCTACACTCTCTGTGTGAAGTAGGAGATAAAGGCACTACATTAAGTGGGGAGGCAAATTTTGACTGAATTATGAACTCCAGGAATGCTGAGGAATGTGGAAGGAACAACAAGGAACGCTGGGAACACTGAGAGATGAGGAATGCGTCAGTTCCCCCTGGTGGCCAGAGTTTGCCTCTGTTCATCTATATGTGTGTATGTGGAAACGGCAGGGATTGTCTGCTAAGTATGTATACCTGTAATCCGCTCTGAGTCCCGTTCGGGGTAAGAAGAGCGGAATATAAATAAAGTGTATTATTAATAATAATAATATTTGGAGATGATAGCACAGGGATTTCTGGGGCTGAGAGTATGTGACTCACCCAAGGACATCTAGAGAGTTTCCATGGCTGAATGGTGAACTGAGACCAGGTCTCCAGAATCATAGACCTACACTCAAACCAATACACCACACTAGCTTTGCAGTTGTTTTAAATGCTACTGATGAAAACCATGAAGAAGAAATCCCAAACAATCACCTTTCCCCCTGAAAATGCTAGTGGTTGAATATTTGGCATGATCCTAATATCAATGCACGTTGCCTGCAAAGTTTAACACTTATGAATACCTTTTTAGTCCAGCAGAAATGCCAAATGCCATTTTCAAATCATGCTATTTCATCACTTGACTACCAATTTGGAGCTGATGAGAACCTGATCATTATGAAGATAATGAAGCTGTGGAAGTGCAGGCATAACCTTTTACAATGGGGTAAAATTTCACAAAAAATGTTTGACACAGGTAGATTAGTATTAGTGGTAAAGGTCACTGTAACACTGTATTCATTATGTTATTTAACTGGAGATATTCATTGAAACTCACAAGTATAACAATTCAGTATTTATTAACCAAAGAATGATTCATGGCTCATTTCAGATGTCTACAGATAATCCATTTACATTACAATCCTAGGATCAAGAGATTCTTGGTCTAAAACCACTTTATTACTCTACATCTTTTTTAAAAAAATATATAAAAGTTTCAATAGATTTTACGTCTCTTTAAATTGGATTCAGAACATAGTTCTTTGTGTCACCAGAAATCAAGAATATCTATAGATGTCAGTACTCATTCTTGCATCATTCCGTGAAATATAATATGCAATGTAAGAACTTTCTCTAAAATAAATAATATATAATGACCAGAATCTATCATTACCATCATCCCACTCCCCAGAATAGGCCCAAAGTGGCTTATAATTTAAAAAGCAATATAATTAATTACATTTAAAATAATGTACTTTCTCCTGGTTTATTCTTTAAAAACTTCTTCTTCAAAACACTGCCTTAATAAAAAGAATTTAACTCATAACTTGAAGGACAACAAGGAGGAAGACATCCTGGTCTCTCTGGGAAGAGAGTTTCAGAGTCTTGGAACAGCCATAAAGAAACCCTCTTTCATATTTCCACCAATAATTCTTGTGATGGTGGTAGAACTGAGACAAGGGTCTCCCCTGATGATTTGAGATCCTGAGATCTTGTACAGGACATACAGTCTGAGAAATACCCTGGACATGAACCATATAAGGCTTTATCTCTATCTATTATATAAAGGAGGTCCCGTCGTCGAACGACTGACAGAGACAGAGAAACCTTCCAAGGCAGAGACACCAAACTTGCCAACAAAAATAGGCCTCAAACAAGGAAGGTTTTTAGCAAAGAAACTCCCCCCCCCAAACCTAGAAGGCCCCCAAAACAACGATACAAAAAACTACATTTCCCGGCATCCTCTGCAGCAGCCAGCTAAACCCATTGGCCAACATCGGCCCACACAGAATGCAGGGAGGCTGAGTAACCATACTAATGCTGGGCACAGCCAGCCAAGGCTAGGATAGAATGCTGAGTGATTAAACTGTCAAAACCAAACTCTATGAGGGAGCAATTCTCCAGCAATTCCTACCCACACAACACAACACAACACAACTTCCTATCACAACCCATCCCCCCAAACTTACGGGACCCAACACCTACCACTACCTCAAACAAAAACAAACTCCACCTCAAACAAAAACTCCAAACACAACACAACACAACACTGCACTGATACTCTACAAACACACACAAACACCCAAAACACCCCACCCACACAAGCATTCAACAACATACTACCACCCACAATTCCACCACACACCCACTACCTCACCAAAAAAGTAATACCTACACACAACACAATACGCACATAACACAACCTTGCGTCTACTGCTCAACCCATTTGTATGCCATTCCTTCCTTCCACACAGGCAGAAACTGACCCAAAAGACAAGCCATGCCTTCCAAAAAGAACAGCATCGGACGACACACTCGCAACGCTACATACATCAAACAAAAAAGGGCAGAACAAACGCCAGAACATAAACACAGTTTCTTTTTTCAAATCCAGAGTTGGGAAAACAAAGAACCTCTACATCAACACAGCAGACGGAAAGACAAAAAACATTGTATATCCACAAGCTCTGCAGGATGCCAGCAACACCACACACCGACAACTCCCCAGGACTTCAACATCCCACCCACCAGAACAACCCACAACAACACGGCCATGTCCCCACCAAGACCATAAGTAACATCAATTCCAACCCTTACATACTCATACTTTCTCACATCTCCTAAATAGGGCACAGCAACGCGTGCCGGGTACAGCTAGTATATAATAAAGTGGAATGTTTGTATGTATGTGGGTGGGTTTGTATATATGTATGTATGTATGTATGTATGTATGTACCGTGTTTCCCCGAAAGTAAGACAGCGTCTTACTTTCTTTTCCCCCCCAAAAGTCCCCTACGTCTTACTTTCGGGTACGTCTTATATAACCCAAGACGTGCCCCGCCGCCACGCCCACGCCGCCCACACCGCCGCCCTGCCACGCACACCTCCACGCCAGGGCTCCAGGCAAGGGAGGGGGGAAAGGAGCCAGTGGCGGGAGGAAGCACACGTCACTGTGGCGCTGCGACACTCTCCATGCCCCCTGGCTCCTTTCCCTCTCCCTTGCTCCAGGCAAGGGAAAGGAGCCAGGGGCGTGGTGGGAAAGGAGCCAGCCCCTGGCGGGTGGGAGAAGAGAGCCAGCGTCACTGTGGCGCGTCCACTGTGACGCTCCCTCACCACGCCCCTGGCTCCTTTCCCTCTCCCTTCCTTGAGGAAAGGAGAGGGAAAGGAGCCAGGGGCGTGGTGAGGATCGCAGCGTCACAGTGACGTGTCATCGCTTCGTCGCCCCTGGCTCTCTTCTCCCACCCTTGGAAGGGAGGAGGAAGAGAGCCAGGGGCGGGAAGGGATGACGCGTCACTGTGACGCTGCGATCCTCACCACGCCCCTGGCTCCTTTCCCTCCCTTCTTTCCTCAAGCAAGGAGGGGGAAAGGAGCCAGGGCGTGGTGACGATCGCAGCGTCACAGTGACGCGCGCTGCTTCCTCCCGCCCCTGGCTCCTTTCCCCCTCCCTTGCCTGGAGCCCTGGCGAAGAGGTGTGCCGCGGAGGTGTGCCGCAGGTGTGCCGCGGCACACCTCCGGTTGCGGCGGCGGCGGGACGAGGTACGTCTTATATACGGGGTATGGCTTATATAAGCCGACCCCCCAGACACCCCCGATACGTCTTACAATCGGGGGTGTCTTACTTTCGGGGAAACACGGTATGTATGTGCCGGTGTTCTGATTGGCTGCCACTTTCACAGGCCACAGCGACCAGCGCGGGTGATGGACCTGCACCAAACTTGGGACACAGAACCCCCCTGACCCCCTTTACGTCCTGGTGCGGTTTGGGGGACATGGACCACGGATTATGGGATTTGTAGTACTTTACATCTTTTTGGTTCCCACGGACCACTGCGGCCCACGACAAAGACCGATAAAGACCAAACTTGGCACACAGAGCCCCCATGACCCACTCTACATCCTGCTGCAATTTGAAGGAGGCTGGACCATGGATGATGGGACTTGAAGTACCTCTACTCACTTCCCGAGACCGCTGCAACCCTCATCCAATGACTGATCAAGACCAAACTTGGCACACAGAGCCCCCATGACCCCCTCTACATCCTGCTGCAGTTTGCAAGAGGGTGGACTATTGATGATGGGACTTGAAGTACTTCTACTCATTTCCTGAGACCACTGCTCCACTCATCCAATGACGAATCAAGACCAAACTTGGCACACATAACCCCCCTGACCCCCTTTAGGTCCTGGTGCGGTTTGAGGGACATGACCCATGGATTATGGGATTTTCAAACACTTTGGTTCCCACAGACCACTGAGGACACCAAAAAGAACCAATACAGACCACACTTGGCACACACAGCCCCCATGACCCACTCTACATCCTGGTGCAGTTCGGAGGAGGGTGGATCATGGATGATGGGACTTGAAGTACCGCTACTGACTTCCCAAGTCCGCTGCGACCCTTATCCAATTACTGATCGAGACCAAACTTGGCACACATAACCCCCATGACTACCTTCACGTCCTGGTGGGGTTCAGGGGAGAACTGACAATGGATGATGGGATTTGTAGTACTTTCACACCCCTCTATTCCCACAGACCACTGCGGCCCCCAACAAACACCGATAAAGACCACACTTGGCACACAGAGCCCCAGTGACCCACTCTACATCCTACTGAAGTTTGGAGGGGGGCAGCACATGGATGATGGGACTTGCAGTACCTTCCCTCTCTTTCCAAGACTGATGCAAACCTAATCCAATGACTGCTCTACACCAAACCTGGCACACAGAGCCCTCATGACCCACTCTACATCCTGGTGCAGTTTTGTGTGAGACAGACCACGGATGATGGGACTTGAAGTACCTTCACTCACTTCCTCAAAACAATGCAACCCTCATCCATTCCCCAATACAGACCAAACTTGCCACACACAGCCCCCATGACCCACTCTACATCCTGCTTCAGGTTGGAGGAGGGTGGCCCACAGATGATGGGACTTGCACTACCTTCAGTAATTTCATGATACCACTGCAACTCCCAATACTGATGGGTCAAGACCAAACTTGGCACACAGAGCCCCCATGACCCACTCTACATCCTGCAACACTTCTCAAATGACCCGGGCACCGCCGGGTCCCCAAGCTAGTATATCATAATCACTACTATGAATTGTGGCCAGAAACAAGCTGACAGCCAATAGAGTCGTTGCATCAAGGAAGTTCTGTGCTCCCTGTGGCTTGCCCCAGTAGACAATTTGGGAGCACCTTTTTAAACCCACTGAACTTTCCAAACATTCTTCAAAGTCAGCCCCAAGTACAGCAGATTACAGGAGTCCAAACAAGATGTACCGGTAATGAAGACATGCACTATTATAGCCCAATTTGAAGAATATGCTAAAACTGTGAACCTGTGTCTTAATGTGGCCTTTGTTACATTTAACTCAATGTAAAAGTGGTTAAATCCTTATTCTGTGATCTGTCTTCAATTGTTTCAATTGATTTACCCTCATCTAGTCCATTACTGATGAGAGATGCTTATTTAGGACCTGAATAGTGTCTTTATCTTGTGCTGGAAAGTAGTAGTGTAATTTGGTATCATCTGCATAGTGATGGCAATGCAACTGAAACTCTGGAAAAACTCTCTTACAACCTCATCACAGTAATTTAAAACGGCGTCCTAGGATGCTTTCACCCTGTCTTTTGGGTTGAGCCCCATATCAGCCATCTAGTGACTTCCAGAAGAGCCCCCATCCCCTAACAGGCATTAGTGTCACTCTGCTGCCCCTCTCTTTTTTTCTCCAAGCCAGGTGAAGCGGGACACTTTTCCTGGACTCCTGCCCATAGTGATTTTGTGTGTAAGTTAAACAGCATGGGGAACAAAACAGAGCCCTGAGGAACCCACAAGGCCAATGGCTAAGAGTTCAAACAGGAGTTCCTCAGCATCCTCTTCTGGGGTTGTCCCTCCAGGAAGGAATTGAGACACTGTAGAACAATGCCTCCAATCCCAACTCCATGAGGTGGCCTAGAAGGATAGAACAATGCCTCCAATCCCAACTCTGCCCATAGTGATTTGTGTGTAGATCTTAAACAGCATGGGGAACAAACAGAGCCCTGAGGAACCCACTCAAGGCCAAACCCCCCTCCTGCTGGCTAATTTCTTATTAATGAGTTCAAACAGGGTGAGTACCAGAGATGAACTCCTTCTGTCCAGTTCCCTATGTAAGTCATGAATTTAAGGTATCAAATCTGCCTCTGTCGCAAAGCTGGGCATGAAAGCTAGATAATCAATTTCACCCAAAAATGCCACCAGACTCTCCAATATCTTGCCTAAAAAATGGAAAGTTGGACAATGGTCAATAATTCTATTATATGAGGCTGGCTTATTCAACACACGCATCAAAATTGCCTCTGTCTCTTTCAGTTCTCTCTCGTATACAAATCTCACAATGGTTGGCCCTTCCACACAGCCATATAACCCAGAATTTCAAGGCGGAAAATCCCACAACATCTGTTTTGAACTACCTACCATATATTCTAGGTCAAAGCAGATAATGTGGGATTTTATTCAGCTGTGTGGCCTCAGACACATGAAGCTGTCTTGAACCACCTCAAACCATTGTTCAGTTTGCTCCAGCTTCAAGGGTATTAGTGCAGAACTACCTTATATGCTGGTACAGCCATATTTCCATAACCTTTTATTATATATGTATTTATCACCCAACCATTTTCATCTAGATTTATTTCTTTCATTGAATGTCTTGCTGTCTTAGTCTGATCACATAGCAAAGTAGGGGGAGGCAGTAAAGTGATGGCTTCAAATGTCATTGGGACATATATTAAAACTCGCTAACATAATGAAAATAGGCAAAACGAAGGCACAGCTTCATGTAACAAAGTACTGAGAAAATGATATACTGAGTTGGGAAAGCTCAAGATAGGAATCATGGGAGATGTGGTTTGGTGAGGCACCAGCTCTCTTTGGCAGAAAAAGACTTGTAAAGCTACAATTTGCATGATTCCACAGCATGGAGCCAAAACAGGTAAATTGTATCAAACTGCTTCAATCCTATGTTGTAAATGTATCCTTAGACTATGGACCTCTTTCCCACAGAAGAGGAGCTAGCCCGTTCTCCACTTTTTTCTATCATTAACTGAACACTGTGGAAGGATCTTTTAAAGTTGATTGGAAAATATTGTATTTCCCTCTCATTTTTAATGTTTTAAATACATGCAAGTGGCTTTTAATTCACTGCTATTTTTAAGCATGATAGTGTAATGATATGAAAATTATTAAGATACTAAACTAACTTTCATGTATCATTAAAATCTATTTAAGTTGAGAGAACATAATGTTTTAAAATGGATGAAAGTTTATATCTTCTGAAATAATAGCAGAATTTTTATCTTACTAATACATTGGACAAGAAATGCAATTACTGTTAAATCATGGCTAATAAATTCTCTTTTTATTGAAATATATGACAAACTGGTAAATTAACATGGCAATTTTTCAAGTATATAACTGAAATTCAAAGATCAAATTACCTAATTCTGCAAGCTAGTTCCCAGGCTAAACTATGAAGCATAGCAGCCAGAGGCATGTTAGTCTCTGTTAATAGAGGGATGCTTCTGTCTATAAGGAGAACATCAATTAAGATATTCCCTATTGACTCCAAAGTTGTTTACTGAATATTTTCACAAAGACCTCTCTTAAGCATCACTGGTAATCCTTCATCATGATATGAGAGCTTGAGATTCAGCAAGGCAGCTGGTGCCTTTTGCTACTATTACAAAGCAAGGAACTTATTGTGAGTTTTCAGCTGACTGGGGAGTACAAACATTGCCTAACCAATATGGGGTAAACTTTGAGTTCTGTATTTCAAGAGAAAGATGTATAGACCTCCCATTGGCAGATGTCTGTTGGTATCAGTTTTGGACTGGATATTGGGCAGCCCCTCCGACTGCCTGAAAGATCAATCAGAAATACAGCTATATTCTCCCCTCAGATTAATAAATAATTGCTGGAGCCTATTACTGTCAGCTCCATTTTTTCCAGATAATGTAGTCAGGGGACTCTAAGGTGGCTGTCTTTTGCAGTCCTACAAACATTCATGGGTGTTTCTCTATTGCTTCCTTTCCAAAGACCTCTGGAGGTGGTGTTAGTGGTGAAGAAGGGAAAGGGTCTTTCTGATATCTTGAATACTGGGGCAGATAAAACATCTCTGAGCATTCTTTTATTTGAAGAAATATCAGAAGATAGGATTATCCAGTTTAAAGGATAAATCTCATTTAAAAATACAAAAACATAAGAAAAGAGAGAATCAGTTTGAAGTTTCTCATCCGTAGCTGACAATATCAGCTGGGACCCTTTCATACACTCCAGTGATAGCACTATGATTCCGCTTTAACAGTCATGGCTAAATCCTATGGGGTCCTGAGACTTGTTGTTTGGTGAAGCACAAAAATGCTATCTGGTGGAGAATTCTAAATGATCATCCCCAAATAATGTCATGGATATTCAAGTGGAATCATGGTAGTATGAAAAAGCCCCTTGCTCACAGTCCCTTTCCACTATGGTGAGGTAGTCTACTTAAATTACAGTGATTAGTTTTAATACTGGTGTGCTATATATTTGTAGTGTAATGGAACTACACAACAGTGTAGTTCTGATGGGTCCTACCACTGTGCAATGGTACTATGGCCCTAAGACCACTGATTATGCAATTGTCAATTAATTCCCTCACTTATCAAGTCCAAAGTGTGTGTATCTGTGTGTGAGGGGGGGGGGGAGAAAACAGCACAACCTGTGGCCCTCCAGCTGTTTTGGCCTCCAACTCCCAGAAGCCCTAGCCAGCTTTTCCAATGGCTTGTTCTAGAGCAATAGTATCGATGACTTCCCTGTAAGAGGGTGATCAATCTAAGGTGCTGGATCTATTTCAAAGAAAGAGTTAAGCACACACAGTATGCAGTTATTTTAAACTGCAGATAAAGCCTGCAAAGGATTCAATGCTGCCCTGTCATGAAAGCAACAAGGATAAAAAATCATTTGTTTTGAAGATTATTTTTATTACCACTAGCATCATTAATATAGGCACTTCAAATATAACTGAAATCCTTTTTTAAAGTAACATCTGAACTTCAAAGTGAAGAAATGTTCTACCCTTTTGCATGGAAGGCTGAGATAAATGTTTCACAATGTCTGACCATAGTGTCAGCATCAGGGAACACTAAACCAGGAAGGTTCCTATCTCAAGAAAAAGTGTCCAACACTAACAACATCTAAATTACTCTTTTCTCATTGCTGCCTATCTTACCTTCAACATAATTGTTGTCCACTTATTCATGAAGCTCATTGAGTGATTTGGGATCAGCTTTTCTTAGTAACTTAATAGAGGAAAAATTGGTTGCCACATTACTGACGACCACAGGCAATTATTTTGAAACTACAGCAAGACAGACTTTTAGTAAATATCAGCAAAACTTTTGGGCGACTGAAAGCAATGTTGTCCCTGTACTGAGGTTCTCCTGTCAAGCTACAGTGCTGCAAATGTAATAGGGGAAAATAAAATCAGCTAAACTAATCTCAACAAGAGAAGAACAAGAAAGAACCAAAGGAAGGAAGAGAGAAGAAATATCACACAGAGAAAAACATCACACACATATACACACAAGTCTTACACAAATTATTTTTGCCTTCTATGTGCTCCTTGGATTTTTTTTTCTAAACTGGAGTCTCTAAACTGATGGCAACTTGAGTCGCAGAGACAACTCACTTGATCTTGGGATAAAAACTGATGGCATTGGACACCGATTAGGTGCAGAGAGATGATTTTTATGTAACAGCATTATTAAGAATGACAGTTATAAAGCATATCTCAATTATGAACTACACATTTAATATTTTATTACAGTTTCTCAAACATTCATGAGCTCTTTTTGATCTAAAGCAGGAAGGCAGCAAATCTAATAAATGTGACAGACTAGACTGACTTTATGCATTTCAGCGTGTGTACAAAGGTTATGACTTGCATTAAATTAACTACTCATTTCAGAGAACAGCTCAGAGAAATCATTAAAAATATACTTTAAATCACAAATGAAGCATGTTGTGCTATTATCTACAAAAATATTATATAATTTCAATGCATGTTTTCTTTTTTTCTTTTTTAACCTCCCTTCAAAAAGCCAAACAGATGATTTGTGTCCACTTCTGATCAGTACATAACACAAACTCTCTGAAGAAATCAAGCCGGTATCATTGACAATTTGTGGCCCCAGAACACACTTGTCTGTCTAGGTAGGAAACCAAGTCCTCAGAGAAGAAAGGTACAAGAAGAAAGAAAACAAAGTCATACAGTTAAATAGGTAAATGTATCACAATTATACTCTGACTGCTAAGGGTCCCCAGTAACTGCGTGATGTAAGGTCTTTCATTCCAGTCCTGACACATCACCGCATCAGACCTTAACAGGTATCACCATGTTGACTGTACTGCCTTTCACTCTGTATTAGATTGCAAGAAGATGTGGCGTGACTACAGAACACAAGGCTAACTGCATCCCGAAATCCCTTTGTTTCAGAGGGAAAAAAGTTTTAACCTCTGACTGCGGCACTTTATGAGATTTATTGGCTACAGAAATCACCTCACAGCATGAGTAGATATATGAGAAAGAAAAGGAAAAGCATTCAGGGTCAAGTTAAAATACAGTCTTTCTAAATCAATACTTCAGTTCTCAGCACTTATACTTATCTAATCATTACCTTCAAAACGGGGACATTTTTCAAAATATACATTTGCTCTCAAGAGGGGAACATAAAAAGAGCCTCATGGCGAGACAGGTCATTGGTCTATCCTGCTAGGCCAGTCTACATTGACTGACTGACAGACAAAAAGTGTGAAACTGGGTTCAAAACAATAGAGCTTTACCTGGAGTCGGGAGGAACTGAACCTGTGCAAGTAAATGTGCCACATTTCACAATTCTTTTTCATGATGTCAATGTGACCGAAATATCATGATATTTCATGCAATATCCACTTGAATCTAAAGTCAGAGATAGAAAACATGTCACCATCTAGATGTTGTTGGGTTGCCACTACCAATAACTTTCAGCATGACTAGGCTAGCGAGAGCTGATGGGAGTTAGAGTCCATCTTCAACTGGAGAGCCATATGTTGCTTCCTCTGCTATTATTCTAGCTTAAAACTGAACCACATAATATAATTGCTCCTACTCCGAGGATATATGGAAGCACAGATTCATCCACAAACTATAGAAGAACAGATTGATGTAATCAGGAATCTATTTTCCAAGCCAATGTTCTACTTCAATCCAAATGTCAACCAGACAACAATACAATACCTGCAGTGGAGCAGCAGGTAAGTAACTCACTCCATAAATGTAATGAATGTGATAAAGGTTCTCCATGTGGATACTACATTTCTACAATTATTCTTCAGAATGAAAAGGCAGAAATAACACAATGAGCAGAATTATGTCAGAGGCATGAAAGGGGTGCTTTCGGTGATCAGAACAAATACTGACAAGAAGACAATTTCTGGGACATTATCTTGACCCTCACAGAAATATGTCCTGTACAGTATGAAACCATGATTTGAAATCACAGTAGCATTAATGTCAAAGTCTGAGCATTTGGTGATGGAATTTTTAAGGTAGGGATGAGAGAAAAATGACAACAGCCAATTGCATTACAAATATTCCACCTGAACTTCACTTGCAATATTGAAGGTGCAGTGCTTCAAAGGCTCAACCATCATAAGGACAGTGGCTTGGAACCAAATGGGTTGGATCCTTTCCTCATTCTGAGGAAGATGGCTTCTATTAGAGCAAGAGAAACTCGTGATACCATTTGACACCATCAGGAGAAATCAGAAAGCATTAATACTGAAACAAATTGAAATAATATATTTATCCTGGTTTAAATGTAAGCTAGTATTTTCTATAGTGGTCTCTTGGTATTCAATTATATTTGGTTCCGGATCCCTGTGGATAACAAAAATATGTGGATGCTCAGGTCCCTTTATATACAATGGCATTGCAAAATACTAGTATATTTTATATAAAATAATACAATCAAATTTGACTTTTTTGAGATTTAAAAATTTTTTCAAGCCATGGATGCAGAATTCCTGGATACAGAGATCCAACTATACTTTAATTCCAGCTGATCATTGATGTATTCTTTACACTTGCCTTTTTTTTTAAAAAAAACAAACAAACATAAAATCTAAACAAAACTCTGCAATATCTTTTTTGCTATAAATACTTTCGATACAAGACACTTCAAATACTCCCCTTAAACCATTTCTTTTCTTCTTATAATGCCAGCACTTTAATCAGATCAAAGTAACTCACTCTCTCACTGTTAAAAGGATAATGACAATTCATTTCTCACACAGCAATAAACTGATTTTCATAAACAATTATTCCTATTACCACATACCTGCTTCTATCACAGCAGAGGTTCTCTGCATTGATCTCTGATATAATAACAGAAAACATTAGGTATTCTGCTCCTTTTGTTTAAGTCATTAGAGCAGTATCAAAACATGATCTTATTCTTGGCAAGAAGGACAAAGAGATAGATGGCTTTTACCCTCCATCTACTATTAGTTGTGGATCACATTTGCATTGACTTCTATGGAAGACTTGCAACCTTGGCATGGATGGGTGCCATTCTACCATTTCACAAAAGAGCTCTTATAATGTATGTGGTGCTGCACCATGGTAAGGATAGAGGAATGGTGATAGCACAGATTGCTTTTGTCATCCAATCTGTGCTGTCCCCATTTGAGATGGCAATCTCAAATTGGGTCATATACACAGAGTAAGGCTATAATACTAGCAGTGTTGAAAACACGAAGTAGAAGCTATTAAGTAAATACTATCAATTCAGTTGAGTGTATAAATCACTTGCTTTATATAAAATATATCAAAGATAAGTGCAAGTGCAATTGAATATGTCTTAAACATTCATAGTAAGTAATTCTTCAAATATACATAGCATGTATGGCATTATTATTCGTAGTATGCATATTATAACAACATCTATATATATCACAGTAGTATACACATAGTAAATATCACAGTAGTATACACATAATATTCTTAAGCAAGGTACTAGCAATTAATTAGGGGAAACCAACTGATTACCCTGTCAATCCACCTATGGGTAAATGCTTCAGACCCAGTTTTAGTATAGTCATTAATCCGGTATATCCTTAAATGCGGGTTATAGACTGCTCCTCCACATTTGGGATGGACAAATGATGGTTTTCTAAAGATCTGTATCGCTGTTGGAATACTGGCGTTTTGTCCTCCACGAGGATGGCAGTAACTTGGTGGATAACAGGTAGAGGTTTCATCAATCTAGTGGTGTTATGGAAATCTCCACGCGGTTCGCTTGACGGTTCTTCGTGCAGAGCTCGGGACCGTTTCGGGGGGGGGGGGCTCCTGGGCTGTAGAAGGAGCTCACAGCTTCATCAGAGGCTGCACCAGCGTAGGCTCATACCGGCAAAGGAAAGCATGCATCTAAGGAAATATATTGAAGCACATATCGTTTTGTATAAGATCCTAAATTCCAGTTCTATAATAGTATCCAAGCCGACACAGTTGGATGTCTTACATACCAATGCAGGGAAGGTATTTCACACATGGTGCATCGCGAGCAGGCTTGACCAAAAGGTGAGTGAATGCGTAGGCAATTCAAATATATAGGGTAAAGGTTAATGCGACTTCATTAGCAAGAATTACAACAGGATGGTGCTGATTGCTAAAGCTTCGTTGAGCCCCGATTCTGACCCCGTGAGGCTAATCCACTTTGATTCTCTTCGGAGTAAATTAGTTTGGGGATTGGAATGGGGAGGGATATTAACCCTTTCGATTCCAAAGAATTGGAATGAAGTTGGAGAATGGTGCTTTTCTTGGAAATGTCGATATAGCTCTGAATTATCCGCTTTATTTTTTATTTTAGATTTATGTTCTGTCATTCTAATTCTCAGATTTCTACCTGTTACTCCAATATAAAGTTGTGGTTGCGGTCAGCAACATAAAATACCATATACTACATTGGAACTTTCACAATTTGTATTGATGCGAATGGAAAATGATCTTTGTTTATAGGGACTGTAGAATGTCGATCCTCTATATACCTGGGAACACATTTGACACTTGCCACATGGTCTGCAGCCTCCTCCTGTGGTAGATCTGTGTGTTTCTTTTCTGAAAGTGCTATGGACTAGCAGTTCTTTAATATTTTTGGAGCGTCTGTATGCTGGCATAGGTTGAGCTTCTAGTCCAGGAATATGTGAAATGATATTCCAGTGTTTTTTTCACAATATTCAATATCTGATGACTATGTGGTGTAAGTACCATTGGCCATATGATTCTATTTGGTTACTTCCTAGGTTTTGGTACGAAAAGAGAATTTCTTTCTACAGTGTCTGCCCTTTGTCTAGCTCTATTAAGGTTTTGGATAGGATAACCTCTTCTTGTCAATTGTTTAGTCAGGCGATCTGCTTCCTTGTTGTAGTCCATCTGTCACGACTCCCACAGATGGCAAGACAACACCGAGCTAGTAAAAATATATACAGTTTATTTTTAACACAACATAGCCTCAATCCGGCGTTCCAAAAAACCCACACCCAAAACCGAAAGCAAAATAGATGAGACGTCCGTCTTCAAACGAAACTTGAGCTGTAACTCGGCTTGTAGTCTGTGATGCGAAGACCCGTCCAGAGAAGGAAAGAAGGAGTGCTTCACATTCCAGGAGCTGAGTATGCAAGCAAACACATGAAAACCCCCGCAACCCACAGCAAACTCCCCTTCACCCTCTATACAATACCAGACACTCACAGCAACACAGGAAATGTTCAAACAGGACGTGGCAGACACTAAACATAAAAGCACACATTAAAGTCCCAACCCCCCAACATGCAACAATGTCAGCTAGAGCTGCCATAACAGCTCCCCCAGAACCCAGCATGAACACAGCCCAAATACTCACAGCTTGCTGGGAATCAAGAACCAGGACACGAACCCACAAAATCACAAGATACAGGAACCAGCAACCCACAGCAACACCTTGGCCGACCGCAGATTCCCAAATCCCCAAGCCTTACTGTTATACCCTTACAGAGTCATCAGACTCCACACCCAAATCTGCCCTAGTGCCCTCAGCTGCAGCCCTGGGTGTGTTCCTCCAATTGTCCCATCTTTGCTCTGCAGTTAAAGCGCCCCAGTCCAATTCCACATTCCCACTAGGCCAACTATTATCACTGGAAAAACCAAAAAAATGAACTTTCGCTGGACTCAGCATTTAACACATTCCTGACATCTTGCACCAGTGCTGAGTCCAGCTCAGTATCACTGTCTTCTGAGGGTAACTCCACGTCAAACCCCTCAAAGGTCTCATCACTGGTAGGCTCCCTAAGTATTTGTCGGACCTTCCTCCTATGTTCTGCCTCTTCCAAATGCTCATCACTTGCAGCCCTCTTTCTCCCAGCTGCAGGAGGCCCGCCCAAACCTCCCTCTTCCAAGGACATATCTGACAAACTCTCCTCTTCCCAATTACTACCTGTAGCAACTACAGGCTCAGGTTGCTCAACCACAACACCATCAATGTTGAAGAATTTCGTTTGAGTCTTAAGTATTGGCTATATGGAAGATTAGTTTTTAATGCATAGGAATGAAAGCTTGTATGGTGGAGGAAGGAGTGGCAATCCGTTGGTTTTGTATAGTTTTTGATTAAGAATTCATTGTTCTTGATATAGACAATAGTATCAAGGAAATTAATGTCTGAGGTACTAGAGGAGATGGTAAACTTGATAGAGGGATGCCAGCTGTTAAGCCAGTGTGAGAACTCCTCCATAGATGTGAGTCCTGATAGTAAGGAAGCAAGGAATGTATCAACAGGAATAAACAAGCTCGCGTAAATGGACACCCCAGAGAATATACAGAAGCCCGCAATATATATCAATTAGAATTGCTGTATTAATATACATAAAGTTGTGCTACATGCATAGAGAAATTCACAAAGTAAACAGTAACGGCGGAAGCGCTCCCTCGTCTCTCGTGTAAACAAAATCATATGGCATAATATAGTCAATAACACAGATGTGGCATATGTTTGCAACACAGTAAGCAAACCTCCATGAATCGCTGGAGGTAGTCCAGGAGAGGCGACGATCCAGGGAGGGGTCCGCCGTGAAGCCAGGCGGCTCGGAAAAAAGCCGCGGCGAGGAACTGAGGCGAGGTTTGGAGCCGCGTTCCAAGCCGGGGGGGGGGGCGAGCTGGTCGGCGTTCACCGAAAGTGAAGCCAGAAAGCGGAATGAAGTTTTTCGACAGCGACTGTCGTGCTACGGGGCGCTGGAAGTAGCAGCACGGGACCCACAATCAAGAGAGAGCCGGGACAGTGCCAAATGGCCGGATTTTCTCCTAGGCGCCAAGGCTTTTTTGACGTTTTCGCGTCTTAAAGACGCTTCATCAGGGCGCGTCGCTGTATATATCAATCTAGAACAACACAATCAAGGTAACAACATCTTGGAACTGGCTAAAGCAACGATACAAAGATAAGCACAGTGACCATAAAACAATTAGCATTAGTATACATACCTAGAGATTTGAAACAAGGAGCATCACAGGTAGATCAGTCTTATGGCTGAATGCAGCAAGTAACAATACAAGTGAATGACATATATAGAGTGCTATACAGGTGTTGGCTATCACATTAACAGTTGTTGTAAGGAAAGAGAATCGTTAAGACCGCAGGGCGTTTCACTTGTTAACAGGAGGGCCCATTTCTTCTCAGCCTTAAGCAGTGATTGAGTAATGTTGCAATGTGGAGGGGGGTTAACCCTTTGTAGCCCATATACTCTGAAACTGTCAGGCGTATGTTTCATCTGAAAGAAGTGACTATAAAGAGTAGAATCTTGAGATAGGCATCTGACTCTCGACTTGTGTTCATAAATTCTGGTCCTTAAATTTCTGGAACTTTGGCCCACATAATGGAGCCCACAGGGACACTCGAGACAATACACAATTCCAGCATGGGCACAGGTTATTTCATCCCTAAGTTTTAGTATTCTGCCATTGGTTCTGTTGGTAATACTAGTAGATGTACTAATCTGGGCACAAATGCCACAGTGTGCACAGGGTTTGGTACCCGGATTGTTAGTCATGGACATGGTTCTGATGGAGTGGTTGGTGTGCACAAGTAAGTCTTTGATGTTGGCTGAACGTTTATTAGCAACCATGGGAGGTTGTTCGAGGCCTGGTATGTCGGCAATCATGGGCCAAAACTTCCTTACTATTTTGGAAATCTGATTGGAATGTGGGCTCAGTGTCATGGGCCAAATGAGATGAGTTGTGGGTTGTTTTGCTGCTGGGGCAAGCAGTTGAGTTCTATCCTTAAGGTCTGACTTATGTTTTGCAGTGCAAAGGACATTGGAAGGGTATCCCCTAGCCTGCAGTTTGGCAGTGAGGTGAAGGGCATCTTGTTCATATTGATGTGTATGCGAAGAGTTCCTTTTAATACGAATGTACTGGGAGTAAGGTAAACTATTTTTCAAGGAGTGGGAGTGAAAACTGTCATAATGAAGGAGGTTATTTCGATCTGTGGGTTTGTAGTATGTTCTCGTCTGTAGTTTATTGTTGTCTTTGAAAATGGTCAGATCAAGGAAATTGACTGATTTGGTGCTGGTGGTCAAGGTAAATTTAATGTGGGGATGCCACGAGTTAAGCCAAGTTTTTAGAATCTGGATATTGGTAGTAGGTTGAGCTAAGATCAGCACATCATCTATGTACCTCCAGTATTTCAAAATTTTGGGCCGTATGTTGTGGGTATTGGTGGAATATAGGTGGATGTCTTCTAAGTGATTCATGAAAATATTTGCTAATGAAGGAGCTACGGTGGCCCCCATGGAAAAGCCTCCGCATTGCAAAAAGAAGTTCTCATCGAACTGAAAATAGTTATAATCAACGATACAATCGTAGATTTCTGCCAAGAAATGTGTGGGGGGCTGACGTGGAGTGGGTCTGGTGTCTAGTAGATCTATAATCACTTGTCTAGCCTCCATGGTGGGCACGTTCGTGTACAGCGACTCTACGTCGGCTGTAATGAGTATGTCATTAGGTCCAATTTGTAGGTCCGAGATCTTATTTAATAAATCCGTGGTGTCTTTGATAAAAGATGGGGATTTCGAGGCGAAGGGTTGCAGGTAGAAGTCAAGGAGTTGAGACAGCGGTTCCAGGATGCCGCCACTGCCAGAGACAACGGGGCGTCCTGGCGGGGGTCTTCTGGTCTTGTGAATGTTAGGGAGTAGGTATAGACAGGGGATTCTAGGGTTGGGCAGTATACCTTTATGAATTTTTGGCAAAAAGTAATATTGTGGTGTACGGGGGCTGGTATTCAGCAGGAATTTAGAAAGTTTTTCATCTATCCAACCCATGGATATGCCTTCATGAATACAGTTTGTTATTGTCCTTGAAAATTCCGGCAAGGGTACTTTAAAGTGGAAATGATGAAATTTTAATGCCGTGGATGTGTAACCCAAATTTTTGATGTGAAGACATAATCCATCAAAACTGACCTCAGAATCAGACTCCCCAGGTAAAACTCCATAAGAAAAACTTAAGTTTAAGTTTGACGTCTCCAGGTACATAATAACTATGATAATTTGTTCTTACTTTAAAAGTATATAGTTTAATTTCTCCAAAACCATAAAGTATTTTTGAATACCAGATTAAAGGTATTTCATGTAGTTTCTAAAAAAGTAATAATATGTGTGGGCCCTAGATCTTGATTTTAGATATTCTAATATAAAGTGAAAATATATGTATAAGAGATCTTTCAAAATGCTGTATTTCTGAAATTAACTTCTTCCCAGTTGTGAAAGCTATTGTCTTTTGTGGCCAACAAGAACTGGCTTTAAGAGGGAGAAATGATTCAGGAGCTATTGCCTGCGAAGAACCTTTGCACAATGATGGCAATTTCAGGGCACTGTTGAGAACTCATGCCAGATCACGAGATACTGACCTGAAAAGTCGTTTCAAAATTCCAGCTATGAATGCTCAATATACTAGTCCTCAAATATCAAATAAGCTAATAGACATTTCTGGTGACAAGATAATAAAAAAATGTTGAAAGATGCAATGCATCACAATGTGTTTCTGTTTTGGCAAATGAAACTTTAGATGTGAGTACCTCAGAGCAGTTAGCCCTCTCTGGAAGGTACAATGATGTTTAAGCTGCAGGAATAAGAGAAAACTTTATAGACTTTGTGAAGATAAGTGATATGACAGGTGAGGACTTGCAGACATTATTTTGAAAACAATGGGAAAATTGGGCTGAACTTGCAATACTCATGTGGACAGTGTTATGATGAGTGATCACATTAGTGATGTACAGGCAATTAGATTGCAGAAGTATTCGATGGCTGTCTATATCCACTGCAGACCTCACTTAATAAATCTAGCCATAGCAAAAATTTGTAGCATTCCACCTGTCAGAAATAGTCAAGGAGCAATAACATCGGTGTGTAATTTCTTCAGAGCATTATCCATCATACTGGAACTATTGAAGAAAATGATGAAAAACCATTTCACTTATTCAAGAGCAAACCACCTGTTGCCACTTTATAAAATTTGTTAGGTTGAGTGACATGATGCAGCTTTACGTTTTGTTGAACTGTACAGTGTGAATGTGAGAACACTTGAAGAACTAAAAGAGAGTCCTCTACACAACAGTGTAACTTCTTCCTAAACTGGGCACCTTCTTTTAGCTGTTCTGAATTCTGAATTTTTAGTAACCACAAACATCCTAAGAAAGCTTATGCCATCATCTTTTCAGTTTAGAAAAACATTACAAAGAGTAGAAATGGACATTTTCAGTAGTCTGCAAAATGTTGACAGTCTCTTATAAAAAGCCAGGTAGATTTGCTCAGAATCTGTGAAAGAATTTCAAGTTATTTGACACAACAAGATCAGTGGTGGAGTCTATGGGTGGAGAAGTGAGGATTCCTTGCATCTGTTCAAGGCAGATGTGTAAAAGCAACATCCAGGTAACTTCACCAACACCAATGGAATCTTATAGGCTATATGTGTACATCCAATTTCTGGATTTTTTTTTCTGCAGTCAGTTTCAAGAAAGTTTTACAAGGCACAGGGAAGTAGTTCAGGAACTACAAATATTCCTCCCTATTAACTGTGGCCATTTAAAATCCAACTTGAGCAAGTGTACAGAACTTTACAAAAATGGCTTCAAGATACTTACATACTGATATAAGGGTTTGACCTGTGGTGTAGAAAATGGAAAAAGATTACACCTGCAGAAAAATCATCAAATGCACTGCAAGCATATTTTGTCTGTGATAAACAGTCTGAATGTGAATAAACTTATTCAGACTTCTACAACATTGTCAGTGCCAACAGCTACAAATGAAAGGTCATTTTCAACCTTTAAACATTTGAAAACATACATAAGAAGCACAATGGGGAAAAAAAGACTTACTGAACTTCTACTCATGAGTGTCCACCAAAGTTTATCAATGGAGCTTCATTTCTGTCGAAGTGTATTGACACAGTTTCCAAGGGGTGTTGTATTCTTTTGTAACCACTGAATTACCAATTGAGCGACATTTTCAAGGTTTTATTCTAGACTTGAAACTTTGTAACTAAAATAGAAATTTGATTGAATTAAGTCTATATAAAAATAAAGAATGAGCTATAGAATTTGAATTATTTTGTGTTATGAACCTTCGCTAAAATAAAAATTGTTTCAACCTCTCCCCTCCCCATTTTTTTTCTGGCAAAGGGCATGATGATGATGATGATGATGATGATGATGATGATGATGGATCCCACACATTACAAGCCAAGTTTCACACTGCATAATGGAGCACAGACAGTTTTTCTTTATATATCAGGGTTGTCCATATGGGTGAACACTGGATTCTTTCAAGCTAGAGAGCAGAGATCGGGAAAGTGTAGCATCCAGATATTGTTGAACTGCTCCCATCATTCTTTAATGGTATGCCATCTTGGGAGCTACAGCCTGCACCTATTCCACATACCAGCCCTAGATGGACAGGTGGGAAATGCCTCCAGATCTACAATTCAGTCCCTTGTGGGAACATCATGAACAAAGAGGTATTGAGATGATCTTTATTTATTTAATTATTCGATTTCGTAGACCGCTCTCTCCGGAGCCCAGCAATAAAACCAGATAAAACACATAAAAACAGCATTATAAAAACAGCATTATAAAACCAATTAACCCCGCTCCCAACAATAAAATCCCAGCAGACGACAATAATGCAGGCGGCAAGACGCGACAGGATGGCAGGTTATAGCAGGCATCAGTCGGAGCCAAATGCCTGCCTAAACAGCCAAGTCTTTACGGAGGTGTAGCACAGCCAGGCTCGTTTGTGCCTGGAGGGCTGGGAAGCAGTCCCGGGGTTCCCTTAGCATTAGGGCCTGCAGCAGCTGAGATTGATTCAGAGGATGAGCTAGATGACTGGGGCGAAGCACAGGGCCCTTCAGATGGGCCTCGTTCCCCCGCTCAGAGCTTGGAATGGGATGAGATGATGTTTGGACCTAGTGAAGAGATAGATCACCAGGTGGACATGGGAAGCAGCGAAGGGAGTTATGAACACCCCGGAGGGAGGAATTCGCAAGAGGCCGAGAATGTAAACATGTACGAGACCGAGTGGGAAAGTGCTAGGGAGGAAAGCTCTCAAGAAGATAGCGACACATCTGCTGAAAGGCAAGGTCGAACCTTTGATAGGAGACGGGACATTGAGTCGAACAGAAGGGCTTGGTCTAGAGTGCTAGACCGGCCGAGGTCCGTGAGTAGAGATTGGAGACGCAGAAGCCTAGAGCGGCGCGGACCTCGGCCGAAGGATTAAGTATAGGATCCGTGGGAATCCTTCCTCAGTTCTCCGGCCACGTCTTTCCTGAACAGGCGTGAAGCGGAGTGGGACCACAAGCCAGCCGTGGTCATCAAGCCTTGCCTTGCATTTGCCTTGTTTCTTGAGCCGCATTGGTTTGCGGAGCCTTGCCCTGTTTCCTGATTCGCATTGGTTTGCGGAGCCTTGTCCTGTTTCCTGATCCGCATTGGACTGCGGAGCCTTGCCACGCTTCCAGCTTATTTGCTACGTTACTTTGGACTACTTTGCTTATTACCTTTTGGACAATTGCATATTATTGGACTATTTACTCTTTGGAACTGTTTTTATATTCAATAAAGTAGTTAGCCTTCAGCACGTCTCTGTGTGTGTGATTAAGGGGCCCGCCAGGTCCGTGATCGTGACAGCTGGCCGGAGAACTCCAAGAACCCCTTATCACACCACGGGACGCCGCTCGGGACGCCGCAAGAAGCGCCCCACGACAGTGGTCGCCATGGCTAACTTGACAGATGCCCAAGTGCAAGCAATGCAACAGGAATTGGGGGAGCTGCGGACCCGGGCCGGACGGCACCCGGGGGTGAGCCCACCTGGCCGCTTTAGTGGTAATCCGGCCCAGGTGGAGGTTTTTGTGTGCCAAGTGGAACTATATTTGGAGCAACGGCCCAACGAGTTCGCCACCGATCGAGCCCAGGTGGTTTTTGTTTACAACCTGATGGAAGGGACAGCAGCAACGTGGGCCACCGCGTTGATCCGGGCGCAGTCCCCCCATACGAACACGCTGCGGGCTTTCCTAGCCGCGATCAGGGCGACATGGGGGGCTCCCGTGAATGAAGAGCTCGCCGAGAGGGATTTGGCTCGGCTGACGAGCAAGGATTTATCCCTGTCCCAGTACATCTCCCGCTTTCGAGTCCTGGCTGCCCAGACACAGTGGGGCGTACCGGCGTTACGGTACCACTACATTGCGGGGCTGACAACGGAATTGCAACAGGAGATGTTAAAGCATCCCCGACCCAATGATCTTGAGGCCGCCATCACTTTGAGCCTTCGTATGGAAGCAGGTCTGCAGACCAGGAGGCGGTGGGACAAGGGCGGAATGGAGAAACCAGTGGCGAGGAAGGAAGGGGCTGGGCAGTTCCAACCCCGACAATTGCCAGTACCGGCCGGCCCGGATGACCCAGAGCCCATGCAGTTGGGAACAGTTCGGCCCAAAGTGGACCAGGCGGAGAAGGCACGGCGTCAGCGCCTCAACTTATGCTGGTACTGCGGGGGGGCTGGACATTTTTCTAAGGAGTGCCCCCAGAAACCTCGTGGAAAGACTCCTAGGGCTTCCGCCGCCCTTGGAGGGGCCCCAGAGGCCGAAGAGGCCCTTCAGGCGACAGGGGAAGGGACCGGCCGGGTGTAAGAGGGTTCACTCACTCGGCCGATGTCGCTAACCTCCCCCCCTGAACCCAAGACTGGACAATTGTTCCTTGTAATGGTCAGTTTGTGGTCGCCCGAGAAGGGGCCGATGATGGTCCATGCCATGATTGACTCGGGAGCGACCAACAATTTCATCGATGCAGACTATGCCAAGTCTGCCGGATTAAAATTTCTTGATCTTCAAGAGCCTAAGGGCGTCCAAACCATCGATGGGAGAGTCCTGAAAACGGGGGCGGTAACTCAGTATACAGCTCCTACCAGGATGTGGACTAGTTCCCATAAAGAGGACATTTCTTTTCTTGTGACCAAGCTCCCAGATTTCCCCATGGTCCGGGGCATTGTGTGGCTCGCGCTCCATGACCCCAGATCTCCTGGGCTAAGAGACAGCTATATTTTTCTTCGGACCATTGCCAGGGCCACTGCATGACGGCTCGGGCGTGCCTGGCCCAAGAAGTGGAGAATGTGGCCACCCTGCCCAAGAAGTATGCCGGATTTTGGGATGTCTTCAGTGAGAAGGAGGCGGAACGCTTGCCTCCCCACCGGCCCTATGACTGTGCCATTGAATTGCAGCCGGGAGCCCCAATCCCGCGGGGGCGTCTCTACCCTCTCTCGGAACCAGAGCAACAGGCTCTCCGAGATTTCCTGGATGAGAATCTGCGGAAGGGGTTCATTCGCCCTCCCAAGCCCCGGCCGGGGCTCCGATTCTTTTCGTCAAGAAGAAATCGGGGAGTTGCGGCTTTGCAATGACTACAGGGAACTCAACAAGATCACGATCCGGAATCGCTATCCCCTGCCCTTGATCCCCGAGCTCTTGGAGCGGATGCGGGGCGCTAAGGTGTTCACTAAACTGGACCTGAGGGGGGCTTACAACCTTGTCCGGATTCGCCAGGGTGATGAATGGAAGACGGCCTTCCAGACCAAGTGGGGCAGTTTCGAATACCTGGTGATGGGATTCGGTTTGTGCAACGCCCCAGCATGTTTTCAACATTTCATGAATGACATTTTCAGAGACCTTTTGGACCGCTATTTGGCAGTCTACTTAGACGACCTGCTGATCTTTTCTCCGGATCAGGCGACCCATGATCGCCATGTCAAGGAAGTGCTCCAGAGACTGAGGGCCCACGGGCTCTATGCTAAGCTGGAGAAATGTGCTTTTGACTTGCGTGAGGTGGACTTTCTGGGCTACCGTATCTCACCTACGGGCATTGCCATGGATGGCACCAAGGTCCAAGCCGTGGTCGACTGGGCGGCCCCTGCTAGCAAAAAAGACATTCAAAGATTCCTGGGCTTTGCCAACTACTACAGAAAGTTCATTCCTGACTTTGCCAAGTGGGCTGATCCGATCACCCAGTGTTTGCGGGGAAAGGTGCCGTTCCGGTGGACTCCGGAGGCGGATGTGGGGTTCCACAAGTTGAAGCAGCTGTTCACCACTCAGCCGCTTTTGCAGCACCCCAACCCCCACACCCCTTTCATCGTCCAGGCCGATGCTTCGGATGTGGCGGTGGGAGCGATCCTGCTACAGCCTCAGGGGACGGACTTGTTGCCCTGTGCCTACTATTCCCGGCAGCTGACGGCTCGGGAAAAGAACTACACCATTTGGGAGAAGGAACTGTTGGCCATCAAGGTGGCTTTCGAGGTCTGGAGACACCTGCTTGAAGGGGCCAAGTTCCCGGTGGAGGTTCACACCGACCACCGGAACTTGGAGCATCTGAAGTCCCAGCGCAAATTGAACCAGAGGCAACAGAGATGGTCCCTGTTCTTTGAGCGATTCAATTTTCGCATTCACTATGTGACCCCCAAGCAGACCAAGCAAGCTGATGCGTTGTCCCGAAAGCCGGAGTACGTTCGTGAGGGCGACGGGCCGTCCGAGGCCCGGTTGCTTAAAGCGGAGAACTTTGCGGCTGCTCGGGCGCTTCCTGTTCACCCTCCAGTGGCTCCGCCAGCCCCTGGTGACAAGAGACCATTGAGTGTCCGTGTTCAGGCTCGCCAGCGGACCGATCCGTGGGTGCAGGAGCAGCTGACCCAGGGGCTCCAGCCCCTTTCCAGGTAAAGAACGGGGTGCTTTACCACCGGGACTCTGTCTATGTTTCCCCTGGGCCCGAGCGGGCGGACATTCTCAAGCTTTGCCACGATAGCCGGGCCGCAGGCCATTTTGGGCTGTTCAAGACTTTGCAACTGGTCCTACGGGACTTTTGGTGGCTTAAAGTGCGGAGGGATGTGGAGGACTATGTGGGCTCCTGCCCTGTGTGTCACCGGGCTAAGAACCAGGGGGGCAAGCCGGCCGGTTTGCTCCAGCCGCTCCCGACCCCCTCTGCCCCCTGGAAGATGATTTCGGCTGATTTCATCACCGACCTCCCTCTTCCACAGAGCCTGGTGACGGACGGGGCACCCAATTCACTTCCCAGTTCTGGAAGGCTGTCCAGAAGCTGCTGGGGATTGATGTGCGAATGTCCACGGCTCACCACCCGCAGACCGATGGGCAAACCGAAAGGGTTAATGCCACTTTGGAGCAGTACCTGCGCTGCTATGTCAACTATCAGCAAAACAACTGGGCGTCCTTGTTGTCTTTGGCAGAGTTTGCTTACAACAATGCGACGCAGGAATCCATCAAAGAGACCCCTTTCTTTGCTAACTATGGACACCACCCTCGGTTCTACCCGCCGGTGGACCCGTCTGGGGAAGTTTCGGAGGCCAAGGATTGGCTTCAAGAGCTCACTGCACTCCAAGACTTGCTACGCACTCAATTGGACCAGGCGAAAGCCGACTACAAGCGGATGGCTGATCGGCGGCGCCAGGAGGGTCCTGAGATCCGGTGGGGAAAGTTTGGCTGTCCACCAAGAATTTGCCCACGCAGCACCCCAGCCGCAAGTTGGATGCGCGGTTTTTGGGGCCCTACCAGGTTTTGGAGAAGGTGGGGCCTGTTTCCTTCAAACTACAACTTCCAGCGGACATGAAACTCCACCCGGTGTTTCACCGTTCGTTGTTCCGCCCGGCGAAGGGGTGCGGCCTGATGTGGCCAGCCGCCTCCTCCCCCTGTGATGCGCGATGGCGAGGAGGAGCTGGAGGTGCACGACATCTTGGATGCCCGCATCAGATACCGGAAGCTGGAGTATCTGCTGGACTGGAAGGGATGGGCCCGAAGAACGTTCCTGGACTCGAGCCCGGGCGTCCATGCTCCCGATTTGGTGGCTCGTTTTCACCGCAAGTACCCTGACAAGCCCAAACCTCGCGGGCGGCCTCGGAGGGGCCCTGAGGGGGGATAGTGTAGCACAGCCAGGCTCGTTTGTGCCTGGAGGGCTGGGAAGCGGTCCCGGGGTTCCCTTAGCATTAGGGCCTGCAGCAGCTGAGATTGATTCAGAGGATGAGCTAGATGACTGGGGCGAAGCACAGGGCCCTTCAGATGGGCCTCGTTCCCCGCTCAATGGGGTGAGATGATGTTTGGACCTAGTGAAGAGATAGATCACCAGGTGGACATGGGAAGCAGCGAAGGGAGTTATGAACACCCGGAGGGAGGAATTCGCAAGAGGCCGAGAATGTAAACATGTACGAGACCGAGTGGGAAAGTGCTAGGGAGGAAAGCTCTCAAGAAGATAGCGACACATCTGCTGAAAGGCAAGGTCGAACCTTTGATAGGAGACGGGACATTGAGTCGAACAGAAGGGCTTGGTCTAGAGTGCTAGACCGGCCGAGGTCCGTGACTAGAGATTGGAGATGCAGAAGCCTAGAGCGGCGCGGACCTCGGCCGAAGGATTAAGTATAGGATCCGTGGGAATCCTTCCTCAGTTCTCCGGCCACGTCTTTCCTGAACAGGCGTGAAGCGGAGTGGGACCACAAGCCAGCCGTGGTCATCAAGCCTTGCCTTGCATTTGCCTTGTTTCTTGAGCCGCATTGGTTTGCGGAGCCTTGCCCTGTTTCCTGATTCGCATTGGTTTGCGGAGCCTTGTCCTGTTTCCTGATCCGCATTGGACTGCGGAGCCTTGCCACGCTTCCAGCTTATTTGCTACGTTACTTTGGACTACTTTGCTTATTACCTTTTGGACAATTGCATATTATTGGACTATTTACTCTTTGGAACTGTTTTTATATTCAATAAAGTAGTTAGCCTTCAGCACGTCTCTGTGTGTGTGATTAAGGGGCCCGCCAGGTCCGTGATCGTGACAGCAGGAGTTTGTTTAGAGCAGTGGTTCTCAACCTGTGGGTCCCCAGATGTTTTGGTCTTCAACTCCCAGAAATCTTAACAGCTAGTAAACTGGCTGGGATTTCTGGAAGTTGTAGGGCAAAACACCTGGTGACTCACAGATTGAGAACCACTTGTTTAGGGTGTGCCATCACTTGTGAAAATAATTTTAGCTGTCCCAAATCCTTTCCTAAACCTTGCAGTTTTCTTCTAATTTATGTCACTGGACATCTTTAGTTTGATTGTCTGCTCAGATTTTTTTAATTGAAGCTCTTTATTATCGTCAAGTAATTTTAGTTCTTTATTTCTTTCTGAGTAGCATAGTACCCCAGAAAAATTAGCAGGAGATTGTGAGAATTTTTCTCTAATCCTAAACCAATGTTATCTGTAATCTGAGGAAGAAACATCCAAATCAACAATACATTTGACGTTAACCATTATTTAATTTGTGAGGTTGGTGTGTGTGTGTGTGTGTGTGTGTGTGTGTGTGTATATATATATATATATATTCCAGCCCCCAGCATCCAGTTGGTATTGGATTTTGGCTATATTCAGACATCACAAGAAACTATGGTTCATTGTGACAGACATGAACCTTGGGCTTGGTTAAGATGATACAACAAACTGGCTCATCAGAAATGGAAGATAAAGCATCCAATTCCTTGCAGTTACAAGGGAAGAGGGGGAAAAAAGAGATTTTACAAACCCAAAGCTCACAAGAGCTCCTCCTTCTTCTAACATCCTAAGGCAGCTTGCATTTGTATGTTTGTGTTTGTATGTAGATTGTACAGAAAATGCTGATGTATATGCAAACCAAACAATGAGCACAGCTGATTTTTTTCCCCAAAAAGAGTTTAGAGATATTAAACTCTCATGGTTCCTTTGCTTACAGTTAGAGCAATGGTTTAAGAACTGGATAAGAAAAAAAATGGGGAAGGAGACAAACCTACATAATTTGAACAAATGATACAAAAGGAAGGAGCCACAGGAGAATACCATAAGATGAAAGGAATAACTAGTAAAATATATAAGATAATAATAGAGATTAAGGAAGGAAAAATAAAAAAATGCAATATTAAGAGAAACATGGGAGGAAGATTTAGGGATTAAGATAAGGGACGTGGATTGGATACAGTTATGGAATCAAAGACATTTAAGGAACTTATTGATAAGGGTTAAAGAAAATTTTTATAAATTGGTATGGAAATAGTACATAACACCAGTAAAAATAGCAAATATTAATTAAAATGTTATAAAAAACTGTTGGAGAGGTTTCCAAGAGGTGGGTACATATATATATATATATATATATATATATATATATATATATACACACACACACACACACATATACATATATACACACACACTGTGTGTGTGTGTATATATATATATATATATATATGTGGTGGGGATGTAAATATGTAAAGGCAGTTTCTGAGGATGTAGCTGGAGCACCTGCTTGTCCGATTTTGATGGATCAATTTCAATTGGTGAAACCCGAGGATGTGGACAAGATACTTGGAGGAATGAGAGCGACCACATGCATCCTAGACCCCTACCCATCCTGGCTTCTAAAAGAGGCCAGAGGGGGACTGGCCGAGTGGGTGAAGGTGGTGGTTAATGCCTCCCTCCGGGAAGGCAACATTCCAGCGAGTTTAAAACAAGCTATTATAAAACTGTTATTTATTTATTTATTTATTATTCGGGCTTCTATGCCGCCGACTCCCTGAGGCTCGCGGCGGCTTACTGGAGCCGAGGGCACAATAAAACGCAAGGCAATAAAACAATTAAAAACAGCAGTAACACAATAAAACAATGACGCAATTCAAGAATGAGCGTCACATCAACCCAGAACGAACGAGCAGATGGTGGGGCATGAGCCGGACCTACCCGCCGAAGGCCTGCTTAAACAGGTAGGTTTTGCAGGCCCGTCTGAACGGGAGCAAGTCCTTCATGGGCCGGGTTCCGGGCGGGAGGGCGTTCCACAGCTAGGAGCTATGACAGAGAACGCCCTCCGGCGGGTGGATGTCAGTCTTACAAGCTTCGCCGAAGGTATCTCCAAGAGGTTGGAATCCTCGGACCGTAGTGATCTCGAAGGGCAGTATGGGGTGAGAAGGTCCCTCAGATACGCTGGCCCCAGACCGTGCAAGGCCTTAAAGGTAAGAACCAACACTTTGAAGGCGATCCGGTGCTCGATTGGCAGCCAGTGCAGATCCTGCAAAACAGGTGTTATGTGGCAACCTGCTGGGGTGCCAGACAGGAGCCGGGCGGCAGTGTTCTGCACCAGCTTGAGCTTCCGGGTTGCTGACAGAGGAAGGCCAATGTAGAGCGTGTTGCAGTAATCTAGCCTTGAGATGACCATGGCTTGGATCACCGTTGAAGAAACCATCACTCGACCCCACTCAATTCGTCAACTATCAGCCTGTTTCCAATCTTCCCTTCTTGGACAAAGTCCTGGAACGTGTGGTGGCCTCACAACTCCAGGTATTCTTAGAAGACACGAATTATCTGGATCCGGCGCAGTCTGGTTTTAGGCCGGGGCATGGTACTGAGACAGCCTTGGTCGCCTTAGTGGATTATCTACGCTGGGAGCTGGACAGGGGGAGTGTGTCCCTGTTGGTTCTGCTGGACCTCTCAGCGGCCTTCAATACCATTGACCACGGTATCCTTCTGGGACACCTTGCGGAAATGGGTCTTGGAGGTACTGTCTTGCAGTGGCTCCAGTCCTTTCTGGAGGGCCGATCTCAGAAGGTGTTACTGGGAGATACCTGTTCAACCCCTCAATGATTGTCTTATAGGGTTCCTCAGGGTTCAATACTATCTCCCATATTGTTTAACACCTACATGAAGCCGCTGGGAGAGGTCATCCGGTGTTTCAGGGTGCGGTGTTATCTGTACGCAGATGACATCTAACTCCTTTCCACCTACTACTAAGAAGGCTGTTTTGGTCCTGAACCGGTGCTTGGCCGCTGTGTCGGACTGGATGAGGGTGAACAAATTGAAATTGAATCCAGACAAGACAGAGGCACTCCTGGTCAGTCGAAAGGCCAAACAGGGCATAGGGTTACAGCCTGTGTTGGACGGGGTTACACACCCCCTGAAGACACACGTTCACAGTCTGGGTGTGATCCTGGACTCATCGCTGAGCCTGGAACCCCAGGTTTTGGCGGTGACCAGGGGAGCAATCGCTTGGGAACTAACACAAAATTTGGACACAATACACCTATCAAGCCAACATGTGGCCATCACTTAGAAAAGCACTGAAAAACACAGAAGGGATTTAAAAAGCCAAAAAGCAAAAAGACACTACAGCGCATGTGCAAAATGACTCCTCTTGGATAACAAAACACACAATAGCATATCAACACTCTCTTCCAGACTACAGCTCCCAGCATCCCCTAGATCAAGCCCTTTAGGAGAGGAGCATGATCCAAATGCACGGCTTCCAAGCTGCAAACTTTATTCTCCTTGGATTTCTTTGAGAGCATCCCAATCTTTGCATATTTCCAATTTCCTATTCCTGGACTGCAACTCCCAGCAATCCTCCAGATAGATGAGTTAGATAGATTAGATAGAGATTGATAGGTAGTTAGATAGATTGATCAGGAGGATTGCTGGGAGTTGCAGTCCAAGAATAGATAGAGAAGGAAGAAAGGGGAGAAAGAGGAAGGGAAAGAAAAGAAGGGAAGGGAAGATGAAGAATATAAATTATGTATAATATAGACTCAGATTTGCATCCTCTTGGCAATGAACACAGACTTTTCCTGATCCAACTACATAACATAAATAATGATTTTCATGTAACTTACATATTGAGTTTTCATCAAACAGCTCAAATCATACTGTAATTTCATATATATCTTACAGAACATCACTAAGCCAGACAGGATTATTTTTTGTAAAGAATTAAACATCTTATACAGCATTATCACAAAATATATGTTGAGAAATGCTATTTATCATCTGCTTTTACTCTTAGCATCTATCTCTGTGCATTCATTTGTAGAGGAAACTAAACCTCTATATATATGTGGATGGAAACACAAAGGCAACTGCATCATTTGCAGGAGGCTACATGTTTTGTTATTTATTTCAGTAACAAGCCAAATATCTAACCGGATAAGAACTAATATAGCCAATTTAATATTTAGAGAAGTGGCTGTCTCTTCCTCTCTATTACCAGAATTGTATGGCTATTTATTTATTTATTAGCCAGAAACAGCATCAGCAGTTTTTTTTAAAAACAAACACTAATTTTATGTCTCAGGAGGTAGTTTTCATATCACTTTCAGTGATCTCTGTTAACTATTAACTAAGATTTTCCAATCTGATCTGGAATGATAGACCATCTACTGAAGGACAATAGGTAAATAACCAAAGAGTATCACTAGCCAGAATTACTTGCCATTGCTATTCTGGCTACCCATAGTTAGATGAACACATCATGCATGATTCAGAAGGATTGTAACAATGCAGTTTCTAACTTTGTTTTCTCTCTGTCTTTAGACATACAATGAGCCCTTACAATCTGCTGGGGTTTGGTTCCAAATTCCATTGATACCTAAATTCCATTATATACATACCACAGTAAAATGGTGCCCCTTATATGTATAAAATGGTATAATCAAGGTTTGTTTTTGGAATTTAAAACAATATTTTTCAAGCAAGCCATGAATGATGGAATCTATGAATGCAGCATCTGTGAATATGGAGGGCCAACTGTATTTTGTAAAGAATTTTGGGTTAAGCAGTTGAGCATCCACAGCTAGATCCGAAGCCCGGATTCTTAATATTTTGCTGACAGACATACTTTTTAACTATATGAAAACAGTCACACTTTCCATCTTCCAATGTACAAGGACTTCTAGCTATGGGTGGGGTTTTTTTTAATTAAAAAAACCAACCTAATACATTTTGCACAAAATGAATTGAGGTCTGTAGAAAAATGTTTTGTGCACCCTCCCGGGTTTTTGCACAAACTTTTATTTTAAATGTAGATATGCAAAGGATTTTATAGTGGTTGACCATTTTCCTGATAGGCTGTCCTAATACATCAAGATATGATTTTTAAAAAATCAAGGATGAGAAAATCAGGGATCATCCTTTACATCTCTAATCTCTATAATACCATAAGTAGTCATAATATGAGAAAACAAGAAAAAGGAAATATTTCCTTTGTGTAGACAGTATCTACATTGAGTAAGAAGATTAAATTTCCATAATTGATAAATCTGTCACATGAGAAGAATATATAACAACCATATACCAAAAGTAACATAGCAGATTGTTACTACAGAACTAACATGCATAATGGTTCTGGGAAAGGAAAACCTTTGCTATGTAATATTCTCCTCTGCCCAGTACAAAGACTCAATAAAGAGGCTTTTGTTTCTGAAAATCCTGCTGCAAAGAGAAAGTCAACCATAGCCTTTGGAATATTTGTGGGGAGGAGACTGTAGGGAAAAATAAAATTAGAAAGCTATCAATTAGAGACAGAATTGGGGCTAGTTGAGAAGAATTGATAAAATCTGAATAGGGTTTGTGGTTTGATAACAGCAGCTGAGAGTGTGGAAAGAGTTCAGAGAGTTCATGCTTAATTTATTTATTATGGGGTATACCTTTACTGATGTTATTTTCTGCATCTCTATGGATGTTTTCATTTAACAATGCATAAGACGCATCAGCCACATGTTCCACATTGAACCCGCTAATCAACATAGTCACTTGTTCAGTATTATTTGTTGTTGTTCATCGGCTTTTAAATCATTCCTGAGTTATGGCAACTCTAAGATGAACTCATTATGGAAGTTTCCTTGCCAAGGCAGTTTGCCTTTGCCTTTCTCTAAGACTGAAAGTGTGTGACATAGAATAATAGAATCACAGAATTATACAGTTTGAAGAGACCTCATGGGCCATTCAATCAACCCCCTGCCAAGAAGCAGGAAAATCACATTGATGTTCAGTAGGGATTTGAACCCTGGTCTCCAAATGCTCAAACCACTACATCAGAAGCCTGAGTACCAGATTCAGGGGAAGATCTTAAGGACAAAAAGGCAAGATCAATGACAAGCCTCCAAGGGTTGGAACTGCAGGGCAAAAAAGAGTATCCATCACACATATTATTATCATTGTTATTATTATTGTATTTTCTCTATGTATTATTCCTTCGGTGTGTGTGCAAACTGTCATGAGAGATTTGTGATTTTTTTTTGCCTGTATGTATAATCTTTTAAATGAATACAAACAAACAGGGAGCAAATTGTATTAGCACAAGCTAAATGGGGAACTGCTATTGGTACTGTTCCAAGTTAGAGAATATGACCCCATCCCCAACTGGGTAAACATTGCCTTGCACTAAATCAAATCCATTCACTTAAGGACAGGTTCTTAGAGACCTATCAGATATTCAGCTAAGAAGAAGGGCTGAAGGGTTAAGACCAAACTATACCACCACTTTCTCTTTTGTCAGGAAATCAGCTCATTTAAGAGCTCTCTGATAGCAATCAAATTAATACAATTTCTCCTACGTTTCCATTTCCATATTGCCTGCTACTTTCTTTTTCTAAAAAAACTTCTTTTGGAAAGGAGACACAAAGCAAATCTAAGCAAAAAAACAGTGCACAATGACTATTGGGCAGTAATAACTGGTGGTGTTATTGTTATTGCCTTCAGCTTGTTTTCAGTTTGGGTAAAATACTATCATAGGTGTTCTTGGCAAGATCAATTCAAAGAATGATTGCCATTGCCTTCCTCTCAGTTTGAAATAAAGCAGCTTTCCCAAGATCTGCAAGTGCATTTCCATGACAGGACTTTCCTAGAAACTAACCAATACATGACAGTCAAATCATAAAAGCATTACATTAGTGAATGAGGCTTACAATTTAGTAAAGTTTCTGCCTTAAACGGCACAAATGAAGTGGCCTGAAAGGACAGAAAATAATTATTTATTTGATTTTTATTCCAGATAAGGAAAAATGAATTTTGTGGGTTTTCTGCCTCGTGTGCCACAATAACTTGTATGGTTGTAAATACTCTACAGCTTGACTACAGGTGGAGGTACCATTTGCTGTTGCTCTACCTCAGAGAATAAAGAATGAAATGAGCTTAATAAAATATATTCAAACACAAATTCTCCATTTTTTTACTCTATATTATATATCAGCAGCATGCAATAGGCAATTATTTGCATTCAGTTTTCATTTCCAATGAACAAAACAATATTATATAAGGCATTAAAGTTGGCGATTCCACCATAAACAATAGTATCCTCCTAGGCATATACATTTAAAGCGGCATCAAGCCTGCATTGTCCCATAAGCACAGAGAAGCAAAAGGAAGTCTGCAGAGTCCTGATAATATCGTAGAAATTCAAAATAAATTGTATGTCTAGTCCAAATCATGAGTAAAATAATTCAAAAGACTATGAGGCTCCCCTCTGGTAGACGGACAGGTGATATCCTGCGCAAAATCCGTTTCACCATAATCGACTTCTTCGGGACCGGGATTGTAGTATGGGGAGGATCTAAGCTCCGTGGCAGTTCTGTTAACAGTTAAAATGAAATAAACTACAATAAAATACACAATAATCATCTGTTGTGAGAGGCTCAACACAATGGAACAACAGCATGTCAGATTTATACATACATATTTAATCATACTGACCTCAATAATGAAGATATAGCATTTAACGCGGCATAGGCCTGCAGGTCAGTGTTTCAGACAAGGGGGAGTGGTGTGCATACAGAGTTATAAAGCACATTCGACTAATTACAAGCAGATGTATTAGATCAAAATCTCACTTAATGATAGTTTATCATTCAACCCTAAAGGGGCCTCACACTTTAAATCGATTATCCATTTTCTTTCCAGGCGAAGCAACCTGTTTTTAACATCACTGTGGGGAATGGATTCAAGTCTTTCCAGGACTGTGAGCGTAAAGTCTTCATGTCCATGTTTCTGTGTTAGAAAATGGGAATATAATCGTGAATTATCACATTTAGTTCGGAAACAGGAACGGTGTTCCTGAATTCTGACTCTGAGCTCTCTTCCCGTCTCCCCTGTGTAAATATGGCCACAAAAATATGTTATGCAATATATAAGATTCTTCGATCCGCACGTTGCTGGGGAACGGATCCGAAATGTTTTCCCATTGTATGGGCTAGTTATACTCGTTTGTCTGTTGATAAGTTTACATATTGAACAATGATAACAGGGATCTGTGCGGAATGTTTTAGCTGTCAAGTTCTTATGGGTTTTATGGTCCGAATGGACAATTAAATTGCGAATGCTCCGTGTTTTTTTATAGGCGATGAGGGGAGGTTTCTCCAGTCCAGGAATTTCTTTCAATAAAGGCCAGTACCTCTTTGTAATTCCTACAATTTGTTTGGAGTGCGGAGTATATGTGAGGGGCCATATTAGACGGTCCTTAGGTTCCTTGAGTTTCTTTTGGAATAATTCAGAGCGAGGAATTTTGGAAACTTTCTCAAAGGCTTTATTAAGAATTTGCTGGGGATATCCTTTTTCTTTTAGGTTCCTCATTAAGAGCTCCGAGTCTTCCATGAAATCATAGTGTGTCGAGGAGTTTCTCTTAATGCGTAACATCTGCGAAAAAGGCAAGTTATTCTTCAGGGCCGGTGTATGATGCGAAGAGAACTGTAGCAACGAATTGCGATTTGTTGGTTTAATGTAATTTTTAACTTTTAATTTTTTGGGTTCAAAATGAAAAGCAAGTTTGTCCCCCCGGTCATTTCTGAGCAGCTGAAAACTTTCGAACAAATGGTACTACGAGAAATTGAACACATAGACCACAAACGGAAGGGCTCTCCTCGGGTCTCCGCCATGCCCGGGCCAGGTCGAGGTGTAGGCTGCGCAGGCCCACCTTGCGAGGGAGGGGGCCGGTGAGGAAGGAGGAGGTGGCGCTGCTGCTGATTCTGCTTCTTCCTCCTCCTCTGCCTCCTCCTCCACCTCCTCTGTCATTCGCTTCCTCCTCCTCGCCAGCTCTGCTGCCGCCATGGCCTTCCCCGCCCCCGGCTCGGCCTGCGTTTGAGGGATGTTTGCTGTGGCGCGAACGTTCGAAACGTGCGCTGGCAGCGAAGAGGTAGGGATGCCAGGTTCCGTTGCCCGTTTTTGGGGGGTTGTGTTTGGGGGTGTTGCGAGGTATCTAGGCCGGGGTTTTTTGGCCGTATAGGTACCTCGTGGTATGTTGGAATGTGTTGCCGATTTTCATGCTTCTGCGGCTTATAGTTTAGCTGTCTATTTGCCGGGTTGCACGACGTGTCAAAAAAAATATATAGATTGTTTTGTTCATTGGAAATGAAAACAGAATGCAAATAATTCCCTATTGCATACTGCTGATATATAATATAGAGTAAAAAAACGGAGAATTTGTGTTTGAATATATTTATTAAGCTCATTTCATTCTCTCTTTTTTGTATGTACCTTTGGAACTGTAAGTGTTTATCTTGAGCTCTACCTCCGAGAGCAAAACTTTCGGACAGACCTGCCAAAAGGGCTTGGTTTATTCCAGGGTGATGTCCATGATGCCTAGGTCTAAGATTCTCCCTGCTCAAGCTTAAACTAGCTCAATCAACCCACAACACAAGTAAAGTTCAGAGGTGTGCTGCACACACAACACAAGTAAAGTTCAGAGGTGTGTTGAGTGTAATGTTGCTAAAATGGCACAGACATTGCTTGTGTCTGCTTCTGCTAAGCTAATGCAGGCAGTCCCCGACTTACAAACATCCGACTTACAAATGACTCATAGTTTAGAATGGGGGTGAGAAAACAAGAAGTGAGAGAAATCTTCCCCTCAGAAGAGAAATTCATGTGGGGAAGGTGTGTCAGTTGAAGCTTTATCACCAATCCTTGTTTCCACAATAAAACAAAATCCAATTATCAAAAGGACAGAAAGTGAGGTGAAATCTTCTGAACAGGGGCACAGACAGCAAAACAAATACGACAAGCTTATTCACCTTTCCCAATGCTATCCAAAGTGTGTGTGTGTAGTTACATTTAAAAATGTACCTATTCCAGCTAACATATGACTTCAATTTAAGTACAACCCTACAGAATATATCTTGCTTTGGGGGCTGCCTCTAAACCATTTGGTAGTAAGGACACCTCTACTGCACAGGAAATCACTACTAACCATCTGTAATCATCTGAGTTGAAACTGGGTATAAATCTAACTAAATAGATTAAGCTTTTCCAACTATGGGTGTCTTTGATCTTCTCCCTGGAGGAAAATATTCAGGATTAAATGAAACCAGGAGAATCGGCTTCAAGAACTATCTTGCCTACTACCATTAGATGATTTTTTAAAAAATAGCTAATCAATAAATTCCTTTCAGTGGTCCTGAATTAGGTTAATGAGATCTAATTCACTGGATATCTGCATGCAGGTCCTGCGTCATTCATTCCTTCTCCATCAATGGCCTCTGTTTTGTTTTATAACTTCATTTTTACAGAACTTCAACCAGAGAACTGGTGGAGATGTCTTCAAAGCATATTAGAATCTCAATACATATCCCTGAACTAACCTGTCATTAGAGTTCAGCTTCTGTATACTCAAGTGTATGACTGCTTAATACAGCTAAAATAAAATTCATTGCTGAATTTGACCTTGTAAGACAAGAGCATTTCAAAAGGACATAAGGAAATGAAAAGCATTACGAATTAAACCACACAATTGAAAATGGAATCTGGAACCAGAAAGTTAAATAAAGCTTTGCTATTCTTTCTTAAGATAAAAATCAGAGGACACAAATGAAGTCCAGCTTAACTATACATACACTTTTGGCAATCAGGCAAATATTAATGAAAGCTTTTGTGGATTCCTGAAGATTAGCTGTTAAAGTATAGGATTTTCCTCGTTAGCTTTTAATATAATTTAGTAGCACTGAAGTGAATTTGTTGACCAATTTTATCTGTTAATTATGACCTGATGGTTTGGAAAGGATTGCTAGCTGCTAGAATTTTTTACATTACAAAGCAGAACAGAAATCCTTCAAATATAGGCACATATCATTGTTCCACTGAGATATATATAAATGTATAAAATATATATGATTGGTTATTATTTCTGTTTTACTTTTTGTTGTAGTGAAAGGATGATGAAGTATAAGAAAAATTGTAAATGTTGTAGTAGAGCCTCTGAGTAATGTTGCAAGCAGGAGTAATGCTACAAACACTGCAAACAGGGGTGTGGTCATTAGGAGAGGCAAACAGGATAGGGATCAGATGAGAACAGGGATAACTACAATTCTAGAATCAATTTCAATTACAATTATTCAATCCTACAGAATCTGGGGATTTGCAATTTAAATAGAGGCATTTAGGATTCTCAGCCAAAATGCACCAATGTTTCACCAAAATACAAACTCCAAGATCCCATTTAAAGTGGAATCATAAAAATGTAATTGTGCATTGTAAAAGGGTCAGAAATGGCCCTTCTACACAGCAAAATGAAATCCACATAATCTGCTTTGAGCTGGGCTATATGGCAGTGTAGACAAAGATAATGCAGTTCAAATCAGATAATGTGGATAATGTGCTTTGATAACCTGGATTATCTGGCAGTGCAGAAGGGCCCAAAAAGAAATCCAGAAAAGCTGCCAGCAGATAACCTATTCCTGTTATTTCCAAAATGTCTGCTACTCATAAAAACTACATTTATCAGGAAAAAGGAAGCGTTTTCTAACAGTGAGTCATTACCTTTATTTATTTTTCTCTTTAAGTGTATGGCCAACCTTGACATAGTTTGCAGTACTGAATACACATATTCCTGTGGACGTTTGATGGAAACATTGGCTACTTGACATTATAAAACTTGACAGGATTTGCTTTAGGGTAAAATAGGTGCTGAACAGAAATACCAGATCAATTGGCATATATAATGTTTGTGTTTATGTGCGTTCAAGTCATCTGTTGACTTATGGCAATCTCATGAATTTTATAGGGTTTTTTAAACAAGGAATACTCAAAGGCAGTGTTACATTTCTTTCCTCTGAAATATAGCCTACAGCTACACCCATTGGTGGTCTCTGAACTGGCATTTAGGTATTTAGGCTTTAAACTTAAAATTCCTACGTTAATTATTTTTATGTAATTTTGAGTATTATGTATTATTACATCCATACTAATCGGTCATTAATTTAGATCACTAGTAAAGAGTAAATCTACATATTATGCAATCACAATACTAACATTGAAAGTTTACAACCATCCAAAAGTGTTTCTGATAAAAATTGCAGGTGGACTGCTAGAAATAAGAAGGAATATGGATTTCTCTTTTAAAAAGAAAAGAAAAGAAAAAGGTTTAACTGAAGATGTATGAGATGAAAAACCTGAAAAACATTACAACTTCCTAGCATTGTACTTTTGAAAAGCAGAATAGCTTTCTAACACAATCTCTCGATACTTATTAATTAGAAGGGAATGTGTATTTATTTTCAATTATTATCAATTTAATATGAATCAGACAGAAGAAATAAAAATTTCATCAGAATCATCATATGAAAAATGGGTAATAAAATCTAAGTGTTAATTTTGCATGCTTTCCAGGTATTGAAGAGGAACAATTTCAATCGCAGTTCTTGCTTCTGCAGGATTTCATACCAAACACCAAAAACTACCATGAACATACAAACCTGGGCTATTTCATTCTTCATTTGGGATGGAGTTGAGTAATTTTGGTGGGCCCAGTGGCCAATTTTCTGCTTCTATGATCCTTCAGAAGTGACATGATATCCCTCTCAAAAAAAAAAAAGTCTTATGGAGAGAAAGTTTTACAATCTGCAATGGGCAATTTTAGGATATTTGCACTTTTTTAAAAAAATACACACAGTAACTTTGATTAGCATCATTCAGATAGACTCACAGTGATTGCCAACTAATACTGTTATGTAAAACCTGAATCTACAGTAGAAAGGTCTCAGAGCTGACACCACCTTGGCTGCTGGATGCTGATAACCAGCATACTATCTGGTCACAATGCAAACAAGATATCAATATGAGTGAGAAGCTATCATGACTTTCTACTGGGATTTATCTGGCTGCCTTTCTTTCACCAGTTTTCATGAGCAATTACAACCTCATTTTAAAGTATGGGAGTCCAGGAGCAAAGTCAAGAATGCAACAAAAAATAATGGCACATTGTAGCTCTAAACAGAACTACCACAACAACAGAATTTACTTCAGTGTGTAATTACTTAATTATTTAATGGGTTTAATTTTGTTAGAACTAGCAATTTACCTGAGGCCAGAATAGGTAGCAATGAGTCTACATGGTTAAATATTTGCATCAAGTTTTATTGCACTGAAGCAGCTTCTTTGGGAGAAAGGAAACCACTTTTATTTATAGCGGAGCTCTTCTAAGTTTGAACAAGGTAAACACTGCACATAGTTGCACTGCACTTATTATCACATAGTCCAAAATCTCATTGGGTGAGATTCTAACTCACAGTCTAATCTGCCTCGCAGCTCTGGTGTAAGGATAACTATGTAAATAGCCTTAAACAAAGCCATTAGCACACACGAGGTTTGTTGTATGATTACACTGGGTTAGCACTGTGTTTCATCTTCTCTTATAATATAGCATCATGACTTTCCTGTTGCTACATTGCATTTTCATCATTTCACTGAAGAGCATAACTTGTCACTGTCTCTAATATGACTGCAACTATTGTAGCTGGTGCAATGATTTCATTTGGCTGCAGTTCCAATATTCCAGCAGTCATGTGGTGTGTCTCACCATGCTTCTCTTCAAGCAAGGTGAAGTCACGTTGCTCTATTCCATTTCCCAAGTTTTCTTTTTTTTAAATGCTATGGCCATGCAATAACTGAGGGTGGGTGGGATGTTGCAATTATGGAATTATAGCAACACCCTCAATTTGAAAGAAGTATCAAAACTGCACAAAGGAGCAATTGTGGCATGAAAAGAAGAAAAATTAAGCAGGGATATTTTATCAATTTTGTATTCCATACACATGGAACAACACAAATAGATATGGAAAGCTGGTTATTTATTATTTCCACCATTTTTACCCCGCTTCTTCTCAACCCCGAGGGGGACTCAGAGCAGCCTAACAACGGCAACAATTTGATGCCAAAACACAGCATACATATAATAAAACTCAAATACAGTCAAAGTTAAAATACATTAAAATACAGTTAGCATTAAAATACATTAAAACACAATTAGCATTAAAATACATCATACAGTCACATAAGTTAAAAACAGAATTCCATCCATAATAGAAGCTTTGGGTCATGTCCACCAGTTTGCCATTTCAGTCCAATCTGAAGTGCTGTATCGTGCTAATGTGCAAACGCTTGGTCCCATAACCAGGATTTGACTTTTTTCCTGAAGGAGGGATGGGGATGGGGTTGATCGTATATCAATAGGGAGTGCGTTCCACAGATGGGGAGCCACCACCGAGAAGGCCCTATCTCTCGTCCCCACCAACCACATTTGAGAAGTGGGCGGGAGCGAGAGCAGGGCTTTCCTGGAAGATCTTAAATTATGAGGTGGGGCGTAGCAGCTGATGCGTTCAGACAAGTAAGCTGGGCCAGAACCGTATAGAGCTTTAAAGTTCAAAACTGAATTGAGCTCGGAATTGGACAGGCAGCCAGTGGAGCTGACACAATATGTAGCTCCCGTTAGTAGTCTGGCTGCCGCTTGTTGGACTAATTGCAGTTTCCGAACTGTCTTCAAAGGCAGCCCCACGTAGAGTGCATTGCAGTAATCTATTCGGGATGTGCCCAGAGCGTGGACGACCATAGCCAGATCAGACTTCCCAAGGTACGGGCGCAGCTGGCGCACGAGTTTTAACTGCAAAAGCTCCCCTGGCCACTGCCGAGACCTGGGGTTCCAGGCTCAGCGATGAGACCAGGATCACTCCCAAGCTGCAAACCTGCGTCTTCAGGGGGAGTGTAACCCCATCCAACACAGGCTGTAACCCTATGCCCTGTTCGGCCTTTCCACTGACCAGGAGGGCCTCTGTCTTGTCTGGATTAAGTTTCAATTTGCTAGCCCTCATCCAGTCCGACACAGTGGCCAAGCACTGGTTCAAAGTCTGGACAGCCTCCTTGGTGACAGGTGGGAAGGAGTGACAGATCTGGACGTCATCTGCGTACAGATAACACCTTACTCTGAAACTTCAAATGATCTCTCCCAGCGGTTTCATGTAGATGTTGAATAACATCGGGGACAGTACTGAACCCTGAGGGACTCCACACGACAACGGTTGTGGAGCCGAACAGGTGCTTTGATAACAGAAGGGAAGATGGAAACCAAAATATGTCTAGATGAAATATTGGGGTCATAAAAATAATAAAAGAACTTCAATATAACTCTACAGCTTCCTGGCCCTTAAGAGAACATCATATTGAGAAATCTGTATTGCATGTAAACTCTGTGAGAATGTGACTGCTTTTACCAACAGAAAACCAACTCAGGGATTAATTCTTCTTGAGTGTAAAATTTATCCAAACAATTGCTGTGCTTTGTATTGTCCTTTATTTTCATATTTGAACTTACAAAAATGTGTTGTCATATTGATCAATCAAAAAGGGCCAGTTCTGTAATTCGCATATATAGAATTTATATGCATCCCTAGGGACTTCATCACATTTGACAATTTCAGAGTCCTAGGATGCTTCTAGGATGCTTCCAGGATCTTAGGAGGACGGAGACTGCCGGATCCCTTCAGGTAATGCACAGCTACTTCTGGCAGGGCTCAGTTCTGTCAACATCCTGGCAGTGCCGTAAGACGCTGCCCATAGGACACGGAGGCTTCCGTGTTCTCACTGACAAGAACAGCCCAGTGTGGAGAGCAATGCTTTCCCTGTGGGATAGGGAAAGTACCAATACAGGTGATGTGAGGTGACTGTTTCCCCCACTGCCTACCAGATTTGCCATGTTACCTAGAGAATGATCTCACTATCGCACACTTTATGGACCTCAATGTGAGATCCTAGAATTTACAGGGATCCCTTGGGAAAATGAGTGTTAAATCCATATATCTCGGCAAGTAGTTAGTGGATATGGTTGTCAAAATGAAAATTGGAGAGGGCTCCGATACCTTTAATTGCTGTACATTATAGCCAATGGGATTTCAGCATCTGTTGCTTGTTAACTGACTGCAAGACAAGCAGTATTTCCTGGGATGCTCACTCCTACACAACTATTAAATCTGCAAAAGCCCTCTCCAATTTTCATTCTCGCAGTGAGTCATATGGTGAAGGCAATACAGTTAATGCTCAGTTAATGCTCAGAGATTGAAAATGTTAACTTTTGTACTACAGTTCTCAGAATTACAGAGCCAACATGGTTGGGTAACTCTAGGAGCTATTGCCCAAACTACAGGTTGAGTACCCCTTATCTGATATGCTTGTTGCAAAAAATTGTTTTAGATTTTGAGGTTTGGGAGGGGGGAGATTTTGGGAAATCTCTATTTGCATATACATACATAATGGGATATCTTGGAGATAAAGTAGTGACAGAGACAATGTAGTTGCAATTCATCAACTTTTCTCTGTGCTGTGAAAGGGAAATAGTAGCAATGAGCCATATAGGCTGTTGGCTGGCTTGATTTAGAGTCAGTTAAAGAAAAACGAGCTGGCTGGTAATACAAGCTAATACAAACAGCAGTGTGGAAATGCCAAATGGGGTCAGACTCTATAGGCTCAGTGTTATGGATCAAGGAAAACAACCAATGTATGCAAAATATGTCTATATTATTATATAGTGTAAATAACACATAGTATATCACATTAAACATACAAAAAGAAACAGGCGCCGGATGCAATACGTTCCCAAAAGTACTTGCCCTATGGCGAATGGTCGCTGGTAAGGTCCGCTCTGTGTTAGGCTGTAGCGGCTCGGCGTTCAGCATGGGCCGACGCGAGCAGGGAGAGGAGGCGCTGAGTGATGACGCTTGCCTGCGCCTGATGCGGACGTCGTGAGGACAATGTTATTGTGATGATGCCAGCCAGTAGGAAGTGATGTGCGGGATCCCCGGAAGGATAACAAACTTGAAGTGGGAAATCCCCGTGTAGCAAAAAAGGGAATCCCGGGCGTCCTGTTAATCCAGCCTGGCGGTCTCGCGTCTCTGTGGTGCTCAGCTGAGCAAG